>CM059016.1:2259621-2859621 GCA_030272315.1 Paspalum vaginatum
CTCTGCCTCCGAGAGCTCAAAGCCTGCAAACCTTCGGTTGAGCATCTTGGATAGTGCCATCGAGAGGCACAAGTCCTTGAGCGATTGCACCCGTTTAGCCTTCTCTGGAGAATCATTAGCGGTGGCGTCGTGGCGCAGCAAATTCCCCGTACACCGCCAGATCTCCTCCACGGTGGTAATCTTCAAGTCCTCCTTCTTGTACCATGGCGTGCTCTCGGACGGCTCCGGCGACCAGGTACCGGTAACCTTGCATGGTCACAGGATCGAAGGACACCGGTGGGTTATCCTTATACTTCATGTAGTCCGCGATCACCTTCACGTTCTTGCAGAGGTTGGACTTGCTCACCGTCCTCATGGAAGCGATCCTCACGTACGACTTGATGAATCCGAAAAATAGGATTACCAAGACCGGGGCCCAGAGGTAGCGCGGATCATTATCCGGGCCATATCCCCGATCCATGTGGGCAATATGCACAACGATCCACACCACCAAAAATGCCTTGAAGAGGTGCTTGACGTAGGTGCTCTTCCAGTTTTCGATGTCGCTGAGGCGGCAGGCCGTGAGGCAGTCCGTGCTGCCGAGGAGCAGAAGTAGGAACACAGCCCACACAACGAAGTCATCGACGTACCAGTAGGAAGAATCCATCTTCGCAATGGTGTAGCCCACCAGCGGGTAGGACATAGTGTCGACTCCCATCACGACAAGGTGGAGAGCACCGTTGCTCGACCGCCGC
Organism: Paspalum vaginatum; assembly: GCA_030272315.1. Taxonomy (NCBI): domain Eukaryota; kingdom Viridiplantae; phylum Streptophyta; class Magnoliopsida; order Poales; family Poaceae; genus Paspalum; species Paspalum vaginatum. Next base: position 2,260,356 of record CM059016.1, read on the forward strand.
CGTAACGAGCCCAGCACGTGCAAAAGGAACATGCCGACGACGGCTAGGATGACTAAACTTTCTACTGTATCTGTATAATCTTTACTAACAGGGCAATCTGATGATTCTTGGGGAGGAGGACTGGGTGCCCAATCCATGTCTGGTGGTTAACCTGGGGTTGTGGTTGCTTGTTTACTCTCTACTACCACACCTCAGTCACTCAGGGGAGCTAGCTAGTACACAGTTGGAGAACACTCTGAGGCTGTATGTGTTTATATAAAGCTAGAGTCGCTGGGTGGTACGTACACCATTCAAATTTGTCTCTGTTTTTCTACCTCCAATACCAATTAAGGAATTTTTATTTCAGAAACTGTAACTCTCGAGCGCTATTTCCATGCATGTGGACATGTGGTAGCCCTCCGACGTGCTTCCTATCCTGTTGCGTATGGTGTGATTCTACCTCGGATCCGCACACCGAGTATTTTTTAGATACGAAGGAAGCTTAATTTCAAGATGATATAATTTTATGGCTTCCACAGACAAAAGTTGTATTCAGCATATTATAAAATAAATAAATGAGAATTATAAAAACTAGCTAAGCAACCCGTGCAAATGCACGGGTTTATAGGATATATGCTTTTGAAGTGCAATGTAGTTGTAATATCTAGCTCCGATGAGACTGCAAATGATTTCGTTCCCCACTCTGTCCATATCTTCCCCGCTCTGTCCACAATTCCACATTTTGCTTGACATATCGCGCATGCATACTTGAAATACTTAGCTTTCTAAACCGGTACTACTCAACCATTACCATTGCTTCTCCATTACCTTGACGAGCTCTAAAATTTTAAAAGTTTCTATGCAGTACTGACCTCATCTTCTATTTTAGAGGCAATAAACAGGACTATGCTAATTAAGCAGTTCGTACATTCTTTAGTTGCATGGTCTGATTGATCGATAGAGTATGGACTCAATTAGCAGATCTTATACTTTATTTCTATGGACCCTAGGAACTCAGACAGTTAAGGCTAATTAAGCAAGAGGATGCATGCAGGGCCTCTACTCCTGTGCATGGACAATCTACATCAGATTAGCATGTTGTTTCTAGTAGTGTCGTGATTCTTTTCTACCCAACAGTATAGGTGATGATTGATTAAAATTGGAAAACGTACCGTAGTCCTGGACGACTGGACATGAACGATCCTCGATTGGTCTAGAACTCCTGCTGGCCCACCCATAGGGGCAAGCGGCGCGAGAAGGCAGAGGAGAATAACCTACTCGCGCCGGAGGCCGAGCTACGTGCCATGGGCAAGGCCGTCCCGTACCCAATCCTCTCGCTCCGCGCCCTGGGGACTCCGCGATGATCCAGGTGGCGGCGCTCGACGATCTTTGTTAATCACGCGTATAACACGACAGCCAGACTCCCGAGAGATTGTGGCTATGGGTGGATAATTTTAAAGCAAACATTAGGGGTTATATTAGATTGCATATTCAATGGCTGATATCTCGTCCGATGGTTACATGCCACCAAATTAATGGCCAGATGTTTCTTTTTTTTTTTTTGAGTTTTTAGTATTTTTTTTTCTTAACGCATTTGGTGAGGATTAATCTGAAAGGCTTCAAAAGAAATTTCCAATTAGTAACAGTAACATAAGAAGTATGCTCTAAGCAATCTATAATACCATACTCAACATTTACCTCAAATTAAACTACCTATGAATACGACCCAACTCTAGAGATGTTGTAACTCTAATAATAGCTTCCACCAACATAGTGGGCCACTAGAAAAACGAGAACAAACTAGGGATTGAACAAAACACGTGCTATTGTAATCCTCATCGAGCATGTTTTTAAGCATTTAGATACATGCTACCAATACAGACCTCATATTCATACTATGCCCCTAAGTAATTAATTCAAACACTTACATAATGTTTTATATTGATTTACCAACATATCTTAGATTGTGTTACTTTTCACTTTTGCATTTGCAGCGATGAAGAAATTAAAGTCATAACTTTTTTTGGAGAGGGGTGCAAAGCTAGGGAAATTGATTCAATGACACAGTATATAACATGTACAATTGTGAGCAAAGTTTCCTGTAAGTCTTCATTTGATGTCATTATTGCAAATTAGTTATTCAATAAACCCCATCTTAAATAATTGATATGTTGGCAGGGTACTATATAGGGATCATATACTATCCATATTGTTTTTATCTCATAAATCATGAAACTGAAGTGCAAAAATATATTGCCCTGTAAATATGCATAGTCTGTGTACTCTATCCTGCTTGCTCATTTATTTAACAAATTATAAAAAAAGACTAACTCAAATCAAACATACATGTTGTATTCTACTATGCAGGCCAAGTATGAATGCAATCATAGAAATAATTATATATTTATATTTGTTAATGGTCATGAAAAAAATAACCCTTAACAAATCACATATGACTAACACTTAAAATTTGCATTAAATTATGATGCATATTCTATGACAATAAATAATCTAAATTGCTACATTGGGAAAAAAAACTATATATTTTGGTTCCATTCAACATCCCGAGTGTTGTGATTTAGGCTATAGCAACAACTTATACCATTAAACTATATTTAAATAAAAAATATATTATGAGAATTTTGAATAAATTAAAAGATTAAGGTTCCAGGTTAATCTGCGGGAAAAAATACAGCAACTAATAACGTAATGACATGTAAGTTCTACTAATGACTCACATAACTCATGCTAAGCTACCAACTAAGCACATATCAAAAACATAACGAGATGCTATGGATATGGATAAATTAGTAAATCTTTTGTTTGGTTTGAGGTGGTTGGTAGGGATTGAGATGGTTTCTCTTTTAATCTCTTCTAATCTATTTGAATATTTATGAGGATATTGTATCAGAAATTGAATAGAGAGAGCATACAAAGATAACCAGTTTTAGTTAATTGTAAATACTAAATGTATTTATAAACTTCTAATATTTTATCTCCGAAGATTCTAGCCCATGTAGGAGCACGGGTTGATGGGATAGTTTATTTCCAATGACAAAGCCAAAAGTAGAGTCCTCCCATATCCATGCTGCTGCACCAGTGCGCCTAGAAAAATGGTTTGCGCTTGCGAATTGTTCCTGTAGCCAAAAGTACTAGCAATCTGATGCTCTTTAGATTAGGTTCGAGTAGTAGCAGGGATGAACCCTAGTGTGCAGAGTCTTGAGTATTACGCTGCTAACGGTAATTGCAAGTTAAATTGATCTATAAGGTGTTGTTTGCTATTTTATGCATTTAAGCCATCTACAGCAATCTGTGTGACGGTCGTGCATAATACTGTTCCGTAGACATAGTATAGTTTGACCTATACGGTTTTCTTTGCACCCCCAGGTAATTTCAAGGAACTTCCGCAAATGATGTAGGGCAGTACGTCCTTTTCCGAGATTATTTGAGCCCTCACTCACCACTTGTCTGTTGACGCAGAAACTCGCCCTCCATCATCACTGTGCCGTCATTACAAGTGCCATCAGCGAGCCAGACAAACAAACAAAATGGCACGTGTGCTAGCATTATTCGAGGCGCAATTAATCAAGTTGGAATAATGACCAAAATGTGGTGGAGAATTAATCATACAGTACGTACGTAATTGCGGATAGGCACACACTACCGTCAGATTCTTGGATAGTCGATCGTTGGATGTGGTGGCCCAGCCATGCATTGAGGCATTTCATTCTGTCGTTTGCCCCGGCCGACTACAAGGCCGTTGCAGGATGTGTCATTTTCCATCACGTACGTGGATCGGAGCTGCTATATATATATGTGTGTATTATTCATTCTTGGCAATTGGAGCAACTTGGCACAAGCAGCTTTTACTGACTAGCAGTTGCTCAATTCGGTCGTATATGCATGCATGTCTGAACTACGAGGCAGCTTCACACGCGCGTGAAGTACGTCATCTATTAGCTGCTGCGTGCATACACATCACCGAACAGTTTTTGGCACACGTACGTGTTGCTGTTGACAACATTACAGTTGGATAGCTTCGCTGACTTTACTACATTCCAGGTCAATTCACTGGGGCGTTGCCATATATATGCATGCTCAAGCACATATAGGAACGCACGGTTAGCTTGGCGGCGCCGATCGAGGCCGTTGAACATGGACCAATGCTGTCCGACGTATGTACGGTATCGCAGCTATAAGGCAAAAAACCAGATCGACTACAAACATATTGCAGAAATGATGATGAACATTCATCACAAGTGAGTCAATTAATACGGCATGTCAATTTTATTTGTGGTCCGACCGAAATGCCATGTTATGCATAGCATAAGTATGTTCTAAAAATTGATTTTCCGAAATTATCCATGTTATGCATCGCATCTGGGAATCAAACTCATTTTCTGAGGTTTGCTATTAGAATTCAAAGGCCCCTTGTAGTACCGCATGGCTATAGAAATGGTGGAACATTAGCCCGAGAGGAAAGATGGTATACCAAATTTCAGCTCGACGCTACAAGTGTAATTATGGAAAGCCTAGTTATTTTAGCAAGTGGCTGGGCGTGGACTTGAAGGTCTTGCAGTTTGATAAAGTGGCAAGTGGGCCTGAAATGAGCATGGTACAATTTCCTTCACTGATTGAAACTTATAAACGAACACTACTTGGACGAGAAGGGAACCATTGAATCTTAAAAACAATAGTTAGTTAATATGTAACAGCAAAATAACAGGAAAGATTAACCTTAATTTGGTATATAACTAGCACGTCAACCCGTGTTAGCTTCTTTTAAGGGCTTGTATGGATACTAGCTACAACCCTCTAATCCACATGGATTGAGGGGGATTGGTGGAGAATTTAAACTAATTTTCACTCCAAACCTTTTCAATCCACGTGGATTGTGTTTATCCAAACAAGACATAAGTTTTTTCCATAACATGGCTACAATAAAAAAACAAATATAACGTTAATTGATTTAAGTTGACTTGGGTGAAGTCATCCAAAGGCGACTGCATGTGTAATATTAAGAGATAAGTAGTAGCTGTTTTGGCCTCGTTGATTTGGTGTCTTGGTGACCAGGCTTTACTGCTAATGATAGCTATATGCTGAGCTTTCGAGTCCAGTTGAGGAAGAAGCTGCTCGGGGGCCTTTTGGATTGTGTATTCCGGGAATGGTCAGAAGCTCGCCTCGTGGCGAAGCTGTCAAACACGTGGCAATATGCTGTCCGGACTGTGGGACGATTCTAGGGAGGGGCAGAGGGGAGCTTCCCCCCTAATCATCTTCATTTCTTAATGGATTATCTAATGACTCTGCTAACTTAATGCAAATTTAGACTATATTTTATGTATTTTTGTCTTGTATCACAGTTCTAGGGCTAAAATAAGTAGACCCTCGTGATGATATGTATGATCCTTATTTCTTTTTACTGCGAATACAGGATATATATGATAATAAACATTACTGTGTATTCTCTTAGTCCCAATTTATAGATCGTTTAATCTTTTTAGCATCAAGTTTGTCTTTTTGTCTTATTAAAAAATTTGGTGAAAATGTGTAAAAAATTTAAGTCATAATTACCTACAAATTCGTGAAGTCGCTAGTCGTGCTGGGTGTAGCCGGCACTTGTTCATCACCTTGGCTGTCAATACAAGAAACGTAGAAAAATTCGTTAGTTTTATCTATTTTTATTAGGTCCAGACATGGCTAGTGGGACAAGTTGGCCACTTGGGAGCAATTTCGTTAGTCACAACAGAAATAGACAAATTTATTGGGGCCAAATCGGTCAGTCATTTGATAAAGTCATCCTTTAGTATGAACTCATTTATTTTGTTATAAATTCATCAGTTTCTAGCCGATAAATTTTTCCTGGATCATGCAGTGTGCAGAAATGATCTTTTTAATATATTTATCTACATACGCTGTGAGCAGTCGGCCCTGGGTGAGGAGAACTAGGCCGCCTACTTCCACGCCCTCCACTGGCGGGCCCGCACGTTGCACCTTATCGCTGTTGCCTCAACCAGCAAGACGGACCAACGGCGCCGCCGCTGAAGGCAAGATGGACCCCAAGGGGTTCCTTCCGGCGATGAAGCATGTGTTGCCTTAGTGCTCTTCATATATGCTCTCTGTCACGTACGGCAGCCCGGCCGGACCTCGATCCTTCTGTTGACGACACAACGTCCACCATGGTACCCAAGGTTGGTGGCCGGCGGCGCCACGTACAGCTTGACCGTGGGCTGGCCTTCTGGTAGATGATCCATGTATGATGCAAAGTCAAAGGTCGGGTTTTAGTTAGTTTATGGACTGGAGACGACACTGCCCTACCCTCGGTCCCCCGGGGCAGGGCTCGCACGACGCCGGTCGGTGGCCGCCGCCGCTCAAGCGCCGCGCTGCGCTCTCCCCTCCTCTTCTTCCTTCTGCTCTCTACGTCGCCACCTCTCGACCACTGCCGCCATCTCTCCGCCTTCCCTCCACCTCTCTGTCCGGATATGCTAGTCACGGGCCGGGGCCTCCTCCCTCCGCCCGGATCCACCTGCTGGGGCCGCCTCCCTCCGCCCAGATCCACCGGCTGGGGCCTTCTCCCCCCAGCAGATCTACCGGCTGCCAGCCGGATCCAGGGTGCGGCGACATGGGCTGTGTGGCCGCTGCTCCACTCTGAGTGGCCGGTTCTGGCACCGTTGGTCGGGGCGAGCGTCGCCGCTTCGAGTCACGCTGGCACGACAGCCGGGCTCGTCGCCGCCGCCGCCCCCGCCCCTAGGTGCCGGCTACTCCTAGTGGCCTCCCGTCGCCAGCCGCCGGGCCCGACATCGTTCTTCGGCGTGCACTGGTCGCCCTGCCCACCGCACTCAGCTTGCTAGGCCGCCCCGCACCGCCGCGTGTACTGCCAGCCGTGCGTTACATGGCACGGGCATTCTGGTAGCCTAGGTGCCGACCTGCCTCCACCTGCTGGCCGCCGCTGTTGCGTCGCGCGTCTGCCAGCTGACCGCGGCAGTCGTAGCCGCTCCACTTCGCTCCGTTGATGGTATGTAGTTTTCTTGGGTTGAGCCTCTATTCTCCGTTGGCGGTTCGCCGGCCTTCGTGCAGGGCGTCACCGTTGCCGCCTCTGTTGGCTGCCTTGTTGTCCTCTGGGTCGAAGCTATCTCTCCATCATGGGTCAAGAATTAGCTCCCCTTTGCGTGGATTGTAGCTTTTGCTCCCCAATGCGGTTGTTTCGGGTTGAAGCTTTGCTCCCCGTTGAGTTGTTGTTGTGATGTGGCCGTGATCGGAGGCGGAGCTCCCTGCTTCAGTCCGGATGCTTCTTGGTTCGCCAGGGCTGCTCGTTGTTGTGTACAGATGAAAAGCACTGGGAGGTGGGAATGGCGGCAGAAAGCGGCATTCGGATACCGGCGCAGTAGTACGACGGGCCTCTCTGGCATCCAGCTGGTGCAGCCGTGCGGCGATGCCAAGGACAAGGAGAGAAACCGGTTGGGGAGGAGTGAATTCTGTAAGCAAAACGGGCACCTTTCGGCTCGTTCGGCTGCAGGATTCAGCAGCTAGTGCTGCAGCAGCAACAGCCGATTTGAGCCTGGGACAATACTGTGCGCAGCGGTTGCACAGTAAAAAATACGTGCAGAGTAAACCGAAGTTTTCTACGCCTGCCTAGTTGAAACCTAGGACACCAGAAAATGAAAACAATTACCAACAAAATTAGTTATTTCCGTCAGTAAATGCCTAAATTTCCTCGGCCAATAGCTTTTGCAGCTTGTTCGATGGAAAATAGGCCGTTGACAATGTCGTCGGCCAATGAAAATTAAAGCTAGCAAGCAGTAATTTCCGTCGGTCACATGTGACCAACAAAAAATAATTAATTTCCGTATGCTCGAGACCTAGCCTAACAGAACCTACAAATTTCCGCCATCTAACTGTAGCTGACGGAAGGTATATATTCAACACAAATTATGCTGTATTTTCGTATTTATTCACAAATTTATATACATATATATATAGGTATACTAAAATGTGCATAGGCGCATCTCCTATTATCAGTGCGCATACACATGCATACATGTATCAGCTGCTACAGTGTCGGGCTGCTACAAATCTGACTGCTACAGTGCTCGTGAGCAACTAGACCTTCATAATTCACCAACAATATGCACTACAAGAAATATATCATATTTTAATGACAGGGTGGTGTAACGTGTAGAAAACATCGTAACAAAGACTGGGGCGCAAGGCTATTTTTGCTGATGAATATAATGAACTTCACAAACTAATACTCCCTTCGTCTCAATTTGTAGGTAATTTCACCTTTTTACACAAAATTTGATCGGCTCGTCTTATTCAAAAAATTTCACAATTATCGTTTATTTTTATTGTGATTTAATTTAGCATATAATATACTTTAAATATGAATTAAATTTTCTGCATTTTCGTAAATATTTTGAATAAGAAGAGCCCGTCAAATTTGGTGCTAAAAAAGCCAAACGACGTATAAAATAGGATGGAGGGGGTACCACAAATCCCTTATAGAAAATGTCATCAACCACTATAAGGAAAGTTGTGACAAATTGATTTGATCACTAGAGTAAACACATCAAACCACAAAACTCAATAATAATGTTGTTTTCTTAAACATTTTTATATGCACCTTATTGTGATACCTTTTTTATCTCTAAAATGAACCATGTACTGCCCCGATTTTATCTTTTGCAATAATTTAGTTTTTTCATATGAAATAAAAACAGAATGGGGACATCCATCACCAGATTCCCTTCATCCATCAGATAAGTTAGATGGAAGCCCACTGTATTCATCAAAGCAAACGGCTGGCACCCCGGTCACTGAAACAAAAGTGAACTACCGGTGTATAAGTAAGAATTATTAGAACCATATAGCCTGGATAAAAAATTACACACATAAGATTTACTTATAAAAATCATAAGTGTAGATACTCATACAAAATGAGCTTATATCAACACAAACTATTATAATAAGTTATCATAAAATGAATTACAAAGACATAACACTATAAACATGAAGTACAACCACATAACTACCAGTGATAACTTATAGAAACTAAAGTTATAAACGTGAATTACAACCACGTAAATCAAATGAAAATTTATAACTACCAGTGATATTATTGAACAAAAAGTTGTAAACATGAATTAGAAATTTAGAACCAGATGACCTAAATGAAAAATTACTACTGCAAGCTATAACTTGCAAAAGCTATAACTAATATTTATCAATTCAATCCTCTACTAATATACATATTGAGGGGATTAAATGGGGGAATTCAAACTAATTTACACCTCAATCTCCTTCAATGTGTATGGGATGGAGGATGGAGGGGCCGGTTTTTGTTGTATCCAAACAAGACATAATGTTTCTGCAGATAGAAGTAAAATATGTTTCTTTAATGAAGGATGAACGACGCAAGACATACAATGTTTCTTTAATTCAAACCAATGCGCAATTACAATTAATAACAGAATGTCTCAGTCAAACAAGTGATGAAGGAAAATATAAATTACTTAATTACCCAGGTGCATAGTATATATCTCTAAAATCATAACGATGAATGCGGCCGTGATCAATCGATGGCACTCTAGTGCGGACCATTATTGACCCTTCATCTCCATACTTCATCTGCATGCTTTTAACTGGTATTCAGGGCTTCAGCCTCCGCGCAGGTTATAATCTTCTTGGCTTGTTGAAGCTCCTCCACCACCTCTGCCATTTTTGGTCTCTCATCTGGGTAGTCTGTATTGAGACACCGGACAGCAAGTGTCCCAACCATGTCAAGGCACTCGATGCAACGATGAGCATAATGAGCATCACCATCGGACAACATCTCTGCGTCATACATCTTCCGTCCGTTTCCATGCGTTTTGCAGGCCTTCTTGAATTCTGTGGCAAGGCTTTGATCCTCCCCATCACCGTACCTTGCCTTCTTCCTTGTGATGAGCTCGAGAAGCACGACACCAAAGCTGTAGACATCACTCTTTTCTGTGAAACGCCCCGTGCCGTAGTACGCGGGGTCTACGTATTTTCCATCTGCAGCCACTTCCATAGCATACCTTTTGGCAGACAAGAGCTTGGACGACCCAAAGTCAGATACCTTGGGATTGAGGTCGTCGTCCAGAAGGATATTAGCAGGCTTGACGTCGCCATGGACGTGTTCTGCGGAGTGCATGTGGGAGAGTCCTTCCGCAGAGCAGAAGGCAATTTCCAGACGCTGCAACAGCGAGAGAGTGCTGCGACGAACGTGAAGCTCGTCGTCGAGACTTCCCTTGCCGACGAACTCGAATACCAGGATGGGGATATCCGTTTCCAGGCAGCACCCGACGAGGCGGACCACGTTCGCGTGCTTGATCTTGAACTGGAAGGTGATCTCATCCACGAAACCATCCTTCCAGGACTTTTCCTGCTCCTGCTGCGTCGCCTTTGGTCGGAGACTCTTCTGCCGGCGCCGTGCCTCTTTTTTTTCGACGGTGCGTTTAACTGCCACCTGCTGGGAATGGGCGCCGTCGGTTGTCGTCCCCTTGAATACCTTGCCGAAGGTCCCTTCTCCGATTGGTTTGCTGTAGCTGTTTGTGATTTTCTTCAGTTCCACTTCGGTGAAGATTTTCATGTCCATCCGGTTTAGAATGTCACCACCGTTTTTGCTGAATAGTTTCCTTTGGTTTCGCTTCTGAAGCAAAATAATTAACAGACATGCGAAGACGGCGGCAACAAATATCGCTGCAGATAACAAAGGGCAACCATTCAACCTAGTAGATATATAAATTAAGAATATAACGTTATATTCATATTTAGTGCATGAATGTTTTGATCAATATATATTTTGTATACTCCAAATTTCTTCTAAACAAGGTTGATATTAACTACTCTAGTAATTAAGAATATATTTTTTTAAACGAACCAGCAAGAGACCTGCCAGATATATTAAACAGGAAGGAAGCGCCTAAGCAGACGGAACAAAGGTCACACGAGAGCCAAACACCCGGCGCAAAACACAAGGAGCCTCAAACTCGACCGGGAAGAGACAAAAAAAACCTCACCTACAGCAGCTAGAGTGTATGGGTGGATATAATAGCCACTGCATTCTTTCTTGCTTTCACCGACTCGTTTGCGATTAATACTACAATTGCAGTTATAACTTCCCTCTGTATTCTGGCACTTGCTACCGCGACCACATGGTCCACCATTCGTATTCTCACACTCGTTGATATCTGTATGATAAGATGAAGTAGAAGACCATATAGTCAGTTCACATGGTTTTTAAATAAGTTAACCCATGCCCGGATATACATGAACAACAGAAACAATGACCCTAGTACCATTATTGCTGCTGCAATGAAGCGGTGGTAGACAAGAAAACCATTTTGAGAATATTATGTAAATTACTAATATCATTTTTATAGCTTGTTATATTTTCATTTGCATATATCAGTACTGTAAAGAAGGATCTATCTCAGTCTTTCATGTCGGTGTTATTTCATCAAGAACTCATGCAAGTATTATTCAATTGCTAATGTTGGTTACTAGCTCAAATTAACTCACGTTAGTATTAATTACTAGTCAATCGACACATGATCTAGCATAGACTGTAATCTTAGAAAACATGAATATCCAGGGTTTATGGATAAATTTAGTATTCACAGTTAATCAAATTTCCTTATCATTGCTTCTCTCTCACTATCCTTTTATTTTTTCTAACATATATAATGCATATACAGATACTCTATAATAAATGTTTGGTTTGGAAAAAAAAATATTAATTACATACTCTACATTCTCCCTACATATTTATAGTCTCTCCTTGAATGGAACCTGTGTGTGTGCTCCATATATACATGTTTTTTTTTCAACCCACTACACGAAACGAGAAAACTTTCAGCGGTTTATATAGTTTTCGGCGGCTACAAGAAGCTAAGAACCTTATTTTCAGCCGCCAAGAAGAGACACCGAAAGTAGAAAGCTTATTTTTGAGGCTTCTCCTGGCCACCGAAAATAAACCAGAGTGTGTAGCCGCCGAAAGTGAGTTAATCCTATCCCCTGCGGCCCCAAGCCGGCTGACCCCAACCCCAACACACACGCTCGCACGCACTCCCACGCCTCGCCGCTGCCACCCCGTGTCCGCTCGCCGCGAATGCTCCGCCGCCGCCCCTGCCGGCCCCCTGCCCATCCACCCGCTCGGCACTAAGGCCAGCCCCTCGAGCAGCGCCTCGGTGGCCAGCCCGGCCGGCGCCTTGCCCGGAGCCCCGGCCGGCCCTCGACAGGCGATCTTATTGTATCAGCCTTAATTGTATCGGCCTTATTGTAGGGCACATGTCACGACATCAAGAGTCTATAATTATTTTCCAGTTATGTTGCAGGGCACATGTAACCAGATATTTAAATTCATTCTTTTATAATAATATTAGAAAATGTGAATCTATGTCCTATACTGCACTGTTTGTTACTACAGTGACATAAAATATTTATGAAAATTCTATATTTCCTCGATTAGAGAATTATTTGGATAGTAGTACTTTTTTAGGAAGATAGTAATAGCAACTAAACCGTTATAGAAGTTTTACAATTATTAAGATTAATGTAAGGCTTCTATTTCATGAGATTCAGTGGCTTCAAAATTAGAAAGTACTAATAACTGGGACCGGCACCAAAAAGGGTGGGACCAGTACCAAAAAGATGATCCCGGTACCAATTTTAATATTTTTAAAATTTAAAGGGCAGAATAAATATTCCACATCTGAAATTAGATGAATTATAATGGAACATACCCTATTAGTACCAACAATACTTAACAATTATCCTGAAAGTACCATCGATACTTTCCAATCATTCTATCAAACCTCGAATCATTAATGCATATATGATATAGCACTACAGTCGAATGGGAAAAATAATTAATGTGAAAACTTACATAATTTATAGTCATGGATTATTTGTATATTCGAAATTAATTGTCAAGTCACTAGCAGTGATTTGTTAAGTAAGCATTTTTATGACAGTAGAGCATGGAAATATATAAATAAGAGCAATGTCACATTGGTTGTAAATTTTTTGGTACCATGCTCATCGATTATTTGTGCCTGCTTATCTGAAGGAGTAGTTTAATAAAAATAAATTTAAATACTACGGCCCCATAACCACCCGATTTGGGGATATTTAACTTATTCCCACTTTTACGGATAGTGCCTCTCCATTTGCCACTTTTAAAATGCATCTAGCATATTTGTCTCTGTAAAACCGAATATTCCTAACTATCTGCCATTTCGCTGACATGGCACACCAAATCAGCACTCAACGCTGGCCATGGTGATGACGTGGTGGGCTTTCTCTCTCCTCCCTTCTTTCTTCTTCCTCTGGACAGGGGCGCATGGATGCGGCGGCCGCTGGGTCCACGGTGGCGGGGAGCCTGCGAGCGGGCCCCCGTCTCCTCTCCTCCATCCGCTACTGCCAAATCCTCCCTCTCGTCCAGCCACACACTTCACCGTCTCCTCTACCTCACTTATCCACTCGGCAGACTGCGCATGCTTCTTAGCTTGACGTGGGGCTAGCTAGCAGCTGCCGGTGAGGTCGAGCGCTGGTGCATCGCCAATCACCATGGCCGATGAAGGCACGCCCATTGACCAAACCCTCAATGAGCCGGCGGTGCGCCCGAACTCCCGCTGCTTGTCCATGTCGCCGTTCCGATCGAGGCCCAAGGTGGAAAAGAACGAGAACGAAGATGACGACGACAATGCAGGCGCAGCGCTGCCCTCCAAGAGCCAGAGCTTCGCCGCCGTGCCCATGGTGCCGGCCGTGACCGGGGAGAAGAAGGGGGTTTGGGGATGGAAGCCATCGGCATGCAGCGGATGGGCTGGCTCTTCTCCGTGGAGGTGGTGGCCGCGCAGGGCCTCCCGCCGTGGCGCCGTCCATGAACGGGCTGTGCCTCGCGGTGGCCGTGCGCAAGGAGGAGATGCGCGATGGCGCCATGCAGACCATGGCATCGCGCGTGCAGCAGGGCGCAAGCCAAATTCGAGGAGACGCTTTTCGTTCGGAGCAACCTCTACTGCAGCGGCGGCGGCGCCACGGGTAAGCCACTGAGGTTCGAGCCCCGGCCGTTCCTCATTACGGCGGTCGCCATGGAGACGCCGAAGTGGTTCGAGCCTCGGCTTTTCGTCCACAGGAAGAGGAAAGAGGCCCACCTTGGCCAGCGTGGAGTGCTGATTTAACGTGCCACGTCAGCGAAAGTAGCAAATATTAAGGAAATCTTTGGTTTTACAGTGACAAATACGTTGGATGCGTTGTAAAAGTGACAAACGGAGAGGGGACATCAGTAAAAATAGCAATAAGTTAAATATTCCCTCGATTTGGTTCCTTCGAGTATTACTTCCTTATTAGTACGGCCAAGCACCACCAATTTTTAAGATGTTATATTTCATTAGATGGACAGCTCTTATTTTTTCAACCAAAGTAAAACTTGTTTATAAATAAATGTATCCCTCGTATTGATGCTTGTATACTTGACATGGTGGAACAAAATAAAAGTTTACTGAGGAATGTATTTAATTGTTCCATATATAGGTTGAAATAATAACTGTGAAGATGGACGAAAAAAAGGTATATAGATGCATTTGTAACTTATAGAAAAATAGGTAGTAATTACAGACAAACATCGAGAGAACGCAAAGATGAGAATTCGAAATTTTGTATATATAAGCTGCAGGTAATAATAGTCTATATCCATGGTGAGCTTCTAAAACTTACGTCAGTTTGTATTGTAGCCCACGTGTCATCAGTATGCATTGAGTCTTGTTTTTTTTTTTGTATAAAATTTTGATCTTGTTATTTGCTAAAACTTTTCTGTCCACATGTTAAGTTAGAACTATAGGGCTTATTTTACATTTTATCTGGAACTTTGATTTTGCAATTTTATTAAACACTAGCTAGATTCTATGTCTCGAGCTGGTTCTTTGTTAAATAACGGAATAAGCTGTGTTAGCGTGCACAACTGTGTTAAATATGTCAAGATAAATAATAATTTATGTAATAAGCGCTTCGTCTAAATTATAGGTCGGTTGACATTTGCAATACCAACTTTGAAAAAGCCATCTTAATAAAAAAATTGCATTATTATTATTATTCACTATGATTTAGTTTGTCACCATACGATATACTTTAAGTAAGATTTAAATGTGTGCATATTTTTGTAATTTGTTGAACAAGATGATGGGCTCAAACTTTGTGTCAGTATAATTTGCAACGTGGTAGTATTTTTGTACAAGTATTAGTATATTTTCTATTTAGTTAGGTTTTTAACGCAAATATAACTACTGCTGACCTTTGCACCCATCTTTGATGTAGGGATTGCCTTGGTATCCCTCAGAGCAGTTGCAACGGAAACCCTTTTTGGCCATGACGCACTGGCTATGGTCAGCACAGGTTTCCCGCCGGCCTCTGGACTAGGCCGGCAAGGCCCATTGAGGTCAGGGATGGCCCATTCAAGAACCATGGGATAGTTCTTTCTCCAACCCGGTTGATAAAGCTCTTGTTTCTCAGGTCCTCCTGTGTGAAATTGTACCTAAAAATAAATAAGTAGTAGAATTTTTCGTAAGTGTAGCTACAAGCGCATGTAGATAAAACTCTTCCTCTATATATATATATATATATATATATATATATATATATATATATATATATATATATATATATATGCATACTGTACCATTCTTCAGAGGCCACGAAGGCGTAGCTGCACGGGCTGTAACTCCACGCAGGAATTATCGTCAGTGGTGCCGTTGTTCCAGCCAACCACTATGGAGTCAAGGTCGGCCGCTATGCGTGTCTGGCAGCAGCCGAGTCCCGCACATTGTTCGCCGTCGGATGCGGCGGCCTCCACACTTGGGCAGAAGGTGACGCAGCCGGCCAAGTAGCTCCAGTCCTCCTTGTCGCTCAGTAATGCCAGCGTGTTGCAGCCGATGGCCGTGAAGCGGTTGCGTGTCGGCGAGAACACGAACGGTGTTCCAGTGAGGTTGAATGACAGTCTGCTGTATTCCGTGGCGGCGCTGGAGTCGTTGGAGCAGATGTACGTCGCCGGGGTGTAGACGCGCATCTCGCCGGTCTCCACCGTGATACCTATGATCTCCATGTCAGTGTTGCTCCAGTATGGCCTGGCAGGGTTAGTGCTGTGGTTGCAGGTGACGGTGAAGTCCGACGACCCTTGCCAAGAGCACTTGGGGTCGTCGACACCGAAAGGGTAGGGAATGTCCACCACACCACACCTTCTGTTACTGTTACTATCGCACCCGGTCAGCTGTGGAGACGCTGGCAGCCGCCACCTGTGGCACCAGATGGTAAACTATCACTGCTACTGCTAGTGCTAGAGTAATAAGGTGGAACCACAATACGGGCGGCATGGCTAGCTAGGAGGTGATGATCCACGCCAATTTTGTGAACCACAGGCCAGCACTATGCTTATAGCTTAGTATTGTAGCTAACTGATGAAATGGTCGATGCGTCCGCCGCCGCATGCTGGTGTGTATATATAGGCGCTGCAGCGACTATTAGTTGCTCATGGCACAGTGTAAGAGGAACACTAAAAAGTTTAAGCGCATTGTTAATTCCTGTACAAGTAGCCGGTTCTACCAAGACTTTTCATTGTGCCTGGTCAATGCAAGAAGTAATTTCAGCAGTTTGGTGCTAGTGGAATTATATCAGCCCGGTTATATCTCTTGCTTGGGCGGGCTTACGCTTTGCTAAAGTGGCAACTGGGCGTACGTGAAATGAACTTGTTAAAATGACATTTTCTCATTGAATCTTTAACCCTTCAATTAACTGGTACATGAGACACATGCGTTGCACCTGCGAAGTACAGAAAGGCAGCCGGATTAATTAACTTTCGGTATGCAGTACCGATAAATAAAAGATATATAGAAACAGCTGGTTACTACGTCATTCAAAGACTGCATGCTTACATCACCCACATGTGTAATCTATATAACCTACATAAATAAAGCACACTAACAATCATTAATTCTATTTCTCTCAACGTGCAAACTATATCACCATCCACTAAGACCCTTTATTAATACCTTTTATCGATTTTCTATGTCTAATGTCATGCATGCATGCACCTATTTAGTTCATAAGAGGATAATGCTACAAAATTTCTAAACCATTGATCATTTAACAGTTGATCTCTCCCAACTAATATGAACATGCTATAAAATACAATGTCTATATAAAACGTTCTTTGCGATCATTGCAATATTTCCACCTATAATTTTATTTTAAAATTAGTTTAAGAATTTCTATAATAAAATTTCAACTTCACATTAATTTAAGAATTCTCGCAACATGCGCGGGGTATCAACTAATATTAATTAAGAGGGAATCCCTCACCTAGAAATTAGTCACATTTCATTAGCACAATCGTCCTTTAAATTGTAAAAAAAATTAAAAACATAAATAAGCATTTTTTTTTCAATGGGTTAGTACATAGCTGACTATGACCACCGTTTTTGTTTAGTGCCACCACCGTTGCAGGAGGCTACTAAAAAGTTGAGCCCATTATGGATGCTTGGTCTAGACTTTTGGCGGGGTCAGCGGCGGAGTTATCAGATTTCAGTTTGGTGCATGTGGGATTGTAAAATCCTGTTCAATCACTTAGATATAGTCATCAAGAATATTAATTTACATAGCTTGATGAAGATTAATGTGGAAGCTCAAAATGAGACTCCAATTAGTATTAGTCAGTACAAGAAAACCTAGCTAACAACAAATTTTTAGGTAGAGCATGAGCTAAAAATTAGCTACCAATTAGTTGGTCTGTTTGTACACTTTATAGCTAATTTTTATCAGCTAACTTTTTGTTGGATGTATCCAAATAGGGTCTTAGTCCCGCTTTCATTGTCTATGTAGGTTTGAGTCTGCTTATAAGCCTTCACATTCCAAATGTATCACCTCCAGGTTAACCCTTTTATACGAAGCAAGTACGAAATTGTAAAACATGTGATACGAATATGCGTGTCCACCCTTCAGAAAGGGCTAGAGGGCTAGGCCATAAGCAGATTTTGAAGTGGGGTGTTACAAACCGCCCCCACGCATACGTCGGAAAAAATAGAAATTTTCAGGGGCGGGCATCGTAGCATCGACCACCCTAGAGCTTCTATTTTCAGGGGTGGTTTAAATTATAACCCACCCCTCGAAAGATTTGGAAGGTCAAATTTGGCACCAATTTTCAAACAATGCAGTGTTTTCGGCCATTCAATTACTATGGTTACTACTGTTTTCTCACAGTATCATATATGAATTGTACATCATCTGAATACAAAGATGCAAACAGTTTATATAACGACCATTTGTTGCATATATGTACACATTCAATAAATGTAGTAATTAATATATAGAAACGCTTAGTCATTGTTCGGATCATCACTAAACATGTTCATGTGAAAATTGGTTGTGTGCCTAATTAATATCCATGATTGTCCTACTCCCTAAGCAAAAGGCATGCTGGATTTGTAGCTAGGTTTGACCCTGGATGCAAGGAGTGGCCTCTGATGTGGATCATATCATGGAGAAGAAAACGGTTGAGGTCATCTGAGATGACATTGATGAGATCTTCCTTGGTGAGATAGCGGTCTTTCTTTGGGATTTTGGGCATCTGTATGGAAAGGATAGAGATGACATAGTTGTTGTATATTATGTAATTGCTATGTAAACTGAGCTTATACTGATTGGCTTGCTTCTTCCGGATTTGTTCTATACCACCAGTTGACCCGAAGGAAGTCGCGGACTTAGTGTTCACAAAAATTTGTATTGGGTGGTTGCTTTTGACACTACACAAGTTTTGTTTCACAACATTAATCTTCATATGGCAATATATTTTGATGTACAAGGAAAGTATATACACAACTTACGTGGATGTTTGTTCAAATATGGATCTTATGTGGAAAGTCTAGATGATGTCTCCCTCCCTTGTCTACGTAGTGCTTGAAACCTTTGCTAGTATATGATTAAGTAACGGTACTTAAGTTACTGCACATAGTGGTTGAAAAGCTGTGTTGAGTATATGATTCAAGAACGATTGTAAGGACATATGTTTCTTACATTTGTATAATTGCTAAGATTTCTCCATATGTCTTCATCTCGTAATCTAAGGAGTCGAATATGAAGATTTGGCTTAATTTAGGTACTATCAATTGACAAAACCAGTGGTCACTGCAAATAATCATAAGATACATATATGCATATGTCTGTATTAGGTCTATATAAAAATATTTGAAAATGACGAATTGACATATTTTGACGACATACTCAATAAAATATGGAGCCAAGATGTCGCCGACATTGTGTTCAAGGTAGAAGCACAGTGCATTGCAATTGTATGCCGCAGGCTTCAGCCTTTCTTTTCTCAACGACGACTGCGGTCAAGTCAGTTTGGTGCCTCAGCTCGTACGTAGCGCTTTTCCAGCATGCCCATGCACATTGTAATCCCAACTAATCCAATATGTGTAATCTATATATGGTGTAATTATATAATTCCGTCGTCGTACTAGATTTGTAATAACTTGTAAGATTCCGTCCTCTCTAAACTGGAGAAAAGGACAACCGCTGTACGAACTGATCACGCATGTACTGTAATATATCGCTAGTTTCCTAACAAAAGTAGAGGTAGTGAAGTGGCCTAGCTAGTTGCACATATTCCTGTCGTCCTTTCCTTCGTCTGAGAACACGGGTGAACTCAACTATAGCTAATTTGCATTATTTTCTAGGTGGTTACGTACTAAACGTGTGGTTAGGTGTAGATCCACGTACATGCGTTAATTCTGTCATTCTACGATCGGCGAAAGGGCTATGTACGTACTAGCTGAAGCATCAACTACGAGACGAACTTACTCGTTTATTTGTGCAGCTCATTAATTGTAATCAAAGGTGAATTAATTGTTTCTTGTGCCCGGCCCTCTGCTGCTTGAATTAGACCACACACTAGTACTAGCTGGTCATGAAAGGCTTGTTTGGATCAACAATTTTCTATCGGAATTGGAAAGAATGGAGCGGATTGAGGGAAAAATTAGGTCATTCACCCCCGCAATTCTCACCAATCCCCTCCAATTCCGATCGGAAATGAGTTTTTACCAAAGTAGCCATTATAGTATATTGAAAGGAGGTACTTACTACTAATGGCGCAGTGAACCAAGGCCTGAAGAAGTTACTATTTCATGATTAAACCGGCCTGTTCTAGACTCTTTGCGTCGCCGGTTGAAAGAATTTCAGTCCGGAGCAAGTGGAATTGCATTACCTTTGTTCGGCGCAGACTTCAAGGTCTTCTTGAGGTTTGCTTAAGTGGTGGCAATAGGGCATCAAATGAACATGTCGAAATGCTGTCCTGTAGTAGTCAACAGTATTAGCAAATGAGGAGGTAATAATTGATTTAAATAGAGTTTATCATAGCTCCAACTTCAGACACTATGAGAGATCGAGACGTCCTTTTCCCTGACCCTGTTTCTCTAACCTATTGCGCGCAAAACGAGCCCTACATACAAAACTGCTCATTTCTAGAAAACCTAACCCTATGGCTCTTTCAGAAAATATATCCGCCCCCTGTCCATGAGTAAACCCTTTTGCTTGCGCTTTCTGATCCACTAATTTGATACTCACCTGTTGCTGATTTACAGATGAAATAAACCCACTAGTGACTAATATTATGCAGTCGATGAAGTAAACTATGACAATTAGGGTTAATCGATGCCTCATGTCTGCTAGTTGATGCCTCAGCTCGTACATAGCTCTTACCTCGGTCCAAGACAACTGTCATGCGGATGCATGAGGCTGCTGGTTCTTTCCTTTCTTTTTGATCCTATCAATCCAAAGTATGGAAATATATATCCCTTAATGCTCCTCTGGCATAGTTAATGCCGCAATGTGCGCACAGGCCAAATTGCACCACATGTGTCCATTTTAATTTGTTCTCAACTAACGGTGTGCGCATCCACAGAAATGATTTGTTTTTACACTTCCATGTAGGAAGTGTTTGGTTTGAGAAATCAAACTATTTCACATGAGGTGGTGCATCGTGGCGTGATTTACCATAAATTTTAGTGCGATGACTCCATTTCTCATCTTAGAACTAGTTATGTATTCCGTATTAACTAGTGAGGACTGAGATGGTGATGGATCAACCATTCCATTTCACAAACCAATTAGAAATTTGAGGAGTGAGAAGAGGATGGTGGATGCCTCAGCTCATACATAGCTCTTTCCTTGATCGGATCCTACAAAACTGGCATGTGGATGCGTGACACCGGGGTCAAGGTGCTACTTCTTTCCTTTCCTTTTTGATCCTATCAATCCATAGTACGGAAATATATATCTCCTTAATGCGCCTCTGACATAGTTAATGCCGCAATGTGCGCACAGGCCAAATTGCACCACATGCATGTGTGCATTTTAATTTATTTTCAACTAACGGTGCGCGCATCCACAAAAATGATTTGTTTTTATACCCCCACCGACGAACCAAAAGTAGAAAATGGATTGCTCATGGGAATTGATTTGTAGATGTACGTAGGCTACACTACTTATTGCATCGGTAATATGGGCGACCTCAAGAAATCCTAAGCTGCTCATATTTACCGCATGCCTCTAGAAATAGGGTGGTTTTGTGGGCACGGTCAATCGTACGTCCTACAAATCTATTTTATTAGAAAATGTTTTTAGGTATAAAAATGGTCCATGTTCCACGTCACACTTGGGAAAAATGTTTTTAGGTTTTCTATAACATGATCAGAGGCCCTGGACGTCGTAGCACCAAATGGCTGTAGGAATAGGGGAACAGTAGTAGCCTGAGAGGAAAGAAGGTTATCATCTTTCAGTTCGATGCCGTATATAAGTGGAATTATAGAAGCCTGTTTTATAAGTGGAATTATAGAAGCCTCGTAGACTTGAAGGCCTGAAATTAGCATGGTAAAATTTCCTTCGGTGATTAAATCTCGCACAGGTTAGATTTTTAAAAGGTATATATATTAAAAATTGACAAATAACTTTAATAGTATGATCAGTTGATAATTTAGAATCATATATATGTCTATTTTTGTTATTTATTTTTGTATAACAACATATTTTTTGTTTGGAGTTTAGATGTTATTTTATTTTATCTATACTATATTAAAGGTGATTATTTGAAATCATCTTTTATAATGGCATGGTTGGTAATTTATATACAAATTTATAGAATTATTTAATTCATATTTCATAATGGCATGATGTATGATTTATATGTAAATTTAAGTTACTTTAATTCATCGTTTAATGGTATGATGCGTAATTTATATACAAATTTAAAAGATTAAAATGCTTGTTGGCCAACCTTGCAAGTTTGATAGCATCTTTCTTTTCTTGTTTCCTGTTTAATGGATTTGAGAAGGATTTTCTTGGATTTAGTTAGTCAATATCACACATGATTGAGCATGCCATGTTGCCAATCAATTAAACATGTCTTTCTTTTAGACCAGATGCATCCCTGTACTGATATCAGTGGATACATTCTGAACAAATAGTCATTGTTACTTATTTTAGATTGCACTATGAACTTATAGAAAATAACATAAGTGTTGCATGGTTACCTGTTCGCTCAGTGCCTCAGATATACCAATCTTGGATTTAAAAACTTCAATAATTGGCCTAGAGCATATGTTAGTGAAGGGAAGTTAATATTTATTTAGTACAGAGATAAATCAATAATTCTATAACAATTTATTACCTTCCATTGTTTCCATTGATACAATCTAGCTTAAGACATTTGTTCATTTTCTTCTCATCCAAAAATTGTTTCCCCTTTATTAAGTTACTCCCTCTGTCCCTATTCACCCGTCAATATTTGTAAAAATTAGAAAAAAATTAAATTCGTGGTTAAAGTATATTATATGATAAACTAAATCATATGATAATCGTAAAATTTTTAAATAAGACGAGCCGGTTAACTTTGAGCTATAAATTAGGACGGATAGAGTATTATCCAACACTTTACCATGTTCTATGTGAACAAATAAGCAAGTAAAAGAGAGGAGAAGTACTGTGCTTCCTTATGGGCCACATGAGGTGCAGTTTTTCCCACAAGGCCATGTCCGAACAGGGATGGGATAGGCCAAAATGGTTGAATATGAGTCTGTGTGGTGTCATTTTGTTTTCTATTCAATAAGTATATATGACATATACCATATATATATAGTTATACACCCAATATTTTAACAAAAATATTAGTTATTCAATTGACTGCCCTTGAAATTGAAGTGGGCATTCACCAACTCAACTGATCCAACTCATTTTCCTCCGTTCTAATACGATGAAAGAGAGCCCTCAACTGATCGGACGATTGAATCGTACTCAATGACAAATGTTGACGGATAATCTAGTGAGAGAACATATTTGGGTGCCAAAACGGGCAGAGATGCTGGACATGCTGCAAGATGGACGAAAGAGGAGCATAAGAACACTTACACTTATAAACTTTATTATAGATCCTGATCGATTTGGAAACAATTGTCTTGGGAAAAAGTTGGTTACACACAACATAACAATAGACAACAGGAATAGAATGTTACAAGTACTAGGTATAGAGATATATGCATGGACTGTGCTACGACTTGCTCTTGTTCTGGAAATCATACATCTTTTAGCCCACTATGGCCTCTCTTCAGGACACCAGCGTGCGTGAGCAGCGCCCAGATGTGAGTGATGAACTCCCCTCCTTTTGCAAGAACTTCCAGGTGTGCACGGGCATCGTCAGACGGAGAGCCGTACAGCATCATCTCCGCCCAGAAATCAGAGAGAACCTTCCACCGCATCTTCGAGTCTGGTATATGTCATTCAGCAGATCACTTGCAAGCTTGGCGCCCTGAGTGAGGAGCGGTGCTTCATCACCACTATATTCGTTGAGTATCCTGCACCTTTGGTACAGATCCTTGTGCTCCTTGAGTTTTATCTTCTCCGCTTCGTCGATTGCCTGCTCAACAATGAGTTCGGAAATAGAGCTGTGGTCGGGCAAGAGGTTAGGTGCGAAAGCGAGGAGATGCATGCAGTACTGTGATAAAGTGGAGGCCGTTGTGGCTGCGTGTTCTTCCTTGGATTGTGCGTCCCGCTGCTGGCAA
Source organism: Paspalum vaginatum (assembly GCA_030272315.1). Classification (NCBI taxonomy): domain Eukaryota; kingdom Viridiplantae; phylum Streptophyta; class Magnoliopsida; order Poales; family Poaceae; genus Paspalum; species Paspalum vaginatum. The sequence continues at coordinate 2,284,454 of CM059016.1, forward strand.
ATTGTTGTAGCTATGTGCCAGATCAATATGGTCCAGGTCACCTTTCCTTCGGTAGCACCGGCATCATCACATACCCATGATGAAAACTTACCATGGATGGCGTTCTTTTGCAGAGATGTAACCCCGTTTGTCAGGTTGCCGTTGCTTACTAGTAGGGAATCAACGATGGCTTTCTTCACATTTTCGGACAGCATGACAGAACTCTTGCGCGCCTTCTTCTTGGCCTTGTCGACCAGTCACAGTGTAGGACAACCTCGTAATGCTGATGGTGCATATACTCCATTGCCATGGACACATCTAGCATGATGTCTAGCCTCTTCAGGAACCCCAAATGATGTCTGCCTTCAGCGTGAAGAAGGTTGTCTAAGCTGCCATTTGGCATGTACAGAGCACCAGTGCTCTGAAGTCCATGTTGGAGCAGGTGTTTAGTATCCGTATTAGGTTCCTGTGCCGAGCCATGCGTAGTACACGACATTCGGCATCAAAGCTTCTAATGGCTTCTTCCAGTTGCATGTCGAGAACTTTTATGGCAACCACCAAACCGGTGCTCAAGACACCCTTGAACACTTTTCCAAAGCTCCCAATCCCTAATAGATTGCTCTCACTAAAATTATTAGTGGTGCTACTGAGCTCATGGTAGGAAATTAGCCTATGGCTCATGGCATTGCCTGGAGCATGGCTCGAAGCCTCGATGGCGTTCCTATGTTTCCTTCTGATCAGTAGGAAAATGCAAACAGCAACAGTACTAAATGATACGGCGATAGCTGGGATTAGGAATTTTTGGAGATGTGTATTGTTTGAGTGAGACTTCTGATGGCATGGAGAAAATCCAAGAAGTGGAGCACCACACAGTGCAGCATTCCCTATCAAGGACTGCAACGTGATGTTTGAGAAAACACCTCCCTCTGGTATATTGCCTTGTAAACTATTGAAAGAGAGATTCAAAGTTGTCAAGTAGGTGAAATTGGCAAGGAAGTTGGGAATGGTACCAGAGAGATTATTGGAGGAGAGGTCCAGTGTTGCTAAGTTAGTAAGATATTGGAATGAGTCTGGTATTGAGTTATGAAATATGTTGTGTGATAGATTTAGGTAGCTCAGCATCCTAATTTGTCCAAAGGTATCTGGGATACTTCCAATCAAAAAGTTGGAAGAGAAGTCAATTACATTTGCTTGTTTCAGTCCACTAATATCAGCGGGCAGGGAACCCGCAAAGGAATTGTGAGAAAGGTTTAGGTAAATAAGTTTATCTAGGTTAAAAAGGCTTGCTGGAATTGACGAACCCAACCGGTTATCAGACAAAAGGATCTGTTCTAGCAAGGTAAGGTTGCTCGTGCTGTCTGGTATGGAGCCAAAGAGCTTGTTCCTATCGAGATACAACCGTTGTAAGCTCGTGAGCATACCAATCTGTGTCGGAATAGGGCCTGACAAGTCATTGTCACTGACTTCAAGAAGCGTGAGATCATGCATCCCTGTGATAGACTCGGGGATTTCCCCGGTCAATAGGTTGCCATCGAGAGCAAGGGATTCAAGGTTGCTTAAGTTTGAAAATGTTGATGGAAGCCTCCCTGTTAACTTGTTATAGGCTGTACTAAACCAAAGTAACTCAGTCGACAAATTTCCTATATGATCTGGGAGGCCACCAGTCAAAGAATTATAAGACAGGTCAAGGACCTGTAGTTTTCTACACTTGGAAAGCGAGAATAAGAAGGCAAGATTTCCGTCTAAATTATTTGAGTGCAGAATGAGATGGGTCAGAGCTGGAATGTTCCCAAGTGCTGATGGTACTGATCCAGACAGTTGATTTGCACCCTGAGTTAGCATAGTTAATTCTGAAAAATTCCCCAAAAAGGTTGGAACTGGTCCTGTTAGCTGGTTGTCTCGGAGTACTATTGCAGTAGGACGGGTGAGATTGCTAAGCACCGCTGGGATAGAGCCAGTGAGGTTATTTTCGTCCAAGGCGATTGCGGTGAGACGCGGCAGCTGAGCTAACCATGTTGGAAGGACACCAATAAAATAATTTATTGACAATATGAGAATTTCTAGGTATTGGCATGTTGCAAGCCGTGTTGAAATCGGACCCGCAAATTCGTTCCTACCGAAAGAAAGACTCTGCGGCTGCGGAAGGTTAAAAGTTTGATTATTTGGAACTAGCCCATTAACCCATGCGTTGCACGGGTTTTTATGATATGCATACTTACATATGAGTCTCATAATTTAGGAGATAAATGCAATATGAATAATTTAATGTAGAATTTGATTATGATTTAGCTCACATAATCATCTTTCTTGATACAAATTCAGAGATGTTCACATACGTAGAACTATCACCGGTGAGGTTGTGAGGACTTACGCTGGCCAGCATTATTTGATCATGCTGGAGTCTTCTTTTTTGGTGTAGAAAACGTGTAGTAACGACAATGGAGTTGGTAATTGTTAATTCACTTGCAAATGAGAATTATTGATATTTGGATGACCAACATATGGGTATTTTCAAAACTTTTTGGATCTTTTACTATGTAGTTAACAACAATGGAATGGTTAATTCTCAGTTCAGATCCTAATGAATCTATATAACCTATATAAATGAAGTCCACTAACAATTATTAATTTTATTTCTCTCAACATACAAGCTATCCACATCATCTATGAGTCCACTAAGTTAGGAGCCAGATCACTATCCGCTAAGACTCTTTACTAATGTTTTTTATCGATTTTTTATGGCTAATAGCGCATCCATGCATGCACGTATTTGTTCATATGAGTATCATGCTACAAAATCTATATAACCTATATAAGTGAAGCCCACTAACAATTATTAATTCTATTTCTCTCAACATGCAAGCTATCCACGTCATCTATGAGTTTACTAAGTTAGGAGCCACATCGCCATCCACTAAAACTCTTTATTAATGTTTTTTATCGATTTTATATGGCTAATAGCGCATCCATGCATGCACATATTTGTTCATATGAGTACCATGCTACAAAATTTCTATAGCCAAGATGTAAACATACGAAGAAGCGTCCATTTTAAAAAGTAGATCTCTCTCAACTAATATGAACATGCCATAGAATACGATATCTATATAAAAATGTTATATGCATATTAAAGTAGTATTTTCACTTTTAAAAATAGTTTAAGAATTCTCACAACAAAATTTAATTATGAAATTAGTTTAAAGATTTCCGCAGCAACACGTGGGGTAGCACCTAGTTTTAGATATTTGGATGTGCACCTGCAACTATTCATCAAGAGAGATTATTTATTAGCTTCTTGAATCGGCTTAGCTTATTCTGAATCTTTGTAGCAATGACATTAGATGTTTTTAATGATCAAGGTTCTACAAACATTTTTCATTGCCAATTAATCCCTAATTAATCATTTGTAGGTAAATGGTACAATTTTACTCTAAACCATCTACCAATCGGCCAATATGATTATTCAATCCCTCAACCTGAGTGATCGGTCTTTTGACCCGATTATTACACACTTTGATCGAGCAATCTACCAAAAATTAATGATGGTGACCTCTGCCATCCCAAGTGCACCTTGGACGTTAGCCAAAATCAAGGTTGATGATTATTACATTGCTTTAGTTGTTCTTTTCATAAAGGCACAAACTATGTTTATGTGTGTATCATGAATGATGTATTAATGATTTGTTTTGCTCTATTATTTGGCCGATTAATATCTACAATTAATTTAGGATAAATGCCCCATAACCGATTAATCATTAACCTTGCTAGTGATGAATTTGTACACTATTTCATTAACTGATTTAGATGAAATGACATGACGTGTTGTTTTGTACATTTAATTGTAGCATAGCCTCTTGGTAGTTTCTTGGTTTGTGCATTTGAAGGAAGCTGTGTTATTCTAATATTGTGGTTGTAGTTAAATGCACATATTTTTCTTCTTTGCATTGTAATGTAGCTTTGCTTTTAATTGTCAATTTATTCGTCAAATAGATTCTAATAAAAAGCATTTGTCTCTATAATATACTCACTTTAGGCACTATTAATCTATATAAACTATCTCTCTGTAAACATAAGTTGTGTGCCACTATGTTTGTTTTGCACTATAGTTGGTATATTCTAGTTTATTTGTGCTAAATTATATATGCCAGGGGATACAAAATGAAGGAAAATGCTGGATTAAATAACAGTAAGTCTATCTTTACAATGGTAAAAGGCCGACAACAAAACCTCGGGTTATCATAATGTAAAGTGCATAGATTACATAAAGTCATCAATAAGATAATATGTTTGTTTGCTACTTAAGATTATATAAGGTAGATTACATTATTTGAGAGAAACAAAATGACCTAAATATTTTGTATCTACAAACGTAATGGATGAATATTAATACATGTATCTAAATAACTCTTCACATGGATGTCAGGAGACGTGATGGATATACAACTTTTCAAGAATGTAATAATGAAATTCACTGCAATTTTGCATTAAATAAACTGAACTACGATACAAAATCAAGCAGAAATGTTCATACCTATTTTGTCCTATTTTGTTCGTGTAGGCTACTTATGGATTATCATAATCTAAAGTGTGTATAGATTACATAACGTAAACAATAAGCTAGTATTATTTGTTTCTACATAGAATTTATAAGCTAGATTATATCCAGTAGAAACAAACATGACCTAAACACCTATGTATCTAGATACGTGATGGACAAATACGGATACATGTATCTAAATAATTGTTTTATATGCAAATGCAAAAGAAGGGGAAAAGAGACATAATGGATATAACAACTTTTCAAGAATGAAATAAATTCCACCACAATTTTACATTAAGTAAATTGAAGTGCAATGCGAAATTAAGCATCAATGCTCTTACCTTTTTTTTTTGTTCTTGTGTCCGTAATCCAACCCACCACCAGCCTCCAAGCCGGCCTCCACGCAATGGGGCTCGGCGTTCCTTCACGTCGTCACTGGTACTGACATACTGAGCCCGAAGCTAGTGCTCGTGCTGATCGCAACACCCATCATGTGGGCACCAATGTACATGCCCATGTCATCCCCGTTGCAAGTGATCTTGCTATCCGTCCCGGCAGCCGCAATATCTGATCCAGTGCCCATGGTAGGTGCACGGTCGGTCCTGTCGCGAACACGAATTGTCAAGCGACCCAGACGCCGGCAGCTGTGACATTCGTCTCCGTCTCCATCGATCCAAGGTTGCATTGATTGATGCAGATACCCATTCGACCCTCAGGTAGCTATAGAAAATCTGTCGCCCGGGCTCGAGATATGGCAGCACGGTAATATCCTTGTTTTGTTGGCAAGCTCGAGCTATGACGTCGACATGGCAGGGGCGGCGATTATGATAAGATAGATTGCATAAGGTGGGCAGAAAGATGCGGAGATGCACGTAGGTTCCACGACTCCGTATAGAGGCTGAAAACCATACAGGGAGATGCACCGCAGGGCCGTGCCGGCAAAAACTGAGGCCTTGTACGAAACTATTGAATAAAAGGCTATTCTCACCAAATCACTTGAAAAAATAGAACTATAACAATATAAATGTTGTAATGTATTATATAAAAATGGAACTTATCAAAAAGCAAGCCTACCTATTGGTATAAATTTTACTTGAACAACTTCATTCTCTTAGTGTTCCTTCAAATAAATTCTTCAATGATATGATCGTATTCAATCCTGTCCAACAATCCATTGTGGAGAGCTATTGTGGCTAAATCAGTAAGTCTTTGTTTTGTAATCGTAGAACGCAAATAGGACTTCAATAGTTTCAGTTTAGAAAAGCGCCACCCCTTGACACAACAGCCACATGAATGGTCAATAGAACTCTATATGCAATACTTGCATTATCAGGCAACACTTGTGATTCTGGAACTGAATTAAATCCTCTATTTTTGTCTTATGCTTTTAGTAACCAGATTAATATTTTTTAGACTGGTTGGCTGAAGACATAACGTCGATAGTTGGCTTGAAATATGTCAAATTGAAGAAAGGATTCAAATTGACTCATTGGCTGAAAATGATTATTGATTAATATGTCAAATTGAAGAAAGGATTCATTAAATATTCACCTAATCACCTGGACTGCTCACCAGGTGGAATATGACCGGATGGAATATGGATCGCGCACGATGGCCACCTGCTGCGTCTGGCTGCCGCAGGCCTACGCCGTCCTGTGGCGTCGCGGCGACCGGCGAGCGATGGTGCTGCGTGTCTTGCGTGTCTAGGATGTGATGCGCTGCGGGCATGCGGCCGCTAGGGCACGGCTGCACGAGCTGAGACGGAAGCGACCGAGACTCACGATCAGCTCATGCGCACGACTGGGATGATTTGGACCTGTTTTTCAGCCAGGCAATTAGGGAACTGAGCATTATCTTCTAATCTTTTAATATTATATGGGCCCTATTCGGCCGAACAGATCGCCCGCGCTTGTGCACGGCCCTGGATGCACGTAGGTGCCACGGTGCCGTAGAGACCGAAAACGATTATTAGGGTTTAGATGTCTATTTGATGGATGTGATTTGTTTAAATAATTATAGCCCATCTGATAGATGGTCAGATGTTTTCTTTTATTGTGGTATTTTCTAGGATTTTTTTTTATAACGCATCTGGTGAGGATTAACATGGAAATCTCAAAAGAAATCTCCAATTAGTAATAGTAAGATAGGTCACCGTTACTTGCGAGCCACATATCTTGTAGCCTAGACATGTTATAGATGCTTGAGGGTACTGTACCCGATAAGTAATTCCATTCCAGAGTCAGTTTTACAAGCATGGGTAGAGAACCTATACCGTAAGGTATTGGTCCTGATAGGCTGTTGTTTCCCAAGTTGATGCGCTGCAGGGAAGCCGTGTTATTGAATAGATATGGTGGTATGTGGCCACTCAACTCATTCTTTGCAAGATATAATATCTCAAGGTTGGGCATATTCTGCAGCAACCCCACAGGAATCTCCCCAGACAGGCTATTGCGGCTTAGGCGAAGAACCTGGAGAATTGTGAGGTTTCTTATTGTGCTAGGAATGGGTCCTGACAAGCTATTACCCCAAAAAGTGACAAGCTATTACCCCAAAAAGAAAGAACCCTAAGTCGACGTAGTCTTCCAAGTTCTGCAAGGATGGAGCCAGAGAAACCTGTGCTTGTGAGGTTGAGCAGGGAAAGGAACGAAAGATTACCGAGGTGTGGGCTGAGGGATCCTTGGAGAGGCACGTCCGGCAGCGACAGAGCCGTGACGCGCTGCCGGCGATGGCTGCACGAGACTCCAACCCATCGCCAGAAGGAAACATTGGCTTGTCCAGCTGCTGGCCAAGGACTCCGAGAGGATCAGAGAGCTCGGCTTTGAATGCAAGCAGCGCAGCAAGGTCGGTGTGGCTGCCGTTATCGCTAGCTGCAATCGGGTTTGTTGGGGACCAAAAAACAGCAGCAGCAGCAGGCAGTAGCCCTGGCAGGAAGACGGCCAATAAGCACACAAGAGCAACCGGCCGGTAGCTTGCGGCATCGGGCGCCATTGCAGCATGCAGTGTGTGGCTGTGCTTCTCCGGCCGGTTCAGTTGTACTGAGAATGTATGTCTTGTGATGATGCACGCGACTACGCAAGTATGTATATTTATGGACACATATGCCAGTCACTGGCCGCAGTAGCAATCAGTGCTACCTTGATTTGTGACAATGAACCGCGTGGCAGAACTGTGACCGTCAAGCAGCTCGTTTGCCGATCATGGCCGGGGCTCTGCCCTGAATTTGAACCTTGGAACAGGATGCGAGCCGTTTTGGGCTAATTGCAATTATATACCAGGTGGGGGGAGCCTTTCCCCTCCCCGTTGACAGTAAAAAAAAAAGCAGCTCGTTGGAAATTAAACTTGCGATGGACTGATGGAGTGGACCAGCAATAGAGAGATGCATGGTAACCGGGTCTTGGTCGTCGTCGTGCTTCTGCCCGCCCAGCTAACACGACATCAAGCGTATGTCAGTCGGCAAACGTACGTACGTACATCTACCAGCCCGTGTACATGCTCAGATGGGTCATCGTCGCCGTGCACTTCGGGTACGTCGTCACATGGTGCTGCATCCTGCCGTGCCGTGCACGTTGAGTTGAGAAGACTGCTGACTTGCAATTTCGTGTTCATGATCTCGGTTGGTTCAATAATGGAGCTGCCAGATAAATAACAATGTTGTCTTATTTTTATTCTAATATTTTTGCATTTGAAACAGAACTAAACTCACCAACAAGGATTAGCTCATGTAGTTATGTGGAAAATCACTGTGTCTGTACTTTCAGGTTAAGGTTAGCAATGTGCCGGCCGAATCCAGCGACGAAGAGACCAGGCAGAAGGGAGGACTAGGCCAAGGAGGAGCGGAGTGGCACAGCGTCGACAGCAGTTCCGGCGAGCTCGCGTACGTAGGCAGTGGATGTGTTCTGTTTTAAAAATCTCTATCGTGAAGTGTATGGATCAGAGTTGTGTTCATTTCACTTCAAAAGTCTTGTGAATGGGGTGTGTTAATAAATGTTTTTTGAAACTAATGAAACGGATTCAAGGTTACCTACTAATGTTCATCTGATACGAATTTAATTCAAGTTTGGATGCAGATGTGAATAAAGTCTACATAACCTCTGAGGTATACAATGATACGAACTAACAATCATGTACAGTAGAGTGTACGTCAACAACGAGCGCTTCACCTTGAGCAACACCAGGACATGGACAGACATCGAATGAGTATGAGCCTAGGTTTAAGACTTGGCTGACGTCAATTAATCCAAAATACCTACATTATCACAAGTGTAACCAATCATATTGCAACACCAATTTCAATAAAATCCGTTTTTCATCACAAATGGTTTCATAGCATGTGGAGGATATGATATGTTAATCCTGTGCAATAGTTTAAGAGGTAGTCTAGAAAAACGATTATCAATGCAAATTCACGCCTTGTCCCTCCTGCATTCGATGCTGTGAATCCGTAATATTCCTATAGAGACAAAAGAAGGCAAGCCCTGCTATCGTGCAGGCTGCCCACCCGGGTTCGATTCCCCGTGAGGGCGACCCTGGGTGTCTTTCTTCCTTCTTAATTGATTGATGGGCTTGTCTCATCCCTTCATTTTTGTAGAGTGAAATCTATTTTATCCCCTTGAACTTGTCACTGTATCTAAAAAAACCCCTTCAAGTCCAAAACCAGACAAAGCCACCCACTGGACTTCTAAAACCGATCAAATTACACCTGAAGCTGTTTTACAAGGTGGTTATCTTCTGACATGTGGACCATGCTTTTACCTTTATCTCAATGACACGTGGCTCCCACTCCCATGAATAAAGGTAGCCCCCTGGCTCCGGCAACGAATAGGTGATGCCACACCTTAAATATGCTTGCCTGGGTGGACGTTAAATATGTTAATATAATTGATATGATAAAAAACACCTAAAATCAAGTGGGCTACCAAGAATCTACATGTTTCTTGAAGTGATTGTTCATGTTGTGCTATGTAATGCGTCTTAATGGGTCTGTTTGGTTGTTGACCGGTCTAGCCTGGCTAGCTTCCTGTAAGCCAGACTAAGACATAGCCCGACTGCAGCTGGTGGAGTATAAAGTTGGCTCGTGTTTGGCTGATATGGCCTAGAGAAAGCGTACAAAACTAGATTCTGTTTGGCATCCCACTCTCCCTTTGCCTTGCTGTCGTCAACGCCGCCCCTCCCCTGCCTTCCCCAATGGCGCCGCCGCCTGCCCACCCCCTCTGGCTTCCCAATCTACTATGCCGCCTAGCCCCCATCCTCAAGCCCGACCATCCGCCGCCGACGCAGACGCCGGGGAGGGCCGTAGCAGCATGCCGAACAAGCTCGTGGTGGCGGCTCTCTCCCCCGGCGCTGCGGGAGAGGGCGTGACGGCCGTCTCCCCCGAGACCCGTCTCCCGAATGCCGTCGCCGTGGATGGTCCCCATCGCCTCAGCCGCTTCCTCCGCGTGGTGGCGCTGGGGCGATCATGGTGGCCTGGCGGGCAGCAAGCTGGTGCCACCTCTCCCTCCGCGCCAGCCCCTCCTCACCGCCCCATCTCCAAGGCGGGGCCTCACGCCGGCGTGCTGCTCTTCTCCGCCTCGTGGCGGCGCCATGCGAGGTCCGCCCGACGTCCTCTTCCTCGAGCCGCTGCTCCTCCGCGCTAGCCGGGATCTCGTGCCGCCGCATCCCCACGCCGGTCTCATGACGCGGGGAGGACGAGGCGGAGGGGAAGGAGAGGGGCGGCGGGTGACTCGCTGGCGAGACAGGATCGGCGGGCGACTTAGCAGCGGCAGAGGGGAAGGAGAGCAGGCAGAGGGCTTCGTGGGGTGCAGCGGGGTCGGAAATGGCCCGGCCACGCGAGAGACACCGAATCGGTGATCCCACCGGAGCCCGCCTCCAAAGCTCAAGATAGCCGCGCGGGGCTTGGCTAGGACGCCGTCCCGGATGCCCAAACACGGGCCTCGGCCTACCGTGGCCGGGCTGGGGGCCTGCACAGCTGCCAAACAGGCAATATGAATGATTCTGTATGCACTTTATATTCTCAAATATGTATCCATCTTTATCAACATATTTTATTGTTATCACTGACCTGCAAATGGCAATTTCATCTGTATTTATCAGAAAATCAATGACAACCAGCGATATGTGTGTGTGTGTGTAGTTGACAATGTCTCAAGGAGTATCTCAATATTGGAGGCATTTTTGAAAGTGCCACAGGAAGTAACACTAGTTTTGGTACAAGAACACACATATAGGATATGGGACATGTTAGGGATCAACATGATTTTTATCACTATTGGATGGAGCGAACTGTCAATGATTTATTCTGCTGTTTCCATGGGAGATAGAATACATATAAAACTGTGGAGAAAATTAAAGTTGGTAAACTAGAAGAAGTACAAAAGATAGATGCATCTGATGCGGCGCTCCTCTGGCCGTTTTGGCGCATATTTGATGTGTATGAGGGCCGTTGATTACTGTGTAACAGGGATCATATCGCTACTGTTAACATCGAGTGGGTGTAGTCCTTTTTAATCTTCTTCAACGTCACAACCACATCACTTATTGACATCCTTTTGCAAGGTGAGTCGCTTGAGCAGAGCAAACCAACCTCAAATACTGAGCGAAGAAAGTCATAAAGGTTACGGACAGATGAAGCATCTTGTAGTAGCTGGTCATCCATGACGGAAACAAGCTCAGTCGGAAATGCACAGTGAACCCATTGCCTAATGCTTAGTTCTCCGGTAAACATAGGATCTGTTGGTCGCTTTCTAGTGAAGACTTCAAGGAGCATAATTCCGAAGCTAAACACATCACTCTTACACGATGCCATTCCAAGTGTTCCGATACTCTGCTCAAGATATTCAGAATAATGTTTTTAAGCAAAAGTGATCTAGATATGATATGGTTCATTCATATGCATGGGTTTATAGAAATTAAGCGCAAGAATACTACATAGATGTCATTTGTACCTGGTGCCATGTAACCAAGTGTTCCTAGCATGCTTGCGGTGATCTTTGAATTGTCATCACGCAGTAACAACTTTGCGACGCCGAAGTCGGCTACATGCGCCATCATTTCCTCATCAAATAGCACATTGCTAGGTTTCAAGTCACAGTGTAGGACAACCTCGTAATGCTCATGGTGCAGATACTCCATTGCCATGGACACATCTAGCATGATATCTAGCCTCTTCAGGAACCCCAAATGATTTCTGCCTTCAGAGTGAAGGAAGGTTGTCTAAGCTGCCATTTGGCATGTACTGAAGCACCAGTGCTCTGAAGTCCATGTTGGAGCAGGTGTTTAGTATCCATATTAGGTTCCTGTGCCGAGCCATCCGTAGTACACAACATTCGGCATCAAAGCTTCTAATGGCTTCTTCCACTTGCATGTCTAGAACTTTTATGGCAACCACTAGACCGGTGCTCAAGACACCCTTGAACACTTTTCCAAAGCTCCCAAACCCCAACAGATTGCTCTCACTAAAATTATTAGTGGCGCTACTGAGCTCATGGTAGGAAATTAGCCTAAGGCTCATAGCATTGCCTGGAGCGTGGCTCGAAGCCTGTGTGGTGTTCCTACGTTTCCTTCTGAACAATAGGAAAATGCAAACAGCAGCGGTACTGAATGATATGGTGATAGCTGGGATTAGGTATTTTAGGAACTGTGTATTATTTGAGTGAGACTTTTGGTGGCATGGAGGAAATCCAAGACGTGGAGCACCACACAATGCAGCATTCCCAATCAAAGACAATAACGTGATGTTTCAGAAAACACCTCCCTCTGGTATATTGCCTTGTAAACTATTGAAAGAGAGATTCAAGGTTGTCAAGTAGGTGAAATTGGCAAGGAATTTGGGAATGGTACCAGAGATATTATTGGAGGAGAGGTCCAGCGTTGCTAAGTTAGAAAGATATTGGAATGAGTCTGGTATTGAGTTATCAAACGTGTTGTGTGATAGATTTAGGTAGCCCAGCATCGTAATTTGTCCAAAGGATTCTGGGATACTTCCAACCAAAAAGTTAGAAGACAAGTCAATTGCATTTTCTTGTTTCAGTCCACTAATATCAGCTGGCAGGGAACCCGTAAAGGAATTGTGAGAAAGATTTAGGTAAATAAGTTTATCTAGGTGAAAAAGGCTTGCTGGAATTGATGAACTGAGCTGGTTATCAGACAAATCGATGGATTCTAGCAAGGTAAGGTTGCCGGTCCTATCTGGTATGGAGCCAACAAGTTTGTTCCCATCAAGCTGCAACCGTTGTAAGCTCCTGAGCATACCAATCTGTGTCGGAATAGGGCCTGTCAAGTCATTGTTGCTGGCATCAAGCAACGTGAGATTATGCATCCCTGTGATAGACTCTGGGATTTCCCCGGTCAATAGGTTGCCACCAAGACCAAGGGATTCAAGGCTGCTTACGTTTGAAAATGTTGATGGAAGCCTACCTTTTAGCTTGTTATTCGCTGTACCAAGCCAAATTAACTCTGTTGACAAATTTCCTATATGATCTGGGAATTCCCCGGTGAAAAAATTATAAGACAGTTCAAGGAACTGGAGCTTTCTACACTTGGAAAACGAGAATAAGAAGCCCAGATCCCTGTGTAAATTATTTGACTGCAGATCAAGAATGGTCAGAGATTGAATGTTCCCGAGTGCTGGTGGTACTGATCCAGACAGTTGATTTGTACCCAGAGCTAGCCGAGCTAATTTTGAAAAATTCCCCAAAAAGGTTGGAATTGGCTCTGTTAGCTGGTTGCCTTGGAGACCTAGTGCAGTAAGATGGCTGAGATTGCTAAGCGCTGCTGGATAGAACCAACGAGTTTATTTTGTCCCAAGGAAAGTACGGTGAGACGAGGCAGCTGAGCTAACCATGTTGGAATAGCGTCCACAAAAAAATTTGATGACAATTCGAGATATTCTAGGTCTTGGCATGCTGCAAGCCCTGTTGGAATCTGACCGGCATAGTTGTTCCTAAAGAGATGGAGAAGCTTCAGTTGTGGAAGGCTAACACTTTGATTGTTTGGAATAGGTCTAGTTAGACTGTTACTTGCGAGCCATATTTCTTGTAGCCTAGACATGTTATAGATGGCGGGGGGCACTGTTCCAGAGAGGTAATTACATTGTAGAGTGAGATGTTCAAGCAGGGAAGGAAACCTATGGCGTAAGGTATAGGTCCTGATAAGCTGTTGTTTCCCAAGTTCATGTACAGTAAGGAAGCCGTGTTATTGAATAGAAATGGCGGTACATGGCCTCTCAACTCATTCCTTGCAAGATTAAATATCTCAAGGTTGGGCACATTCTGCAGTAGCCCCACGGGAATCTCCCCTGACAGGCTATTGTAGCTTAGGCTAAGCACCTGGAGACATGAGAGGTTTCCTATGGCACTAGGAATGGGGCCTGACAGGCTGTTACCCCAAAGCGAAAGAACCTTAAGCCGACGAAGTTTTCCAAGTTCTGGAGGGATGGAGCCGGCGAGACCTGTGCTTGGGAGGTTGAGCAGGGAGAGAAAGGAAAGGTTACCGAGGTGTGGGCTGAGGGGCCCTTGGAGTGGCACGTTCGGCAACGACAGAGCGGTGACGCGCCGCCGGCGATGGCTGCACGAGACTCCAACCCATAGGCAGAAGGAAACATTTGTCGTCCAGCTGCTGGCAAGGACTCCGGGAGGATCGGAGAGCTCAGCTTTGAAAGCCAGCAGCGCCACGAGGTCAGTGTCGCTGCCGTTATCGCTGGCGGCGATCGTCGGGCTTGTTGGCGACGAAGAATCGGCAGCAGCAGCAGGCAGTAGCTCTGGGAGGAAGACGACTAATAATAAGCACACAAGAGCAACCGGCCGGTTGCTTGCGGTATCGGCTGCCATTGCAGCATGCAGTGTGGCTGTATGTGCTTCTCCGGCCGATCTTGTGACGATGCAATTAGTCACTGGTAGTAGCAATTAGTCCTGTCTTTGACCGTCAAGCTCGTGGGAAACTTGGACTTAGCAATAGAGTCATGGAAACCCGCGGGTCTTTGGTCGATCGTCCTGCTTCTACACTTGGAAAGGAGCTTGAGTTTTCTACATGATGGATCCCATTCAATGCCCAGTCAACCAGTGAAATAATTATAAGACATGGCAAGGACCTGGAGTTTTCTACACTTGGAAAAGCGAGGATAAGAAGCCAAGATTCCCGTCTAAATTACTTGACTCCACAGAGAGACCGGTCAGAGCTGGAATGTTCCCAAGTGCTGGTGGTACTGATTTTGACCCAGAGATAGACCATATATTTCAGAAAAATTCCTGAGAAAAGATGGAATTGGCCCTGTTAGACTTCGTTTGGCATCACGTGGGCCCAGTCCATGTGAGTTGTGATCCACGCAGGGGCTGGGTTGATCCCCACCCGCCACCCAATCCACGTGTACATGCATGTATTATCAGAAGTTGCATATATCAGATTAAAAAATTATATACCATGGTTCCTTGCGTGTGTATCCTCATACATATTCAAAATTATCACAAGACTATCCTAACAAATTACATAGAAAACCAGTATGACTGTATTAATGAGGAAGGCACTTGGCAACAATTGATTAGGAACAAATACCTCAGGACAAAGCCTCTTGGGGAGGCAACTAAAAAACCCGGGTTGTCCCATTTTTGGGCGGGTCTCATGGAAGTGAAAAATTACTTCCTGGGCCTAGGCTCATTTTCTGTTAACGACGGCACACAGGTTCGTTTTTGGGAAGATATCTGGTGTAGTGATCGCCCACTAAAATGTTTGTATCCCTCTTTGTTTAACATAGTCAGGAAAAAGGGGGCGACTGTGGCAGAGGTAATGAGTTCCATTCCTCTCAATATTTCTTTTAGAAGAGGCTTGTACGGCGAGAGGTTACAAGTCTGGAATGAGTTGGTAGGTCGGGTTATAAATATAGAACTGAGAGAGGGACGAGATATTTTTAAATGGGGTCTAAATAAATCAGGAGCTTTTACTGTTAGTTCAATGTATAAACATATGATTAACAGTGGCATAAAAGTTTCTCAAGAAATCTGGAAAACCAAATTACCATTAAAACTAAGATTTTTATGTGGTATGTTAAGAGGGGTATTCTTCTGACCAAAGACAATCTGGCTAGACGAAATTGGAACGGGAGTCTTAGGTGCTGTTTTTGTAATGAGTATGAAAGTATACAACACCTTTTTTTTTATTGTCGTTTAGCTAGATTTGTATGGCGGATTGCCTTTATGACCATAGGCATTCCTCCGCCTCGTAATACTAGACATTTATTTTTTCAGTGGTCGAGTCAGGGGGGTAGGCAATACAAATCCTTTCTCTTGACAGGCGCTGCAGCTTTTATATGGGCAATTTGGCTGCAGAGAAATAATGCAGTTTTTGACAGAAAACAACCAAAAAATTTCTTGCAGGTAATCTTCAGGGAAACATTCTGGCTCCGACACTGGGCCAAGTTGCAGCGAAGTGAAGCCCATGGAAGATGGCTGACGCAGGGAGCACATAATCTTGAAGTGGTGGCTCTGCGTATTTTTACTTCGTTTGGTTGGCAAGCTCCAGCTAGAATTGCTTTCGGATAGTCGTTGAGTACTATGTTTGAATGGTTGTTTATTGGTCTTTACGAGTGTGTACTGGTTTCGGTTCTGAGACTTATGGTTGTAATAAGGATGGTCTGATTCTCCTACGGGGGATGAAGCCGGGAACACTTTGTTTCCATTATCTAAAAAAAAGTTATACAGAAAAATCATATAGAAATTGGTACAATCTGTTTCAAGGCCATGAGAACCATTGTATGATTAAAAATAAAGATAATTCAAAAAATAAAAATTATGATAAATTCATAAAAAGAAATGGATTAGTCTAAAGCATGACATCAGCCATTGTCACTGAACAATAGAACTATTTAAGTAAAGTGCCATGTCAATAGGATAACTGGAGTAAAAAATGGAAATTTTAGTGAAGTGCCAACTGAACATTTGCCTACAAGGTTGTTTTCAAAAAAATTACTGTAACAATTTTAACGCCTTTTAGATTCGTAATTGCCTTTGAGCTATCAAGTTTCAACAGCACTGCAAAATAAAGACAAATCGTGAGCTGGAAAGCTAAAAGCACAATAATTCAAGAGTTCATAAATCTACTGTGCTGAAAATGCCATAGATAAATTGTTACAGAGCTGAAACAAAGTTTATGAACCGTGGGATTTAGCTCCACAAAAGTAGCAAGTGATTATCATAATTCCTTAGCTGTGCAACAGATTTATTTTTCTAAGTATTTTCAGGCTAAACAAGTTAGTTCTATGTTGAAGGATGAGAGGGATGGAGATCTGCCACTCTGTTGTCACGGTTCAAGCATTGTCAGTATTCAATATTCATCTTGCAACCAAATCAAGAGTAGTGCACAGATCTATTTATCTTTACACAAATAGAAAAATGAAGAAAATTCCTGCTGCTAGTACCTAGATTGCACAGATCTAGTGTTATTTGCCAACATAGCTGTGATCAAGACATACTAGTAACAATGGCCTAGAACAGTAAAGGACATATGACAACACAGATCTAATTATCTTTACACAAACTAGAATACTAATTATTCACAATATTTCTTTTGGTAAAAAGATATTGGTAGTGGAACATCACAACTTATTGGTGTTAAATGGGTATACGACTAAACAGAAAATACAATGAACTCTGGCCTAACAAGTAGAATTAAGATAAGCAACATATGACAGATCAACTCTCGAGGAATGAGTGTGGCCACCGCTTATGATCCACTACTAGCTTGCTGCCTCTGCAATAGGCAACAATCTGTTAGCAAATGAGAATGAGTGTGTTATCTTCTCACATTTCATGAGGAGGAAAGCATATAGGAAGCAAATACTAACAAACCATGGGCAAACAACTATCGACATGAAGAAAACAGACATTAAAAGATATGTTGCCATTTTCTTCCGCAGGCATATTAGGCGTGCATTTGGTTCTCAAGTCATAAAACTCTCCTGATTCTGTGAATCCTTGAATATATCAAAAGCATCTGCTTTTTCTTCACCAGAGAGTTCTTCGACGCTGTTCATGAGACTTATGCATTTCTTGATGGAGAAATCATTTGGTTCTGCTGCAGATTGACTTAATATGTCGATGGATGGTTTCCCCACTATGCTTGAATGCATATTGTAGCCTGTAGGTCCTCATAGCTTGCATTGTGAGATAACATAGAAACCTAACAGCTCCTCAATTCCAACTCCTCTGGTGTCACATAAGAGATGCTCACATCTAAGAAAAGTCTCAATATCTCTAAAGATGCTGGGCTCCATAAAAAAAGCAACACAAAAATCTCTCTCGTGTCAATTGAGTATTTCTTCAAGACCCTCCTTTCCAGACAGCCTAGATGTATGTCTAGGCCTTTTTTTGGTCTCTCTTGTACTACCCAATTTATGTAGTATAGGAAGAATGAAAAGAAATAAGTCATCATCCTCTTCCGTCATTTTTCTAGCTACATAATCCATTTTCAAACTCTTTTTCTACATAAGAAGTAGTCCTAATAGTTTAACTCACATATCATAATGATCTAAAACTAAATAAAAAATATAATAGTGTTTCAGTGAAAACAAACAAAAGATCCAACACAGGAGCACACGTATCCGAGAACCATATGTTTCATTAATTCTTTTTTGAATTTACAAAATACATGATCATCGAGACTAAGTCTTCACTTGTTTTCAACGCCATGCTTAAGAAGAGGTCTGACTTGTATCATTGTAGAAATTGTGTAGTCCGCTGATTCTCGGGGCCCATAAATTGGGCGCAACTAGTTAATTACATCCGCAGAGCGAGACCGCGGAAAACCTCCGATTAAGTTGCACTGTGATGGTCGTCATCAAATAAATCATCTACTCATGGTCCATATGAGTATACGGCATAAAAATATTATGGGTGGAATTCGTGTGACATGGGTGGCTAATATCGCCGAAACTGGGTCAACAATGTCCATCGCCACGTCGTAGTGAACGGAATAAATTGTTGATAAAGGGGATGACTTTCACCTCGTCGGTGCCTAGACATGTATGCCCAACTTCATCAAACACGGATGTAAGTGTGTCTTTTGCCTCATCGGTGCCCAGCAACAATGTATCCAATCCCATTGTTTGGGACATGTCGGCGGAGTAGTGACCAAGCCTCATCGGCACTCGGCCTAAAATTCGTCTAGCCTCGTCGGCACTAGACATGTAGGAGTAAAAATTATGCATACTGCAATAGAACATATGAACGATGCTTGTAGGATGGATATTTTCTCTAACGGTCTTTCAGCATTGCAAAACAATTAAAGAAGACCCAGTCAATAAAAGAGCCAATAATCCAATTGCTCTTCTGTATATTTGCATGACACAAATATATGTTTAGTATTGCATAGAATACTTATTTAGCTCCAAGGAGATTTTAGTTATTCGTAACAGTGGCTTCAAAATGTCTATATAGACCATATTAAGCACAGACGGATGATAAAAGTTGAAGTTACACATGTTAAATGTGTAGCACTTGCTTCTACTCATGCTAGTATAATATGTACAGCTTGAACATGTAGCTGTAGAAATTGCGAGGCTAGGCACCATCAGGTGCTTTGCCACCTCGCTTGATCAACAAATATTTGACAGGCCATACAAATAGCCGCCATCAAACGCTTTGCTATCTAGGATAGTAGCAACACTGCTGCTGTTCAAGTCCTCACTTGTATGCTTACCAGGCTGCTACGATAGTTATTAGGGTAGCCTCTGTCAGGCGTTTTGCTATTGAAAATCATGCACTGCCATAGATAGCCGCCATCAGCGCTTTACTGTCGGAGAATTTTAGTAATGGGCCAATATGGTATTGTAGAGATAACCGCCATCAGGCGCTTTGCTATCAAAATGTCTTGTAGCGCACCGCCATGGCATTGTGGAGATATCTGCCGTCAGACGCTTTGCTATCAAAAATCTCGATGCAGATACTGTCGTAGTATTATGAAGATAGCCGCCATCATGCGCTTTGCAATCAAAAAGCCTTGGTAAATATGGCGTCATAGTATTATCAAGATAGCCGCCATTGTAAACAGCTTTGATACTAGTTGTGAGCTTCGGATCTCATCAAAATAAGACGGATAACAACAACAAAGGAAATAATATAGCAAGTCGGTCAAATAACGAGGCTCATGGACATGCTTATTTTAATCATACAATTTCAGGACAATGGATTGAAAAAAATATGGATATATTTATTATAACAGATTGGAAACACATATAAAAATGTTTATCGATTTATTTCAATCTCATAATGTCCTTGTGCACACAATATAGATTATAAAAGTGGATAATATTCTAATTTAAGCATCATCTCATTGTTAAGAACAAAATGACGGTGGTGATCTCATCCAGAGGAAGAACAATAAGTATCCAGAAGATCGGCAGTTTCTCAAGAGCCCTTCTACAAATCCATCACGTTGTAAATATGATTTGGGGCGAGCGGACGCATTGCCGTCCATTCTTTATGTATACATATGTTCATTATTAATGAAAAATTACAAAAAGAGATCAATCTCTAATGATTCAATCAAGTTTTCGCTTAACACATTATCAGCACATAGTCATCAACCGCTGAGATCCAAGGCACGCAGTGGAGAACTCGATGAAACCGACGGAGGAAGAAGAACAGTAAGAACTCCGGCGAAAGAACGAACAAAGGTAACAAGATGCCGATGCTTACCCTTCTCCAAGTCGCCCAGAAGCTCCACCACACCGTCATCCGCAAGTTCATACGCGCTTGCCATGAAGGAGTTCTCGACGATGACCGTGTCACCTTAGTGATCCACCACACCATCATGCGCATGAGCACCAACGGGAACACCGGCGTCTGGCTTACTGCTCACGGTGGATCTACTCGTCGTGGACCGCCTCATCATGGACCACCACGTCGCCATGCACATACCCATACTGACCAAGCGACTGCCCAGTCCATGGGTAGCCTTGCACCATCCACAACGTCGGCGTCCTCATGGCCATCATCAACGTTGCCCTTCGCCCGGCAACCGCCACCTCCACCAACCCACCCGCACCAACTCTGGCTAGTGGAGAGGATAGGCCTCGATGGAGGCCACCGACGCCCACTCTGCCTGGCTTCGGCCACCGTCCAACCATGGCAGCTAGGACCAGATGCCCGCCCTTCTACACTGACACCGAGGTCACCTCCCCACCGCCTTCTGCCCTCCCGATGCCATCTCCTGCCCTGCTCGCTCTGCGCCACCACGGCGGAGAGGCAGCCGCTCACCGCTTAGGGCTTGCGCCCTGTCAAGGACAAAGTCACGAGCATGGGCGGCCCCTCCAACGGCATTGGAACCGACAGTTTCCTCTTCTCTTCCGACGAGGTGGCAGCGCAGGGTGGCAACGCCATCATGGTGCTCGAGCGTGTGCGTGCGGCCGGCGTGGCACCGGCGGTCTTTGGTCATGCTAAGGAGGAAGAAGGGGGAAGGCGGGGTGAGTGGCTGACGGGTGGGGCCCGGTCGCCAGGGAGAGGGGGATATGGAGGCGCGTTGCTGGGCCAGCCTGGCCATATGGGCTAAGCAGGGGTTAGGCTAGCGGACCACGGGGAAGGGAGGGAAAGGAGAGGGCCAGGTGGGCCAGGAAACGGGAAAGGCGGCCCACAAGGTTGTCTCCCTTTTTCTTTTTCTGAATTTGGCTTTGACTTGGAGAAATTAGGAAAGGAGCAATGTGATAATTTGGGTAGATTTGTTTTGGACGTGATGAGATGGTAGAGTTGGGGAAATGAAACATGCTGATGCTTTTGAAATGATTTTCCAAAACGCATGATTTAATTGGTGGTTTTTGGTTAGTGATTTTTGGGTGTTACATCCAGCACTAATTTCTAGGGACGGCTCAAATTTCCAACCGACTATAGTAGTGTGACAATGGTGGTTACCCCGGCTGTGACCATGTAAGCGAGGTAGCCGTGGGAGACCCACCGACTCGCACCGGGGAATAGTGTTCCCTGAATAATTTCAGATACCTCTTATGCGTTGAGCCACAAAGGTACAGCCTGTCACCTATGGACTCTCCAATGGTTTCGTTGATCTCTCCAAGGATGGGTTGTTCAAGATGGGCGTAGGGGTAGGGCTAGTCATGTGTGTAGGTGTGAGTGGTTGTGTGTGTGCGGGGTGTGCGTAACATGTGAACAGATAGTACAACTGTACACCCAGTTGAGAGGTGTAAAGAAAAGAGTTCTTGCTACTTTTCCTTTTTTGGTTTAAAGAAACTTACTCTGATTTTCATTATCTTAGCAATTGTTCAACCTAGAAACAATAGTTTTTTTTTCTATTTGAGTTCTATCTTGTTGATTCCATTATTTCCATATGTAAAATAAATTACGAAAATAGCGTACTATCTCCAATATCCATCTCCTTGGCACAATAATTGCCCAATCGTTACCCAGCGCGCGTGCGTCCCGGGCGCACACGCCGCTCCCACCTCACTGCCCCGCGTGGGCCCTGTGGGCGCGTGAGAGCCGTGGCGCACGCGCGTCGCGGAGAGGCCCTCCAATAATTGAGCACCCCAAACAGACTCAGCATGGATTTTTTTGAAGAAACTCTGTCCGAATAAACCTCGTCCACTTAGTGTTTCCCTTTGTTAGCTTCTGCTGTGAACTTTCTATTAGTGGTCTGCTAAGCATGCGTGCACCGTTTGTTATAGAGTGGGAATGCAGGCAGGGGCTCTGACGGGTGCACGACTTCGGCATGATGGAGTGGTGGCCGCGCATGTCGGGCATTATGGCCTGTGTTTTCATTACTTTAGAAAATAAATATAGTCGCAGAAAAGCTTCCACCTTGCAGCACAATGCGCAACATCGTGCATTCTATCTTCCTCTGTTTCGCGTTGTGTGTGTTATAGGGTGAGTCGCCGGCGACCTGCACGTCGTCTCTCCGGTGAACAACTACAGACTCAGCATGCAAATTGTTATACTATGCCTTGTTGTTCTATAGGTGGTGAGATCAATCCCTGATGGAATGTGCGACGCTGGTGTTGTGAACTTGATGTGGGCTGATGGAGTACAAAAGCAATAACAGCATTAGAAGTTGGTTGCCTTTACTCTTCAATGTAGTCATGGAGTTTTTTTATTTAAAGGAAACTGAACTAATATGCCGACAGTTTTGTTTAGAATTCTCTGCCAAACCGAACCTATGAGGTGTGATGGAAAATGAATGGAATTTAGTTATCAGTTAGTATTTGTACACACCCTATGAGTAGTTTGTTGATTGATCGGTAAATCTCATAGGTAAGTCTTGCACAGGATTGTATATCCAATTTCCTCTTCCATCCTGAAGAGATGTTTCAACTCTGCTGCGGTTACAAAAAAGAATTGGCGACAAATTGTTATCCCTAACATACAGCGGATGTTTGTGATATGGTGATGTTAATTTGTAGCTTACAAAATCCATTAGCTTTACCAAAATTATAGTAGCTACCATTCCTTGTTACAAAATCACTAAATAGTTATTATAAAGTGATGGTAAATGCCATCACAAGTTTTCTTAACACGCATGTATCATAAATATGTGTTTAAGATGTTACAAATCAGCACAAACATCTTATTATTACTAATTGGAGACTTTTTTTGAAGCCTCCACGTTAATCATCACGAGATGCGCTAGAATCAAAGATAAAATCCTAGAAATTCTCACAATAATCAGAAACATCCAACCATCAATTAGCAGATTGAAATATTAGTAGCCATTAGATATGTTTTCTAAATAATTACCCACCTCTGCCATTATGAAAGGTCTTGAGTTCAACTCTCAACGAAAGCATATTTCTTCTTTTTTGGCAGATTTTCCCCAAATTTGCACTTAATTTTTTGCTAAATTTTTCCCATTTGCAAATATACCCTACTAAATGATAATATAACTTTTTTTAAGAGAGATGCTAGAAACCTTTCCATGAAACAAATATTTTGTGTCTAATCTTACTATTACTAATTTGAGACTCCTTTTGAAGTATTCACATTGATCCTCACAAGATGCGTTAGAAAAAAGATAAAATCATAGAAATTCTCAAAATAATCAAAAACTTCCTATCATCGATTAGTAGATTGGAATCTTAAAAACCATTAGATTTGTTTTTTAATTAATTACTGACCTCTGTCTGTATGAAAACAATATTAGATAACCCCTAACGTATTAATTATCCACTCTGTTATTATGAACGAAAATATAAAATAACACCCTAAATTTATACCTAATTGCTCACATTTGATATTACAATCGATAATACCAAATATCCCTTCTAATTTATATCTAATTTGTTCACCTCAGTTATTATGACCGATAGTATAGTGAAAGTAACCCCTTAAATTTATATTAAAATTAGCTACTTTTACAGTCGCATCAAATATTAACGAAATCAATAAAGCATACATCTAAAGTAGCAAGATATGCTGTTATAAACAACTAAGTATAAAAATACATCTATATATGATATATTATAACACATAATACATCTAAGATTCTAACCCGTGTGAGAACACGGCTTGATAGACTAGTGTTAGTTAATTCATATGTTAATTAGAATATCATGTTAATTCATTTTTATAATGATAGCTTGCGTAATTTTATTAATAGTAGAATAGATTTAATGGTTATTATTGTAAGAAATTACCTGATGGATGAATACATTTTCTGATTTATGTGAGGACTTTTGAGACTTATATTCATTTTCATAGTGCATATTTGAGTAGTGCTTTGTTTGGAGCCTTCAGTTAGCAATATTAAAATCTAATATATAGTTATTATCATTAGAGCCTATCTGGTGTATGGAAAGATGTTTTTTTTATTTTTGTCACGATTTTTAAGATTTTTTTTCATGTTACATCCTGTAAGTAGTGTTTTGTTTGAAGCTTTTTATTAATTATATCAAGATGCTTAAAAACTCCTGTTTGACACAGCTCTACAGTTTCACTATGAAAACAGGACCTACAATATGGGTGATCTTTATATTAATAAGGGAGTGTTAAATGAAGCCACCACATTCGCCGAGAGCGCCAAGAAATTTGCACGTTAATCGGAAAAAAGAAAAGCCATCTACCGTCGGATTTTATGAAGATCTAACGGTTAGGAATTAAATCATATACTAACATGTTAATTGGAAAAAAGATAAAATATAGACCGTTGGATTTTATGAAAAATTTAACGATTCACAATCGATAAAAATTATACCAGATCCATATTGTTTCTTTATTTGTTTGATACGGAAACAAATCGACACAAGTCAATTATGAAACAACTCATTGCATTTTGTTTCGTAAAGGACACAGATAGGGTGCAGGGTGTGCCAGCAACGGAAAGATCCATGGCTGCCGTGCTGCGGCTGGACTGACGGAGTTGCTGCCTGCTCCCTGCTGCTCGCGCCTCGCGATAGCGTATGGCTGAAGGAAATCAGGCAGGCCAGCCAAGCGGACGGCAGCAGGCCAAATAATGTGAACAGGGGTTAACCGCGCAAGGCCTGGCGGACGCCGGAGACACGAACCACCAGGATCGAGCTGTGGAAGGTGAAGGAAACTATCTCTATTCTCCCGGAACTCGACTAAGAGCAGCTAGCAGACATGTTATTTAAGCGAATAGTTGATAAGTAATACGTAGCTCTTTCTACTTTGCCCGAAATACACTCCCGCCTTCCATCCTTCGTATATGACATTGATTGGTTTCTTTCTAAGCTAATCATCTTTATATATTTTCTCAGTTTTTTTATTTATCGCGTTTTAATTCAAAAATAAACTAGCTGTCGATAAATATTCGATAACGGAGGCAATATAAAAAAAAGATAGAAACGACTACTATTGCTAATTTTAAAAAATACTTACACTAAATACCACTCAAATATTAACTGCTAAGAAGAACAATAAACTACCACATAGACAACATTTGAAAAACTATTTAGTGAATGCTAAAGTAAAATGTGTTTGAAGATAAAAACTATTTCCTCCCCATAAAAAAAGGCTTACATATTTTTGACACAATGTTTAAAGCAGAACTTTGGACATCTATATCTTAAAAAATATGCTATCAACAAAACAAAATTATAATCGTAATAAACTAATTTTGAGAATGAATCCAAGCATATAACACACACATTAAAAATGTATTGAAATATTTAAGAGGTTGACTTTAAAAAACTATAGGCCTTTTTTTTTTAGGATGGAAGCATTATGTTTTGGATAAATTTACTACTTCAATGGTTAATCAATTACAAAACATGTTTGTGTAAATCAAATTTGTATATCATATAATAAAATTTAGCGATCCAAATAGAAACAAATATCTACATTATAAATACAAAACATCAATGATATTTGGATCCTGTAGATATGCCTATATATAACTAAATATGTTAACTAATTAAGATCATTACCATTGGTTGTTGATCATTCTACTGTCCAGATTAATCGAAATATTTTATATATGATATAACTATCATTATTTTAATATTTTTTTACACTTATGAATACGTGAATGGCCACTATTAAGACTACATATATATTCGGACCATCGCTATAAAAGCTGTTTAAAACTACTAATAAGAAACTAGCTTGAGAAACCAATGGCTTCGAAGTTCTCAAGAACTTTTTAAAAAAAAACTAATAGACAAGATTTATATCATTGTTGTCATGATCATCCATCGACGTAGATTAATCTAAATATTTCATATCAAGCACGTACTTCTATCCAAGCATGTGGTCCCTACTAAGACTCTACATACATCTTAATAGTGAACACTCAATTCTTTGGATATATAAATATATGCATTCCATGGGTGATACAATAATAACATGAGCAAGGACAGCTTAATCAACCCTCTTTGGAGACTAATAGAATACGTATATCTAGCCCATACGACCTTGATTCATGATATATGTGTATCATGTTACAGGATTGCTAAAGATGAGAAAGAGAGAAAGGGGAACAACATAGACACAATGAACATGTTAGAAAAGGAGATCATTGGATAAGAGATAATGATCCATTTAGAATGGAGTATTTCTGATGACATTCAAACGGACGGTCTTCTTAAGTTTGCTCATGCCATATGCTATAATAATTGAATATAACAATTCTTATATAAAAGTTTCGTCGCTTTCACAGAATGTAGGAATTTTTTACACTTACTCAAACCCCAAAGTTTTGATGGAAGCCCAAGGTGCACTGAAGAAAGAGATAGCCTTCACATATTCTCTGTTCTGTGTCCCAACTCATGCCATGGTAAACCCACACTATGGCTCACATGCACTAGCCCCTAGGTACCACCATGGCCACTTCAATTCAAGTCAGTCTTCATTACTTCGGACACATGGATATCGGGGTCATTCTATTGTTATTTATTTATTGTTTCTATATGCTACATACTCTTTGGCCTATATTTCTTTCCTTTTCTGGATTTCTATTCATTACTTTAATTCCCATTCCGTCATTCAAAAGGGGCCATGAGTGTGGGATTTAGAAAATAACACCTTATAGTCACAATAATTTAACATTTAGATAAGACTACCATACGTTTTCTTAGGTTGTTCAATGCTCTCTCTAGATTTTAGTTTAATTTATCTTTGTCTTAACTAAAAATGTTAACAGCCACAATATCAAAAAATACATTAGGAAAACAAATTTAATGGTAGAATTTGTGAAACTAATTTGGTGTATAGATGTTAAAGCCCATTTTAAATTCGGTCAATGTTAAAAAAAATTTAAGTTAGGACAAATATAGCTTCAATTATATTCTGGACGGTTAAACTATATTTAAAATTATTGTAAAGACCAAATCACACTACTTCAGCAGCTATTCAGTTATAAAAAGTAAAAAACACAATGCTCTAAACCATGTTTGGATGTAATAAAAATTATAACAATGTAGGTAGTAGATACAATCTAGAACATAAATTAAAAATAACAATAATATTTGGATCCAATACACCAATATAAAAAATATTTTCAAAACAAAATAGTGACATAAATTGATATGGTAATTCATGACACCATGTTCTAGAAATAATACAAAAACAAAGTATAGAAAAAAGAAGTGATGCTCAAGACTAATATAAACAATTAATAAATATATGTCTAAATAAAAAATCTAAATAAAATAAAGCAAAACCATTTAAAAAACTAGGCACCTGCGCTATTTGCATTGGCTACATATTAAAAAACTAGCAAACGATTTTTATTGTTCAAGACCAATAGAAAAAACAACAAATGTAAAGATAAATAGAATTTTTTAAAAATATTATTTTGAGGCATTTCTTAAATTTCAAAAATAATTTCAAGCTATTTACGAGGCATATATTACTCGGTTTCAACTTCAAAATGTCAAAATAAGAAATATTATTGTGGACAATTAGTTAAAATATTATGGTTAAATGTGTCTAAAATATTGCTTAGTGATACTTAAAACTAAACAAAACCAATATAAAGTTCATAAAAAATACAAAAATATTTATTAAACATTTAGGCTATCTAATCATACTTGCACTAAGCTAAACAGATGTACATAAGGTTAAGCGGAAAATATTCAAATTTAAATAAATTCCACAAACTCAAAATGTTAAAAAGACTAGCTACCCGCACAATAGCGCGGGCCAACTCGCTAGTTCTCTATAAACTATCGTTTGGCAATGCATCTGATAGACTTAGCTTAGACTGCTCATCTATCGTTTGGCAAAGCATCCCATATACTTAGCTTAGGCTGCTGAAAGAGCCCTGACAAATAGGCCCCACGACTCTGGACCCAAGATAATTGTATAGTGAAAGTAACTCCTTAAATTTATATTAAAATTACCTACTTTTACAGTCGCATCAAAGATTAACTAAATCAATAAAGCATACATCTAAAATTACAAGATATGTTGTTATAAAGAACTAAATATAAAAATATATCTATATATGTTATATTATAATACATAATACATTTAAGATTCTATCCCGTGCGAGAGCACGGGTTGGTAGACCAGTGATAGCAAATTTATGTGGCTGTTGAATAAGTTATTATTATTCTACTCAACTCAGTAAGAACAAATTCTGCCACACCATTGTGTTAAGTTGGACATCTTGCTGCTAGCCTCATATCTCTCAATCGCACCCAACATGCTTCAGCTCCATTGCTATACTGCCTCGTAGTATTGCTGACGATCGACAATGGTGAATTCGATCCTTGCACGCTCACCATTGAAGCATAGCCAGTGTTGATTGACGACGAGGAGGCGCCACCTTGCACATTAGTTTAATCAAACTAAATGTCAGCTAGGTCGATAGTAGTACATCAAACCGGAAACAAATGAAAAAGATCGCTGTTTAGTAAATACAAACTGAAAGAACTGGGCAGAACTGGATGTCGATCGATACCTGCAGCATAATTATTCGTTGACCTCGCTATATTAGCAACACTGCCGGTCCATCATCTACAGTACCACGAACTTCCCACACTGCCTGACCTTGTCCATCTCAGCCAGGTACTCAGCTGATGGGGAGTCGTCGGAGGCAGACAACAGGTCGGCCAGCTCCTGGTGGCACCTGTACACCCGCAGGATCCTTGGCTTCAGGCCTCTCAGGTATTCCGGCAACGTCTGCATGTCTTGGTCGCACAGCTCCACGGTGTCGAGCGCCGGACCGGCTTCAAGCACCTCGAGGGCCGGGCAGGACTCGATGTAGATTGTCTGCATCCTGGGGAACCCGCGGATCATCTTGAGACTTGGGCAGCTGCGCACGTCGAGCATCACCACCGAAGGGAAGTTCTCCACAGCTGCTATCTCGGCAATGTCATCAAGGACCAGCTCCTTGAGAGCAAGCCTCCTTATACTGGCGAGCCCGGCAGGGAGGCAACCTAGCTTGCATTGCCAGATGTTAAGTTTGTGCAGAGAAGGCATGGCGATGCTGTCATGGTATTCCTCCTCCCATTCCCACTCCTCCCACTTGGGCAGGCCACTCAGATCTAAGTACTGCAGCCGAGGGAATGACATCCTTGCTGCCAAGCTGTCGTTGCTGCTGCCGCCTGTCTGCAGCCGCTGGAATTCTGCCCCAATGCACCTCACGGCCGGAGCAAAGATGATGTGAAGGGTCTCCAAGCTGGGGAGCCGGCATAACCCGTTGGGGAGTTCGCTGCAGAAAGGCAGGTGTGACAGCACCAGGTTCGTCAAGCTGTTGAAGTCCATGGACGATGATACCCCAGGGTCTGGTCTACACATCCAGCGTGGCAGCCGGTGCCCGATGTAGCCATGGATGTACAGTTCCTGTAGTTGAGGTGGTGGGCACAGCTCATTGAATACCTCCTCCACCTGTTGGAAGTCCTCCTCAGTCACCTCATCAATGTTATTGGGTGCCTCATCATCAGACATGTAGCACCTCAAAGTTAGGCTGCGGAGATGCTCCTTGTCACGGATCTTGGCCATTGCAGCCAATGAGGAGGAAGGCACAACTCCCAAGTTCCCTAGCTCAAGTGTCCTAAGTAGGGAAAGAGATCCTACCTCTTGCAGACTACACCACTCCTCAACTATCTGTACTGGAAAGTCCCTGAGCATCCTCAGACTTGTCAGCCCGCTGAACCCCTTAGGTACAGTAAAGTTTGTGTCCTCTATAATGCTGAGATACCTTAGACGCTCCAGCTTTAGCATGCTACTAGGAATCTGACCGTCAAAGTTACCACATTTCTGAATATGAATATGTTCTAGGAACCTCATCTTACCTATTTCATCCGGTAGCCTAGATACATCCGTCCTCCACAAGAGAAGGAATCTGAGGTGCTTCAACTTTCCAAGAGACCATAAGAATCTATCCGACTCTGCCTCAAACAAAAATATTACTCGTAGGCTAGGAAACCTACTAAACCAACAATCACTAGTATTAGGTTCAAATTTCATCCGGTCACATATAATCAAACTTCTTAGAAACTCTTGTTTCTCAAAAATGCTACTCCAATCTGGCAATATCTCTGCCTCTGAATTTGACTCCCACTCTGTTCCCTCTATGCATAGGCGCCGCAGTTTTGGTGATGAAACAAGGGAACTTATTTGACCTGACCCAATGACCAATGCTTCTTCTTTGGCCATGTAACGAGCAAAAGAGCGGATAATATCATGCATGGCACACCTCGGTCCATGTCCATAGTCTGCGCCCTCTGGTTCAATGAGATTCCTTGTGATTAGATCCTGGTAGTAAGAAATTCCTATGTCTTCCATTTCTTTCCATCTCCCTTCTATGCTAGGTGACATTTCAAGAAAACCTTCAGCATTCCACATCCCAATAACATCACCACGAGCCATATAGAAACCTTTAGGGATAAGGGAGAAATACAGGAAGCACTGTTTCACTTCAGGAGACAAATCCTCATAGCTTAAGCGTAGTGCAGAGTTTAGATCAGTATGTGTTATATCTGTTTTCCATGACGGATCGTGCAAAACAACCTCCCACTCATGCTCAGTTGCTCTCTTCATTCTTAGGAGCCCTCCTATAGCTTTAATGGCAAGTGGTAGACCATCACAATTTCTAATAATCTCAATACCAATGTCTTTTAGCCGATCAAGAGCACTCTCACCGCCTACATCCTGACAACACAAGACTACTAACAATTAGAACGTGATGTGCTGTTGATAATTAGTAATGAATATGGTTGATTTGTCCAACATTTGGATACTATTACTAATTTGCGGCTCGTTTGTAGCCTACCATCAACCCTCGCAAGGGAAGACAATAAAATAGGGAGTAAAACATAAGTTCTAAGAACTAACAGAAAAACATAATTCAAGATATCAATTCATTACACTCTAATCCTTGTTCGAAATGATAGCCGTAGGATCAACTATGTGTTAGAAGCAATTATCTACATTGTGATACCCTGCGTTTTCCCCCATTTTGATTCACTCAAAATTTGAGGTTTTAAAAAATTTATAAGAAATTAAATTTGACATGCTTGAATTGTGGGCAAACACCTATTTTGAAAACTTGCATCAAATATAGCACCATGTGCAAACACCACTTCAATCTCTGATTGAACCGATCATGTTAAATAGTTTTAAGATTTTTCCTTTCTCCATTCCTTGTTGGATGCAATTCTGAGCCCCCATTTTTAGGCCTAATTGGGCCCAGGTTACCTGCCACTAGTTTCCCTTTTCCCCATTCCTCTCCTCTCCGCCATGGACTGCTGCCCTGCCCCTCCAGCTTTGGCACAATAACAGCCCAATCCATTCTGTATGCACGCTGCGCTAAGAGCACGAGACGAGCTGAGCCTATTCACGTGGCTCACAAAACAGTGAGTCGGCTTGCCCCAAGGCAGCTCATTAATGTGAAAACCCTCGACTGCTTTTCCAAACGGCTATAGGTGCTAGGTAGCCACCAATTCACCCACCTATAGCTGCCTCCTCCACAACACAACTAAACCACCACCACAAATTACTAGGCCATAGGAAGAAGACAACCCAACACCACAAAAGCTTCCAACCTACAGAGGATCTAAGGTGAAGACAAGTCAAGTAAGATGACAACTTTAGGAAAAGGAAACACCCATGTTGCCTCCATCGACCATCCCACTGAAGATATCATGAATGCAAAAGAGCAGCACAATGACCATTTACGGAAACAAACTTTCACCCAGTGAAGCCTTGACAATGACTTCAAAATGGTGAACTACACTAGAGGAAGAAGATAGGCTAAGCTTTCGCTCTTGACACTCAACTCGTCCACACTAAGAGCTCACGAAAATCGGTACGAGCATGGGCAGGTAATGCATATCACTTATCATGGTTATTAGATTACAATTTTGTGAAGTAATACATATGTGCTGGTCAACCTCCCGTGGATGCAAGAACGTCCAGATGCTTATAAGGCTCTTTGTGTGCTCTATGCTTCACCAGAGTTTGTGGCTAAGTCAATTAGCCATCAACACAAGGGGAACCAGGGCAAACAACACACGTACGGGGTGATGGGCAATCCACATGGCTAAACAAATGGTAAGTATGCCGTATTAAACATTCACTTTCACATGAGATTCTATCTCCTACCTATACAGGAAGCGAAAACTGGTGTTGCTCCGAGTAATATAGAAATAGATATATGTACGAGGGCATAGGGGACCAGACCCTTCAAACCCAGAGCAACAATGCCCTCATGTGGCCTCACAACAGCTGGTTAGTTGTCTTTAATCTTTGATTTTGTTATCATAATCTTGTATAACAAAGTTGTAAGTAAATTTGTCTTATAATTGTAGGAGAGATATGGACATGTGATGGCAAGAAGGCAAGTATGATTGGCGAAAGGAACATATCGATCTTGTGGCTGTGCTGCTAGCGGTGGAGGAAAAGCCCACGAACAGTAAGATATTGTAACTTCTTACATTTTATTGACGCATTCAGTAAGTTTTGATGGCATCACCCAATCAATTATTAAGGTACTCCATGTTCACTGGTGTAATCAACTCAAGAAAGGTGCAAGCTCAGTGCAGATCTTCCTTGCCGAGTTTAGGTAGCCGTGGCCGCCCTGGCCGCCGTACAAAGTAGGATATTGAGCTTGATACACTCGGCATCAACAAGAGTACGCTCGACAGCAGCAGGAGTACTACACCACTTACAACTTACAATCGCAATAAGTGATTTAGGTCAGTGCTAAACGTCTGCCACTAGCATCCTAATCAATACATATAACTAACAGTTCGTCTTTTAAAGGCAATGTTCCAACAGCAGGGATAAACAATTTTCTTTCCACCATGGCAGCTGGCGCAATGCCCACCACCACCCCCACAATGGGGGCATGGCCTCGGTCAGCTTCTCTTCCATCTCTGTTTAGCCAAACTATCTAAACTTGATCTGTTGTAGTTGAATTGCATCAATCTAGCTAAACACTCTCAATCGTTGATGAATTTGATCAATTATAACCACGCTTGTTAATTCTAGTCAAACTATCGCCACACTTCATATATTTCATATAAAAAAGGTGAATCTAGCTAAACATGCTCAATTTTAGTCAAATTCAGTCTATTGTAGTTAAACTTAGTCAATTTTAGTCTATTGTAGCCAAATTCAACATATTGCAAATGAAATGTGTGAATTGTAGCAACATGCTTACTTTTTTTTCAAATATGATCAACTGAGGCACCCTTTGGATATTGTAGCCACATGTAGCCAACTTTAGCCAGATTTAGTCAATTTTAGCCACACTTAGTTTATCATAGCCAACCAGATGTATACTAGCTGAATTAACTCTATTATAGCTGCCCTAGCCAAACTTGGTCAATTCTAGCCTAATTTGATATATTGTAGATGAAACAGGTGAATCTAGCCAAGCATGCTCAAATTTGGTTGAATTCGACCTATTGATGTACACTTGCGATGTTCTAGCTAAAATTTGTTCACTCTGTCTAATCCAGCCAAACTTATGTCTCATAAGGATCGGGGATTCATGTGCCGAACATTTACCACACCCCACCTCCGTTGATTGCAGCACGTGGACTAGAGGTTTGATTTATTACTCTATGCCTAGCTTTGTTATTCTATATGTTTGTGCTTCTAATCCTTTGTTTTCTTCAACATTGAAATCTAAACGAAGCTGAGGAATTCATCAACGGGCTTTTTGCTTCTAGGAATAGCAGGCACAACTTAAATGAATTACCACTTGGCATGTGAAGAAAAGCGCGAGAATGAGATGTGTGTGAGGATGAGAGCTTGTGATGAGTGTTGGACCTTGTTTATGTTGATTATGTATGTGTTGCCACCAAATCCTATCCAGTTTGGGATTGCCTTCATATCGGCTTCTGAAGCTTAATGGGCCATCCGCATGATGGCGGCAACGTGTATCGTCTAGGCCCATCGGGTCATGTATCTTAGCTTATGAATAGAAAGTAATCT
This sequence comes from Paspalum vaginatum, assembly GCA_030272315.1. Taxonomy (NCBI): domain Eukaryota; kingdom Viridiplantae; phylum Streptophyta; class Magnoliopsida; order Poales; family Poaceae; genus Paspalum; species Paspalum vaginatum. Next base: position 2,318,804 of record CM059016.1, read on the forward strand.
AGGTTTTAAGTTAGTCGAGTCGGACTTGTCGTCCAAGTATCTGGACTATAAATATGTAACCTTTCGACCATGATAAACACGACAACATTGTTCCCTAGCAGCGGCGTTGTTTCGTCACCTCAATATCCGCACATCGCCACCCGTGGCCCTAGGGTTTTCAACCAAGTAAGCGCCACGTGGCTCAAATCCTTCCTCACGGTCGTTTTAGGGCATCCTTAGCATTTGCTTCCTAGGTAGATTTCATATTGAAGCATTTTTTTTGTGCAAAATCTGCTAGTTATTGCGACGAATCTCGCACGAGATCCGTCAGTTACCAAGCACACTGCCGATCTATCTATCTGTCTACACTTCGTGTAAACAGATCAGCAGCATGGGGCCAAGGGTACATAGCTTGTTCAGTTGCTAAATTCCACGACATGCACCACAATATGTGCATGCGGCAACTCAAGAGATTGATGTATGCTTGGCACCCTATTTTACATGTTTTAGATTGTATCTTGTTCCTTGGATGAGTCCCCTTGGGGGTTCCGATCTATGTTGCACGTATGGTTAGATCCATCTAGTTATGCGCGTAGCGGATGTCAACCTAGGAGAGTTGCATCTTCTAGATCATGCTTTAAGCAGTGTTCTTCCTTTGCCTCCTTGTTTATGATTTGACGACGAACTGACCTATCAAGACACAAGGAGGTGATTGGCTTTTACAAGCCGATCCACGGAGATGCCTTGAGCCGATCCCAAGGATCGACTGGAATTTAATGCCGATCTGCCGATCTGTTATTTATGTATCTGTAGGGTGATTCTCCGACCACACGCATACACGCGACACCACCACAACAACGAACAACTTCCCCGGCTAGAAGGTCAAGCAGGGTGGGACGCCTAGAACCCTTGGATCGGCCGCTAGGAGGGGTTGACTGCAGCGGCAGCATACCTCTTGGATCCCTTGTGTGTCCCTCACCCAAGCCCGAGCGGTTATAGGCGACAACAACAGTATGCTTGGTGGATGTTGCACTTGGGATGGACAACTAGAATGCTTAACTTGGAGATGTTGATGATTTCGGCTTATTATCTGTGTTTTGTGGATTATATGAACATAGAATTGTTCTGTGCATGAATGTGATGTTTGAATGTGAGTGTGGAATAATATTTGATGTCTGTGATGTTTGTTATTGTGTAAAAATCTGGGTGTAAATAATATTTGGGGGATCATTTACACCTGGAAATTATTAATTTTCGGAGGCCATGCGAAGCTTCCGAAATTAACTTTTGAAATTTTGGCTGCTCACAAAAGCGCTGAAAATAAGAATTATTTTGGCCACCGAAATAAGAAATTGTTATTTTAAGCGGTCAAAAATAAATAAGTCTTATTTTAAGCGGCTTTGCGTGGCCGTGAAAATAACTCTCGTCCTTATGATTTCGGCGGCCGCTTAACTGCCAAAAATAACCCTTATTTTCGGCACCTCGTTTGTGTTGGCCAAGAACCACCGAAAATGAGGGTGGTGGGAAACTCCTTATTTTCGGCTGTTTTTGACTGTCGAAAATTAGGGTGATTCTCGTAGTGCGGTGAGTAAAGGCTTTACTATAGCTCAAAAACTAGCAAACAGACTAGGAGTGTCAGAAAATAGCACAAACATGTTGATAATTTTGCTGCAAATGAAGGGTTTCGAGTACTAAGGTCATATAAACACTCATATCGAAGGATATTAAGATTGTTGTAGAGGCCTACAGAAAAAGTGCTATCTTGAGCAAATTTGCGTGCATATATATAATAAAAAAAATGATGACGACATATAATATATGATAACGGTTTAGCCGTGCAAATTTGCGTGCTAGTTATAACAAGGAGAACCGGTACATATAAGTACCTGCACCGGTAGTTGTTTCTTGAGCAAGGACCATGCATCTTCGTCGCACAATGGTCTGATATGGCGCAGGCAGTAGGCGGCTCCCATGTCCTTGACGAGATGTTCGTTCCTAGTGGTGATGATGACTCGGCTCCCCGGCTGTCTATGTCCAGCCTCGAGGACTGGGCTTTGGAGAACGTCAGCCCATGCCATGTTACTCCAGACATCGTCCATTACCAGCAGGAACTTGCCTGAAGATAGAGTGTTGACGAGGATGTGAGTGAGGACCTGCTGGTCCCCACGGGGATCTTTTTCTCCCCCGGCCGCCTGGGTGATGGCCGAGCTCAAGAGCTCCCTAGGGTTGTATTTCTGGGTGACGCTCAGCCAGATCTTGCTGCTGAACTCTTCCTGGATTTCGTTGTCTTTCAAGATCTTCTTGGCGAGCGTGGTCTTTCCCATACCCCCCGGGCCTGTGATGGATACAACCTTTATTGCTCGCTCGTCGTGCAACAGTTCCTGCACCACGGCCTTTGTTTCTACCTCGATGGCATCGCCCACGACGGTCGACTCGTCGAACAACGACGTCGTCGTTCGGCTGTGGGCGGTGGCGTCGCTGCGTGGCGTCCGCAGCTTGTAGGCATCAAGCTTTACGAACTCGAAGTCGGCCATCTCCTTGCGGATGCCGTCGAGGCTCGTATTCAGCTTCTTTATGCGGTCACCCAAGCCATGGGCGGCGGACGGGTTTCGCAGGCAGAAGAGCAGAGGCAGGAGACAGCCCGGCGCCTTCTTCTCCATGGTCGCCCAGCAGCTGCCTTGCGCCTCCTCGGTGTCCAGCTGGCACAGCTCCAGCACGTCCGTGGCCTCGTATAGGGCACTCTTGAGCTTGGTCACCCATCTCTGCACCCTGACATCGTTCACGCGCCTCTTCTCAGCGTCAGCCATGTAGGCCTCCATGTTTGCCGTCTTGCCCCCAAGCTCGGTGATCTCCCCGGCGACACCCAGTAGCATGGACACCTCTTCTTCTACCATGTCCGCGATGAGTTTCTTCACGTAGGGTGCCAAAGCATCCAGGACGGCCGCCATTGCTCAAACGTAAAACCTGCTTCTGCTAGCAAGTAGTAAATCATCTATAAGCAAAGATTAATAGTAACCCAGGAGTTTCATCAGATCTCTGTAACTGGACGCACCTCACAAGCAAAGTACGTGGCAGTCAACCAGGCACTGTGGCACCGGCGGCTAGCTCCGGCAGCGGGATGATGATTGAGGAGCTAACGGGCGTCAATGGCGTGCCGAGTGGGGAGACGATCGGATTCTCTTATCTTCCACTTTTGCCGACTGGGATACAGCAAGCACAGCTTGTTGCCGCGGCTGCCTCAATATATAATTCATCACTAGCAAGAGGCCAGGACCACTAGGAAGTTGGATGTGGATCGCCCACCAACCATGGCAGACTTGACTTTGAAGGGTCAATGATTCTTAGCATATTCACCATCCATATCTCATTTGCACATTAATTCAGAAGTTCACACACATAGAACTATCACCGGTGAGTGGTGAGCTTCCGAGGGATACTATAACAATAATATTTTATAAACAGTATATGGAAGCAATAGTTGATTCATGCGACATCCTTATTTTGGCTTGCATCCCTCCTGTTTGCTTCCTATTCTAAGGGAAATTGTACAACATATGGCATGTTGTAGATTTCTTTTCAAAATTTGAATTGTGTAGTGAATTCAATGAATTTGGTAATTGTTAGTTCAGTTGGAAATAAATTTTGGATACTTGGATGAGGAACATATGGGCATGTTGGAATCTTATTTTATTTGGATTTGATCTGTATGTAGTTAATAATACTGAAAACGGTAATTGTTAGACCACTTGCAAATGAATTTTGCATGTATGGATGAGCACATAACTCCCTGAATTGAGTTAGCTTATTTTGAAACTCCATGCCAATGATGTGAGGAGTTTCTAATGACCAAGGTTCTAAAACTATTTTTGGTCACCGATTAATAAAAAATTAATCGTTTTTAGGTACACAATATAATTTTATCCTAATTGTCTACTGATTGTTCAACCATACTAACTAACCAGCCAATCCGAGTAAATTGTCTTTTCACCAATTAATAAGCGCTTTTGTGGAGTTAACATAGCAAAAATTGATGCTTGTGTCTGCCATCCTCAAGCGCACCCTATACATTAGCCAAAATCATTGTTCATCGTTATTACCTTACTTTAGTTTGTCTTATCATGAAGAATGAACTATCTCTATGTGTGATTTTGTCATTAATGATGTCATAATGCCTTATTTTGCACTATTATTTGGCCAATTATATCGACTACTTAATTTATGATAGATAACTGATAATCAATTAATCATTAAACTCTAGCTCCCTGGTTGATTGGCGATTTCTGGAACGATGCTAATGATGGTTTGGGGCCTTCTATTTCATTAATGACCTTGCATGTAAATGGCATGAACACACCTGGTAGTTTCTTGATTTGCCTATATTGTGCCTTTGAAAGGTGGTAAAATGTTTATCTTTCCAACCTACCCATCCCCTATGCCTTCTCATCTTGTGGTAGTATCCTTGTGCAAATGTTTTCTTCTTGTATTGGGATGCGGCTTTGCATGTAGTTGTCAATTTATTTGTCAAATGTATTGTAATGAAACACAGTATTTTCCATTATAATACTCAGTTTTAGCACTATTAATTTATATAAAGTAACTCATTGTAAACATTATTTGTGTGCCACCATGCTAGTTCTGCACCATCCTTCTGTGCTAAATTATATAAGTGAAGCAAATATAAGCTGAAACAAAATGCTAGATAAATATCACCAAGTCTATCTGTACAATGGTCAAAGCTAAAAACATAAACTGAAACAAATAGTTATATATGGCCTCAATATCTATGTATCTAGATACATGATGGATAGTAATACATGTATCTAAATCATTGTTCGTATGCATGTCAAAAAGAGATTTGACTGATATAACAACTTTTCCAGAATGGAATATTGAAATAAATTCCATTGCAATTTTGTATTAAATAAATTGAATACCGATGTCCTTACATTTTTGTCCTTATTTGTAGGCTCCTTATGCACTATCATAATCTAAAGTGTATAGATTACATTAGGTAAATAATAGGCTAATATTTCTGCTTGCTACTAAGTTTGTGTAAGACAGATTTTTTCCATGTGAGCATAAATCTGTAGCTTTCGTGTGCTTTACGTCACCTCACCTATCCACAAACCACAGCCAACCTCAAAGCCTGCCTCCATGCCATGAGCTCGGCATTCCCTCCTCGTTGCTGCCGCATCTCTGGTGCTCGTGCCGACCGCAGCACGCGTCGTGACGGCGTCGATGCACATGCCGGACGATGTTCGGCCGTCCCACGACTGCCACTATATGATCTGCCGCAGCCCTGTCGGCAGACATCTCGATATGCAGCTGAGGGCGCAAAAAAAGTCTATTGTACTAAAGGTTGATGCAGATAGAAACCCTGCCGGCCCTTAGCTAGCTGATCGATAGGAAGTCTAGAAGTACTATGATCACGTGAAGAATGATGGACTTATGCTTACCATCTCGCTTAATGCGGCCATGGTCTTACTAGAGAGAAATCTGCTCTACAGCTGGCCGACTTAACTCGAGATATGCATATGCCTGCAAGCTATGTCTTGGTTTTGGGGGTGAGCTTGAGCCGTGATGTCGCCAAGGCGATCTGCTAGAGGTGAATAAAGGGCTTACGATGAGATGGATTCCATAGAGATGGGATCCTAGTAAAATAGATTTTCAGATTAATAATACTAGCCCATGAGTCCGTGTGTTGCACGGGTTTATAGAATATTCATATTGATAGTGAATTGTATTTTTGACATTTTGGTCTTACGATATAGAGGGACAAATTCGATATGAATTCTATAATATATTATGAGGCAAATTCAATATATATAGTATAATAGAACTAGTTTATGTGTAGGTTTTAGAGATGCCTACTAAACCTCAACTGGGGTTTCAAAAGCTCCTCTTGTCCTGATAAGAACTGCTTAGCCTGTGCAGCTACGGCTCCAAACCTCTCCCCATCAACCATCAAGAAACTCGGTTCCTCCTTTTGCAAGATTGACAATGATAAGCTCTCTGAGGAAGCACTAAGTGCCAGACCCAAACCAGCAGCTCCGGTTGGAAGGAAGCAAGATAAAAATTCAAGAATGAACTCCGAGTTCCTTTCTTCACGGAGGTGCTGGTCCATCTGGACGAGGATCGGAGGAGACGCCGCTGCCGCAGCACTTTGTGCCATGCCTGCGTACGTGCGTGCTGACAGGCGACAGCTAGCTAGCAAGGAGCTTTAAGCTAATTTGGGGGCGGAGAATGAAGCAAAACTCACTCTGATCGAGAGAGTCCAATAATGCATGGGAACAATTATTAGGTTCGGTGGACCAGCCTCACACTGTGCGTGTCTCCCCCATATGGGCCACTCTCTCTCCCTCTCACTCCCATGCTATATTTCTATGCCCCTCCTATAGAAATATACAAAGCGCTTGCAAGATTTGGGAGTCGTCAAATGGAATTCTTTGACTTGTTTGGATGACCTTTTTATGTTTCGGATTGACTATTGAGCTTTAAGTTGACTTGAGATTTTTTTAAATCTTAGTTTGTAATAAGTTGGCCTAGAACCTCATTTATGAGCACAGAAGCCGGATTCGTTCTTTTATCTAAAAAATGTCCCTTTATATGCATATGATTTGGCTTTGGGGTCTACATAGGGCAAGCCAGCGTGTATCACGTTTATCAGTCAGCATCCTCTAGCGGTGTGCCTTGTGTGTATCGTGTTTCTTGATATGGTGTGCGATCAAACAGCTCTTACATAGTCCTACGTTTTTTTTTTTTTTGGAATTTACGTACACAAAGCGCTTACAATGGATGACGTACGTTGTACGATGTTCGGTACTTACATTCACTGCTCTGCTATAGAGAATGAAAACATTGAAAAGGCAACAATTATTTTTTTATAGTTGATTTTTTGGAAAGCAAACTGTACGTACATGGAGATGGAGATCAATTATTGTGTCTGGTGTAGGGACTCTTTGCCTCTTTGGCAATTAGCTTTTTGCTCTTTTGATAAGGGCTCTTTTGGCGCTTTGGTTATGCCTTGCAGTCGGGCATGATGCCTGATGCGCGGTGTACATAGTTTTTGGTACAGTTGTTACTGACTTTTACTAATGCGATATAGGATTCAAATCCGGCCGGTCGGGTAAATGAATGGATATATAAATTTAAATATTTTTTCTTTGATTCGAACATGGGTAGTGTTGAAATGCATCGGATCTTGGTATCTATCGCATATTCACAGTAAATATCTAACGTTAAATGTCCATCTTAGTAAAAAAAACGTTAAATCTGCACTCTCCAGATGTAAAGATCTGTTATGAGATAATTTGGATTTAGATATCGATCGATTTACCCATCTCTACACCATGATAAGATTTTTTTATCGGACCAATATGATTTTTTTTAGATAATGGATAAACATCCGGCTTCAGACCTCTTCAAGAAAAGGCACATTATTACAAAACCATTCACGTTTATAGCACACGAAAAAAAGTGAACTATTGTTCAATCTAAAAAATAAAGGGCCATCCATGGGAGGCAAAGAACTCCAAAGCGCGTGACTCCAATAGCTGACAAGCCTTTGCTGTCACTACCCTGTACTGTATTGCTGTCACTACCCTGTACTGTATTTGGATCGAAGAACCTGAACGTGTCTCCTTAAATACTACATGACATTGTTGTTAACTGCGCTAGTTGTGAGCACGTCTATTTTTCTTCTGCACATCATGTTTAGTTTAGTCTTGAGTTCCGGCCATAATCACATGAACCGCACAAATAATTTTGTAGATTAATCATACCCTCACATTTTCTACTGGCATCATCGACCTTCCCGTTTGTTGGATCTTATTAATTGATCAATTGACTGACAGCCGACCTCGTATTATAATGAATATAGTATTTGCCAGCAGATTTGTATAGTTATGAAATACTATGGTTTGTTTTATGTGTCAGACTTGACCGAAACAATTTTTGTGCCGTGACTGCCGCTAGTTTGTTATAGTTTGTATATGGTACTATGATCAACCTCCGGTCTTCTTAGAAAAAAAATCGACTCCAGATGCAACCAGGCCAACAATAATGTTCAGGCCCGTATTCCTAGGAAGAGTCCAGATGCAACGGGGAGACACCCAATTATATAAGGTCTGTGTTTTATGTGTTCCATATGTTTCTCAATCAGTTATGCTCCGTTGTTGATGGTGTCCTCATCACTGAGGCTGAGTAAATGTAAAGTAGCATGCTGGCCGACACTTGCAATAGTTGCTAATACGTAGCAGTCATAGACTCATAGCTCTTGCAATAGTGGCGATTAGGTGCTCACAAGAAGTACCGGAGCGAGTTCGACAAGTCGAAAATCAATTGCCACAACTATGGTAAATTCAGACTCTTGACTAATGAGTACGATGCAGGTGTGGCTCAATTCGCTGTGCTCAAATGATAACAACGATATTATTAGTGAGTGATTGTTGCATTTAATCTAATTGTTTTTAAGTAGTTGTGTGAGTTGCAGTGCATTGCCGGGAGCAGACCAGTAGTTTGGTATCTTCATGTAAGTGATTGTGTGTAGCGAAGTTGTTCATGCACGTGCACGTCGGTTGAATGTGTGGCCAAGTGCTAGTGGGGGATTCATGGTGCGAGTCGATTAGCTAGTCGCCACCATGTGTCGTGTGCTAATGGTGCTAGCATGCAGGTGGACTTACAGCCTTGTTTGGTTGCAAAAGTATTGGAAGGGAATTGAAGTGGACTGAATTCCTCTGTATTCAAATTTTACCAGTAAAAAAATGAATCTTTTTTAATTCTCTTCAATACTATTGCAACCAAATAAGTACGTATGGAGATGTTTGCTCGTCAAGCTACTTGAGTGACTGGCCTGTGTGCGTTGTCAAACGCGGCCAGGTGTGCATGTTATTTAACTATGTAAATCTTGTGGCGTGTCGTATGTGCGAAAGTGAAGAGAAGCACCTGGGGTGATGATTGTATTTTCATCCGCCAAGAGAAGCTAGCAAGAAGTGCTTGCGCAGTAAGACAACATTTATTTTCTTGAGATTTATTTTATCATTGAAGGTAATTTAAGCAACCCTTTAACTTTCCACCTTTACAAAAAGTTTTCTAACGAAATGAATGGTTAAAGTTGTATAAAACTGGAAACGTGCAAATCTCGCCGTGTAACTAATGTAGAAGGTTTGCAGCCATTCGCTAATTCAATTATGTGGACAATATTGGGTCTGTGGTCTTAGCGGCTGAGCCATTATAAGGCCCACAAGAACTAATTAGAAGAAGCACTAGCTTCTTGTTAGGAGCGCCATGATAGCGATTTGCAGGTGAGACGTGAAGTTGTTGGCTTTGTCGGATCTTGCAAGCTTTGCGGATTTGTCCACTTGTGTTCAGGGGCTTTAAGGACCTCGCTAATGCGGATTCAAAAAAAAGTTGTGGTTCAACTGCAAGTGCCGTGGATGATGATTTTGCGGAAAGGATATACAGGTTCGCAAAAGAACATGTCTACGAACTGATATACGGGTTCGCAAAAAAAATATTAGATAACAAAGAAAGTTATTGATTTATAAAATTGAAGCGTGCATCTTGCACGTATATAAAAAAATTTATCATGATGTCAAATATATACTGGGAATGTCGAATAGAATAATTGACGTTGAGGTTCAAGAGATGCCATCAACAGCTCCATGGAGAATTTCTTTTGTGTATGGCGAACCTAGAGTTCAGAATAGATATCTTATGTGGGATCTCATGAAACGAATAAAAAATAATTCCCCCCATCCTTGGGTCGCAATGGGTGATTTTAATGAAGCTCTATGGCAATTTGAACACTTCTCAGCAACAAAGAGGGGGGGAAGGCAGATGGAGGCCTTTCGAGAGGTCTTGATGGAATGTGAGCTTCATGATATCGGCTTTGTTGGCCTGCTTTGGACTTTTGATAACAAAAAGGCAGGACACTGGAACGTTAAAGTAAGACTTGACCGAGCTGTAGCCTCTACCAGTTGGTCGACTCGCTTTGGGTCAGCTTCTGTACAACACTTAGTGTCACCTAGATCAGATCACTGCCCAATCCTACTTAGCACTGAAGAAAGGTTTCATGAAGCAAATATTGGAAAAGTAATGAGATACGAGATCATGTGGGAGAGGGAGAGAAGCCTGAAGAAAGAAGTGGAGGCAGCCTGGAAGGAAACCAATGAAAAAAAGAATCTGGGGCATGTCTCAATAGCGCTCAAAAGGGTGATGGAAAACTTGCAAAGATGGAGCAGAGATACGTTTGGTTCAGTAAGAAAGGAGATGGGAGTACTAAGGGAGAAAATTGGTATGCTGAGAGCTTCTATAGATGATGCCAACATACAAGAGCTAAAGGCAGTAGATACTCGTATGAACGAACTACTGTACAGGGAAGAAATGTTGTGGCTGCAGCGTTCACGCATATCATGGCTTAAAGAAGGGGATAAAAATACAAAATTATTTCATCACAAAGCTTGTTGGAGAGCAAAGAAGAATAAAATCAAAAGGTTAAGGAGAGATAATGGGGAATGGTGCGAGGTGCAGCAAGAGTTGGGGACTATGGCCACTGATTTTTTCCAGAATCTATACAGTAAAGATGACGCTGTGGAGCCGGAGGCAGTTGTACCAGATTTTGAACGAAAAGTTTCAGAGGAGATGAACCTTTTGCTTTGTAAGGAGTTTACAGAGGAAGAGGTGAGCAATGCCTTGTTCCAAATAGGACCACTCAAAGCCCCTGGAATGGATGGTTTTCCTGCACGCTTCTTCCAAAGAAATTGGGAGACGATGAAAGATGAAGTGGTAGGAGCAGTAAAAGATTTCTTCAGGACCGGCAGCATGCCAGAGGGTGTCAATGAAACTGCCATAGTTCTTATTCCGAAAATTCCCCATCCGGAAACTTTGTCTGATTTTCGGCCAATCAGCTTGTGCAATGTTATCTATAAAGTGGTATCAAAATGCCTTGTAAATAGACTAAGGCCACTGCTGCAGGACATTATTTCCCCAAATCAGAGTGCGTTTATACCAGGACGGCTGATAACTGACAATGCTTTAATAGCATTTGAATGCATTCATGGAATACAGCAAGGCAAGTCTGAGAGAACTAATTTTTGTGCATATAAGCTTGATCTTTCCAAGGCGTATGACAGGGTGGACTGGGAGTTTATTAGGTGTGTCATGTTGAAGCTAGGCTTTCATGAAACATGGGTTCAGTGGGTGATGGCGTGCATAACCACTGTTCGCTTTTCTGTGCGCCTCAATGGGGTTCCGCTGGAATCCTTGAGTCCATCTCGGGGTCTTCGTCAAGGTGATCCGCTTTCGCCATATTTATTTCTCTTAGTGGCTGAAGCTCTGTCTGTGCTGTTACAAAAAGAGGTCGACCAAGGACATATTGAAGAGCTAAAAATCACTCGACATGCACCAGGAGTGTCACACCTATTGTTTGCAGACGACTCACTTTGGTTTTTCAAGGCGAAGTCAGAACAAGTGAACCGTGTGAAGGCAGTCCTGCAAAAGTTCCAACGAGGTACAGGCCAGTTGATTAGCGCCCCCAAAATGTTCGGTTCTGATGCGGGAGGAGGTTGATCCAGTGCTACAGGATGAGATACGAAATCTACTGGGAGTAGACAAAATAAATTTCGAAACAAAATATTTAGGCTTGCCGACACCAGAGGGGATAATGAAAATGGATAGGTTCCAACCACTAAGGGAGAGACTTGGGAAAAGGATCACATCCTGGATAGAGAAATTACTATCAGCTGCGGGGAAGGAAATTTTGTTGAAATCAGTGGCACAGGCTATTCCGACCTATACCATGAGTGTTTTCTAGCTATCAAAATCTTTTTGTGAAGAATTAAACAGATGTATGCGGAATTACTGGTGGGGTGATGATGCAAATGGTAGGAAAGCACATTGGTTAGCATGGGAAAAGTTTACAAGATCCAAGGGACAAGGAGGATTAGGCTTTCGAGATCTCCAAATTTTCAATCAAGCTCTCCTAGCGAGGCAAGCATGGAGGTTGTTGGAGTTTCCCCAAAGCTTATGTGCCCGATTGCTAAAGGCAAAGTATTTTCCTAATGGTGATTTGTTGGATACATCCTTTCCAACAAAAGTTTCCCCGACATGGCGTGCTATAATGCATGGTCTGGAGCTTTTAAAAAAGGGTGTTATCTGGCGGATTGGTGGAGGAGATAATGTTAAAATCTGGAGGCACAACTGGATCCCACGGAGTCTATCTCTGAGGCCGACGAGTAGGAAAAGACCTTGCAGGGCTCAAATGGGTAAAGCAACTGATTAACCAGGAGGAACACTGTTGGGATGAGGAAACTTTAGAGCGTTACTTCCATGGGCTCTCTGTGTCAAGTCCAGCATGGGGGAGAATTTGATAAAAAGGGTAAACAACCTCTAGGTTTGCCAATTTATACACATGGTCCAGATATACAGAGGACGAATGTTGTTTGGGTACCTCCGCCGTCAGGCGTGTGCAAGATAAATGTGGATGGTGCTTTTAATGAAAGTACTAGAAAAGGGGGAACCAGTGTGGTGATAAGGGATGCAGCTGGAAAAGTGCTTCTCACAGCTTGGAAAGCTATCTTCGATGCTCGCAGTGCAGAGGAAGTTGAGGCCATGGCTAGTAGAGAAGGGCTGGTTCTTGCTGCAGATTGGGTGCGTGGGCGTTTAATTTTAGAAAGCGATTGCAAGACCATTGTCCAATATCTACAGCAGGTGACTCCCCAGAGATCTACAAGTGCTTTCATCATTGAAGAAGCATTAGAGGCAGCGAGTGAGCTACAGGAAATTAGTTTCTTACATGTAAAGAGAGAACAGAATGTTGTTGCACATGAATTGGCACAACTAGCGAGTCGCTTGGGCCATAGTGCAGTGTGGCGTGAGTGGGCGCCTGCGTGTGTCGAGCAACTCATTGCTCAAGATTGTAATCAATCGTTTGAGTAATGGAAATCTCTCTTTACACTAAAAATATATATATTTATGTAGTTGTTTTTCTGAAATAAAGCCCGTTCGTTCTCTAACGGATCCGGCGACATGAATTCACATTTGTTTCACATGTATTTATAAGAACTCCTTTTAATAAGAAATTATTGTAAACAATGCTGAAAATAGTAAAATAAAAAAAATAGAAAACACCCAATTATTAAAAAAATAAAAAAAGCACATCCTGGGCTTGGCCAGCCTAACGCGCGGCGGCGGAGCATAGCTGTCGATCTGATCCAATGGCTGAAGAGAACGAGATAAATGGGTATAAAAACAGCAGGCACCACCTTGTCCGCGCCCGGCCATGGCCTTGTCCCCTCCCCATCGCGCCTCTGCCGGCTGGATGGATCCGGGCCCGCCTCCTCCTCCTCCTCAAAGCTGCGTGGGACATGGATCCTTCTTCCTCTCCTATCCCTCTCCATGTTTTTCCTTTTCGGGTCCTGATCCGTGTATCTCTGTGGTCTTGGGGATTTTGTTTGGGTGAATTAATGCCTCCCTCTGTTCTCGTGCTATGCTCTCCATCTGTTCCTCTCGTCTGGGTGAATCAAATATGAAGGATTCTACAAAGTAAAAAAGCGATATGGTATTTCACATCATGGATATTGTATGTTTTGTTGTATATTTATAAATGTATTTGCAGTGGCGTTGGGCTGAATTACATTTGTGATGGCGTTGGGCTGAATTGGACCCCGAAGAAAAAAGAACAACGATTGCATACAATTGATGATAGATCTATGACGCTTGGGTATGAAATCTGATGATAAAAAACGAGGGAAGGATTACCGTATCGACCTAATTGTACTGCAGGAACGGTGTGTTCTGCCGTAGCCTTGGTGGGCCAAACTGTACTTGTGGGGCCCACGCAAAGAACCGTCAAATCAACTGTTATATTGTTAATCCTCAATATATCTTACGGCGCAGAATAGGTAAATAGGAAGAGGTTCGGTAAAAAAACTTTTTGATTAACTCACACTTTATTAGGACTGATATATAAATTTAATCTTGAGTAATATTAGAGATAATTATTGTAACTCATCTTTCATATTGGCATTGTGGATAATTTGTATTATTGTTTAGGAATTATTTTAATTTATTTTCCATAATGGTATACTGATAATTTATATGCAGCTTTAAGGTTTATTTTAATTCATATTTGCATAATGAGTAATGGCTTATTCAATTCATATTTCGATGATAATTTCAAGGGATTATATTGATCCATTTTTTATAAAGGGCATGGTGGGTAATTTTCATGTAAATTTAGACGGTTATTTTACATATTGGTATGATGGGTAATTTTTAGAAAATATAATAGATTAGAGCTATATGATCGGAGGACAACTATTTCTACTTCATTTAAAATTTTTAGGATTTTTTTTTCTAATGTTTTTGTTGAAGAGTAACGTGGACGTGTCAAAAAAGTCTCTAATTAGTAAAATTAGTCAATCAACCCGTTCTCTCGCACCAGTTTGAGTTTTAGAAGATATAGATTTAATCCTAAATAATATGTTAGAGTTTTAAAAGTTATAAATTTAATCCATAGTAATATTAGAGGTGATTATTTTAATTTATTTTTCATAATGGCATTCTAGATTATATGCAAATTTAAGAATTATTTTAATTTATCTTCTATGATGACATATTGGGTAATTTTATATACATATTTAAGTATTAATTTAATTCATCTTTTATAATGGTATGGCGCGTAATTTATGTGCAAATTAAGAGGGTTATTTAATTCATATTTTATAATGGCATGGTGGGTAATTTTTATGCAAATTTAGGTGGGTATTTTAATTCATTTTTCATAATGGCATGGTGGATAATGTTTATGCAAATTTACATGATTATTTTAATTTGTATTCCATAATGGCATGGTGGGTAATTTTTTAAAAAACTAGAGGAATTCCCCCGCGTTGCTGCAGAAATCGGGGCATAGCAATGCATATGCCACAAAAAAGCACTGCATACATGAAGTTATAAAAAATCGATAGAAGTTATAAATAGATGTGTTAGTGGATTGTGACATGTCATAGAACTTAGTGGGCCTTTGTGATGATGTGGCTTCATGCTTGTTAAGAGAAATAGGTAGTACCTACGCACACCCATTTACAGCCCAACACCAAACTTGGAATTCCCCGCGCATTGCTACAGAAATTTGGAGATATCAATGCAGCATGAAGTTATAGAAAATCGATAGAAGATATAAATAGATATGTTAGTTGATTGTGACATGTTATGGAACATAGTTGGCCCTTGTAATGACATGGCTTCATGCATATCAAGAGAAATATGTAGTGGGGACTCCAATTTAGATATATAAGATATAATAGATTTAATGGCTACTACTATTAGATCTACCTGATGGACGACCGGATGTTTCTGATTTTTTGAGAATCTATCGCTTTTGGTGAGGATTAATGTGGAGTCCTCAAAAGAGCCTCATAATGGTATGCTGGGTAATTTTTTAGAAAATATAATAGATTTAATGGTTATTATTATTAGATCCACAGGATGGATTGGACGGCCGTATTTTCGGATTTTTGTGAGAATTTTTAAAATTTATTTTTTTCTATTGCTTTTGGCGAGGATTAATGTGAAGTCCTCAAAAGGAGCCTCTAATTAGTAATAGTAAAATACTTAGTGATACGGTCGCTACGACGAGGGAAACACGTCGGGAGATTCCTTTTTCTTCGTAGTGAGACGAGGATGATCATTGTCAGTACTCTATAGTCTGATGTTTACCTGGCTGCATCTGGAGATTCAGTTTTCCTCCTAGGAAGACGGTGGTTGATCACTATACCATGTAATGGAGAAATGCTAGCTAAATAGTCTCGCTTGCCGATTAGAATACATCTAGGGGCTATATATATATATACACTACTTCTCGGTCCCAAATTGCAGATAGTTTGACTTTTTAAACATCTAACTTTGACCACTCGTCTTATTAAAAATTATAATAATGTAATTTCGTTTATCCTATAATATACTTTAAGGATGAGTTGAGGTTTTCATTGTTTGACCAACTTTTTGAATAGTTAATGTTTAAAATGACAAATGGCTTAGGACAGAGTGAGTAACAACAATCTCATCTCATCTTCTGATGTCAACGGAACGCAAATCAATATATTCCTTGTAGTGTTGTTGGGTCTCCACTATTTTAAAAGTAAGAAAAATATTCTCTCCAACAAAGTGGCGTTTGGGACTTCTGACCTTTAGGCTGGCAAACCATAGCTTCATAGGAATCCAGAAGTAAAAAACTAAAAGGATCGATCTATGTGACTACAAGAAACTAGCACTAGTCTCGGCACACAGAAAATAATCAACTCTGCCACATAAAACAAACCATATCATAGCTATACAGGACAGGCAAATCCTCTGCACAGGACAGGCAAATACTCTGCACATAAAACAAAACATACATGTCAACTCTGCCACATAAAACAAACCATATATGTATACGTGGTCGGCTGTCAATCTCAACTGATCAAGGAATAAGCTCCAACGAACGGGAAGGTCGATGAAGGCGGAAGATGTGAAGAAGACATATGATTGAACTACAACAAAAGTACTCATGCACGCCATGTGACTATGGAACTGAGACTAACATGCACAGAAGAAAAAAAAATAGTCGACGTACTGACAACTTGCGCAGTTAACAACGAACTGTACGTGGCATGTAGTATTTATGGAGACGCCCAGGAGCTACGTACGTTTCCATTCCATATAGAGTACAAGGTAGTAGTACAGGCCTGATGGATTACTTCTCACAAATAGTGGGGTGGTGGGAGGAATCGCAGCTTCATTTCCTCGTCCTATGTAGTCTCTTTTTCCAGTACCTCCTATTCATAGCTGCCTTCTTACGCAAGTACAATATCCCATCTTGGTTCAGGTTCCTTACCTGGATCGCCTACATAGGCAGCGATGCCGTTGCCATATACGCCCTTGCCATCCTCTTCAATCGTCATAGGCACGGCTGTGCCTCCCAGATAAATCCGTACACTCAAAAATGGACATGTGGTTACAAGAATACCTCCATGATTGAGGTGATTTGGGTGCCCATCCTCTTGATGCACCTTGGTGGGCAGGATGGCATGACTGCATACAACATCGAGGACAATGAGCTATGGAGGCGACATGTTCTAACTGCATTGTCTCAGGTCAGTTCAAGAATTGTGGTCCATGATTTCTGTAGATTCCACGCCGGCCATAATTACTTTTTTTGTTCGTAAATAGCCATGCTTAGCTAGAGAATTGTATCCAATGTTTGGGAAATGTAAACACAATGTACGAGAAGGCATTTGTGTTTGTGAGAGGGAGATGAAATTCTAGCAACATGCCTTGGAAACACAATACAAAAACTCAGAGAGTTCTTTCTCTATTTTTTTTCATTATTGATCAGAATGTTGTTTTTCCGCCACAGGATTATTTTCTTTTATCTTATATCTTGAATTGTATTAAATCCTTATTTATTCTAGACCGTTATCATTGGAACCAGAAAATAGATTGATTGCCATATGTTTTTATTTGTATGGTTAATGTGTGAAGTTTTAGGCAGTATGTGATTCTTATACTGACAGCTAGATAGATGATGTAGCCTTCGTTAGTTCGTTACCGTGCACGTATGCTTTTATTAATAGCTACATGCCCTCATCATTTACTAGGTGCATAAGTGGATGGGGCGTTAGTTATACAATATTTGAGGCTCTGGATGACGTGGCTTCATGCATGTCAAGAGAAATAGACAGTGGGGGGCTCAATTTAGATATATAAGATTTGAAATGGTAACATATACACGTATGAATCCATATACATACGGATGTTACAATACCGAAAAGGCCTGTATACACAGAAAGTATGACACCTTTTCCTTAGTACCTCCAAATTATAAACATTAATTAGATTTTACTTGATGTACATATTTTTTCCAACAACCATAAAACTTGTAAAAGCCCAAAGGTGGACCGCTTGGTACTGTATTTCATTCTACAAGATGCAATGCGTACTCACATGTGTTCACCTATATATTTCAGGTCACAGTTGCCCTCTACGTGTTTTGGAAATTTTGGACCCGCCCAACTGAAGAAATATTTTGGAAAGCAACACTTTTGGCTTTTGTCCCCGGGATTTTAAAATGCTTCGAGAAGCCATGGGCTCTCAAGAACGCCAGCATCACCAGCCTGACTACAATTACACGTTTAGACGAAAATGGCGAGATTAATACATTGGGGGCATACGTAGAAGCTGCAGGACAGTCTTTTCTGGGAAATGCACAGTTACCGCTTAATGATATTGATCGCAGGCCTTATAAACTCTTCGTCGATATTGTATATTCCTATGATGATCGTCTTAGGAACCTGAGCTACATGTCGCATTGTGGAGACAGTGAAGCGTATGATGTGGTTGAATCGGCTCTCTCATCATCGTTTGATAGGCTGTATACCAAGGAAAGAGTGTACAGAGTTACCTATGAACGTGGGTTGCCCTGGTGGCCTCCGAGATTTACTAGAGTGAACCGTGCCCGGCTTGGTTCTATGCTACGGTATCTAGTGTATGCCCTATTATTGCAAGCCATCCGTACCTTCAGCAATGATGACAATAGTGGTTATAACCAGAGCGATTTGGAGGTCACGAATATCTTGTTGTGGGGTACAATTTCTCTAGAGTTTGCACTATATTCATTAGCTAATGTGAGGGTATTTTTGGAGTATTGTGGCATTGCCTTTTGGCTATCGTGGCCAAACCAAGTGGCCCAGTATAACCTGATAGGATACATGGTCCGCAACAGGAGGCACAGGTGGCTGAGGAAGGTCGCCGACTGGCTACGTTGCAAGGACACCGTGGACCAGCTCTGGTCCATGGAGTCATGCAGGTCGTCCAGACACATCTGCAGCCTTGTCTATGCCCATGTCAGGGAAGGGTGGAGAGAATACATCGTGGACACGCCTACCTACATCACCTTCAACGACAGCCGAGGCCAGCGGACTCTCGAGCGCGAGGGACACCTGGAGCTGCAAGAGCACATTATCAATAGACCCTTCGATGAGACTGTCCTTGTGTGGCACCTCGCCACAGATTTTTGCTTTTATTCCAGGGACATCATCAATGATGAGATCAGGGAGATGTCTAGATCAAGCAGGCAGATATCCAACTACCTGGTGTACCTGCTGTTCGTGAATCCAGAGATGCTCATCAATGGCACCAGAAGCAGTCTATTCAAGACCGCCTATGCTAACCTGAAGCACATGATCCAACAGGATGCTGCTGAAGACCCCGGGCTTGACGGACGTCGGATCACGGCAATGGTAGCCGAGCAGATGCGGGCGATGGCACCAGGTGAAGGAGGTCTAATTGGGAGTGCCTTTAGACTGGCCGCTGCGCTCACCGATGGTGGCATGGAGGCAGATGCAATGTGGAGGATAATCCAAGGAGTGTGGGTGGAAATGTTGTGCTTCTCTGCCGGAAGGTGCAGAGGGTACCTGCATGCCAAAAGCCTTGGTAAGGGCGGGGAGTACCTCTCCCATGTCTGGCTGCTTCTGTCCTACATGGGGATGGAAACCTTAGCAGAGAGGCTGCAGAGGACAGAGCGTGGGCGGCGGTGACGAGGAGCCTAATGATGTGAGTGAATGCCAAATGTTTTCGTTACCCTGATGTGTTGTCTGTTGCACAACATTTAATTATGTTCTTCGACTCTCACTATGTGTTCATTACTTGAACGGATTTTTTTTGTTTTTTTATTTACATGTATTGGTGTTGATGGTATTCATCTCATATAAAATACTAATAAAAGCTCGGTCCCCTTGTTAAATTTCTTATAGCCAATATTTTTTTTCATTTGTCTTGTTTTTTTCCGTGAACGTCCGACACACGTTTTTTCATTAAGAGGAAGACATTTGTCTTAGAGTTATCTTGATGAAAAGAAGACACCGGCACGCCGACGTGCGGTTCAGGCGCCGGGTGTTCGGCCCGACGGGGAGTCGACCGTCCTCAACGTCCGTCACGACGGAGGCGCTCCCCGTTCCCTTCCTCCGGGTCGGCGCCAGCACCTTGAGGCCTTGTTCGTTTGGGCTGGGATTGTCTGGCTATGGAATCCAATCCACGTGGAATATTCCGGTCCGGATTGAAACCCAGTCCAACAAAACAGGAGCGTTCGGTTAAACCCAACGTGAATTCTAGCCCCGCTTTTTCCGGCCTTTTCATCCCACCCCAGCCCGGTAAAACACCCCTGACGATGCTGCGCAACCTGATAGCGCTGGAGAGAGGTCCGCCCGTAACGGCGGCCTACTGCATCCTCATCTCGCAGCTGGCCTGCACGGCGGAGCTCCGCCGTCGACCTGCTGCAGCGCGCCAAGGTGCTGGAGCACTTCCTCGGCAACGACAACAAGGCCGCCAGAGGCCTCGCCGACCTCTGCAATGGCGTCGTCTTGGACATCGACAACATCCGCGGGAACTACCTCAAGCCCACCTGGCACCACCTCGACCGCCAATGCAGGATGCCCCTGCACAATTTCAAGGGCCTCTTCCGCGACAAGTACTGCCGCAACGTCTTCTACTGCCTGGTGTTCTGCGTCGCCTTGGTCCTCTTACTCTGCCAGGTCACCCAGGTCATGTATGCGGTTCTTGCGTACCACAGACCCCCAAAATAATAGGGCTTATGGATCGCCCGAGATGAGTCGCCTTACATATTACTTTCCGTCGACCTAGAACGCTTCACACAAGTCATAGAAATCTTGTTTCATGATAGGCCAACATCTTAATCTTAATATTATTACGATTTAGAGGCTTTTTTTAATCTTCCATGTTAACTCTCACAAGACACGCAAAGAAAAAAGATAAAATCCTAAAAATTCTCACCATAATTACAAACATCCGACCATCAATTAGCAGATTGAAATATTAATAGCCATATTTTCTAAATAATTACCCACCTCTGCCATTATGAAAGGTGTTGAGTTCAACTCTCAATGAAAGCACATTTCTTCTCTTTTTGGGTAGTTTTTTTTCTATTTTCAAATTTACCTTCTATTTTTTTGTTAGATTTTTTTCCATCTGCAAATTTACCACTTCGCCATTATGAAAAAAAAATGAAATGACACCCTAAATTTATACCTAATTGCTTACATTTGCTATTATTATGCATAATACTAAATAACCCCTCTAATTTATATCTAAATTGTTCAGCTTTGCTATTATGATTGACAGTATAATGAAATGGACTCTAAATATTTTATTAAAATTACCTATTTTTACAATCGTATCAAAGATTACATAATCAATAATCAAGCATAAAAAACTAAGTATAAAAATAGATCTATATATGTTGTACTATCTTACTATTACTAATTGGAGGCTCCTTTTGAAACCCCCACGTTAGTTCTGGTGAGACGCGCTAGAAAAAAAAATCCTAAAAATTCTCAAAAAAGAGAAACATCCAGCCATCAATTAAGTATCATCAACGGTAATAGCCATCGGATTGATAGCCTAAAATAACCCCGCATAGTTATTTAAAAATTACCCACCAATGCGGTCAATTAATTAATCAAATCAAACCCTCAATAACTCATAGATTGATTAGTATCCAAATTCCCAATTCGCAACCCTGGACAGCACCTGCGGCGGACCATCTGCAGCGACAAAATCCACCGTTACGAGTTGCAAGTTCCCCTCTGCTGGTTCTTTCCATCTCGATCGGCTAATTAACGGCGGCTGTCGTCCGGCCGGTCCAGCCGGCCGCCGGCCGGCATGCTCGTGCATGAAGCGCGCAGAGACAGCGGCACCGCCGCCGGTACGGGGCAGACAGCCTGTGCAAGCAACTGAGCGGCAGCTTCACTGGGCTGTGCTTGGATGAGTATTACTGCATGCGCGGACATCTGCTTGCAATGAATAGGATCATGTATTAATTAGTTTCTGCTTGGTTTCTTCTTAAAAAACTAAAGTTTCATCTATATAGATTGATATAATTACATATTACTCAGTCAAAAAAAAAACGATCTGAGTTGGACATATTAATCCTCACAAAACACTCAATAATCAGAAACATATGAATAATCAATTCAGTAGACTAAAATCTATATAGGTATTTTATCGCTTAATAATTAGAAACATCTGGCCACCAATTTGGTAGAATAAAATCTAAATAGGTATTTTGTTTTCTGAATAAATTAACCAATACGGGTATTATAAAACTGACATAAAGTCAACATTAAAGCTATATCTAAATTAGTTACACATGCCCTTAGAAAACATAATATAAAATACTTCTCTGAAGTTGTATCTAAATTATTCATCTTTGTTATTATGATATATAACATAAACTAACACCATAATTTGATAGATAACTACAATAAACCTTTAAATTTGTATCTGAATTGCCCATCTATGTCATTATTAAATCCAAATTAAGATAAAAAAAACTACATCTAAAATTGCCAGCATATTTTCGCAATGTTCGAGCCCACAGTAACAATTGTTTTGGTAAATTTTCAAATAATTTAGTGTGGTAGACAAAGATGTATGTGCTCCTGATTAATAGATTCATCTTTCTATTATTTGGAATATGCATACATGCAGAGATTAAATTCCCCTTTTAGTTCATAAATGGTTATAACATCAATTATTATGGAACGCATTTTAAATCCTTCAATCTCAGTTATTATGTGATCAAGGAAGTACTATATAAAAGAACAAAAAATAGACCGATATATACTTTTCTAAATTAATAATTTCTATCATTATTAAATGTATACATCAATTTTGTAACATCTGTGTATCCTAAGATTCATTGAGGCGTCTAGAAAAACGTAATCATGCAATTCTTATGTTCTTTTTCTAAATGCTCACCGTGCTATCCAAAAGAAGTGCTCAAAAAATTATTGTTAATCAATGTACTATTAAGCATTAATATTAATATGCTTTTTTATTTGTATCTTTTTTACTTTCAGTGATATAGGTTCCAACATCCAAACATCATTTACAGTCTAATCCTGTGTTTTGAATTCTATATTTTCCTAATAAACTCGCATCATATTCAATGGGAACTAAATATAAAAATAGCATGTGGCCCATTATTTTTTTACAAACAATACTTTAAACATTTCAATATGGACTATGATGTCCTTTAAAAGTGTTTATCCTACAAACCCGTGCAACGCACGGGTTGATTAACCCGTGCAACGCACGGGTTGATTGGCTAGTAACACTAATACATCTAAGACTCTAACCCGTGCGAAACCACGGGTTGATAGACCGCCTCTTTATAATGTCTGTGTTAAAACCATCCGGTCTAGGTGATATAGACTGGACCGAGCGAACTATATCAAGGAGCATAATTCCGAAGTGTATAAGGCTATATCAAGAATAATTCCGAAGTGCATAATTCCGAACTATATCAAGAAGTATAAGGCTCACCGTGTAATGTCTACAATTTTTCTACATAAGAACTGTGGAGAAACTTAAAGATGGGAAAATAGAAGAAGTATAAGAGACAGCTGAATCTGACGTTGTGCTCCTTTGGCCGTTTTGGCACCTATTCGATGTGTACGATGGTCGTCGATCACTGTGTAGAAGTGACCACTGCTGTTAACATCGAGTGGGTGTAGTCCTTTTTAATCTTCTTCAACGTCACAACCACGTCACTCATTGACATCCTTTTGCAAGGTGAGTCGCTTGAGCAGAGCAAACCAACCTCAAATACTGACCGAAGACAGTCATAAGGGTAATGGACGGATGAAGCATCTTGCAGTAGCTGGTCATCCATGACGGAAACAAGGTCAGTCGGAAATGCACAATGAACCCACTGCCTAATGCTCAGTTCTCGGATAAACATAGGATCTGTTGGTCGCTTTCTAGTGAAGACTTCAAGGAGCATAATTCCGAAGCTAAACACATCACTCTTACACGATGCCATTCCAAGTGTTCCATATTCTGCTCAAGATATTAAGAATAATATTTGCAAGCAAAATTGATCAAGATATGATATGGTTCATTCATATGCTTGGTTTTATAGAAATTAAACGCAAGAATACTACATAGATGTCATTTGTACCTGGTGCCATGTAACCAAGTGTTCCTGGCATGCTTGCCGTGATCTTTGAATTGTCATCACGCAGTAACAACTTTGCGATGCCGAAATCTGCCACATGCGCCGTCATTTCCTCATCAAATAGCACATTGCTAGGCTTCAAGTCACAGTGTAGGACAACCTCATAATGCTCATGGTGGAGATATTCCATTGCCATTGACACATCTAGCATGATATCTAGACTCTTGAGAAAGCCCAAATGACTTCTGGCTTCAGAGTGCAGGAGGTTGTCTAAGCTGCCATTTGGCATGTATTGGAGCACCAGTGCTCTGAAATCCAGGTTGGAGCAGGTGTTTAATATCCGTATTAAGTTCCTATGCCGAGCCATGCGTAATACACGACATTCGGCATCAAAGCTTCTAATTGTTGGATTGATCTCGGGCTTAGGAAGGAGACGTCCTGACTAAGTCCGAGCCCAAGACTGGGACTTGATCGGAGGCCCAAAACCCCCTGAGGTTGTGGCCCCCTTCCACCCCGCACCGCTATAAAAGAAGAACTACGAGTGCACGCGAACTAACGTTCGCTGACCTCAGACCACACCGAAGAGGGACCCGATCTCCCAGGTGCGGGCAGTGGAGGGAAGAACCACCACCGACGCCGCCCCTGCGCATCGTCCTTAGCCTTCACGCCTCCGCCGTCACCATGGTTGCCCACAGTGGAACCCCGTTGCCTACGCGCACCGGTCGAGCCGAGCCCTAAGGTACTGTGTTTCTCTCATTCCCACTTTCTTCCTCACTGTGGATCACGAGATCCACCCGAACTCTCTCGATCTACACTTTTCCACAAGAACCCTAGTGGTTTTGGGACCTCGGGCACTAGATCCGCGACCAAAAGTTCTAACACTAATGGCTTCTTCCAGTTGCATGTCTAGAACTTTTATGGCAACCACGAAACTGGTGCTCAAGACGCCCTACACTTTTCCAAAGCTCCCAATTCCCAATAGATTGCTCTCACTAAAATTATTAGTGGCTCTACTGAGCTCATGGTAGGAAATTAGCCTACGACTCATGGCATTGGCTGGAGCATGGCTCGAAGCCTCTATGGCGTTCCTTTGTTTCCTTCTGATCAATAGGAAAATGGTTACGGCCGCGGTACTCAATGATACAATGATAGCTGGGATTAGGAATTTTAGGAAACGTGTATTATTTGAGCGAGACTTTTGATGGCATGGAGGAAATCCAAGATGTGGAGCACCACACAGTGCAGGATTCCCTATCAAGGACCGCAACGTGATGTTTGAGAAAACCCTCCCGCGGGTATGTTACCTTGTAAACTATTGAAAGAGAGATTCAAGGTTGTCAAGTAGGTGAAATTGGCAAGGAATTTGGGAATAGTACCAGAGAGATTATTCGAGGAGAGGTCTAGCGTTGCTAGGTTAGAAAGATATTGGAATGAGTCTGGTATCGAGTTATCAAATGTGTTGTGTGATAGATTTAGGTAGGCTAGCATCGTAATTTGTCCAAAGGATTCTGGGATACTTCCAAACAAAAAGTTGGAAGAGAAATCAATTGCATTTGTTTGTTTAAGTCCACTAATATTTGCTGGCAGGGAACCCGCAAAGGAGTTGCGAGAAAGATTTAGGTAAATAAGTTTATCTAGGTGAAAAAGGCTTGTTGGAATTGATGAACTCAACTGGTTGTCTGACAAATCGATGTATTCTAGCAAGGTAAGGTTTCCGGTGCTGTCTGGTATGGAGCCAAAGAGTTTGTTCCTATCGAGATGCAACTGTTGTAAGCTCCAGAGCATACCAATCTGTGTCGGAATAGGGCCTGACAAGTCATTGTCACCGACGTAAAGCCACGCGAGATCGTGCATCCCTGTGATAGACTCTGGGATTTCTCCGGGCAATTGGTTGCTATAGAGAAGATGGGATTCAAGGTTGCTTAAGTTTGAAAATGTTGATGGAAGCCTCCCTGTTAACTTGTTATAGGCTGTACCAAACCAAAGTAACTCAGTCGACAAATTTCCTATATGATCTGGGTGGCTACCAGTCAAAGAATTATTAGACAGTTCAAGGACCTGGAGTTTTCTACACTTGGAAAGCGAGAATAAGAAGCCAAGATTTCCGTCTAAATTATTTGAATATAGGGTGAGAAAGGTCAGAGATGTAATGTTTCCAAGTGCTGGTGGTACTGATCCAGACAATTGAGTTGCACTCAGAGTTAGCAGAGTTAATTCAGAAAAATTCCCGAGAAAAGATGGAATTGACCCTGTTAGCTGGTTGCCTAGGAGACCTAGTGCAGTAAGACGGGTGAGGTTGCAAAACACCGCTGGGATACAGCCAGTGAGGTTATTTGATTCCAAGCCAAGTTCGGTGAGACGTGGCAGCTTGTCCAACCATGCTGGAACGAGACCAACAAAATGGTTTACTCCCAAAATGAGAATTTCTAGGTGTTGGCAGGCTGCAAGCCCTGTTGGAATATGATTATCAAAGCTGTTACTAAAGAGAGAGAAAATCTGCAGTTGTGGAAGGCTAAAACTTTGATTATTTGGAATTGGTCCAATTAGATTGTTACTTCCAAGCCGCGCATCGACTACGCCCCGGGCGGCCTGAACCCGCCCCACACGCACCCGCGTGCCACCGAGATCATCTTCGTCCTCGAGGGCACGCTCGAGGTGGGTTTCATCACCACCGACAACAAGCTGTTCGTCAAGACCATCACCAATGGGGACGTCTTCGTCTTCCCGCGCGGCCTCGTGCACTTCCAGCAGAACAGGGGCTACGGCCCCGCTGCCGTTGTCGCGGCTTTCAACAGCCAGCTCCAGGGCACGCAGGTCATCGCCATGGCGCTTTTCGGCGCTACGCCTCTGGTTTCCACTGACATCCTTTCCAAGGCCTTTATGACCGACAACGGGGAAATGGACGCCATCAAGGCCAAGTTTGCGCCCAAGTAGAAACTCTTCCACTGTCTGCATTCCTTGGGTTCTCAATAAATCGCGCGTGCCGATTGCTGAATGCCTCGTGAGCGCTAGTACTTGATCGCAGCGTGCCGTTCAATTTCTTCACTGTACCTTTGGTTTGAGACATTGCTGACCACGCTTGCTGCTGTTAATTTAATGAATTTCTGTGCACTTTATTAGCTTGACTTCGAAACAAATAAGATTATCAGTTGTGTTGTATGGTTTGTGACTTTGTGTTGCATCGACTCTTGGTTCTCGTCCATAAGCGTGTTTGACAACATTATGATCAGAACAGTACAGTAATATGCTTAACAAGTAATTCTATCTCAGAGGAAGAGTGTTTGTTCGGGCTAATGACAGACCTCAGGAATAAAAGGCTGGGCTCCTGTTTAGAAAGGAGATCAGGGGGGATCTACCAGTCCTAGATCTTGCATTTAACTATCGTTTGCGGCCAGTGCTATCAGATTCTGCACTTTCGCCTGTAGAGCGAAGCAAGAAATTGCATGGTAGGGATTGCGAACATGAGCTTGTGATATATCTACGCCTAATTCTAGACCGGCGGTTAATGCTAGGGAGCGACTATCTGCGGCCATTGGACGATACAAGGGCCTGTTCTAGAACTGGTCCATTAGAATAGATTATAGATTATATTATCATGCCATACTGTACAAGTCAAGTTTGGACCCCAACTTGCAGTTAGTTCAAACTAGTGCATCAACCCGTACTCTCGCACGGGTTAGATTTTTAAAAGAAATATATTAAAACTTGATAGATAACTTTAATAGTAGCATCAATTGATAATTTACAAACATATATATGTCTATTTTTGTTATTTAATTTTTTATAACAATTTGTTTTTGTTGTTTAGAGTTTAGATGTTATTTTATTTTATTTGTAGTATATTAGAGGTAATTATATTTATTCATCTTTCGTAATGACAATTTAATTCATATTTTATAATAGCATGGCGAGTAATTTATATGCAAATTTAGGGAGTTATTTAATTCATATTTTATAATGGCATGATGGTAATTTATATGTAAATTTAGGGATTATTTTAAGTCATCATTTATAATGGTATAATGGTTAATTTATATACGAATTTAGAGGGTTATTTTAATTCATATTTCATGATGGCATGGTGGGTAATTTATATGAAAATATAGGGGTTACTTTAATATTCATTCATAATGGCATAGTGGGTAATTTTTTAGAAAATATAGTGGATCCAATGGCGAGTATTATTAGATACTACATGACGGAATGCCAGATGTTTCTGATTTTTGTGGAAATTTGTAGAATTTATCTTTTTTCTATCGTGCTTCGTAATTCGTGTTTCTTTTATAAACTCTAATTAGTAACAGTAAGATACGATGAAATTCATAAGAATATAGGGCCTTTGAAATAAAACTTTTTATTGTATGTAGAGATATTCCTTCAAGAATAAATGCAAAATATTTTGCGTCGAGTGTTAAAATAAGTTAGAATTCCAGCGACATATCAGTTCTGCAGAATAGCTCAAACAGCACTACCACCCAGTTCACGCTTCAGATATGCAAGAAGCAAACAGAAATATTAAAAGAGGCAAACAAAAACAAATAGTTTTCAGTGAATGGTTAAAATGTAACCAGAACCAGGCAATAAACTATGTGAAAAAATATGGAAATTTTATTTTGGTTTGGCCACCATGTGCAGAGCAGCAGAATGTCACAAAAGTCATTTCAGTTTAGCCCCAGTTGCACTCTCTTCTGCAGATCAAAAGGGTACAGAAAATCCGAAGGAAAGATAGATCGAAGTGAGATGCAACTCATATACAGGACACAGAACGTCGCAAATCATATACTCCTATTACGTATATCACTGCCTTGCAGGTTGGGAACTGCTGACGAGCCTGTTGTCTAAGACTAACGTCACCGCCCTCCCGACTATCCCACCGCCTTTGATTCAAACTTTGCTCCGTTTACAGTGCGGCAAACAGTGTTTTGCATTTTCATATCTACGTCTGGTGACATTAGTCTAACAAAAGACAAAAGAGGGTTGATGGTAAATGAAGCACCCTTAATTTTTTAGAACTTAAATATGATACAAATGCTAGTCCCAGAGATCTAGGATCGCGTTTATTCAAGTAGAACAGAATCTGACTTAATGATTACGAGCTAATTATATAAACATTGCATGAAAATAAGATAAAGCGGAAACTATCTTTCAGGGCCCAATGCTATAGGCTAGTTTGAAAGCAGGATCATGATCTAGCCAAAGAGCGCTTCGAACAACTCGTCGGTACTGTCTGAAAAACAACAACATAGCAAAGATGAGTATAAAAGTACCCTGCAAGCCTACCTTCCTCCATAAAGAGTTGGGGTGAGACTATAACTATATGTAAGATATATCTGGAGCTCTGAGAATTTTGCATAAATATATTTTGTATGCAGGGTTCGTTTTATTTCTCAAGCTTTATTTTTTATGAAAAACAGAGTTTTATTCCAAAAGAGGTTGTCACTGGACTTGCCGGTCCATCGTGCCTCATGGCATTTCAGCCCACACCTTTTTCCACTCTACCACTGAGTTTTTGCCCCAGTAGCACTAAACATCTTCTGCTGAACCAAAAACCATATCCATTTTACGCCAAACCAAACCCACCGTTTTTATGAAAATCTAGTTGAGAAACTAAGCTGTAACACATCCATACCAATGGACACGGACAATTCGAATAGATTCATACTTCTGATCAAAAGGTGTACTATGACCCATGAGTTGGACTCAGTGACAGTTTACCATCGTAAATGTCTAAATTCCAAACTAGGCTGTTGCCATTATTTCATCGTCTAGCATTGCTGTAGGGATCCAGGCCGCCTAGCCGCACCCTGGTGTCCCGTGACACCCCCTCGGCACACAACCCATTCCCTTAGCCCTTGTGCGTCAGCACAGCAGCTACTAGACTATCCACTCTTGCTAGGGCCTAGCCACTGCCTCATACAGAGCGGGTGGTTGTATTAAAAGAGTTAGACAAGATGAAAATAAACCCGGTCCTTATAGAGCAAGGGTAGATCCCTTCCTCCTTTCTATTTTCTTTTGCCTGACATCGCGAGGATCCACATACCCGTCCTTCTCCACGAAGCCCGGGACATGGGGTAACCGCGAGTTGCAATTACCCGTTCATACCCTGCCCTTATAATTGTTGTTTCGGCCGTAGCCGTATTCCGATAGAGTCGGTTGTCAGGTTTTTCCCCATTTTATCAAAAACTTACCCATATCCATCAACCATATATCCATTCCAAGATATTTCCATAAATTTTAGTATAAGTAGTTTATTGAGCGATCATTCCTAAGCGCACTATTTTGAATAGGTTTAGGGGTGACTATCCTACCGGGTTTTACCTTAGCAAACAAAACATGCAAGTTTTTATTTGATTGAACCGGCCAAGATGATATTTGTAAAACTAGGAATTTTATGCATCAAGTAAGGATTCCAGTGGACTTGCCGTCGTCTAGGTCCTCGTTGCAGTGGAGGTCGGAGTTAGGTTCTTTGGGCTCTTGGTCTGCAACGGTCGTCTCCGGCTCCTGGGTCTTCTAGGGAACGGTATCTAACGTACACAAACAAAAACATACAATAAATACAATCATTCATGCTCAAAATATTTTAAAAAGGGTAGAACTAGATAGAGGATGATTTTAGAAGAATCATCCCAAATGCAATTGAAATGGACAAGATATGAATATTTCTGGAAAAAGAATGGATTTAATCTTTTTGGAAAAGTGGAAAAGGCTTCACGGGCCGAAATAGCGCGCAGCCTGCTCGGCCCAGCCATTTCGAGGGCGGCGCGTCCCGCAGGGCGGCGGCCCATTCGCCACGGCACAGCTACTAGGCAAGCCCAGTAGTGCAGCGGGGGAGGGGAGGGAAGGAAACGGCGGCGCGGATGGCATCAGCTGGGCCCCACTCATCAAAGAGAGAGGGAGAGGACGACAGCGTCGGTGGCAGACAGCGGCACCGGTTCAACTGATCGGCTGAACCGGCCGTGCGGTGGAACGACAGCTCATCGGCGGTTCTCCATCGGCGAGGCGGTTCTGTCGCTACGGTCAGTGCGACGAGGTGGAGGGCACCACGGCGGACAGGTGGCGCTATCCCCAAGCAAGGGAGGTGGAAGTTCACCCAGGCGGCATGCGTCGGCGGAGTGCGCGGCGAGAACGGGCGGCGCGTTGCCACACCGGGGTGTCCCCCGTGTGGTTCCGAGGCAAAAAGCGGGTGGGAGGGTGCGCGACGATGTGCTGATGCCGGTGCTCACCTTCAATCAGAGAGGAAGGTATGGAGGGGACGGAATCGAGCTCGGAGCTCGGAGGCGGTGGAGGCGGGGAATGGAGGTGCTGCAGCGTGTAGCCGTGCCAGAAGTGCCGAGGCGTTTCCAGGCTAGAGGGCAGTGCGCAGGGTGTGCGGAGGGTGTATGGTGCGTTCGGTAGAGCGCTGAGGGAGGGGGGATTTTATAAGCAACGGCGCGGTGGCACCGGCGTTGTGGCACACATGATCACTGGTGTAGCTTTGCGTCACGGCGTGGAGATGATGCCGGCGCAATGGGGTAACGCGATGCGTCGCTGCTTGGACCCAAGCCCATCAATGCGGTGGGCGGCGTCGCAACGGGGAGCTGGCGCCAGCGGGGGAGGGGGGCGCACGGGGTCATTGCCCAATGGGCAACGGGAATGAAGACAGCGCCGACAGTTGGGGTCCGCGCGTCAGCAGGAGGGGAAGGCGCGCCGCGGTGGGGCCAGGAGGTCAGCGAGAGAGGGGAAGCTAGGCCGGGGCGGTGGCCGAGTGGTGGCCCAACTCGGGGAGGGGGGTAGCGGGCCTGGGAGGAAGGGGGGAATCAGAGTGGGCCAAGCGGGATAGGAGAGAGGGAATGATTTGGCCCATCCGACTCTTTCTCTTTTTCTTTTACCTTTGGATTTTTGATGGAGGTATATTTGAAGATGATTTTTGGAGAATTTGTAGAATTTTGTGGAGGGATTTTTGGAGAGTTGGGTGGATAAAAGATGAAAGGACTTCTCGGAACCAAGAAATTAAAATTTTGAAAACGGTTTTGAAATCCGGGTGATTTATTTACGTGATTTTTATTCAGCGGATTTTCGGAGTGTTACAGTAAACAACAGAGTAGCCTAATATAGTAGAAACAGGTATACCCATGGTAAAAAAAAAACCCTATAGCTCATTCAGCTATGAAGTGGAGACTAAATCTCTACTTCTTAAAACGCCAGTGGTCGTGCGTCAAGTTTCCTCATGCGCCGACGCACGGCCTTGCTCCCCCGTCACCCCTTCTCCTGGGCGGATCCCATGGGCCCGCCCCTATCCATCGGTTATGTTTTTTCTAAATTCTCTCAACTGCACGTCCGCAGACTCCGCACCATTCCACGGCCTGATCGATTTGCCGTGTGACAGACAGCGCTGTCGCCCCCATTCTTTCCGCCTGCAGTTGATCGAGCAACCTATCTTCTTCCCTGCGAGGCCGGACGAAGAGGAAGAGGATGAATCCGTGGCTGGACCCGGCCAGCCGCCAGCCTCTTTGCCTTTGCCGATGCTACGATGAGTCCTTGCAGTTCACGCTCCACGGCGCTCCCACCACAGGATCACGCATATCACGTGCCCCGCCAGATGGCCTGCCTAAACCCCATCGAACGAACTAGCAGATATTGCGCTACTGCCCATGGGCTGACGCGAGGCCCCGTGGCCGATGGCATCTGGGTCACTGCAGGCCGGTACCCGCGCTGCGGTGCACGCTGAAGTGATTTGTGATGCATGTGCAGACATGCAGCCGATGCCGCAACGCGGCTACTCCACAATTTCTGCGGTGCGGCGTGCGGCGGCGGCGGCACGGCCCGTGCGTCGGCGATGGCCTTCACCCGGCGTCTTGCGCATAACTCTGTTGTCCCGCGCTGCAGTTGCCCTGCCCCCACGTGCCACAGCCACCCAATTCCACTGTCGCGTCTCTTGCTTTACTGCCCCCGTGCGTGAGCGGCCGGGGAGCACTCGAGCAGCCGAGGGGCGGTGGCGCAAGCGGCGACGTGCAAGCAACCGGGGGATTGCGGGTGGCGGGGGTGTAAGCGGGCAAGGAGATGGAGAGCAGCGGAGCTGCGCGGCGTCCGGCGTAGCCTCGAGCAGGCGCTGCAGGGCGGCAGCTGGGGTCGGCGTGGCCGCGCGCGGGCGTTGCGGGGAGTGGGCGGCGCGGGGTCGGCGCGGCCCCGCACGGCCTCGCGCTGGCGGCGTCCGGTGCGGCCTCGAGCATGCGCTGGAGGGGGGTGCAGGGCGGCAGCCACCGTCCGGCGCAGCACTACGGCCTCGCGCGGGTGTCCAAGGGTCGGCTTGGCGCGGCCGCGCACGGGCGCCGCGGCCGGGGTCCGGCGCGAGAAAGGGACCTGTATATATGTTTTTATGGATGAAATATAATGGATACCATTACAGATAATCATGCCGTAGCAGCATACGGCTATTCTGCTAGTTAATCATAATGGCAGTGTTTCTGAGAGAGCTTACAGTGAGAATGCACCGGCGAGTCGTCATCGTCAGAGTGTAGCTCGAGAACGGAGACCGGGCTGAGCTGCCGTCACGAGTCCACGTCCATGTCCATGCTAGCCTTCAACTCCATCCAGTACTACCGCTCCTTGTCATCCACAGTGAACTCCGTCCAGTACTAGCGCTCCTTGTCCATCGCCCAGCCTCAGCAGTTCCACCTCTCGCTGGTCTCCGAGCATGGTGCCTTCACGTCTGGCCTGATGCGCGACCGCCCCTGGGTGCGGGCCGTGCTGCTCCGGCGAGAGTAACAGCAGCGATGCACTCTTTCTCCGGCGGGTTCTCCGACGCCTACCAGACCCGGCACCGCAGAGCGCTACAGGTTCCGCTACGACGCCAACCAGTAGAGCCATCTTGCGTGCTTGGCCGCGAGGCCGTAGGTGGACGGAAAGAGGTCGCCAGAGCTTGAAGCAGCACCAGCTCGATGGACATGAAGATTGACGAGGATGCCGCGGCGGTGCTCGTTGTTGGCGGCCATTGCTGCAGGATGCTCTATGTCGCCATTGCCGGAGGGAGCGGCAGCACCGGCTGGAGGTGTGGGGAAGGTGGAAGCTCGGTGCCGGCCGCCGGTGCGGGGTGGGGGGGGGGGGGAGGCGACGCTGGCTAGAGGCACGGGGAAGGCGGTGACGCGGCGTCGGCCGCCAGTTCAGGAGGGAGAGGCAGCACGGTGGTGCGGGACAGAGAGGCAGTGCCGCCTGGAGGTGCGGGGAAGGCGGAGGCGCGGTGCTGACCACCGGGGCAGGAGGGAGAGGCGGCGCAGTGGAGTGGCTGTGTTGGACGGAGACGAGGCGTGGTGGTGCGGGGTCGGCAGGCGGTCTGCAACCAGGCAGCAGCAACGTCTCGGGAAGGAACAGGGAAGGGAAGGGGCCGAATACTAACAGGGTACAATTACCAGCCTGCCCTGTAACATAATAACAATCCTTTTGATTATTCTACATTAATCAACGGCCAGGAAAAATGACGGTGCGAGATACTCCAAAAGTACCACCAGTACTTGCCAATCATTGGAAAAAAGCTCTGCTTGCTTACCTATGCTGTAGACTGTAGAGCTCATGCAAAATCCATTTCTGAATTACTAAACCACATTATCATGCTTGTTACAGCAAAGCAAATTAATATATGGTATTATCATGCTTGGTGCTCCTTTAGGCTGTCATTCAAAATAACAGGCCACGTCCTGTACTAAGCATTATCAATTATTCTGAATTTTCTCCTATACATGACTGATGCATGATAAATGCAGATATTGATGTGGAATTAGTCAATTGCAGAGATTTTATTCAATTACAGAGACGATCATTATAATGAAGCGTGCATGTTTTGGTACTTTATAGGGAGCTGTAAAAGTAATGGCCACTGATCTCATTTGTACATGACATCATATAAGACCATTCCCAACCGGCTTGCCTATCCACCATGCCTCCACTGTTCCACTTGTCTATCCATCATTCCTCCACTATTCTAACTATCTCTCTGTTTACAGTAGCGCTGTAGTATATAGGCAGTCATTTACCCAACTCCATTGGGAATAGCCTAACAAAGTTCCACAACAATAATCTATGTTCTGCTTGTTGTAATCCTACACGGGCCGTGATAGGCCAATGATCAATAAAAATTTAGGTGGGGATCCCTTCCTCCCCTGATCGTCAAAAAAATAAATAAATCTCAGGTCCAAGGTGTTTTTTCTATCAGTTACCATCTATTTTCTTCCTGTAGCACGTGTGCAAATTAGCATTTCTGTTATCATTAGCATGAGTGCTTAGTATGTCTATCCTGAAACTAGCATCAGCCTTAAGTTGGAATCCTGGCCTATAAATAATGATTTTTTTTCTATCTTGGATCTATTTGGAACATATTTGTTGCAATCTAGAAGGCCATTTATCATTTTTTTTTCTTGGTACTTTTACCGCTCAACTTTTTTTTTTCTTTTCTATATACCGTCTAACTTAATCCCCCGTCCTCTCTACTCTAGTCTTCTCGTTTCTTCCCAATCACACACGCGGACGCGGAGGCGGCAGTCTGTCCCCAGCCAAGTCTGCGGCCGCTAGTCCAACTACGCCGGCTGTTGCCGGGCTTAGTCCTGTACGGGGGGTCTTCCTCGTCCCACGCTTCCGTTCGCGCCTTCGCTCTGCGGCCGGACGAGGGTCCGGCCCGGCCTCCTCGGCTGCCTGGCCGATCCCGTTCGCACCAGTGCTGCCGCTGGCCGGCACGCGACTCCCTCCCTCCTTCCGGGAAGCTCGAGGACGTCCGTGGATTTGATTGTCCTTGATTTTGATTTGATTCCGTACACACTTCTCCAGATTCTGGTATGGCAAATCTCGGGGCTTGGTGATGATTTATGAGTAGGATAATTTGTTGTTCTATAAACGATTTGGTATCTTTGTTCGATAGTATTTGTATCTTGTGTCATAATTGTTCATTGTTGGGCCGTCGTGGATTATTGAAAATGTTATCGGGCTGCTTTTTATTAGCTCTGTTTC
Organism: Paspalum vaginatum; assembly: GCA_030272315.1. Lineage (NCBI taxonomy): Eukaryota > Viridiplantae > Streptophyta > Magnoliopsida > Poales > Poaceae > Paspalum > Paspalum vaginatum. Next base: position 2,354,772 of record CM059016.1, read on the forward strand.
CGATTTTATTTGGAATCCTTTTTCCTGGAGAGCATGAGCGTGGCTACGACGGATGCGGGCTACGACGGAAAATCAGGGGGAGGAGGACGTGGAGGAGTTCTGGCCGCCGAGCATCTAGGGGCCGAGCAGGAAGTCCGGAGAAGAGGAGATGTGCACTACAACAATTCAGCTCATTTTCGGCTATTTTCGACGGCCACAGACAAACGTTGAAAATAATACGTTTATTTTCGGTGGCTAGCTACAGCTGCTGAAAGTGGAGGCAACCCTAAATCCCCAGCCAGAGCCCAACCGGCCCACCCAACATGCATGCCTCACAACCCCATGCGCCGCCTCTTGCCCTTGGCCTCTCGCATCGCGCCGCCACACCCCGGCTTCCAGCGCCGGCCCTCTCAGGGCCCCCGCTCGCCCCTCCCGTAGCCCGTAGCACCCCGCCCCGGCTTTCGGCGCCGGCCAGCCCTCCGTGTCACGCCGCCCCGCCCCGCCTGGAGCGCCGCCTTGCCAGCCCGGAGTGCCGCCCTGGCTCCCGTGCCTCCCCGCCGGAGCACTGCCCCGACCGCTAGCCTGCGTCGCCCACGCCCTAGCCACCGAGACGTCGCCACACCTCGTCTTGCATGCCGTTGCTTGTAGATGAATTTCTGGTTAGTAGATATTGTCTATTTTGGTGTGGTGGATGTCCTGCTTGTAGATCTTGTCAATGATGCAAATCTGAGCAGCCTTTTTGTTAGATCTTGTCTATGAGTCCGAGTTTTTGCACCGATTTGTATTGTACGCAGAATTCTTAGCATCTTTTGTCGAAGTTTGAGATTTTTTCTGAACTAGGACTGCATGGTCATTGATGATCTCTGTGATTTGCATATGGAAGATCTAGTATTTCATACATGTCTAGGGTAAATGGATAATATTGGTTTTGCGATGACAAGTACTTGATCTGTGGAGAAAAAAAGCACCGAAAGGCGCAGGATATTGTTGTCTCAGTGGAGCTTTGATTTGGTGAACTGGTTTGATCTGTGCCTATTTTTTTTTCTTTCCTAAATTGGCTTATTTTCAGCGGTCTTTGGTGGCCGCCGAAAATAAGGTGTTTATTTTCGGCGGCCGAGTTCAAATATTAGAAGCCGTTGGAGATGCTCTTAGGCTAAGCGTGCGCAGCGCGGCGGTGGCAGCTCAACCTGCACCGGCCGCAGCAGAGCTCGAAAGATCATGCGTGTATGGGTCGACTTGGTTGTTCCGGTTCCGCACACATCATCGTCTATCTCGGCCTCTTTTATAAGGGCCGGCCGGCCGGCCGTGCAGACGACACACGGCACGGCATGGCTTGGTGTGTGTGTGTGTGTATATATATATATATATATATATATATATATATATAGGAAAATTCCTTTCTACATGCGCATGTAGCTACACTCACATATGTATCTCAATATTTTGAGGGTATCTGGTCGAACGAAAGATATGTACACAGAGTATGCAATGATACTAGGCCATCTGTGGTGGTATGTGCATGAGGTATGTGGATATACCACATTATATGTATTAATATAAATGTATTATCATAATAAATTAAAATCAGGGACTGATTTGTAATTTTTTCGTATGATGACATTTGAAATATCTTAAAATAAGTATGTAAACATACTCAAACTGATAAATGAGTATTCTGATATACCCTTGTTGATTTATTGAAGATGAGTGTAACTACATGCGCATGTAGATAAAACTCTTCCTACACGCCCATGCCTCCCGACGCCGCCTTCTTGTGCTAACCCTAGATGCCGCCGCCTTTTTTACGCTCCAATCCCTCGCCTCGCACCCTCTCCCAAAAAACCACCACCACTGCTGGGCTGCCTCTCTCCTCTGCCTTGTGTCTGTCCCACCATGCTCAGCCTCCGCCCCCGGCTCTGCCTCCGCGGGCTCCTTCTATGACAACACCCCGTTGGCTGTGCTCGATGCGCTCATGCTCCTCGCCGTCGCCACCGCGCTCGGCTTCCTCCTCGTCCCGTACCTCAAGCTGCTGCTCCTCGAGATGGGTGCGCTGCTCTGCCCCGCCGCATCCTGCCTTCCCGCCGTCGCCTTCTTCGGGGATGTCATCGCCGTCGTGGCTGCGGTCGCCGCGTGGGAGCTGCTCGGCCACCTCGCACGCAAGTGTAGGAAACCGAACAGATCCGGTAGCAGTACTCGGTCGCGGCTGCTCTGCTGTCGTGCCCCCCGGCTGCGCCCGCCAGCTCCGCGTAAAACGATTTTACCGCTTCAAAATATATAATATATCGGATCATTCCTTTATCACATTGGGTCTAGTATAACTGCAGTGCTATCCAGTTCTTTCGTTGTGTATTAGATTAAAAAAAGAACTATGGCGGATGTTTTCAGCGTCAAGTATTTTTCTATATCCCTCTCGCATGAGCGCTGTGCGTCCATGCACTACAGGAATCGTGGAACCTTTTGGCGGGCAGAGTTATTTGCGGTGGCTACAGCTGGCCGCCGAAAATAATGCACTCATTTTTTCGGCCAAGCCAGGTGGTGTTTTTTTTTTCTGAACTGCTTCTGAGTTAGCTTTCATGTGTCTCATGCACCATCGATTCTTCAGATCGATCCACTTTGCTATTCTTTGACGTTGTACAGATCCTTCCTGTAAATCTTGCACCGCTTGCATAATGCCTCCATGGCGATTATGAATCACACACATCTCGCCGATCCTGAACAATATATGATTTGATCCGCTCTAAAAACCAGTATCAACTATCCCCATTCTCACTCTCAACAAACGCAAAAGCTAGTGAGAGCACCTGATTGTTTCCATCTGCCGCAATTGCGGTCAGAATTGTGCCCTTGTACCTCCCTATTAGGAAGGTCCCGTCGATGCATATCACTGGGCGACAATACTGGAATGCATTGATACATGCCACCAAAGCAAAGAAAGCACGCTGAAGAACACGCTTTATCCGGTTCTGAGGCAAATTATAGTGCTTAATCTCAAAGTAACTACCCGAATTCCGGTCACATAGTGTGTTCAGCACACGTGGCATGTTGTGGTACGATGCTTCATACGTACCCCATCTCATTTCCAACGACTTCTGTTTTGCCCTATAAGCTTTGCTGTAACTTATTTTGTACTGAAAGTCATTCTCTATGCTATTGATTATTGCCTTCGGCTTATATCCAGGATTATTTACTATCTTCGAGTATATATATTGAGCCACAAAATCAGCTGTCAAGTTACGGTGATGACTCTCAAGCTCTTCAAGGACGCATGTATGATGTTCAATTCTTGAAACGGTCCAGAAAATATCATACTTTCCCAAGAAAGCATGGACCCTAAAAGGACAATCATCTCGTATGCACTTCACATCATAAACTTGTGGACTGCTCTTTTGAACTCTGAACTCTTTCTTCAGGCACTTAGCTGACCATCTTTGCACGGCCTCTTTCAGCTCTATCTTGCTATGGTAAATAGTTCCCATAGATACTTCATTCTCACTGTATTCCGATAGAACCATTTCACCTTCATTTACTAGCAGTTCTGAGTGATCAAAGTTGGCCCATTGACTTGGAACCTGGTTCAATGTTTCATCTTCATTATCTGAATCTTCATCAATAGGGACATTGGCATCGGCATCCTCCCGCTGCATCTGTTCAACCAAACCTACAATTTCTTCACCCTCATCTACCTCACCCCTTGGTTCCCGTACTGTTTCATTTGCTTCACCTTGCTCACCTATATCAACGCCCACCTCGTTAACCTGATTCACATTATTTTCCACCACTTGTTCAACTGTTGTGGCCTCATCACAGCCCCGTGAGCTTTCTGGTTCAGCATTCACCTTCTCGTATGCTTGAAAAAAGAACTAGAGGTAACCCATGACGCAAGCTAACATCAACAAACCTCCTCCATACGGCAGTGCTTTCTATTTGCACTAATTCATAATAAACAGGAGATAAACACGGATTGCTGGATTTGTCTTGATTTAGGTGCAATAGTTGCCTGAAGTGTTATTATGGGTGATTAATGCATTTAAGTCAATATAAATTGGATGGTTCCGCCACACTTACATGGAGCATCCTATCAAAATTCTAGATCAAAAGGATCGAGTCACTCGAAGCCGCACAGTTAAATTCTATAAAGTCCAATGGAGTAATCACTCCAAAGATGAAGCCACTTGGAAACCAGAAGAACTTCTCTAAACCAAATATCCTGATTTCCTAAATGCACATCGAGGTATCTCTTAGCACCATCTTCCTTTTTGCTTAGCACTCACACCATAATCTCGGGACGAGATTTCTCTAAGGGAGGTGGACTGTGACACACTGTGTCACTATGTTGCATTTTGGCATGCATAAACATGATCAAGGGCATCCATCGTGCCAGCATAATGTTATTATATTGTTTTGCCATGCATTTTGTGTTTAGCGTATGAGTTGGAAAATTAAAATGCATTCTTAAGAGTGATTTTTCAATTTTCCTTCATTATAGGCAAGTAAAATAATTAAATATGATTTTTGTGGAAAATATTTTAAGTCATGTTTATCGTATCAAAAGATGCATTTTCAAGGTTTAAACATGTTTGTATAAAGAAACAAATTCAAATTTGCAATTTAAACTCGTTTCTATGCAAATCCCAAGTTCATGAATTCCTGAAACATCCAATGTTTGGTGGTTATTTAAAATTTATTTTGTCCAAACAGTTAACTTTGGACCGACCCAAAAGTTGTAGTATGATCTGTGTAGTTTGGTGTGGGTATGATCTTGTTTTGTGAAAATCAAGTTTGAATGTTCAAATTCGCAGTCAAAACATGGTCAAACTGCTGTTTTCAGCCTTCCTCTCACAAATCTGCTGTGTTGAAACGCAGTTCTGAACTCATGTTTTCGAATGCGAATTTCTTTTGAATTATCCTATACACATACCACAAACTTTAGTGCTAGTTTGAATCCCTATCATCAGGCTACACAACCATGGTGATCACGTCCAAGAATTCAAACATTCGAGCTTCCAAATTCAAGGTCAAATCTCAGTCAAACTCGTGGGTGAGTACAACTCGGAATATGTTCATATTCGAGTGAAATTCAGCAATTTTTGGCACTCTATATCTTTTAAACCAATCACTTTTGGATAAAACTTTGAATACCAATATTGTAGTCCTTTGAACCAGCTACAAGTTTGTATTGGTTGGGTGGGTCAGTTTAGATAAACTTTGCGGAGATTTTAGTCGAAGTTGACCCCGCCGGTGTTGACCGACTCAACTGAATCGGCCATCTCGGCCGTGTCGCGTGTTCGCCCGGCCGCGCCCAACACCTGTTCGCCAGCTGCTGTCTCGCCACAATGCCAAATCGTGCATGTGAACCACGCGTCCGTACGTCGCACCGCCACCTCCTCGCAGTCTCACCTCATCCGGCCCGTCGCGTGGGCATAAGAACCCGGCAGTTCTCCCCAGCTCGCTCTTTCCGCCTTGTCCGAGGCGAGCCGAGCTCATCACCGGCCAGGAACGCACACCTCACTCCACCATCTCCCAAACCACCACGCTTAGACGTGTCCCATTCTCCCAGCTACTCGCTCCACCAGTTCTCGTCAAGCCTTGTCGACCATAGTGCCAGCACTGGCCGGGCGAACCTTGTCGCCTCCGTTTCGGCACAGCAAGTCTGCCGGCCAAATTCTCTGCACTAGGTCAGCCATCAACCAAGCCGCTGCATCTACACTATCTCCATGTTCCTCTCGACCTTCCTGACCCGTTCCCTCTTTCTTCTCTGGCTCGCCGTGCAGTGCCGTCCCCGGTGACCGCCTCCGCCGAGCCCTCGACATCCGCCCTCGCCGTCGAGCCACCATCTCGGACCTTCCCCATCGACGAGATCCACCTTGGTGAACCGCCGCGCGTGTGGCGTGCACTGGCAGTCTGGGCGTCGTGCCCTTTGCTCAGGCCGTCCAGGTCAAAGTTGACCTGGGCTGGCAGCTGGGCCGGCCTGCTATGCCTGCTGTATGGGCGCTGGGCTGTGCTTCGGATCCGGCCCAGTTCGTTTAGGTTTAGGTTTTTCGTTTCGTTCTTTTGTGTATATTTTGGTGTATGTTGTAAATTGTGTAGAAATTTGTAGAAAGCTCAGAAATTTGTGAAGTAAAATTTTTTTAATTCATGATGTTCTATTATACCAGATAAAATACTAAAACTGATTAAAAGGCTATTTTTGGTATCTCTATAAATAGATCTTTGAGTTTAGGGTTAGATTTTTTAACCTAGTTCTATGGTTCCTAAAATTATGATAAATGGTATATGTATCTCTGTGTAAAAGTTTGAGGCACAGAATATATGTAAAACTGGAGTTATAAATTCACTTTGTGAAAACTGTTCTGCAGTTGTAGGAATTTTAACTATTGTTGTACTACTCATAAGATCATGAAAATTTCCAAGTAGATCAGTTTTTCCAGGTTCAGTCCTGTGTAAAATTTTCATGAAAAATGGTTCTGTTATGCTCTTGTTAAAAATTCATCTTGCTTTTCTTTGTGCAAACTTGTATGAATTTTAGTAATTTTTGTGCTGCATGAAACTTCCTCCAAATTGCACAGTAGGTTAGTCTGGAGGTGAAGAGTGTTGTGTAAATTTCTCATGCCCAGAAACCATAGTAAGCTTGAGATATGAATTTATCCTTAGGAATTCATGTGTAGTTTACTTTGTTTACTTATCGGTTAATGAATACTCGGTTAAGTTATTTAAGTTGATAATCTTCACCATGTCAACCTAGGTGTGTGTGTGTGCGCGCGCATCTTTATCTGCTGCATTTCATGTTTTGTTGCTATTGTTAATTGCATCCTTGCATTCATATAGATACTGCTGCCACCGAAGTCGTCTACGGACTAGTTGCTGAGCCCCAGGAGGAGGAGGAGGAGGAGCAAGAGCAAGCTGAGGGAGGAATCGTTGCTGAACCAAATGAGCAGGCCCAAGGCCTAGCTTGTACTAACACTGACCCTGAGCAAGGCAAGCCCCAGATCATGACCTCTACTTTCAAAACTATGAAATGTTGTTTACTTAAATATTGTGCATTAAGTTTCTAGGAGTTAATTGAAACCTTAGTTGCATGATCCTTAGGAATCCTTGAGTCCAATACTAGCATGTGTAGGTCGCTAGAATGCCATGCCTAATAGGACCGGCAATAGTTGAGTGATTGCCTATCACTTGCGAGATATAGGTTTACTTTACTTTTATGTTGGAATCATAAGGTCGGCGGGCGGGGCTTGTGTGATATTCCTATTTGTGGTGATGCCCCGTCTGCATAGAAAGAATGTTGTTAAGGCTGTCCATTGATGGCATTGCTGGTCAAGTGTTGAATGTACTAATCGCATGCCGGAAATATGGTATCCAGTAAACTGATGTACTGGATTGATCTGGAACTTGAACTTTTCCCCACCACTTCGGGTATGGCCCCTACTGCAGTCGTGGGTGTAGCAGTGGCCATGGCACAGGCGTAGTCCTGGGGTTCGGTTGGGACGTGCACCCGGTTAGGGTGGGTTCTATTCAGGTTTTCGGTGATTGAAGGGAAAGGTTGCCGCGGGTGGCTCGTTGAGTGCACTCGCGTCGTGCAGTTAGGTTTTCCATACATGGTTAAGAAACTCGATTCGAATCATCCGCATTCCTCGGTTAATTGGAACTGCTTGGCCACTGTGTCACATCATAGTAATAAGGGAATGGAAATAAGAAGGATGAATAATGTTGATGCTGGTCTAATCAATTGTTTCTCCACCCTGAATGTTTTATTTATGCAAATCTAGTTGATAAGTAACTACATTTAACTTGATGCTAAAATATTGAAAGTAAGGATCCACTCCTTAGTCGCTTTTTGGTAAAACAAACCCCTCAGCCAAAGGCCATGCATGTTTATGAGTCGACTAAGTATATACCACTAGTCGGGTAAGCCTTGCTCGTTTTTCAGGTTACATGGATGGTAAACTCGTGACTACTGATGGCCTGACCTAGCCGACTAGACTTCCCGAGGGTTGGACTCTCGAAGTTGTGCCAGAGTCTCCCTGACTTGTTGTGTGTGTGCTGGGTGTTGGTCGACATCACATGACGGGCTGCATGGCGATGTCTTTTGCTATCGGTAGACTTACGTTTGACCTTTCCGCTGCGCTAAACTCTGGTCTGTAAAAACTTAATGTGGTAAACTTGGTTTGTAATTAAATCCATGTGTACCCTGTGATGTAAAATTTGTGAACTGTTGAGCTCGCCTTTGTGCGGGATGCGCTGTGTATGGTTTCGATCGATGGAATCGGTGGTTAAAATGGGACGTTACCCGACAGACTGCACGGTTATGTCGGTTGAAGTGCGAGTGACCTATACGTCATTAATATGATAAGGGGCAATGCGCTTGAGCCGGTGTAATTTGGAGCGGGCTGCCACATCGACCAATCTTTTTTTAATTTATAATATTTATGTCTTTCAAAATTATTAACCCGTGCGGAGCACGGGTTGATAGGCTAGTTTGTACAATTGGAACCATGCACATGGATTGAAAATCTAGGTATCCCAAAATAAGCAATATGGTTTTATTCACGTATATGTCGTCGGACACACAAGTAACTCAAGCAGCAAACTACATTGTATAGATACTTAATTTAAACAATAGAACGTTACCAATAACCCAACGATAAAAGGGAAGTGTAGATGCAACATTATTAATTTCTGACAAATATGACTGCTCTACTCAAATTGGAACTCTTGCTTTCATGAAGTGCATTCAGGGTGTATTGGAGCTTCCCAATATAGTTTGAAGTAGCCTTGGCACAGGGGGCTTGCCAAGCTCTACTAGACCCTCAAGAACATGAACCACATTAGCCATTGTTGGCCGATCAAATTCATTGTCTTGAATGCACCAACATGCAACCTTGCAAGCTCTTTCGACCTCCTCTATGTTGACCTCGCCAAGTAGTTGGTGATCTACCAAGCTACCAAAGTCTCCCTCTTGAACCCTACAGGCAGCTTGTAGAGGAAAATAAACAACGTGATCACCATTACTTGTACATTCTTCGAGTCTGTTCCTCCTTCCTGATACAATTTCTAACAGTAGCATTCCATAGCTATAAACATCAACCTTTTGTGTGATAGCCACTCCGCTAATCCATTATGGTGCCAGGTACCCGATGGTTCCTCTCATCGTAGTAAGAACGCGACTGAAGTCCCTCCCCAAAAGTTTTGCCATCCCAAAGTCTGCAACCTTAGGCACAAATGATGTATCAAGAAGTATATTTTCTGGCTTAACATCACAGTGTATGATGCATTCACGACAACTCTCATGTAAGTACGACAACCCTTTTGCAATCCCTATGGCAACTTGATACCTTGTGCCCCAATCTAGTATCGTACCATTGCTTCCAAACAAATGAACATCAAGAGAACGGTTCTGCATATACTCATAAACAATCATCCTTCTGTCACCTTCAGAACAGAAACCGATCAACTTTATCAAATTAACATGTTGAATCATTCCAATTGTACTAACCTCTGCTCTGAACTGCTTTTCTCCTTGGCCTGAACCATTAAGAGTCTTTACCGCAATGCCAGTCGAGTCACTTAGAATCCCCTTAAATACATTACCGAAACCACCACCACCAAGCTTCTCCGAGAAATTTTTAGTTGCAAGCTGCAAATCAAAATATCTAAAAGCTAAAACTCCACCACCATCTTTGATGTTGTTTGAGTGACCGCACAACTTCCGCTTCTTCCTCTGAATAATTGCTGACAGCACAAGAACCAACATAACCAGAGCAAGAACACTTACACTAACAACAACACGGATGATCATCTGTCTTCTACCACTGTTTCCCCAACTTTGCACCTCTTCAGCAGAAAGACGAAGGTAAAGAATCTCTCCGTTAGTCTCTGTGGTGCCGTTATACTGCTTTACATTAAAAAGTTCTCCTTGCCATATTGAACAGACACCTTTACTGTATGAATATGCCGTGCAAGAGCAATTACTAAGACAAACCTCCGTACATTCCTGTGCACTTGCAACAGCTTCCATGGCATGACCATTGTCGGGCAATCTGCTGACACTAGATATGGGAAAGAAATGGTCGGTCAACTCTTTTGTGCTTTTGTTCCTACTGCATTCTAGTTGAGTATTTCTCATGCATCCACCCCTCTTAGCATCTAGGTTCCAGTCCTGTGGTGACTTCACAGAGAACCCCTCCATGCAGCTGCACAATAATGGAAGTGCATTGTCATTGCAGACTGTAAAAGGTCCGCATACGGCGAAAACATCACATGGACTTTTGGGTTGGATGTAGAGTGTTTCCAAATCTTGCAAGCCATTTACCCAAGTAAGCATCTTCGTAAGGCCATTGGAGTCAAGTATGATGAATGCGGTCACTGTCTCATTAAATGTGTTGACAGTCCAGTATTCCTCTTCATGGGTGTTGATGAATTTGACACCGGCAAAAGCATTGCCGGACATTTCGGGCACCGAGGCAAAGTACTGCCCATTCCACTTTCCCGTGGAGAAATACACTATAGATGAGTTGCAAAGCTTATCAACTATTTGCTTAGAACCGCTCGGGTCATGCTCCATGCAGTATGAGCCTGAGGCTGGGTCTACTAAGTTCTTCTTTGACACAGCTCTGTACTTCGCACCAGTGAGCTTGTTGTGGCCAATCTTCCCACCAGGGAGGATAACATCTGTCGGGTGGTCAAAGCTCTGCCAAAAAATTCTAGTCGCTTTTGAGACATCTTGTATGACAAGGTTTCCATTGTCTAAGAGCACAGCAGCTGTGTTGCTACTGGTTTTGGTTCTGCTACAAATTTGGGTGGACCAGATTTGAGACATTGTTACATAGTTTATGATGACTAGATTGCCATCTGCTGCGAAAGTGAGCTTTGACAGGTTGAGGGCGGGCTCAGTGATTGGCTTATCTCTATTAGCAATCCATACAGGAGTGAACTTGGGGAGCTTGTTGAACCATATGCCGAGGTACCAGTTGGGCAAAGTGGAGTTGCTGGAGGACTTACTGGGGCCTGTTTGGAAGAAGCCGAGCTCAAACTTGCCATTGCTAGAGATGAGCTTCTCGCCACCGACGAGCGCTTGGCCCATCATCAGAGTACTGCTATTTACAGCAGTGCACGCGGATGAACTATACTGCAGGGTCAAGAGAAGCCAAAAAATTATGTATGCAGGAGGAAACATGGCTACTTGAGGGATGGATCAGAAAGAACTCGAGGAATCAAGTATGGATGGATTGATGCAACTGCTTTAGTGCACTATAATTTTGACACGACGGACAGGGTCTATATTTAATTATCACAGGAAGCAACGTGGAAGTCTTTGCATCTCTAGATTAGTCTGACTGACCAGAGACACACGGCATCTACGTTCCAGTCTGCTGCCGGTCAAGCTGGGCATTGTACCTTTTTTTCTCTCGAACACGCCCGTTGCGCATATTTCATTAAGAAGAAGCAAACGAGATACAAATGGCAGTTGTTTTGCAATTTTTTACCAACAAAGTAATGATATGGCTCGCCCCCCCCCCCCCTCTCTCCCTCTCCACTTCTCTCCCGTTCCCTCGCGCCGGCGCCTCTTCCGGCCTCTCCACTCGAGCCGCAACTCGGCTGCGCCGGCGGCCACATGAGCCACACCGCCAGGGAGCCGTTGATGGCCACCGGCTCCAGCGGTGGCGGTCACCGCGGGATGCACCTTGAGGTATGAGTCGATGGCCTGGAAGACTCGGGCGCGTGAGTGGCGCGTGAAGACTCGGGCAGTGACTCGGCCAGGGCCTGGAACTTGCTCAGGGCAAGGTTCCTGTCCCGGGACACCTCGGAGAGGTAGCTGTCGAGCTGGCACGCCATACGCATCGCTTTCGTGTTCTGATGCTGTTTTTGCTTCTCCACCTCCGTGAGGCCAGCTGATGGGGGGCTCTCCTTAGGTTGTTGCTGAGGCCATCTAATCCGATGAGGTCGCCCCGCATGCCTTTGGCCTGGACGGCGGTGATGACGCGCATGAAGTGATCATTATTGGACGTGAAATCATGACAGCCACGCCGAGTTTTCGAGGAGATTCATTGGCACGCGATCCGTGAGTGTGCCTTCATCTGAACTAGTCCTTGCCTCTTTAAATGACCGTTATGGTGATGTTTGACAAATAAAGCGACGCCAATTAACTCATCGAAAGAGAAAACGTTTGAATGGGCAACAAGTGTCCATGTGTCATAGAGACTGGATCAACTGGTTACATTCATCAAATTTTTGTATGATGTCCATTAACATTCTAAAATAACAATTTTTCTTCAGGGAGTCTGAACTTGTAAGCTCTTTTTCTTTTTCTTTTTTAAAAAGAAAAAAAAGGTGTATCCAAAGATACATTCCTATGTATATATTCGACGGTATACATATCTGCGGAGATGCAGACCATACTTGGATCACTTTGGACGTTGTAGTACCCCGCATGTAACAAATGCGTTACTACGTGGAACTTCATCGCAATTACACACAAAAGACAGCTTGAATAAAAACCCTGATCAAATATCAACTCATACTTAAGGGTTTAAGAATAATTAAACATGTCACCAGCGGAAGCAAAACAAAATAATATTTAACACAGTGGACCGGCCTAATTGAAAATAAACTTTATTTGACTCCATCTCAAATGACAAGACACGGTGCTGGTAAATAATGTGCCACCCATGACCCATGCTCATGCTTATACTCCGTTATCTTTTGGGTAAAGTCCATTTTACAACCCTGTACTTGTCATAGGTTGTCTAATCTACAACCTCAAACTGCAAAACCAGGCAAAATATACCTCCAACTATCCCAAACCAGGCAAAAAACAACCCTGGGCGGTTTCTTGGGTGGTTTTGGCTGACATGGCGACGTGGAGCCCGCATGTCAGCGCTGGCGAGTGGGCCACCCATCCTCTCTCTTCCCCTATTTTCCCCTCGCTCGCACCCTCCGCAGCCGCTCGCTCCGCCGGCCGCCGCTCACGCCCTCCGTACATCTGTACCCATACGAAGTGGAACGAAGGCAGTGCGTCCATTGATCCCGGCCCACTACACCGATAGATGATCTCCCCTTTTAGGCACCTTTCCTGCGTTGCTGAGCTAGAAAACTGTGCAGATACCTACCACCGCACTCTCAAAACTGTGAGCTCAATAATCCGAGGCCCCATCGGGGGTGAGTGACTACCATGTAGAACCCACGAGCACCCCCTAACACTATCGCCTTACGCCTACAGTCATAGTGCCTTCGGGGAAGTTCAAGAACCGGGCCTGAGGTCGTATGGTATGCTACGTGTCATAGTCCAAGACGCTATCACTCCTACTCGGTCTTTAATTGGCGAGAGCAAGCCTTCCAGGGGTCGGTTGCCACCCTTCGCGGTGGGCCACGCACCTCCAAACACCTCGCTCCACTCTAGAAAGAGTCCTAGTCTCTTCCATAACTCCATTGCCGACACCGCAGATACCATCTCACACACCATCTCGCTCTCTCGCTCTCAAAACCACCCACTTCACACACGCCAAGAGAAGGCTATCCCACCACATAAGTATATCACCCAACTTAGATCATGTTCATTTTATTTTATTTTAGTTGGGTTGTATTCGAGAAAAGAAGTGGCTTAATCAGGGTGGCTTTGCGGCAAGCGAAAACATTCTCCTACGCGCTACCGGTTGCGCGTGTCTATGGGAACGGAATGCGGGGTGTTCGCTGACCTGGTTCGTCGATGTGCTCCTATGAGGTGTAATCCGGGTCTTCAGGATCCTCCTCCGAGTCCCTCGGCTCTGGATTAAATGAGACACGATTGAGAACTAGCCCTGATGGTAGAGAATAATTTTAGATGTGGCAACGCCGGCCGGACCGTCGCGGGCACCCACCTTCCGCTCTCCACATCGCCGCACGGCCGGCGGCCGCAAGCGACCCTCGCCTGCTCGACCGTACGTGACGGCGTCTGCTTCCCCGCCCTCCCGCGCCGGCCACGTCCTCCCTGAACAGCAGCGTGACCGCCTCGTGGCCGTCCCCCCACCGCGGCGTGCCCACGTACGGCGCCAATGGCGAAGGCGTGGTCAGCCGCGATGTCCGCGCGCAGCATGGCAGGGGAAGGCAAGTAGGAGGTCACGGTGGCCATCGGCATGGGCGGAGGGCCACCGCCATGGGCACTCCTACTTGCATGAGATGGCCGGTCGCCAGTGTACCATGTACCGGCAATCCGGCACCAGCCAACTCTGTTGAAGCGCACAGTTTGGACTTGATTAATCGGTTCTTGGCCTCTATTAATGATCTTTCCAGCAGCCTTTCATTGCTGCAATTGCATCTCCATGCCATACCTATCTCCAGCAAACTCGCGTGTGGCTTCACCTCCAGCGTAATCATGGTGGACAACCGCCTCTTCTCCACCAGAAAAGTGAACGTATTCCACGTACCGTACCATCTGGGCAACCCAACCCCATCAATCGGCGTCCTCAACTACTCCACCTCACCGTACTACGTACCCCACCACAGCATAAACATGGAAGGTCAGCACGTTTGCAGTTGCGAATCGACGACGGCCGCATACGTCGCCAACAACTTCATCGCACAGGTACGGTACTTATGGTTGTCAGTGATTGTTCCTGAATTTTTCATGCCATGCGTGCGTGTCTTGAGATATGCATTGAATGATTTGCCAAAAGTAATTAGATGCGTTGAGTGATTTGCTAAAAGTAATTAGAATAGTAATTTAGAAGGAGCACAAGTGGACAAGTTGTGGCCTCACATCACATGATCTACACGTGTTGCTACAAATAAGGTTTTCCCCCTACAGGAATTTTATTGAAACAAGAAGATAGTTAAATACAAGAGTGAAGGGGGGGGGGGTAAGGGAGGAGGTTATTACAAGAGTGTCTTGCCGAATAATGCCAAGATCTACCAAAGTCATCGTGTTTTTCTTTTTTAACTAATTGTGAAAACTATATTTGCACACAGTAACTTATGTATACAAAAATAGCCAAATTAGTTCGCAATTTAATCACGAAACTTGCTACTTCTAATGTCAGGATTGCTAAAACGAAAATTTGGAAAAAAGAATCCATTGTATGGGAAATATTTCAAGATGGTATGTGGAGACATCATGTATTGTTGAACAGAGCACCTGCATAGATTAGTCATACAACATTTACAATGCACTTTACATCCATTAGTGTGTAAGGGTTTCCATGTAGACTTTTTTCATGGGGATCAAATGGTTGTTCATCTATCTTTATCCTTGGAAGCTCAAGCAGAACCTTGTTTACTTATATGTTTTCTCACTCATATGAACCTCCCGTCTTCAGCTATTGAAGATCCTATTTGCATGCCAACCCAAGACACGTTTATTGGACTTTATGTATTAACGATTGGAAACCATTGAGGTATTTCTACAAATAGATATTATAGTTGCGGAAATGCCTCCACGTTAATCATCACCAAACATGCTATTAAAAAAAATCTTAAAAATTCTCAACAAAACTAGAAACATTTGGCCATAGATCATGTAGCCCTAATAATAGTACTCATTAGGTCTATTAAATTTTCTAAAAACATTACTCACCATGCCTTTATGAAAGATGGATTAAAATAACCCCTAAATTTGCATATAAATTACCCACCACACCATTATAAAATATAAATTAAATGACGCCATAAATTTGCATATAAATTATCCATCATGCCATGATAAAAGATGAATTAAAATAACCTCTAAAATTGCATATAAATTACCCATCATAATATCATGAATGATGAATTAAAAATTACTAAATATTAAATATAAGAACATTTAAACTCTAAAGTACTAATATATGTTGTTATAAAAATTTACATAACAAAAATAGGCCTATATATATTTCTAAATTATTAACTGTTGCTACTATTAGAGTTATTTATATACTTTTAATATATATGCCTCCTAAAGCTATAACCCGTGCGATAACACGGGTTGATGGACTATTGCTGCTAAACTAAGATATAATATCTCAGGAATGTGGTGTTTTTTTAATGTGGCACAAAATATTCAAATTTAGAAGATGTTTTCTAGAGTTTGTTCTGTTACTGTACAGCTGCCCCCAAAAAAGATTTCTTGGGCCGGCCTACTTAATCTAGCTAGCCCGGAAAATCATTTGCAAAGGTAGTTGCATGCCCATCTTTAATTTAAAATACAAATTCAACAACATTTTCTAACAGGTGGTTGACCGAACCACCAATATATACAAATATGTGTTCTGCCTCGCAAAAAAATGTGTTCTGACTGTAGAATAATTTTTTCTAGAATTGTAGACCATACAAATTTGAGATCCCTTTCGAAAGATTAGTATTTGAATATTTATTTCTCTATTACACAAGATATTGATGAGTGCGAGCTTCGAAAATTAGGTCCTGCAAAGTATGAAGAACTATATTCTTGTGTTAGTAGTAGCACATGCCAAAACCTGCCGGTGGTTACAAATGCAAATGCAATGTTGGATACAGAAAAGTTAAGGGTAGATGTGAGCTATTGCTTCCGTGGTATGCAATCACAATAATAGGTGAGCCTTTTTTTATCCCCTTCCTCCAGTTGTTTTCCAATTAGTAATTTTTGGAAACTAGAAAAAAACGTTCAGCTTCATTCATTATTAGTGGCATGATCGCGTCCTGTAATTTCTTCAATTTGTATTCAGTTACAATCATCATTTCTACACTTTGTGCTTTGGTGATTTTTTTGGGGAAAAGAAAATTTTATTGATCTTAACCAATTACATCGGGATGATTAAAGGGAAGCTGTTTAAGGGAATTTACTGACCAGTTACAACTTTTTTGATCTTTATTGACACACTCGGGATATTCAGTTAGAAACCATCATTTCTATTTAAGGGAATTTCATTCATACCATTGTAATACTTTTCGGAGAGATTTTATGGTGGTTGGAACCGTACCCACCGGTACCAGGTGGTACCGCTATTTTTTAATTTTTAATAAAACTTTTATGCCATTCATTAAATAAAAAATAAAAAATATGGGAACCGGTGCTACCATTTTTGGTACTGGATCCTCTTATTTGGTACCGTATGGTACCGATACCATGGTACCGTTTATTTTTAAACTGTTAGATTTTTTATGATGGATGGTTCCTATTTTTTCCAACCACCGTAAAATTTTAGACTTTTCGACTCCATTCTGCACCTATAATGTAATCTCTCCGTCCCAAATTCTAAAGGGTTCTGGACATTTACTACATTCATTCGCTATTCCATCTATGTATGTTCAATGTGTATCTAGATTTATCAACTAATATCATATATATGCAAGGATGAAAAGAGGGCTATAACCCTTACAATTTCTGACGGGTGGAGTAAAATAAAGGGAGATTGGTGTTTATACCCCTACTACTAACTCTAATTGTGTTTTTACCCTTGTTTTTTACGCTTTGTGATTTTACCCTTACGTTTTTAAAATGAAGACTCCATTTACCCTTATTTCTTACCCCCCTCAGATGCAACTGGACTAAACCATTTAAAACAAATAGAAAAAAACTTTCAAAATTGGAGGAATAGACTAGAATGCCCCTTATCATTTCACCCACTACCCACTGGAGTCCCACTAGTGAAAACCTGGTCACGTCATGGCCTAGGAGCGGTGCGGCATGAGGAGGCCCGACAACAGCGACATAGTTGTCTAGGCGTGACCCACTGGTGGCGGCGTGAATAGGAGCATTATCGCAATCCATTACAAAAAAAAAATGGGGGAAAATCATATGAGAATGATGGTCTTTTGGCATCAGAATTGATACTGCTTTCGGCAAAGTATACAAGGGAAGAATCGGTGGAACCCAACTCGTTGCAGTTAAAAGTTCTGCTGCAAAAGGCAAGACACCTCCGGTAGAGGAGTTCAAAAATAAGATCAAGGTCCTGCTGAAGGTCAACCATAACGTGCTTCGCCTTCTTGGTTGCTGCCTGGAGACAGACGTGCCGATGCTGGTCTTTGAGTTCGTTCCTAATGGAAGCCTCTACAAAGTGCTCCATGGCATAGATCATCAGCCACCCCCCCTACCATTGCCAAAGCGCCTGGACATTGCCATTGACTCTGCGGAAGCTCTTGCATGCATGCACACGAATGGTGACCACACGCTTATACATGGAGATGTCAAATCTGCTAACATTCTCTTGGACGACCACCTCATTCCCAAGGTCTCTGACTTTGGGTCGTCCAAGCTTTTAACCACTGGGTACACTAGATTTGTGGCGGCAGATATGAAGTACATAGACCCAATGTGCCTGAAGACTGGCCGTCTCTCACTGAAAAGCGATGTCTACAGCTTCGGAGTGGTCCTCCTCGAGCTCATCACGAGGAAGAAAGCCAAGTACGGTGACAACAGTCTCCCCATCGACTTCGTTAAATCCTGGAAGGTGGACGGCAACGGGAGAAGCATGTACGACACCAAGCTCTTCTCAGGCGTTGTTGAATCTCAATGTTACATGCAATGCCTTCACCAGATTGGTGCTTTGGCATGCCAATGCCTTAAGGAAGATGCCGACGAGAGACCGGCCATGTTGGAGGTGCTGAAGGAGCTTAAGCAAGTGTGGGAAACAGCCTTCGGAGGTTCATGCTCTGAGACAAATTAAGAATCCTTCGGAGGTTCATGCTCTGAGACGAATTAAGAATTAAGGCACTTACTTGAATCAAGTAATCTAATGGTCACTCGTCCATTAGATTACTTTTTATTTCAGCATCATCCGCCACTCGTCCTTATCCGTTGAGTTGCTTTTTTGAACTATCCATGTACTCTGTTTTTTTCCTTCCATCATTGTATCAGTTCGGTCAGAGTTATTAACATTCATCCATTCTCAAATATTTGTCGCATTTGATTTTTATCCATAACTTTATTTTATTCAAAAAGTCTACGCAAATATTAAAAAAATGCTTGCCCTCAAACTTTGTTTAATGATAAAAAATCAAAACAGAATAAATAATATTTTTAAACAAGATAAATAATAAAAGTTCTACAAAAGGTTAACCACAACAAATATTCGAGAATGGGAGGGATATCATTTTTCAAAAAAAGTAAACAACCTAATTTTCGCTGCTCTAAAATTTCGTTAATTGAGACATAATTATTTATGATTTGTGTGAATTAATGTGCATGGAACAATATTTACCGAGTTAATTTCTAATTAATCAAACAAAATCCATCATATGGATCATATATTTGATGCAGTCGTGCTACTGCAATTCCGCTTTTTTCTAAAAGTAGCCAGGTAAAATTACCTTTTTCCTCCCCATCTCTTTTAGCACGAGCAGCCCAGCAACAGTAGTTGCGGCATCGGTCCAGGTTTGGCCCAGCCATGCAACGAAAAAACTATTTGTAGCGGCGATGATGACGATGAGGCGGCCGCCGGTTCTAACTCTTAGGGTCTTCATCTTCTCCAGGCCTTAGAAGGTGGTTGGGAGAGATTGCCAGACTAGCGGTGGAGACGGGCGCGTCAGCAGTCAGCACCGACGTAGGCAGCGCGTTGTAGTGCCCAGCGATTGGGCCGGGTGGTGGTGAGGGAGCTCGGCGCCCGCGAAGGTCAGAGGTGGCGGAAGAGCGGGCCGGCACAATAGAAAGCAAGAGAACTTCTACATCAATGGAAGATGTTCCCGTCGTTGGCCCCGTCGCGCCAACGACGTGTGGCCGCCATGGACCCACTCCAACTTATCAGTGGCTAACTAATGTCCTCATAACCATCGAAAGTAATTTTGGGCTTAATTTGTTTTGTAGAATTGAGCAGTTTTGTGCGTCAGGTTTGTTTTGCGATACGTTCGACACAGCAGTGTTTATAGGAAAATAGTGTAATCGAAGTTGTGCTTTGTTATTTTAGAATCCATGCATGCACTACAGGAGAATTTCTAGGAGCAACTTCTCATTGTGTAAGCATATTTAGAAAGGTTTTAGAATATACTTTCATAGGTAGTGAGTATGAATGCACTAATACCTTATGTATGCTTATGTTCAACTCAAAATTCTATAAATAATAATTTTATGCTATTAAATTTACTACTTCCAATTTTATTCCGACAAAAAAATAAATTATTGCAAAAAGTAAACTTGGTGCATAACATGACTCATTTACGAGATAAAAGGTGTCACAATAAGGTATAAAAAATTTATGACCACAACTTTATTATGGAGACTCTAACGATGAAATTAAATCTATTTGTCATAACTTTCCTTATAGAGGTCAATAATGATGTATTTTGTAAGGGCATGTTTGGTGAATCCCTCACCCAAGGGGACTAGGAGGTATTGGGTGGTGTTTTGACATGCTAAGGGACTTAATCCCCCTCAATCCCACCCACCCCTTCAATCCTTGACTAACCGAACATGGCCTAAGGGATTTGTGGCGTTATTTTTGCGAAGTTCACTATATCTGTCACTAAGAAACTAGCATTTTCGTATGGTTGCATAAGTCGTTGTTGTTATGATGCTTTCTACCACAAACATCATCAATCAATAACATCATGCCATAAGGCCACAAAAATGTTATAGAAGGCCATATTTCTTGTAGTGTGTATTATTGGTGAGTTATGAATGTCCATGTGCTTATATGAGATATTTGTACTTGAGAATGGCTATGTATGTGAGCTATAAATGTGCTTATGTGTGAATGTAACTGTATATATATTGCAATTTTAGAGTAGGAACTACAAATTTGGGTCTCTATAGTTGGTTTGAGTGGCACTTGGGTCCCAAAATTAACCATCAATCCATGTGTTGATTGTACATGGACTGTAGTTTTTATTAGTAGGATTCACCTGTGAGGTCCATGTTCCTTTTCGTTTTTTTTTTTTTTTGCTATGACACATGTGGACCCATTTGTGAATGAATCCATCCTGTTTATCTGCAGGATGGATAATATTGGAGGAAATGTGGCGGTGGATCTGCCCATTTCTGTTTTGTCTTTCATATATGAAAATACAAAAGAGATCGAAAATGGTAGCCCATGTATTCGTCAAAGTAAACGCCTGGCACCCGGCCTGGTGACTGAACAGAAGCGAACGACAAGAATTACATCATCAGTAACTGCATGCCAAGTCTAGGTATGTAATGTACCCTACAACACCTCGCTCGCTCGACGCGATGGAAAAAAAATTGTCAAACCGTGTGCAACTGGCCAGCCTTTTGTCCACTACATGCATACGACCGAGTGGAGCAACTCAATCATTGCTATATATATCAAGGACAACTGTATTATTAATCGAACCAATCACCTAGCTAGCTGGCATCCCGATCCCTGAACATCAATGTAGAGTTGCTAGACAGGTCTGTACCATAGCTAGATAGACTGCGAAGGATCCTGGAACTGGACGTGATAGAAAATGACACATCCTGCTGTAACTAGACACCACAATGCTGAAAAACGTGACTTTGATCTACTCCATGTGTTATAAATTGGTGGGATCTGGACACCACATATCACTGTTTTGTCTTTTGCTTCTGCCATCTATCCACTAAAAGGAACAGGCCCCGGCCCGAAGCGAATTAATGGCTGGGCCACCACATCAATCCAACGATAGCATATCGCTATCCTATCCGCAATTGCATATACGTAATCTGAAATTCACCCTCATCTTCTATAGGGATATATATTAACAAGATGTCTCAAATCTCACTGTTACTAACTGGAGGCTCCAAGAGATATACTACTTATGAGACGCGCTGAAAATGACAAAACCAAAAAATTCTCAAAAAAAAAAACATCCGACCATTGCTAATCATCATCAAACGTTAATAATCATTAGATCTATCTTCTAAAGTAACCCATAGATTTACATATAAATTTCCCACATCTGTCATTACATTACCTAAATGGATTTAAAAAACTACTTGACCCAAACGATTCACAAATATATTATTCATATACCAATCAATAATACATTAAGATATTATTCAACACAAACCAATCACAAATAAATCTATGTTGGTAGTATTTTTATTGTTTTATAATAAATCATAAATAGAGCATTTATTCCATCGGCGTACGTGAACGGCTGGCCTCATTAGAGCTCTAGCCACCGGTGGTTATCAATTTCTTGGCTTGTTTAAGCACCTCCAGTACTGTTGGCACCTGTCCTGGCCAAATATTACAAACGTTGAAGGTCATCGATGCAGCGAGTAGACACTTCGGGGAACGGGCGCCGAATGTTCCGGTGAGCTCCTGGGAGCTCGGGTAGACCTAGATCCAATCTCCCGGGAGGGATCCCGTCGGGGAGAGAAGATCGTACGGTTGTTCTAGGATCGGCAGGCCACCTAGAACGCCTCCAAGTCGCCGTCGAGACGCAGGGAGAACAGCAAGAGAGGTTGGAAAAGCTAGGGCAAAGAATAAAAGGTAAAAACGATAAAAGTAGATTGATTGGTTCGATTGTGGTGCCTCAATCGGCCGTGGCCCTTTATATTTATAGGGAGGGATGGTCTTACCCCTTTTACAAGCCAAAATACGTCCTAAACCGACCTAAACTCGATAGGAAAGTCCTTTTCGAACAAAACTGGGTTCTACCGGAACATCCGGTGCATAGGACCGGAACATCCGGTATTTTCGGGGAGAATTCCGTGTTGCACCGGAACATCCGATGACGGCTAGCGGATGTTCCGATATTGCCCAGGCAGGCAAACTTCCAGAGGCCATAACTCCCTCGTCTGGACTCCGAATTAGATCATCCATATGTCCGTTTTGATCCTCTTGACGAGGGCTACAACTTGGTGTATTGAAACTCTTGGTTTGGCTTCGTCTTGGTGCAGTTCCAAGGCCTTCTTTGTGTCTTCAATGAAATATGCTCACAAACCCTCCAAAACATCACATATGACCTGAAGAACACAATTCTATACCAAATATGCAGAGAAACTGCCATTAACATTGAACTGCCCATTTTGGTGTTCAACAAGTACCTCTGCCATTTCCGGTCTATCATCAGGGTCGCCACAATTGAGACATCGTACTGCAAGCTTCCCGACCATGTCAAGGCACTCAATGTAACCATGAGAATAAGCATGACCATCGGGCAAGATCTCTGCATCATACATCGTCTGTCCGTTTCCATTGTACTTGAAGGCCTTTTTGAAGTCTATGACAAGGACTTTACTGCCCCCGGCATCGTACCTAATAGCCTTTTTCCTTGTGATGAGCTCAAGCAGCACCGCGCCGAAGCTGTAGACATCACTCTTCTCTGTGAAACGGTCCGTGTCTTGATACACTGGGTCTAGATATGCCCGGTCTGCAGCCACGCTTCTAGCATACCTGTTAGCCGACAAGAGCTTGGAAGACCCAAAGTCTGATACCTTAGGATTAAAGTTCTCGTCAAGAAGGATATTGGCAGGCTTGATGTCGCCATGGATGTGTTGGTGCGAGTGCATGTGGGCGAGACCTTCTGCAGAGCCGATCGCAATGTCCAGAAGATGCAACAATGACAGAGCGCATGATGGCTTGTCGACGTCGCCATGAAGCGCGTGTTCGAGGTTTCCCTTGCGGATGAACTCGAATACGAGTATAGGGACATACGTTTCCAGACAGCACCCGATGAGGCGGACCACATTCGGGTGCTTATTAATCTGGCACTGGAAGGTGATCTCCTGAACGAAGACCCCATCATTCCTGGACTCTTCCTGCTCCGGCTGTGGCGCCGCTGGTCGGAGCTTCTCCTGCTACGTATTAACTAAGCAGCTCAGTATATACGTTTAATGACATAGATAGTTTTAAGCCAGACATTCGCAACAACATGGAAATGCTTGTCAAATATGAAAGTTAACTACCATCAAGCAAATAAGCCACAGTGACTGGGAAGGTATCGAACGATTATTATGTTGACTTACATTTGAGAATATATACTTCAAAGAGCTGAACTTCAAAAAGACACTATTATTATGTTGACTTACATTTGCGAATATATACGTCTAAATATGATTTTTTGATGAAACCCGGCCCGGGAAAAAAGTTTAACTGCCAATAAGAGAGAAGGGCAGCAATGAAACTCACCCACTGCAGCTATGGCGTATGGTGAAATTTTATAATGATAACATCCTTTTTCGCTTTTACCATCTCCTTTGCGGTTTATATTGCATTTGCAAATATAACCTCCCCCTGTATTCTTGCACTTGCTATAAAAGCCACAAGGTCCATTTTTTGTGCTATTACACTCGTTGATATCTGCATAACAAAATGCAATATATATATTCATATAGTTATTAGATCGTGGGTTAATACATGAGAAAGCTCAAATGCCATTGTTTCACCTGGTTAATAAATAAATTACCACAAGCCCCAATTTATAATCATAAGAAAAGAATGCCCATAGTATCATGAGAAAGTTATGATGTCACTGTGTATAAGAAAATACCATATAACTCAGAAACAATAATAAAACCTTGCTGCTTGTACGGGTCTTCAGCTCAACAAATTACGCTGTATATTATCTTTTTAGTTACTAATTCATCAACCTGTGCTGTCGCACGGGTTAAAATTTTAGGAGGTAGATTTATTAAATGGTAGTAGATAATTTTAATCGTAGCAATAGTTAATAATTTAGAAACACAAATATAGCTTTATTTTTTATTTAATTTTTTATAACAACATATGTTGGTTGTTTAGAGTTTTGAGTTTATATGTAACTTTATTTTATCTTTAATATATTAAAGATGATTATTTCAATTCATCTTTCAAAATAGCATTATGGATAATTGATATACAAATTTAAGGGTCATTTTAATTTATCTTGTTTAATGGTATGGTAGGTAATTTATATGCTAATTTAGGGGTTATTGCAATTCATATTTTATAACGGCATGGTGGATAATTTATATGCAAATTTAGGGGGTTATTTTAAGTCATATTTTGTAATGGCATGGTGGGTAATTTAGATGCAAATTTAGGGGTTATTTTAATTCATCTTTTATAATTGCATGGTGGGTATTGTTTTCAGAAAATATAATAGACCTAGGTAATTG
Organism: Paspalum vaginatum; assembly: GCA_030272315.1. Classification (NCBI taxonomy): domain Eukaryota; kingdom Viridiplantae; phylum Streptophyta; class Magnoliopsida; order Poales; family Poaceae; genus Paspalum; species Paspalum vaginatum. The sequence continues at coordinate 2,379,694 of CM059016.1, forward strand.
CTATTATTATTAGAACCATTAGTCCATCAACCCGTGCTCTCACACGGGTTATAGTTTTATTAGGATATAACTTTAATCTTAGTATAAGATTAGAGGTAGTTATTTTAATTAACCTTTCGTAATGGCCTAGTGGCTAACTTACGTGCAAATTTAGAAATTATTTTAATTTATCTCTCAAGATAGCATATAGGTTAATTTATATGCACATTTAGGAATGATTTTAATTTATCTTTTATAATGGCATGGTGGATAAATTTTATGCAAATTTAGGAGGTTATTTTGATTTTTATTCTATAATGATATGGTAGGTAATTTTTATATATATTTAGGGGGTTATTTGATTTCATCTTTATAATGGCATGGTGTGTAATTTTTTTAAAATATAATAGATCTAAGGGTTACTATTATTAGAGCTATATGATGGACAGCTGGATGTTTCTAATTTTTGTGAGAATTTTTAGGATTTATCTTTTTTTTCTAGCGCATGTGGTGAGGATTAACGTAGAGGCTTCAAAAGGAACCTCCAATTAGCAAGATTAAAAAAGTTTAGACATTGTTTTTATTTATCTTTTATGATGGCATATTGGGTAATTTATATGCATATGAAAGACTTATTTTAATTCATTTTTTATAATAGCATGGTGAGTAATTTATATACAAATTTAGATAGTTATTTAATTCATATTTTACAATGGCACGGTGAGTAATTTTTATGCAAATTTAAAGAGTTATGTAATTCATATTTCATAATAGTACGATGGCCAATTTTTATATATACAAATTTAGAGGATTATTTTTATTTCATCTTTTATAATGTCATGGTGGGTAATTTTTTAAAATTATAATAGATATAATGACTATTATTATTAGAGCTACACGACGGATGACAGATCTATAATTAGAGTTACATGATGGATGGTGTGATGTTAATTACATAGAAAACAAATTTAATGGCTACTAAGATTTCAATCTGCCTTCTCCCTGTTAAAAAGAGTATGTGGATTAGGTATTCTTCCTCGAACCAGTGCTTCCTCAGTGCTTCCTCGGAGGAAGGTTCTTATCAAGATAGGGGCTTCAGTACTTGGCTGACCACCTGGTGGAAGACCGGGTTCTACCACACAAGGGTAGCGAGATTAGGCACAAAATATCTGTTTCATATGAAAATTTCTAGAGTCTTTATGAAAAAAAAGTTACGGGATCATTTAGTAGCGTAAATTTGTAAATGGAAAAAAATTGACAAAAAACTAAGAGTAAATTGAAAATGGAAGAAATATGCCAAAAAAGTTTGCTTTCGTTGAGAGTTGAACTCATAATCTTTCATAATGGCAAATGTGGGTAATTAATTAAAATAAATTGAAATGGGAAAATCTGGAAAAAAGATTTGCTTTCATTGAGAATTGAACTCAAAATCTTTCATAATTGCAGAGGTGGGTAATTACTTAGAAAATAGATCTAATGGCTACTAGTATTCCAATCTGCCAATTGATGGTTGGATGTTTCCAGCGTGTTTTGAAATTAGTGCAGATTTTGCTTTGAAATTAGTGCAGCTTTTGAAACCTTCAATTAGTAATAGTAAGATAAGATGCTTATCTCTACTGCAAAGAAAGATCTACCCTAGTCTGTTATTTGTATTCATCGTGGTGAATCAACTCCAATGTATAGTTGTTATTAGCGCTCAGAGTATATGATATATGTTAGTATTAACTAGTCAATCTATTTGGAGCCATATGTATTGAAAGTTCATGAAATAATTTTGGTACCTGCAATAATTAATCAAGATTCATTATCTTTGTTCCCTCTATCTTTCATGATTTTCCAAAATAATACACACATATATATAGATATACTCTGTAATATCTATCGAGTAATCGCCTAGTCAGCCATGTCCATTTTTTTTGTGACGTCTTTTGTTTGGTTATGACAAAAATGGTCGTCATAAATTAGTGACGAAACAACAATTGTCATAGATTTAGTGATGAAACAATTTATTTTCGTCATAGTGTAAAATAAAGACACATGATCAATGACGAATGGTTTTTTGTCACGCGAATGTCATAAAACATGAATTATGACATGTTTTTTAGCGTTTATGACGTAAATAGATTGTCATTATATAGCGGATCTCTCGTAGTGGTGCCATAAAAAATCCTTGCCCCCACACAAGTTGCACAGAAAATTATGATAGCACTCCCTCATGCCTGTCTCCGATAAGGCAATGAAATCCAAATTTTTTTCACTACCAGTGTCCGACAAAAACCTAAACTTTTTTGGGTCTCCTAACCCATTACAATTCCAGAAAATACGTTTCAATGTAAACTAACAAGAACTCGAACCCCTTCTTTTTCCTTTTCTATTCTTTCTCTGGGCACTAGATTTCCTGACAGTTGGAGCAGCATGTAAATCAAATTGATCATGTGCCTCATCATCACTAACCCCTTCCACAACACCACCACATAAATCTCGTTCATCTTCTACCTCTTCTACAGAGATCACATGATTGTTAGAACCTCCTGAAACATCTACACTAAGCCTTTCTTTTTCTAACTTTCTGAGATCATTCACAAAGGAGGTACTACAAGATTCGGTAGGGCCCAAACAAATTCCTAAATCACTAGAAGTAGCAGCAACCGAAACATGAAACATTAGAGAAAGACAAGAAAGATTCTGAGATAGTACCTTTGGCGTGTGCTTCCAGATTTTTTTTTGCCTTGATCCTTGCTGCCTCTTCCAAAGAATCTTCATCAGCCAACGCAACACTTCTCTTGCTTTTATGAGTGGGAGTGACATTTTGTTCAGGCAGCAAGATCTTTACAGGAGTATCTTTGGCAGGAGTGAATTTGTTTTAGTAGAGAAAGTTGATGTAACCCAGGCTTTAGTCCCCTCCAATCCTGTGGGCCTGCTGTCGTGCTGATTATTAACAGTAGTTAACTTTGCTACTGAAGCACCTACTCCAGTTGATTTTGGACCGGAGTTTGGTTCGCTTGAAACAGCAGAGCCTTTGGGTGTATTAACTTCCTTGTTTCCTTGCTGGTCTTCCTCATTAGAATTTTCCTCTCTAGTTCCACAGTCCTCTGGCTGTGAATCCATGTCTAGGAGTGAATGTACAGCATTCTCACCATCTGCCTCCACTCTAAACTGAAGTTCATAAACATAGTCTCCAATTACTATATCGATGAACTCACGAATAAGATCAGGATTTAACACAGCCACACGAATCCTAGGTCTACCATTAGCTTTGATGAACTTCATGTCCACCTTCTGGGTGACTCCCAGAATGGAGCCAATCGCCCAAATGATGGGGAATTCCCTCAATTTTATGATAGACCACGAAATTGGATCCAAGATTTAGGGATTTCATATTTCCACTCCTCTGCATCCTTTTTCTCACTTATTTCCATATCTAGCTTTAACATTTTTTGCCTCTACTGGTCCCAGAGGATCATACATTGTAGATCGGCCTCAGAAGGAAAGGTTGTGGCAAAAGTATTCTAATCAACTTTCTCTAGAACCCATTTAAAATTTCCAGGTAAAAGTCTTTCTAGCTCAAATGTAACTTGTGCCTCAGTTAAAGAGCCGTCTAAAACCTTCACCAAAGCATCTTTAGAGTCTAGGTTTTCTTTCTGTTTACCATTGAAAGGGATATGATAAAAACCAAGACCATCTACTGCATAACCACATAGTATAGCTGTAGGTTTGGCACCCTTTGAATAGGGTAAGCCTTTTCAACATGTTCATCACTGTCACAAACATCACAGCTGAGTATTGTGGTACAGACCGATATGGTATGACCCTTTGTGAAGCAACGATAGCAATAAGGGTTTTTTTTTTGTGCCTTTTGCTTCTCCTAGAGAGGGCGAGTCTAAATCAATTTGCATGTCAGCACCATCATCCATCACTCCTGTATTGAATGCCAAGCCTTTAGAAATGTCTCCTATACCTGCTGTTGTCGCATTGACGACATGAGTGCTTGCATTACCAATCGAGCACCCACCTGCTCTAGGAAGCCCTATAATTCCTTCGAGCGAGTTGTCAGCGCAACCCTGAGGGAGAAACGCCCTGCCATGGACTTCTTCCGCCGTCACTCGGCCAGCGGGCAGCGCTCGGCTATTCTGAGTAGCCAAGGACGGGCCTCCCCCGCCTGCCCAGCCAGTCCTTGGCCTCCTGCAGGGCCTTGGTTCTTACTCAAAAAGGCAGAACCACCAACACCGGTGAAGCCGAGACCCGGCTGCTGCCCGGCGCCTTGGTGATTCCAGTCGTAGGCTACACTGTGGAACCTATGGTTATTACCATAACCTTGATAGCGCCCTGGATGGCCGAAATTCTGACCACGAAGCCCTTGTCATCCGCGCCCGCGTCGACCTTGTCCTCCCCAGAATCCGCCACTGTATGGTTGGATGCCGCGTCCACCAAAGGCACCACGGCCGGCAAGGAAACCGGTTTGGCCTTGGGGCTGGCTGTTGCCACCAGATCAATCATTGGCTGCCATCTCCCGATTGAGAGGATGCACAGGAACGATTGGTAATGGAGATCGATGGACTTCCGCGTAAGAACGGCGGCCAGGGGAAGGAACAACGCGCCTAGGGTCGTGGCTACTCGTACCTGTGAGAGAGAACAAGGAAGCTAGCCCCTTTGTGGGCCGGAAATATTTGGGCCTATAAGCACCATGTCTCGGCCCACAGTACCTGATTTGATTTTGAAACTGAGCAGCCCTAATCCTGCGTCACCTTCGACCTTGGCACTGACTGTGCACCGCCGGCTTTCCACTCGACACCGGTCGTTACCTGTAGTGGAGACAAGACGCTGTTTCTTGCGGTTTTCTGAAAATCCTTGTGTGTGCAACCTGTTTTGGCTGCGGCATTCAACGCATCGCCTAGAGTTCGAGGAGGAGATACTCTAGGAGGAGGCCATTGGCCGCGCCATGGTTCCGAATGTGTACGGTTCTGAACCAATGCAGAGATGATTTTTTTGACAGAACACGAGCAGAAGATCGTACCGAGGTATTTAGTTCATCCTCTGCTTGTTGAAGATCGTCTAGAGAGAACCTAGCTAGTTTCGCTTCCGCAATGATGATTGACGTAGAAATCTCCTCTTCGCTCTCCTCTTCAGGCTCTGAGTCGTCACGTGGACTGACTGCCCACAACTTGCCTCTGGGAACTTCCACCCCATGCACCGATGGCAGCTAGTTCCTAGCAGTGATAGCCAGATCGATTCGATTACCTTGGACATCTCTGATGTGGCCACACGCAAAGCCTCTTCTTCATCTCCAGAATTGTGGTCATCCACCACTGTCTTTGGCCGGAGAGCGGCGCGAACAGCCGGCGCCAAGGTCAGGCGACGCCCACGCATAACACCCACAAAGACGCCGGCAGCTTCACCGCCTTGGCACGACCATGAGGAGGCGACGATCTCGTGGTTGGCGGCGTGGACGAGTGAGCATCTTGCTCCATTCCATGTGTCACTGCCCTTTTGTGTACTTGGATCCAATTCTTCTCGTTCTTAAATCTACTTCGGAGAGCTCTAACTCTTGAAATTTTCTAGAGATGGTGCAGCACGACAACGGTTGCTTTAGAAATATGTGGATACTCAACCGTGAATATGTGTGTTGAAGACATGTAGAAGAAATAACCATTCTAATTCCGCCGACAAATTCTAGCTGCTTGCTGGAGCGTAAATCTCGAGATGCGTGAAAGATGTCCGAAAGAAATAATCCAACGATGAATCTTGTGTCTATATTACTCCGAGCCTGTATAGCGGGAGGAGGCCATGAGTCGCGTGAGCCTCCGCCCCCCGCGTCCACGTACATCACCCTGACATGATGTGATGCTCCCTCCTGTACTGTATGCAGATCAATTCGGTGCGGCTGATGATGCGATGCACGCGAGTTCCTACAAACCCTGCAGTCGCCTGCCATGGGAGGTGAGCAGAGAAGAGAAGAGAAGAGCAGAGCAGAGCCGATGGGGGCGCCGGCGTCTGCAAGGGACAGGAAATGGGGCCTGTCGTGCAGAGGCAGCTAGCGCAGCAGAAGACACCGGCATCCGCGTTGTCCAGAATGAGCGAGGGATTGTCCGGCTAGCATTGCCGACATCCAGGCCTGAGTTTGAGCCCAAGGGAATAAGAAGCTTTAGCTTCCATTTATTCGTAAGTGGGCTATGGTCAAAATGCAAAACTTGTACACAGCACGAAAGCTTATAAGCTAGTTTCAATGTGGGAGTTTCTTCCAATTCATAATGGTTGGTAAGAAAAATTGCTTGACATTTGGAGGTTCGGCTCGGGTTTCAGACAATTCAGAGTTTCAGACAATTCATAATGGATTCGGATCAGGCCAAAATCGGGTGGTTTATGAAGACGACACAACCAGCTACGGTGTTCTCGTACAGAGGTTTTATCAAGTTGCTTAACCAACCACATAATATTCGAGCAGGGAAATCAGGGGCTTCAGTCTGAAATTCAGGCGTAGGCTGATTTCCTAGTTAAGCGGCAAATTTAGTCAAGAATGTCGTTGGGTCATTAGGGTCAATTACATTGTATACCATAGATTTTCTTTGTTCAAACAGTGATTTTAGTGAAGGATTTCTAAATTTTATTAGGGTCGGCTGACCCGATAAACATGGCTAGACCCGCCCCTCCTGCTTATGGCTGAAATAACCATTTTAGCTGAATGTTCATCAGGGATCTCGGGAAAAAAAGTTCTAGATGGCCGGATTTGGAGTTTTGGACAAGGTTCAGTGAATCAAAGCGGCAGCATTAATTGTTACATAATCAAACGACGAGAAACGTTATCTGGACTCGACTGCGTGTATTGCCGAAAGGATGGCAATGGATTGCCTGTATGGCTGTACCTTTGTTTTGTATGGAGTTCCGTTGCGACGGCACTCTCGTGATAGAGTTCTCTACCTACATGTAGTCTTTGCAGGTCGTCCGGAGATTTGGACTCAGGGAAGAAGGTGCCAGCAGTGTCATTTTCTGGCGCATAGCAAATTCGATAACGGCACGTTAGTGTCTTAACATTTCTGGTTGCACCCCCCCCCCCGGGCATCATCTTCTCGGAGGCTATACGGGGCGACCGCAGCCCTAGCCCTTGCCCCCTTGACGTCGTTCTGCTCGGCCGCCGTCGCCGCCGGCCGGTGGCGATGGCCAGAGGCGCCGCTCTCCCTCCTTCCTCCCTCTCTCCCCTGCCTCCTCCCTCTCTACCCGTCGCTGCCGTTCAGGCCGTTGTAGTGCCGGGCACCGGCCGGATCCGTCACCCCCTGACTGGATCAAATCGTTTTCTAAGAAGGGAATTTGAAAACCTAATGGCAAAAGAAAACCTAAGAAGGGAATTTGAAAACACAAACCGTTCTCTCAAGCTTGTGGACAACATCCGCACCCCGGTGAACGAACCCACGAGCCAAAACTAAATCCTGCATCGGCAGCGAGGAAAGAAGACATTACGCTGGATATGGAAACTCCTCTGAAGTCGAACCAGACGGAGGAAGCATCCACGCTCCCAGTGAAGCCATCGCCCGAACCGTCATGCAGGAAACAAAAGAGCCCCACCGCCTCTCCACTGTAGCCGACGAGGAAGCGGATGAGCATCCCACGCGCCGATAGAGCCATGGATGCACTTTATTTAGCTAGTGGAGAACCTGCCTTAGCCTAAACTGTACAGCCTCTGGCCAAATTCGGCTTCCCCTCCATCTCCGACACTGACGGGGTCGCCGAAGAGGAGAGAGAAGCAGCTGATTTTAGCCAGAGCAGAGGATTCGCCAATCTGCCCTCTCGTAGTACTGTAGCAAGGGGAAAGTAATCGGGAAAGGTTGAGACTTCACGTTCATTTTTTAGGTAGCGTTTGGTTGGGAGGCAGGTAGGATGGGATCGGACGGTCCCATCCTTGATTCTAGGGATAGAACGATCCCAACCAAATGTTTGGTTATAGGGATAGAGTCATTCTCATTTTTTGTTTGTTACGAGGGATTGAGACGGTCTCCTTTGACACCGTTGACACCAGCCGTTTATGGGCCCCACATGTCATTGTCTCTTTTCTCTGTCTTCTACCTCAGCAGGGTGCTACGGACGCGGTGTGACCGGCGGCGGGGCTAGGGAGGCGTGACCCGGCAGGGAGCAAGGGACGCAGAGTGACCGGGGCACAGGACTAGGGAGGCGCGACCGACGGTGAGCCTGGAGGCGGCGTGACGGCTTGCAGCTGAGGAGGTGTGGCAAGGGCTGGGGAGCCATGGACGACGATGGGCATGGTGGCGTCGCAGCGGCCGGCGGCTTGGAGGCTAGCGCTGGCTTGGAACCTCGCGGGGTCGGCGGCCGGGATTCACGTGCAGCAGCGAGCCAACGACGGCTACCGGCGTGAAGGCACATGGCGGCAGCGGCGGCCTACCTGGGGAGGTGCGGCGGCAGGGCTGGGCGGCATCGGAAGGGGCGTCGTCGGCGCCGACAGGGCACCTGGCGAGGCGCGCGACGGCTTCCAACGAGTCGAAGAGGATGACATCACAAATGGACGCCCTCGTCCCAATCTGAAAAGGGGACGGCGCTGTTCCGAATATTGAGGGAATATTCTCTTACGGGGATGACTCTGCCCCCACTGTCTGCATACCAAACACTATCAAAAGTCAGATGGGATGGTCCCGTCCTATCCTTTTCCAACAACCAAACGCACCCTTAGGCAGTTGGAAACAGATGGGCGGAAGTTTAGGAATTTGCGCACGGTGAACAGGACAGAAGCAAATCTTAATCGGCCGGTTGGCATGCCTAGCCCATCTAAGCATTCGCAAATATGAAAGGAAAAAAAACTTTTGTTTTCCTTCCGCTGTCAAAATGATATTTTAAGGTAAAGACTTCATTCCGCATGTGTGTGCCATTGTCCGATCATACGCACACCGCTTTCTAGGTGACGAAGACTCTCGCGAAAAGAAAACTGTATTCAAATCCTCGGGCCAAGTGTCTCTTTACTTCACGTAGCGACTCACGGTTTGACCATATTTTATTTCCTGCTCCTCTCCAATCCCTTTCTCTCGCTCTTATCCACAATCCATCGGATGAGGCAGCGCATCTTCGACGCCGCTTTTCTGTGCCTCTTGCATGTGGCCGTGGTCGCCATTCCAGCCGCCGCCGATCCGGCCGAAGAAGCTCCCGCCTCCGCGCTCCGCGGCGTGGCGGCAGCCACCTTCGTCAGCGCCCAAAGCCGTCCACCACGGCTCGCTGATTGCTGTGTTTGGCGCACATGGCGGCTGCGGTGAGCGTGCGTCCTCCTCCGGCCGCAGAGACGTAGCGCGAGTGGTGCAGGAGGCCAGGCAGCACGGCGGTGAGACCGTTGAAAATAATAAGCTTATTTTCGGCAGCTCGGCAGCAGTGCGCTAACATATGTAGTCAAATATACTAGAAAGTAAGTTGAAACAAAAAGTGACACAAGCATGTATCATAACTATTTTTCAGTGTCAAGCAGTGGTTCGAAGCTCAAACTATCCAAATCCTATTTTCATCCCTGAACTATAAAAACATGACACCGAGACATCGGCCTTTTAGAAACAGAATAAAATTAGACCTTTAGGGAAGGTGGTTTTCTATTTTTTAGAAATAATAAAATCGTATTTCATCTACAAAATTTCATGATAAAGTCATTTTAAATTAGAAAAATATGAATTTTATACCATATTTTTGCAACAAAAAAATATAGCCTATCTATTAGCTCCCCATTTTGGGTGTTATTCGGAATTTATTTGTTCATATTTGTCATGTTTTATTAGATTAATAGATTGTACTTTTAGGGTAAAATTGTTTAGGGTTCGTATTATACTTATAACTAATTATAAATTTTTAGGGATAATTAATTTTTTATTATTTTGATAAAATGGGAAACCACTTTCCAAAGGAGCTAAACGTCCAAGTTTGCCTAATATTTTTAGAGTTCAAGGTGCTTGGTGTCCACCGTAGTTTAAGATTGAAAATTGAACAATTTGAATAATCACTACAAGAATCCAGTTCATTTTCAGCAGCCAGAAACCGCCGAAAATAAGCATTTTCCCGCCGGCGCCGGCCAGATTCTTGTAGTGAAACCGCCGGCGGCAAAAGCCTTATTTTCGGCGGTTCTAGGCCGCCGAAAGAAAAAGGCTGAAAATAAGCCTATTTTCGGCGGCAAAGCCTTATTTTCGGCGATTCAGCTGGCTGCCGAAAATTAGCCTCGGACGGCTTAACTTTCGGCGGTTTTCAATGGCGGCCGAAAATTGGGAACCTTATTTTCAGCGGGAGTAAATGGCCGCCGAAAATTAATCCATCACGTCCAAAAAAAAAATACATTCATACAAACTGCAAATCCATCCAGACAAAGAATTTAGGTATGATAATCCACCACAGCCAAAAAAATAAATTCAAACAAACTCCTGATCTATCCAAGCACAGAATTTGAGTATCATGGTCTAAGAACAGAATTTGGGTATCATGGGTTACAGGATTTGGGCTACACAAAAAAGAATGCCAAGAACAACTTGCGACCTGCGTGAACTCTCATCGGCCAGAGCGGATCTAGAGGAGGCTCCTCCACCGGACTCCTGCAGCTCCAGCGTGGGGTGGCGGCACGGTCGGGTGGCGCTAGGTGGCGGCGCGCTCGCCGGCGGGGGGTCGGCCGGCAGCTAGAGTGGCGACCAGGGCGGATGTGGGGGCATGCGCCTCCGCTTACTTCTGCAGCTCTAGCTCGGGGAGGTGGAACGGTCGGGTGGCGGCCGGGTCGTCGGCAAGTCGTTGGCTGGCGCCTAGGACGGCGACCGGGGCGGATATGGAGGCGGAGGAGAAGAAGCACGGTCAACAGGAGGCGGAGGAAGACATCGGCGAAACTGAAAGAAACAAACTCACCTCAGCGGCGTAGGTCGGCATCTAGGGCGGCGCGGTCTAGGCGGTGCAGGTCGGCGTCCAGGGAGGCAACGCAGGCTGGCGTCCAAGGCGGCGCGACGCTGCGGGAGGGCGGCGCCGGTAGCCGTTCCGGGCCAGGACGGCACTGGAGCCTCCGGGTGGCACACTCGGCCAGTGCGAGGCGGCGCTTCAGGTGGGGTGGCGGCGCGGGAGGCCGGGGGCGAGGAGCCTCGAGCAAGGGAGGAGGGGTGTGGTCGTGTGCGGAGGCATGCGTGTGTGCTGGTGTGAGATGGGCCGGTTGGGCTGAGTGGGGATTTAGGGTTCTCTTATTTTCGGCAGTTTGGTGGGCCGCCGAAAATAATGGGCTTATTTTCGGCGGCCAGGTCAAACCGTCGAAAATGGTGGGCTTATTTTCGGCCGTTTTATGGGCCGCCGAAAATAGTGGGTTTATTTTCGGCGGTTTGGTGGGCCGCCGAAAATAGTGAACCTATTTTCGGCGGCCAGGTCAAACCGCCGAAAATAATTAGCTTATTTTCGGCTGCTGGAGATGACCGCTGAAAATTATATATACCGCCGAAAATACTCCAGATTCTTGTAGTGAATATAAGGTTGTAAAATGCACCAGACAAGCCGGCAGGGAGCGCCGGACACTCTAGCGATGCGCCAGACAGTCCGATGAGCGTGGCGAATTATCCGGCGGCTGCGGCTGGTTGAGACGGCTAGGAGCCATCGTGGTGGCTGTGGTTGCCTTGGATATAGGGGAGATCCAATTACTGCCAATGTGCTCCCGAGTTCCATCGGCTGGGAACATTGGTCAGGTTAGCAATACCAGCTATAGAAGCCGATTCCCTTGAATCCAGTGCTTTTTTCCCCAGCGGAGTCACCAAAAAGCATGTTGGCGCAAATCTGGCAAAATACTAACGAACCCTAGGGCTTGCATTCAGCAGGCAAAATGCCTTGGGGTCAGGCCGTGGGCGCTGGACTGTCGGGCGTCTGTTGCCGGACTTTCCGATGAGCACGGGAGCTCGGGTTAACCTAGGTCCCACCTCCCAGGATGATCTTCTAGGGTTGTTCTAGGATCGGCAACATACTTTTTGGTGAACCCCTTAGGTCAATGTAGAAACGAAGAGGAAGCAATTATGATTTGACTTTTTAGAGGAGAATTAGGGTTTGAGAATAAGAGATAGCATAAAAGTAAAGTAAAATATAATAGATTTGGTGATAGCTCAATCGGTCGTATCTCTTCATATTTATAGTGAGGAAGGTCTAGACCCTTGTACAAGTCGAAATCTCTACCGAGATCACTCACAAACCGCGAGTTTCATTCACTACTACAAAAGTGCACTCGTCCCCTTATTCACATTAGGAGCGGCTCCAACAACGAACCGCTTTTGTTGTTCTTAGGGCGGGTCCCACGAGGTTAGCCGTTCCTGCTGTAAGTTCAGTAGAAGCGGTGTGTGGCACCAACCTCTCCTCGATGCCTTCGTCCTCGCCGACGCGCACCCGGGTGACAGCAGGGCGGCGAGGCCGCACGACGGCAGGGTGGCGCGGGCGGCCCCCGGCTGCAGCACATCGTCGGGCTCACCGGTGGCGGCGGGCAGACAGCCCCTGCAGCACGTCGTCGGTGATTTTTTTTTATTTTTTTATATCCACGGCAGGAGCGATGGACGGCTTGAGTCGCTCCTACTAAAAACCTCAACAGGAGCGGTCCATGAACCGCTCTTAGAGTGGTTTCACTACAGAAACCCACGAGTAGGAGTCCTTTCTAAAACCGATCCTATAGAGGCTTTTTCCACCGTTCTTATAAAGAGTTTATGTAGTAGTGATTCAAACTCGTGATTACCAAACTATCTGGCTCACGCCACATCGGACTGTTCGGTGTTAGGCCTCCCATACCAGACAGTCTGGTGAAGGCGCCTACTGTTAATTTTGGTACTCAACAACATGCATGACAAGTGATGAGCTCGAGCTGATGAACCGGAGCGTCATTCCGAGGAGATGCAGGCCCAACGAGCCGGGCGGCAAAGTTGGATCGCATCTCGTTGCCACCCAAGCTGTTCCATAACTCCATTTGAGGAGCCGGTGGAACAGCCAAGCAAAGTATCAGAGTCGTCGTCACCACTGGCAAACGATCATCATGTTTTGTGTAAGGGCGTTTGGTAATAATATCATGAACCGCTCACACGTATTCCACGCGAGCACAGTGCACCAGTGTAGGATGACTGCAGATGAGGTGTGTGTGGAGCTCCCTCCTCTTCTTGCCATAGCACACAGGCCGACACTTCTTCACTGTTGCCGAAAGGAACACGCACACAGTGGTGTTCTTGTGTTTGATGAGAATGGTGCGCTAATACTTAGTACTTTTTCCGTCCCAAAATGTAAGAGTTATTGGTCTTTCATCACTCCACGTATGTGTGTTCAATATGCGTCTAGATTCATTACGAATGTGGATGAATAAAAATAAAGGTAGAACCCCTTACAATTTGGGACGGAGGGAGTAACTATTAAAGGTACAAAAGAAGCACCACTTACGAGACGTATTACCAAAAAAATAAATCCTAAAAATGCACATATAAATCAAACAATTGGCCATCCATCAATTATATAACCTAAAATAATAGTAGCCATTGAATTTATAATATTTTCTAGAGAATTACCCATTGCGCCATTGTAAAAAGATAAATTAAAGTAACAACTAAATTTACATATAAATTACCCACCATGTCATAACGATAAATAAATTAATGCGATCCATAAATTTGCGTATAAATTATCCACCACATAATTATGAAAGATGAATTAAAATAATCTCTTAAAATTGCACATAACTTATACATCACGCCAAAGATGAATTAAATAATTCCAAAAGATTACACACAAATTGCCTGCAATGCCATTATGAAAGATTAATTAAAATAACCACTAAATTTGCAAAAAAAATACCCATCATAGCATTGTGAAAAATAAATTAAAGTAACCCTTCAATTTGCACAGAAATTACCAATTGTGCCCTATTTTGCCATTGTGAATAATTTAAAGTAACCCTTAAATTTGTATATTAATTACCCACTATATATCATTGTAAAATAAAAATGTTAACTTGTGGTTGTTATACGCAGATTAGATAAAAAAGTTAATGTATATAAATGTTTTATTAAAAGTATAAACATACGAGAGATTTTGAATAATATTATTTTGATTAATTGTTAGCCTTAAATTTGTTTGTCAATGGTGAATTAAGTACGGATGGCAATGGCTTGTATTTAATTTGTTTGTCCGATGATATGCAGCCAGTCAGTCCCAGTCGGTGCAGTGGCCGGGTCACTTCGGAGTGTCGTACCACTGAAGCAAGGTGACCGCACGCGCACCATCAATCAAACATTGTACAATGGCGTAAGGCTGAGGCTAACCGGCCTCCTCCAAATCCATCCCTCAAAATTAAATCCACACTGTTACGGTACTGTTCTGTATTGTAGATAGAGAGAGATAGTTGGAACAGTGACGAGGAATGAGAGGATGAGGGAGGCGTTGGTTTCAGCCTAACAAACTAAGAATTGGTCACACACAATATTGTACTATATAAATCAACAAAATACAATGGTTAGAAAAGTACCAACTGATACCAGATGGTACCACTATTTTTTTAAATTTTTAGACTTTTTAGCATAACTATTTTATAACTAAATTAAATAAGGAAAAAAGTATTATGGCAATTTGTTTCCGGAGCTGCCCACGCGACGCAACTTATCCATTCTGCAAAGATTGAACCATCGTGGAGGCCAACCGCCGAGCCCTCCGCGCTGCCTCTCGTGCTCCCTGCCGGCTGTTGCTGGCCGTCACGTTGTCTCCCTGGCCGGCCACCGGACTGCCCTCCATTGCCTGCCTCCTCGCGGCTACCCCACTGGCTGCCGCACGGCCTTGCTTCCCGACCGGCTGCCGCGCTGCCTCCCTCTTTGCTCTGGTGAGCCTTTTTCCCTTGTTGTGTGCTCTCGTGAGGCCGGCCGTGAGAAATCATCACCAGTTCCATGAATCTTTTCCTTATCCTCATGAGCACAACAGAAGGGAGAGCCTGCAGTGCAGCAGATGTACCTGAGCAGAGCAGCGGCTGAGCGGCGCCCTGATAATATATATAGCCATTTAAGGTTACATGTAAACTATACTCGTATGCCCTATGCCCGACACGCACGCACGCTGACACCTGGGCCATGTCTCAAAGGTTCGAACGGTCCGCCCAGAATGACGCATTGCCGACGTCTAGGCCTGAATTTGAGCCGAGGGCAAAAGGTTTGGCGTCCATTTACTCGTAAATTTCGTGCATAAGTTGGCTACGGTCAAAGTACAAAACAGAAAACATGAAAGGGTCCATGTTTCACTAAGGAAGTTTGTTCCAACTCATATTGGTTCGAAAGGAAAATGTCTCCGACATTTGGAGCATCCGCTCGCTCGGGTTTCAGAAAATTCAGAGTTTGGTTGAATTGACTCATCTTTCATTCAGGTTTCGAACAACCAAATGGATTCAGGTCAGGCCAAAGTCGGGTGGTGGCTTAACCAGCTACAGCATTCGTAAATTGGGTTTATCAAGTTGCTTAACCAATCACAGAAAATTCGAGCGGGGAAAAAACAGAGACTTCAGTCTGAAATTCATGCTTTGGCTGATTTCCCAGTCCATTTTTGGAGTTCATCAGGCTCGCTAAATCAAAGCTACTGCAGTGTTGTTACACATTCAGACTACGAAAAACGTTCCCACATGTCCATTCACCCAAGATATATGGAAATAAATTGTATGGACTCAAATGCATTGGCGCGAACGTACGTCTGTACCTTTGTTTCGAATGGTCATCCCGTTGCCACGGGCACCCTCGATCGTGATAGGGTTCTACCTGTTGTCTTTGCAGGTCCACCACTGGAGACTGGAGAGTCGGATTCAGGGAAGGTGACGGCCGATCGAGTCTATTTCTGACACATACCATGCATTCGGCAAGCGAACCTCTGTCGAAATTAAAGGTGATCCAATATATTCCTATTTATTTTATCAATTCAAGAAAATTGATTAGTATCTGTGTGTTCTGTGACATTCCACAAAAGTACCGGATAAACTCTGAATTCACACGTTTATGCATGACTAGTCAAAATAGGTGTGCTTCGTCAATAAAAATGAGGTCATATAATTAATTTTAAAAATTTAATGTTTTAATTAAAACAATTATTATGGAACAAACATGTGGAGATAGTACGATTGTTTAATAAAAAGAAAAGAGAATCCATAAAAACTAAGTAAAAATTAAGATAAAAATGTGCGAAACATGTGCATAACTTAGTTACATAATTTATAATACATTTCTTTTATGTAATAAACTGGATGTTATAATTAAAAATATTTATTACACAAGACAGAAACGTAAAACATAATTTACAACATGTCTTATTTTACACAAAATATTCATTTAATATAAAAAGTAATTACATGGCATATTTTTTATGCATTTTTACTAATATATATATACTACCGCCACAGGCCGCTATGGCATTTCAATTTCATGCAGCTGTGCCTAAGTAAGATTTCACATTGTGTTTTCTAGTGGCAAGTAACAAGGTCACGATTTTGGTACAATTTGGACATGAAAACCTTTAGGAAATGCTAATCCTGGAGAAAGCACCATGTTCCCGCCACCGATGACTTTCCATCTGTTGATTCAAGATTAACATTATGTTCTCTCTTTTTATAATATAATAAAATGTGTATTGATGTGGATCAAGCTTTTTGGCCAAGTACTGCACCTGTACTTCGTAACTAAGTTGTGGAGGAAGATTGTGATTTGAAGTTTTGCAAAGTCAGCACCCACACAGAATCTCAATCCCCATCCAAAAGCCAAAAAGTCATTGGAGCCTCCAACGGGTTCTGTAATATCCTGCATATAATAACAATTGAAATTTGTTACAACTGCTTAAAATCATTTTCTAGAACATACTTGATTAAATGTAACAGTACATTTTAGATATTTGTTGATGATTGATAAATCCGATTATGTAAATACTTGCCAACAATTGGGCGTATCATTTCATCCTACTTGATATAGTTGTGTTGGTCTATGGGCAGTGATGTTGTACTAGGAATACTACTAGGTGGGACGGTATGTTTATGGGTTTGTTTGGTTAATCCCCTTCTCAAAGAGATTGGACTATTGGTGAGGATTTCATCAGATTATAATGAGACTTTGAATTGCAAGGGATTTAACCCCCCTCCTCTAATAGCATCTAAACCAAACAAGACCAAAATAAGTGAACCTTTTTATTAATCAGGGGACAGTTCCTCTGAAGAATTGATTATGAGATGTGTTGAATTTCTAGGCATGCATTGTTTACTCCTATAGTTTTGGAACTTATTGTTCCAGCAGGTTAGAAGTCAATTTAATGTGTACCCAATTCGTAGTGTATACTTTATTTTTGTCATGCTGCAATTATTAATTAATAATTTCTTGTCTAGATGAATGTTGTACTTCCTCGGGCATAGGATGCAACGTAACTCTAGAATCTGGATGCTTTTATAAAAAAAATGTTTTTGAATATCGATACTCAGTGGGTTACATAAATTGAGAATAGAAAACTAACAATGTGAGATACGTACACCGTGGAAAATATATATAGCTGTATTTTCTTAGAAACTGCCACTTACAGTATGACATTGACATACCATTTAAATGTCAATATATATTGTTATTTTGAACAAACCTTCCATCTCCATGGATTGAATACAACGGGGTCATTATAGGTGGTAGGATTCAGATGAACAGCCGCAGGACAAATCATTAGTATCCATCCTTTGGGAATAGTGTAACCTTCACGACAGCACATTTTGTTAGCATGCCAATTAAAATAAATATACAAATTTCTCTCGCCCTCTCTTTCTTTCTCTCTCTAATTTGCATGTACTGAACGAGTGGGTTAAAGAATCAAGAACTACCTTTTATGTGAACGTCTTGTTTTGCTTTCCTAAACAATACTGGGGCGATGTTGGCTAGCCTCAGTGATTCATGAATGACCTACATCAAGGAAAACAGGACACACCATCCTCTGAATGTCAACCTCGAATTTGTAATTAATTAGTCGTGATCCAGTGAGCATGAATACTCAGATTTGAACTTACACTAGAGGTGAATTTCATGGATCTATATTCCTCCCATGTGATTTCCGAGTTGGGATCAGTCCTTCGTTTCAGGTTTTGCTCATGCTCCTCCTACAATATTATACGTCATATGTATATGTATCTTTGTGGTTTTAATAATAATTTGTTCCTTGTCGTTTGAAACTTCGTATATACTCCCTGTAATACTATTACTAACCGGAGACTCCTTTTGGAGCCTTCACGTTAACTCTCACCCGGCATGTTAGGAAAAATACAAATAATAAAAATTCTCACAAAAATCAGAAACATCTGTCCGTCCATTAGATAGCTCAAATAATAATAACCATTAGATGTATTATATTTTCTAAAAAAATACCCATCATGCCATTATGAAAATTGAATTAAAATACATCCTAAATTTACATATAAACTATCTACGATACCATTATGAAAGATGAATTAAAGCAATCACCTATAACAAATTAAAGAGAAATTAAAATAACATCTAATCTACAGATGTATGTTGCTATGAAAAATAAATAACAAAAATACACATTTATATAAATAACAAAAATAGACATATATATCAATTGCTGCTACTATTAAAGTTATTTATCAATTTTTAATATATATATCTACTAAAACTCTAATCCGTGCGAGAGCACGTGTTAATAGACTAGTAATACTAACTTGTATAAAAAATCTTTTACGTACCGTTAGTTCTTGCAGTGCTTTAGGGTTGTCAGTTAAGAATTTCAGGATTACTGTTATTGCAGACGATGTTGTCTCAAAGCTAGCAAAGAGCAATGAGTACAGTAGATCGAATGCCTCTTTCTCGTTTAGTACCGGCTTCTCTTTCTTTAACTCTCATCAATTACAAGATCGAGGAAATCCTGGCGTTCTTGTGGTTTGTTGGCATTCTTTCTCCCGTCAGTTAGTTGTTTCAATACCTTCATCAGATTCTTGCGTCCCTACAGAAGGGGCTCCGGCTATTAACTATAAATATTGATAGTTCATGAAGTAGTACGTAGCCAGTAAGTTTGCCATGAGCAAATGTTCGGTTACTAATTTTACGAATGGCGTACTGTACCTGCATACATCTGTAAAATGCAGTTCCAGGAATGTTTAGTGGAAATGCCAGGAACCCTCGGATATCATAAAATTTCCACAGCTCTTCTGATGATGCTGATGCATGGTAGCCAATTAACCATTTTGCGGTAACACTCAGTATCATCTGCACGAATTATACATTGAGGAGATAACCAGCATCCAAGGAAATGAATGTCCCGTGAGACACCGAGACAGATAGATGACTAGCTTTACTAAAAACCGCAATGAATTAAGCAATTAGTTTCAAACCATATATCAGTTATTGGTTACTTATTTTCTTTAGGACAAATTAAACCTGGTACAACATGATTGTGTCTTATTTCGTTTCATTACAATTAAACCATATATACTACTAGAGAAGGTATATCATCAGAGTTGATTGTCTGTTGTGTCACATTTGGGATTAGAAAGGAGAGGGATACTAGTCATTAAAAAAGGAGGGGGAAGATAGATATTAATCAGTTCGTACATTTGCGGAGGCCGTTTTGAGCTCAATACTTTGTTTTTCAGCCCAGGAGGCCAGACTCATGTTCACGGCGCTGTGAACATCTTGCAGCAACAGTAGCCTAAGGTTCTCAGGGCCGAATACTCGAAGGACCATGTTCCTCATGTACTTGTGCAGGGACCCCGATGCAGAGACGATGTTGTTCTCACCCAGGATCCTCATGAATGACTCTGGGTACCACATCTGGAAGGCCTTCTCCTCTTGCTGGATCACGTAGTTGTTGAGCTCGGTGTCAAGGGAAACGATCAGATCCTTCCCTACCAAGTTTGTCTTGAAAATAGTACCATACCTGATGAAGATTGATTAATTAATTGATCAGAAAATTGATATATAGATTCTCGCTGGCATGATGATGCGTATGATTGTGCACAATCCAGAGCTGAGAGTTCAGGAGACTACCGATTAATTACCTCTCCAATCGTTTCTTGAAGAACGGTGACATGTCAAGTGATGAGCTCCAAGTGAAGAACTGGAGCGTCTCTCCGAGGAGAGGCAGGCCCAACGAGCCTGGTGGCAATGTTGGGTCGCGTCGTTGCCATCCAAGGCTTTTCCATTGCAGGAGCCGGTGGAGCATGCAAGCAAGTATCAGGGTCACGCCCATCACAACCAAAGTAGTCGTCGTCACCATTATTGGCAAATGATCATCAGTGAAGCAAGGCATGCTCACAAGCTAGCAGTATAATAATCTAGATGATTATTAAAGAATAATACTGTGTTCCTAGTGTCTAAGTGTTGTTGTCCATTGCTTGGGGATGCAAATCTCTGTGTAGTGCATGGGCATATATATATATATATATATATATATATATATATATCTACATGCACATTTAGCTACACTCACCTTCAGTAAACCAATAAAGGTATGTTCGTATACTCATTTATCAGTTTGAGTATGTTCACATACTTATTTCAAGATACCTCAAATGTCAAAACACGAAAGAATTATAAAACAGTCCTTGATTTTATTTTTTTATGATAATACCTTTATATTAATACATATAATTAGGTATGTTCTCATACCTCAAGTATGTTCGCATACCTCACGTATATATCACCACAGATAGTCTAGTATTATCACATACTTCGTGTACATACCTTTCGTTCGACCAGATACCCCCAAAATCTTAAGATACACGGGTGAGTGTAGCTACATGCGCATATAGAAAGGAATTTTCATATATATATATATATATATATATATATATATATATATATATATATATATATATATATATATATATATCCACAGCGGCTGGCAAAGGGGAGTGCCGATATTTTATTTTCGATAAAGGTGTCTGGTATCACGAACCGCTCAAGTGTTCCACACGAGCACGGTTACCAGTACAGCACGAATCTTAATCTTAATATTACTAATTGAAACCTCCACGTTAATTCTCACGAGATGCACTAAGAAAAAAGATAAAATTTTAGAAATTCTCACAATAATTAGAAACATTCGACCATCAATTGACAGATTAAAATATTAATAGACATTAATTCTGTTTTCAAAGTAATTACCCATCTCTGCCATTATGAAAAGTTTTGAATTCAATTCTCAACTTTGAAGCCCCCACGTTAATTCTCATGAGACGCGCTAAGAAAAAAGATAAAATCTTAGAAATTCTCACAATAATCAGAAACATCCGACCATTAATTGACAGATTAGAATATTAATAGCCATCTGTTTTCAAAGTAATTACTCACCTCTGCCATTATGAAAGGTTTTTAGTTCAATTCTCAACGAAAGCAAATTTCTTATTTTTTCACAGATTTTTTCCCATTTACAAACTTACCTTACTAAATGATCACATAACCCTTTTTTATAAAGATGCTAGATAACTTAGATTCAATAGGGAATTGTGGCTCTGTTCGTTTGGATGGGAACGCTGCTGCATCGTATCGCTAAAGTTCCGAGTTAGAGTCCACGCCATCCGATCGAAACCACCACCGAAGACGCAGAGCCTTCCGAGTCCTGTTTGAGATTCTGTGCTCATACCATTATGAAAGATGAAAATAAAATAAAATAAAATAAACCATTATGAAAGATGGATTACCCATAACCATTATGAAATAAAATGCCCTAAATAAAGTAAAATAAATTGCCCTAAATAAAATAAAATAAAATACCCCTAAATTTATATAAAATTACCCAAAATACCATTATGAAAGATGAAATAAAATAAACCCCTAAATTGATATCAAAATTACCCACAACAACATTATGAAATACAAAATAAGATATAACCCCCTAAATTTATATAAAAGTTACATACAATGCCATTATGAAAAATAAAATAAAATAAACACCTAAATTTATATAAAAATAACCCACAACAACATTATGAAAGATGAAATAAAATAACTCCCTAAATTTATAAAAATTACCCACAATGCCATCCTGAAAGATAAAATAAAATAAACCCCTAAATTTATATAAAAATTACCCACAACAACATTATGAAAGATGAAATAAAATAACCCCCTAAATTTAAATAAAAATTACCCACCATGTCATTGTAAAATATGGATTAAATAACTCTCTAAATTTGCCTATAAATTACTCAACATGCTATTAAATCTGCATATAAATTATCCAATATGCTGTCATAAAAAATGAATTAAAATAATTTCTAAATTTGCACATAAATCACCCACAATGCCATTATGGATCATAAATTAAAATAATCACCTCTAATATTACAAAGGATTAAATCTATATCTTTGAATAAAACTCTCGCACGGGTTGATGGACTGGTCTTAATAATTGGAGGCTCCTTTTGGAGCTTTCACGTTAATCCTCACGAGACACGCTAAGAAAAAAGATAAAATCCTAGAAATTTTCACAATAATCAGAAACATCCGACCATCAATTGGTAGATTGGAATATTAATAGCCATTAGATCTGTTTTCAAAGTAATTACCCATCTCTGCCATTATAAAAGGTTTTGAGTTCAATTCTCACCGAAGCAAATTTCTTCTTTTTTTTTGGCAGATTTTTTCCTATTTTCAAATTTACCCTCATTTTTTTTGTCAGATTTTTTCTCATTTACCCTACTAAATGATCACCTAACTTTTTTGATAAAGATGCTTGAAACATTTCTACAAAACAGATATATTGTGCCTAATTTTACTATTACTAATTAGAGACTCCTTTTGGAGCCTATTTATTAATCCTCACAAGATGCGCTAAAAAAAGATAAGATCATAGAAATTCTCACAATAATCAGAAATATCCGATCATCCATTGCAGATTAATTATGAAAATTATATTAAGTAACACCAAAAACTACATATTAATTACTCATTTTGCCATTATGAAAGAAAATATGAAATAACAGCCTAAATTTATACCTAATTTCTCACATTTGCTATTACGATGGATAATACCAAATAATCCCTCTAGTTTATATCTAGATTGTTCACTTTTGCTATTATGACCGATAGTATAATAAAAATAAATCATCAAATTTATATTAAAATTACCTACTTTTGCAATCATGTAAAAGGCTACATAATATATTCAAGCATACATCTAAAGTAGCAAGATATGCTATTATAAAAATCTAAGTGTAAAAATAGATATATATATATATATGTCATACTGTAACACATAATGCGTCTAAGACTCTAACCAATGCGATAGCACAGGTTGATAGACAGCATTCGTTGACGTTGATATCTTGTACCCTGAAGATGGTGACTAGAGCACAGGACATTAACATGAATTATTGTCTGGCCTACGTGTTTGGAGCCGGCTTCTCTTGGCTTATATCGTGCCACATGTATACGTGCGTGTTCTACGAGGCACCATGTATATATAGCACAATGTCATGATAAGACATAACACGGGCCTACTGCACAGTGTCACAGAAAAGAACAGGCATGCACCCCCATGTGTATTTCAAGGCCAGAACACGGTGTAATATTTAATAATCTATATGATGGACTCAAATGCATGCATCGGCGCAGTAGGGTTGTCGATGGTGATCTTGATAAGTCGTTGGCCGATCGGTATTAGTCGCTCGCTGGATCTCTGGTGCTGCGCTTGCATTCCCGACACCCATCACACCAACAAAGGTCATGCTTTTTTTTCATGCGAAATGATATAAATAAACACCGTTCCTTTTGGGACAACTAACGATCAATCAAACATATAATTAATTAATAGCGTAATGACAAGAATTAATTGGCCACACCCAGATGCGTACAGACGGACAATTACAGTAGATGCGGTCGCAGGAGCGAGACGGCGGGCAATGGCGGCATTTTTTTTTTTTTTACAAAAAGACCGTCGGGAGATACCAACAATAAAAATGGTTTTTATTAAAAGAAAGAGGCAGGCAAGGGCGGCATTGCCATACTCATAGCAGACGAGCGTTTGGGCGTACGACTGTCGACCCTCGACGGGAGAGGCGCGCCGCCGAGGCAGAAGGTCTGCGGTCGCTGGTCGCCAAACGCCTAAACAGCACAATGAATCTTGAGTAGAGTTGCAACCGCTCTACACGGCTCTACACGGGTGTTGGAACCCCAGGATAGCTCCCTGCTGCCTCTCCCTGCTCTCACACTCGCGCGCACCGCGATGGACCGAGGAAGAAGATGATGAACAGTGGGTTTGGACGACGAACACGCCCTGTATCTTGGCCTTGATTCACTCACGAATTGGGCACCGGGAGTGGTGGAGTACAAGGGCACTTTATACCCGAGGAACACACACACGAAGCCATGACCTCCGCGCTCCCCCTGCACAGTCACGCGTTCCCGAACGACCCAGCCTCCCCTTGTGCACCGAATGGCTCCAGCCTACCCGCCTCCTCCTACCTTCTCGCGCGCACACCTAGCAGACTCCTAGACTCGCATCGCCATGGACTGGACTCGACATCGACTCACGCACGCAACCCATGCGACGCAGACCCGGCGCGCTCCTGGCGCTCACCACGCCCTGAACACCCGCGCCGTGGCGCGATTATTGCTAACAACGGGCTGGCCCACGGGTCCCAACGGCGCCGCATCCATCCGCAAGAAGAGCAAGGCGGCGCACAGCGAGTTGCTGACTCCGCAACCTTGCGATTCGTACGAACTACGGAGGGGGCCGAAGCATCCATGGCACCGCCGTCTTCCCCGGATCGACCCCTCTGCACGCAGAACAACTCTCCAGCTGGGATGGAGAGCAAAGATTGAGATCCGTCGTGCAGGCCCAGCGAGCGGAACTATGGGCCGTCGGAGCTCGAGCTTCGACCTGGATGCTGGCGAGCATAGGGCCATAGGGGTAGGCGACGCGTGTAGAGCCGGCCGATGGAAGTGCGGATCTATGGACAGGATGGCAAACTGACCTCGAGCTCCGGTTTTAGGCCGTCCGCACAGCAGTCCTATATGCTCTGTGGTATGCCTTTCGCTACTGGATTTGCGATGAGAGAGATCGATTGGAATACGAGGGAGATCGATGGTGCTTGGCAATTTGTTGTTCGATTTCTGATTTTGGAGAATGGAGATTGGAATGGAAGAAGATGGGGACAACACGGCGACAGTGTGCGGCGGCATGCGGGCTGCCGCGTAAGTTTTCTGGCGTACGGCGCGGCTGTTGCGGACACGGGCCGGGCTGCCCACCGCCGCGCCGTTTGCAACCTGAATCTTGAGACACAGACGATATACGGCCAACAACGGTTGAGTCTTCTCAAACTATAATACTCTTGGTTGCATATTTAACATTATTTTTTGTGTTCCTTGAAATGAATGCTTCCACGATATGCTCATATTTAATCTCCTCCAACACTTGACTCTTAAGTAATATTATGGTCAAATTAAGTATGTCTTTGTTGTAATATTGTACCATATGTATAAAAATTAGAAAAGATGGAAAGATAACTAAAGGGGCCACATCCGGCCTGCGTACAGCACGCAGAAAGCTAAGAAACTCACCTGCGCCACCACCACCCATGGGCCACATGATCGGTCTTGTGTGCTAGACCTAATTCGGTTTCTGGGCTTAAGACCTCATCGGTTGAAAAGTTTCACTAAGGTACTGCTCGGTTGCGCGGGCTACACACCGCAGACGAAATGCACAGTAGAATAGAAGTATGTAGACCCTTGGCCCAGTGAATCGAAGGGCAAAGAAGGACAGCTGGCACTGCTCTGAAGCGTTGCGGCGTCCTCACCGCTCAATCGAGCGGTACCTAAGCCATCTGAAGGTCTGAACCACATGCCCGGCCCAATAAGCACCTTTTTCTGTTGGAAAAAGTCCGCAACATGTCCTTCAAGTTGTGGTCGAATCCAGATTCCGTCCTTCAACTACAAAAATGGATATATCGGATCTCTCAACTATCAAAACCGTTTTTTTTTTTTTGCCTACACGGTAGTCCGAGGTGGCATGGGCCCACATGTCATACATGGTGATGGTGCCAACTGGGTGCGCTCTTTCTTCCCTGTTCTCTCCCATCTTCTCCATTCCCCATTTAGGAGGCGGCCGCCGACGGGGACTAGAACGAGCTCCTGCTGCTGGAGTCATCCAAAAGCTCCGAGGCCCGACAGCCGGCGGCGGACGACCCCGTGTTGGTCCACTAGGCAGCGGAGGACGGGAGGAGCGAGAGCATGCCGCAGCGTGGTCTCCTGCCCGCCGCCATGGGTGCCGGTGCTGAAGAAGATGCTGGCGGGCTTGCCAACAGGCTCTGCTCGCACCACAGCCCGCCGGAGGCGTCGAAGAAGGCCTTCATCTTGCTGGGCGGGTTGGGCTTGCTACGGTGGTTAAGCTGCCTTGAGCCCCTCTGCAGGATCTCCACGGCGCTCCAGCTCCCTCCCGTCGCGGCGACCTTGCCTCCGTCGGCCGCGGCGCACATCACCATAGGCCAGTCCACGCGCGGCTCCATGACGGGCGCGGGCTCGGGTTGAATGGCATGGAGGTGGAGCTGAGTCGCGGCTCCATGAACGCGTGGCCCCCCACCGCGAGCCACGACTTGTCGCGCGCCGCCTGGTCCGCCAAGAACCCTGCCCACGACAGCGCCGCGGACTCGGGACCCAGCGGCGAGCACGGCCCGAACGCGTGCGACACCTGCAGCGTGGCCCCCGCGTCCGGCGGCGTCTCCGGGCACAACGACCTCGATGATGGGTGCGCCGCCGCCGCGCCTCCGATGATGATGGTGGCGTGCGGCCAGAGCCGTGGCCGGCGGTCAAACGCACGGCCGGCGGAGCCTCGGCCGTGGGCGGGTCCGCGATGCGACGACAGCGACAGCCGGCTGCTCGCCACGCTGTTCCGTGTCACCAGGCGCTGCCCGTCATCGCCCCCGCCCTGGCAGCTAGCTCGATTAATTGGGGTACCAATTGCTTTCTCCTCAGTCCATTACACTGCTTGCTTAGCCTGGTGAATGCAACTGGTAATCAATAATCATACGGAAGCTAGAATTCGTGAATTGCTGCGTACGTACATACGTGCTGATTTGATCCGTTCCCCGGCCGGCAGCCGGACGCGTGCGCGGCCAGATCTGTGGCAGGCGGAGCCGCGGCCGGCGGCAACCAGTCCCATGGAGGTGCTCCAGTGAAGCGGCCCGTGGACGCCATGCCTGCGTCCCATGGAGGTGCTCCGGTGAAGCGGCAGTGCAGCATTTGATTGGAGGACCCGCAGGCGAGGATCGCCTTGGTGCACATCATTGCCGCGGACTCCTCGGGGGCCTCTTCGTCGTCGTCGCGCCGCCGCCCGTGTCCGCACACCATCCAACACTTTGTATGCCACGTGGGTCCATGCCACGTTGGATTGCCACGTATGTCAAAACCGGGGATGGATTGGTCCAAGGATGTAACCTACCCAGTATCGGAAGTTAAGGGACTCGCTGTGTCTGGTTTTGCGGTTGAGGGACAAATCTTGGACTCAGCTGCAAGCTGAAGTTGAATGACTCGTGGCAGACTTTTTCCTTTTCTGTTTCACGTTCTTCTGATGCCCGGAAACCATCACCAGTTTGTGGCCCAATTAGAACATGTCGAGGCTCGTGCTTGGTCTCTAAGGCCAAAGGTACAGAATCCACATCTGCATCCGCCGACCGAACCGGCCATGTACGGCCCATACTCTGCCGAGCAAAGTCTAGGTACGAGGTGTTAGCCCAACTCCAACGGTCGCTTCATTTTAAAGATTATGATACTGTTTGTCACTGTTATGATACTGTTTACAGAACGGAGTTTGAAATGAATAATGTGGGATGAGCACGTTGCTGGACACAGCGATTATAGGTGCAAACCTATGTGAACCTTCCTTCTAAAAATGGTGGCGGTTTCCAAAGCATCGCCATGAGTTTGAGGAGGGGAAATCCAAGGAGGAGGCAACGGACCTTTCCACGGTAAGACCCAAAGCCCCTCTTCTGAACAATTGCCGAGACGATACAATTTGCAAGAGAAAGATTTCCCCTCGGAAGCTGAGAAGAGGCCGGGGTACTTACGGAGAGCTCGTGCTCCGTTTGTTGAAGATCATGCACTGAAAAACCTAGT
Organism: Paspalum vaginatum; assembly: GCA_030272315.1. NCBI lineage: Eukaryota > Viridiplantae > Streptophyta > Magnoliopsida > Poales > Poaceae > Paspalum > Paspalum vaginatum. Next base: position 2,407,731 of record CM059016.1, read on the forward strand.
ACCTTAGGCTTCGGCGACGAGCTCAGGCGTTGATGTTAGCAAATAATATGAAAAACAAAACCGAACACGAGACACAATATTTACGTAGAAAACCATTGTAGGAAAAAAGCCACGAGCGCCAGCCGAAAAACTTCACTGTACCTGAAAGTGTTTACAGAATATGGGGGATCGCAATGAGACGTAACCTCTCTCCAATGGTTTACAACATGCATTTATAGGGTAGAACACGTGATCTACTAAGGTCACAACATAACATGGGCCAAAGGCGTCCCTAAAGCCCAAATAGAATTCGGATCAATATCTAATAGTTGAGATATCCTTGACTTCGCTCTCGTCTTCCGAATCTGACACTACTATAGAAGTGGCTAGCAGGAGCGCTCCATTTGAGAGGTTAGAAACGACTCAAAAAGAGAGCCGCCCCTGCTAGCCTCAAAGCAGGCTCCAGCTTAAGAACCGTCTCTGGTACACATTTACCACAAGCGGTTAAAAACACGAGCCGTCTCTGCTATTAGCAAAGGTATTCCAAGCCATGAGCCGCCTCTAGTATAGACACTTAGTAGAGGCGACTCAGAGCACAATTCACACGTTTATGCATGACTAGTCAAAATAGGTGTGCGTCATCAATAAAAATAAGGTCATATTTAAAAATTTAATGTTTTAATTAAAACAATTATTATGGAACAACCATGTGGAGATAGTACGATTGTTTAATAAAAAGAAAAGAGAGTCCATAAAAACTAAGTAAAAATTAAGATAAAATGTGCGAAACATGTGCATAACTTAGTTACATAATTTATAATTCATGTCTTTTATGTAATAAACTTGATATTATAGTTAAAAATATTTATTACACAAGACAGAAACGTAAAACATAATTTACAACATATGTCTTATTTGACACCAATTATTCATATAATATAAAAATAGTTACATGGCATATTTTTTATGCATTTTTACTGATATATATATACTACCGCCACAAGCCGCTGTGGCACTTCAATTTCATGCAGTTGTGCCTGAGGAAGTAACATTTGACACTGTGTTTTCTAGTGGCAAGTAACAAGGTCACGATTTTGGTACAATTTGGACATGGAAACCTTTAGGAAATGCTAATCCTGGAAAAGCACCATGTTTCTGCCACTGATGACTTTCCGTCTGTTGAGATTCAAGATTAACATTATGTTCTCTCTTTTTATAAGATAATAAAATGTATATTGATGTGGATCATGCTTTTGGGCCAAGTACTGTACCAGTACTTCGTAACTAAGTTGTGGAGGAAGATTGTGATTTGAAGTTTTGCAAAGTCAGCACCCACACAAAATCTCAATCCCGGTCCAAAAGCCAAAAAGTCATTGGAGCCCCCAACGGGTTCTGAAATATCCTGCATATAATAACAATTGAAATTTGTTACAACTGCTTAAAATCACTTTCTAGAACATACTTGATTAAATGTAATATTTTAGATTTTTGTTGATGATTGATAAATCTGATTATGTAAATACTTGCCAACAATTGGGTGTATCATTTGATCCTACTTGATATAGTTGTGTTGGTCTATGGGCAGTGATGTTATACTAGGAATACTACTAGGTGGGACGGTATGTTTATTAAGGGTTTTTTTTGGTTAATCCCCTTCTCAAAGAGATTGGACTATTGGTGAGGATTTCAACAGATTAAGAGGAGACTTTGAATTGAAAGGGATTTAAACCAAACAAGGCCAAAATAAGTGAACCTTTTTATTAATCAGGGGACAGTTTCCATGAAGAATTGAGTATGAGATGTGTTGAATTTCTAGGCATGCATTGTTTAGTCATACAGTTATGGAACTTATTGTTCCAGCAGGTTAGACGTCAATTTAATGTGTACTCAATTCGTAGTGTATACTTTATTTTTGTCATGCTGCAATTATTAATTAATAATTTCTTGTCTAGATGAATGTTGTACTTCCTCGGGCATAGGATGCAATGTAACTCTAGAATCTGTATGCTTTTATAATTTTTTTTTGAAAATCGATACTCAGTGGGTTACGTAAATTGAGAATAGAAAACTAATAATGTGAGATACGTACACCGTGGAAAATATATATAGCTATATTTTCTTAGAAACTGCTACTTACAGTATGACATTGAGGTACCATTTAAATGTCAATATATATTGTTATTTTGAACAAACCTTCCATCTCCATGGATTGAATATAATGGGGTCATTATAGGTGGTAGGATTCAGATGAACTGCCGCAGCACAAATCATTAGTATCCATCCTTCGGGAATAGTGTAACCTTCACGAAAGCACATTTTGTTAGCATGCCAATTGAAATAAATATACAAATTTCTCTCAACCCCTCTCTTTCTTTCTCTCTCTAATTTGCAAGAACTGAACGAGTGAGTTAAAGAATCAAGAACTACCATTTATGTGAACGTCTTGTTTAGCTTTCCTAAACAACACCGGGGCGATGTTGGCTAGCCTCAGTGCTTCATGAATAACCTACATCAAGCCACCAAGGAAAACAGGACACACCATCCTCTGAATGTCAACCTCAAATTTGTAATTAATTAGTAGTTATCCAGTGAGCATGAATGCTTAGATTTGTACTTACACAAGAGGTGAATTTCATGGATCTATATTCCTCCCATGTGATTTCTGAGTTGGGATCAGTCCTTCGTTTCAGGTTTTGCTCATGCTCCTCCTACAATAGTATATGTCATATGTATATGTATCTTACTGGTTTTAATAATAAATTTTTCCTTGTCATTTCAGACTTCCTACATACTCCATATAATATACTATTACTATCCGGAGACTCCTTTTGGAGCCTCCACATTAATTCTCACTCGGCGCGCTTGGAAAAATACAAATAATAGAAATTCTCGCAAAAATCAGAAACATATGTCATCCATCAAATAATAATTGCCATTAGATGTATTATATTTTAAAAAAAATTACCTACCATGCCATTATGAAAGATGAATTAAAATACCCCCTTAATTTACATATAAATTACCCATGATACCATTATGAAAGACGAATTAAAATAACCACTAAATTTTTATATAAATTCCCAACCATACCAATATGAAACATGAATTAAAGTAATCACCTATAATAAATTAAAGAGAAAATAAAATAACATCTAATCTACAAGCGTATGCTGTTATGGAAAACTAAATAAGAAAAATACACATATGTATAAATAACAAAAATAGCTATTATTATTAAAGTTATTTTTTGACTTTTAGTACATATATCTACTAAAACTCTAACCCATGCGAGAACACGTGTTAATGAGCTAGTAATATCAACTTATATAAAAAATATTTTACGTACCGTTAGTTCTTGCAGTGCTTTAGGGTTGTCTGTTAAGAATTTCAGGATTACTGTTATTGCATACAATGATGTCTCAAAGCTCGCAAAGAGCAATAAGTACAGTAGATTAAATGCTTCTTTCTCGTTTAGTACCGGCTTCTCTTTCTTTAACTCATCAATTACAAGATCGAGGAAATCCTGGCGTTCTTGTGGTTTGGCATTCTTCCTCCCGTCAGCTAGTTGTTTCAAGACCTTCATCAGATTCTTGCGTCCCTACAGAAGGGGTTCCGGCTATTAATCTATAAATATTGACAGTTCATGAAGTAATACGTAGCCAGTAAGTTTGCCATGAGCAAATGTTTTGTAACTGCATACATCTGTAAAATGCAGTTCCAGGAATGTTCAGTGGAAATGACAGGAACCCTCGGATATCATAAAATTTCCACAGCTCTTCTGATGATGCTGATGCATCGTAGCCAATTAACCATTTTGCAGTAACACTCAGTATCATCTGCATGAAATATTCGTTGAGATAACCAGCATCCAAGTATATGAATGTCCCGTGAGACAACGCGTCAGATAGATGACTAGGTTTACTAAAAACCACAATCTTATCAATACTAATTAGAGGTAAAAAAACACGGATTGCGAGGCGTGCTAGAAAAAAAGATAAATCTAAGAAATTTGCAAAAAAAAAAATCAGAAACATCTATCCATCATGCCACTATAAAATATCATTAAAGTAACCACATACTTTTCATATAAATTACCATCAAGACATTATTAAAGACCATTAAATTAACTCCTAAATTTCTATATAAATTACCAACCATACCATTATGAAATATGAATTAAAATAACCCTCTAAATTTACATATAAATTGCCCACCATGCCATTATGAACGATAAATTAAAATAACCCCTTCAATTTGCATATAAATTACCCATCATGCCATTATGAAATATAAATTAAATAATCTCATAAATTTGTATATAAATTACCCATTGTGCCATCATAAAAAATGAATTAAAATAACTATTAAATTTGTATATAAATCATCCATCATGTCATTATGAAAGATGAATTAAAACAACCCATAAATTTGGATATGAATTATCCACCATGCGTTATAAAAGATGAATTAAAATATTCACCTCTAATATACTAAAGATAAAATAAAATACTAATATCTAAGCTCTAAACAACAAAAATACGTTGTCATATATGTGCTTCTAAATTATCAACTGGTACTACTATTAAAATTATCTATTAACTTTTAATACATATAACTCCTAAAAATGCTCCTTCTTAAATGGAGTATTATCTATCAAATTTTAAATTATCAACTGGGAATTTCTTGTTTGTAAGACTCGCTTGCTTTCTCCTCCTTAAATGAAGTAGCAGTGCTCCTACTTAACTCTAAAAAACTAATCCATGCGTAAGTACGGGTTGATGGACTAGTTAATTAAGCAATTAGTTTCAAACTATATATACAATTATTTAGTTATTGGTTACTTATTATTTTTAGGACAATGTAAACCTGATACAACATGATTGTTTTATTTCTTTTCATTAGAATTTAATAGCAGCATACTATAGAAGGTATATCATCAGAATCGCCATATTAAGATAGTTTTGCAAGGATCAGGGGGAGCACATCCCTAAGTTAGCCATTGCAATAGATTCGATAGAATCTGATCCTGAAGATCGCAATTTGTCTTGAATACATATGTTGTACTCTTTTTCCCTTGGTGAATTTTTCTGAAGTTTCTCACATGAGGTTTTTAACAAGGCAACAATGTGCAAATGCAACATGCGGCACTATGCGCTTTTTCGCCATATTTTTCCCATTGGGTTTTTTTGGAGTTTTAACGAGGCATGAGTTGGTCGCGGTATTCGCCCAAGGGGGAGTGTTAAGAAACCTAACCCGATTAGGGTTATATGGGCTCATACCAAATATGCCCCTAAGGGTTATCCACCTCTGTATAATAAACACCATGTGTATCTATAATGAATAGTAGAAGAGGTCAGAAGCTCCACCTACATCTGCCTCTCATGTGCTTTATCTGTCGTGCATCTGGGATGGGAGACGGGATCTACAATTTCTTCGTGCCTGATCTGCTGTAGGAGGAAAGGGGAACGGATCTGGTGATCCGCAGTAACGTAGTTTCTCAACAGCTCCGACATCTGGTGATTCCATCTCCCCACCCCATTGTACATAGGTGGCACTAGCTGCCAAGTTGATGAATATGGACGATGGCCAATAGCCCAAAACATCGTTTCCCACTTGGAACCACCAATTACCCTCCTTTGGGTCCTGCAAAACAAATTTTACGAGAGATTACAGCAGACATAATTGTGGTCATGTAATCATATAGCTGTAGATCCCTTAAAAACATCCATGTGGAAAGTTTTTTTTCCCTATTCTTCACTATGGAAAGGTATAGTGCCCTTGAATAGTCAAGGTAGGACTGCCCTTATCTAGTAAACACTGTACTTTTGTTTATTTATCTATGACACCATTTTACTTTTATTATGACATCTATAACTATTTGTCTTGTTCAAAAAAGGTATGAAAGTTTGTTTTTTTTATCATGATATTAATCGTTATTGGCATTTAAAGCATTACTAATTATTTTGTATAGTTGTGTTAAATTTTTAATAAGACGGATGGTCGTATTACTAATAAAATAGTTTAACTAATTTACCGCCATTGAAAACAATAGATGCAATTTCTTTGTCTCGACAACTATCTTCAAAATTTGTAAGACATGACACCATAAATAGCCTTTTTGCAAAAGGCTAACTTAATTTTTAATAGTGTTTCAATTTGCAGACAAATACGATGACACGTGAAGGGGATAAATGTAACTCCGTGATGGAAACCACAAACAACGAAAATCCAATGCTGTTGTTGCCTTGACTTAAGTCAGAACTCAGAAGCCGCTAAAGAACAAGAAGCAGCCGGTGTGCAATTCATGAATATATTGTGTATGCCCATGTGAAAGCTTTTTTTATTGTTACCTTCCAAACTAAAATAGTGATGTCATACTGTGGGCCACCGTAGATTGAGATTGGGGACAGTTGGGAGATCGAGATGCTGCCTCCAATGGCGATCTTGTTGTTTGTCTGGACGAACCCTGGGCATAGGTTATAGCATCCCGTCCTGTTATAAGCATCGCGCTACGTCCAGGAATAGAAATTAGTACCTTTATGCCGTTTCCCAATTTAATTGACAAAAAATTCTCAAAATTATTAATGAAGATAAAAAGGAAAGTGACGTTTATCTTGCAGTCCAGTAGATGAAGAGTCTAGGATTGCTATCTTTATACAGATATGGGAAATTTCGCCAACCTGGTGTAAGTGGATTGAAGCTTTTACATAGGGAGGCAATGTAGGGATCAAAGTTAACGATCAAGTTGGTGCCTACTTTCAGTCTAAGAAAGGGTTACGTCAAGGAGATCCACCCTTATTGTTTAATATAGTTGTGGATATGATGGCAATACTCATACACAGAGCAAAAGAGTCGGGACAATTTAGAGGGGTTATTCCACACTTGGTGGATGATGGTTTATCCATACTACAGTATGCGGATGATACTGTGATCTTTCTTGACCACAACCTGGCGCAAGCCAAAAATTTAAAACTCCTTTTATGTGTGTTCGAGCAACTATCGGGATTAAAGATAAACTTCCACAAAAGTGAGCTTTTTTGTTTTGGTCAAGCTAAACAAGAGGAAGAGTCGTACTCTACGCTGTTCGGATGCAAACTAGGTTCTCTCCCATTTAGATACCTAGGCATTCCGATGCATTTTAGGAAATTAAGTAACAAAGATTGGAAGGCGGTGGAGGATAGGTTCGAAAAGCGGTTGAGTGGTTGGAAAGGAAAACTAATCTCGGTTGGGGATAGGCTGGTGTTGATTAATGCTGTCCTATCTAGCTTGCCTATGTTTATGTTATCTTTTTTTGAAGTCCCACGTGGTGTTCTTAAGAAAATGGACTACTACAGATCTAGGTTTTATTAGCAGAATGACCAACAAAAAAAAGTACCGTCTCGCGAGATGGGAAATCCTTTGCCAACCAAAATACCAGGGAGGGCTTGGCATTATTAATCTCGATCTTCAAAATAAATGCCTACTTAGCAAGTGGCTGTTTAGACTATGTAATGAAGACGGGATGTGGCAACAACTAATTCGAAACAAATACCTTAAGAATAAGACCCTAAGCCAGGTATGCAAAAAACCAGGTGATCACATTTCTGGTTAGGCCTAATGGACATTAAAAACCAATTTCTGAATCTTGGATTTTTTATAGTAAAAAATGGGACCCAAGTTAGATTTTGGGATGATACGTGGTTATGAGACCAACCTTTAAAATACAAATTTCCCTCCTTGTTTAATATCGTTCGGGAAAAAAATGCAACTGTAGCTGAAGTCCTACGCTCATCGCCTCCAAATTTATCATTCAGGAGAGCTTTGACGGGGAATAAGCTTGTAGAGTGGTATAATTTAGTACTTCGTACGATGAATGTAGATTTAACAGAAGGGAATGATGTGTTTAGGTGGAAGCTTCATAGCAATGGATCTTTTTCAGTGCGGTCAATATACAAACATCTTATCAGCAATAACATTAGGGTGTCACAAGACATTTGGCGTACACAGTTACCGCTAAAGATTAAAATATTCTTGTGGTACTCCAAAAAAGAGATGTTATTAACTAAAGATAATCTCAGTAGAAGGAATTGGAGAGGGGACAAAAACGGTGTGTTTTGTAGCACTACGGAAACGATTCAACATCTCTTTTTTGATTGTCCTTACGCTAAATTTCTATGGCGTATATGCCATATAGCCTTAGGTATCGACCCACCTCTAGAGACCGGTAATCTTTTTGAAACCTGGTCTCAGAATGGAGGGGAGGGCAATTTACTTCTGTTGGGAGCAGCAGGGTTTTGCTGGGCTTTATAGTTATCTAGAAACGATGTTGTTTTTTAGAAAACTAGACCAAAATCTTTTTTGCAGGTTCTTTTCAAGGGAACTCACTGGCTTCGGCTATGGCCAAGTTGCAGCGAAGTGAAGAGCGAACTCAATTGATTGTTGAAGGTTGTCGAAGAATGGAGACGGTGGCCTTATAAGTGTTCGCGTCTTTTGGCTGGCCATCTGTGGCCAGGATTTCCTTTTAAATAATTTGGACTTTGTATTGGTCGTTAACTTTTTCTGGAGTGGTTTGTAATAACTCTGGTCTGATTCTCTCGTCCGAGAGTTGAAGCCGGAAACTAAGTTTCCATTATTAAAAAAAATACAGATATGAGAAAACCTGCAATTTTGGAAAGAGCACAGAGCCATTATCCTTAATGAAGAGATTATAGATCTGCTTACTTACACCACGATTACAGAATCATTGGGGCTAGCTATCTACTATATCTGGTTAATATTTCTAGATGTACGTTGTAGACAGCATGAAATTGGCCAGCAATTAGATGTGTTTTGCTGTTAGCAATCGTCACGTAGTATAAGCCTGGCAACCTATAGGGCAATACTTTAGGTTATTCATCATTCACAAGATGTGGTAATGTAAAAAAAAATATGGGTACCGGTACTAACCATCATTTTAGTACCGGATCCTCATGTTTGGTATTGGTCGTGACTGTCTATTTATAAGCCATTAGATCTCTTCTGATGTACGGCTCCTACTTTTTAGATCATAGTAAAACTTGTAAAATTTAAATGGTAGCAGTCCCACCTTTTTTAACACTGGAACCACCAATTTGGTATATTCTAATACCATTATCTTGGTACAGCCTATTTTTAAACAATTAAATTTCACTGGATAGATTGTTTTGTTTTTTCCCAACCATTGTAATATAGTAATCTATTTTATATAGTTGTAAAGTACTTTTGGTACCACATATACCTTTCCTCACCAATTATTTATGCCGTTTATATGAGAAAGTTGTTTAATAAAACAAATTTAAATTGTACTGGTTCTATCTTTTTTATACCGGATCCACCTATTTGGTATCTATTTTAACCGTTAGATTTTTCTCCATGGATGGCTCTCTTTTATTTAAAACCATTTACAAACTTGTAATTAAATATTTCATATTGTTGTTTCTTGAACGAGCTATGAGGAATTTGTTTTCCCGTTCAATCAAGGGGTGTCCTCCAAGAAAACAAGTCATGGTTCATCTTCTATGTGCTGCAATTCCATGGGCTATAAGACCATTTCCAACAGCTTGCCTATCCAACTTGCCTATCACTATTCCTACTGTGTCTACAGTAGCGCTACATATCGTTTTGTAACTATAGACGATCCTTTAATCCGTCCTGCTGGAGACGGTCTAGGGGAGGTGTAATTATATGTTTTAGGCCATGATGTGCATGAAGGTTCAATCTTCATTTTGTGTGGTTTTCACCTCAAGCATAAAATTAAGAAATATATATTTTGAAGATTGCTCATGATATATTCCAATTATTAAGTTGTGTGATGGTATTTAATAAATAATTAAAATGTCAATCTTCCCAATCGTTACAAATAATATGTAAGTCCTTGATTTGTCCTCAGTCATTTTTTTACTTTGACCATCCTACTATTACTAATTATAATTAGAGGTTATAAAGAAGCACGGATTGTGAAGCGCACTAAAAAAAATAAATCATAAAAGTTCTCACAAAAATCAGAAACACCTAGCTATCTACCAAGTAGTATACAATAATACTAGCCATTGGATCTATTATATTTTGTAAAATATTATCCACCATACCATTATAAAAGACTATTCAAGTAACAACATAAATTTGCATATAAAGTACTTGCGATGCCATTTTGAAAAATGAATTAAATTAATCCCAAAAATCGAATATAAGTTACCCACCGTGCTATTATGAAAGATGAATTAAAGTATATAAAAAATGGATCAAAGATATCTCCTACACATATAAATTACCTATTCTGTTATTGTGAAAGATAATTTAAAGCACCCCTAAATTTGCATATAAATTAATACTATGTCAATATAAAATATAAATATTAATTAGGTGGACTGTGTTATAGATAAATAAGATAAAAAATGATGTTGATTAGTTTTGGTGTCAAATTTATATATAAATTTCAAATATTAATGTTTTATACTAGCCCGTGCTTTGCACAGTATTGATGAGCTAGTTATTGCCTAAAGATTGCTATAGATGGACAACTGAAGGTTGACATTATATCTTTTTTGGTATGACGATGTAGCTTTACTACTTCGATAGTCACAGCTAGAAATGTCTTCAATTTGTGGTCGGAGTAAATGATAAGACCGCCTTGCATGTGTTAAAGATAACCCACTATTGAAGTTGTCATCATCAATACTCTCTGTACAAAACATGCCTTATCTAAAGGCATGAACTGTCTAAACTCTATAGTTTTGTATCCTTCGTTCTGAAAACTAATGCTGCTAACAAAATTAATGAAAGGGATTTTTTTTCATGACTGGATAATATGTCTTTGAGGATGAGTGGCAACATTATATGATTTATATGAAAGTGGGTTCATTGTTTCCCCTTTGTCTCACCTGCCATCCAGTTTCAATGGTGTTGAGGTCGTTGGTTTCATAGGACCCACTAGTGATCCAGAGCTGGGACAAGCTGAAGTCCTTGGCTGGCTCAACCTTTGGTTGCCACAAATTGAAGGTGGCTTGGGTTCCATAGTACGACGTATTATTTCCCTGCGTAGATGCTATGCCGTACTGCTCAATAGGCGGAGAGCAAACAAAGTTAAAAGAGAAATAATAAAAATTATATATGATAGTAATAACAATCCAAGCAGAAGAATAATAAAAATATGTTTGATGGTTATTCTTGATTGACGTTGTGTACCTGGTGGCCAGTAGTCGCACTTTGCGCACTGTTATCAATGTATTTCGGTTTCTTCTTGCCATAGCAACTGATGGAGCTGGCCCTCATAACATCTTCCTCCCGTGTCCTTCGGATAGGTATGGTGTTCTCAGGGCACTTGCCATTCTGTTGCCATGTTTGGGTGAACGGGCGAGATGCAATGTTGGAGTCAAGATGCAGGCCTTGTGGGTGATAAGAAGGCGACATCCGAAGAAGATGAGGATGGAGAGACTTGAGCGATACCATATATACACATATTTTGTGTGTGTGGGTGGGTGTGTATCTATTTGTCTATGCGTGTATGGTGGTGGTGGTGGTGTTGCTGCTGCTGCTGATGATGATGATGAGCATATGGCAACTCTGCACCCAACTGAATAAAAACGGAAATTAAAAGGATCCATGGATCAAGACCAACCTGGATAGTGTGATTCTTGAGCATGGGATGACCAAATGCAGGCTGTTTTGAGATGTGCACACAGTCTATGATATCTCCGTCAGGGCTCTGTCAATTTTTGAAAATAATCAATGGTTTCAACAAGGTAAAAAAGAAGAGAAGATTACGGGGCAATAATAGTGTGTAGTTCTCGAAAGTCGAGTTTTAAAATCTTTAACTAATAATTCATTCACAAATCATATATATAGTTAGTGTAAATAATTTTGTATCGGTTGATGTCATATTTTGAAAACAAATAAACGCCCGAAAACTTTTCTTTAAATACTATAAAAACTTTATATGCAACCTAAGACATGATCAGGCTCATTATCTCTTGTGGCTAAAAAAAACGCTCTGTCCCATTACAATCCTAGCCGGCTGCTAGCCATCCATTTTGATGACTCAAATGACCTCTCACCACCAGTCTCTCACACAACCCGTAGATGTCTTTTGACACATCATCTGCTAAGAGAGAGGCGTCCAAAGCGATTGAATAGCATTAGGCACTTAAGCTCATCAATAAGCTCGGCGGTAGGATGTTGCGCATCTCTTTGTCCAGCTCTTTTCCCCATCAGCTTGGACAGCCCGAAGTCATGGAGCATCCCGTGGGGCGGTCGCCAAGAAGGATGTTCTTCGGCTTCACGTCTAGGTGCACCACCTTGTCGCGGCATTCATGGTGTAGGTAAGCCAACGCCTGGGCCACGTGCCGACGTCCATGGCCACATGTTACACGTGCGGATGGCCAAATCCAATGATCTGTTACTTAACTTTCCGTTTCAGTTGTGGCGTTCTTGCACTTCGTCATTGTTTTCAAGACATCCACACTCCTCACTCTAAATTTCTACTATAAAAAGAATATTCGAACCTAGCCGGTGAGAATTTTTCTCTATATTAACGTTTATTTATCCACCTCCAACTATATCTCCCTTTATCTATACACTAAATTAGTATCCCATAATACTAATAGATTGTATTATGTCACCGAAAAATATTATGGGTGTTCAAAAAATATTGAAAAAAATATTTTACATATCATATTAGAAAAAAATTATGGAATACATCACTATACGCATTAATATAATGCTATAAAATTTGCAAATCTTTTTTATTAGAAAAAGAAAAATGAACTAAAAACTTACAAATAAATGGCCCACAATGGCAACTGCAGCATAGCCAACCGTCCGGTCAAAAAGAAAAAAGTGAACGGATGGCAATATAGCCAATCCTTATCCATTCGGATCCCAATCCCCCAACAGTGCATCGCCACCTTGTTGCCTCTCGCCCCCATCCTAACTCCTTATGCCTGCAGCGAAGCTCCCCGCCTGGTTCTGGGAACTCTGCGTCTTCTTCACCAGGGCACCGTCGCCCTCAGTGGCGGATCTAGGGGGGGTGCAGGGTGGGCTCAAGCCCCCCCTACCCTCTCATATGCTATGGAGCCCCCCCTAAGCCCCCCTACATTTTTTGAGAAGGAAGAAGGAAGAAGAAGAAGAAAAAGGGAGGGGAAGAAGAAAGAAGGGGAGAAAAAAGAGGAAGGGGAAGAGGAGAGCCCCCCCTTGATTTTGTGGCTGCATCCACCACTGGTCGCCCTCACTGCGCGGCGGCCGCCGTCTCCGTGTCCCATGGTGGCAGAGGAGGTGGGAGAGCTGGAGAGGATGCCGCCCGGTCGCGCCTCCTAGTCGAAGGCTCCCCTCTACAGTGCCGCCACTACCGGACCTTGAGATTCTTTTTATTTCTCTTTTCCCAGCTCCTTGCCAAATCTTTGGATCAACGGTAATGCCATGATGTGGCGTTGTTTCCTTTTCCCTATTCTGTGGTTGTTCATTTGTTTGCAATTTTTCAATCTCAGTTATTTGTGCTCCGATGGATACCTTGCTATTATAAGAACAGCAATCATAACCAAAATTATATAGACGATTTGGTATTTAACCAAAGCTTTTTTGGCCTATAGCGAGGATCACGATTGGGCTATACCCTCTAACTGGCCTAAATCAATGGCCATGGTTGGGCCTTTTTGACCTGACAAGAGGGAAAGGTAGAACCAGAGCCCATCGCCTATTATTTTCATCGCTTGATTGAGTTTTATAGGAAGATGGAAGCAATCGGCGTACGGGTAGAAGTTTTGGTAGAAAAAATACCCGTAAGATGGCAGGAACGCATAAGACCACGCGTAAGACTTCAGCCCGCACGTGTCTCTGTCGGTGGACCGGGCAGAGTCGCTATTGCTGGAGGAGTTCTCTATTGCCGGAGGAGTTTTCTCGGTAGACATCTAAAGGCTGAAAATACATGCATGGTGGGGACATATTTAAATCTAAGGGTTGAAATATAGCGTGGGTAGAAAGCTATCGGTACAAATTATTTTTTCTAAAACTCGTTCTTTTATAGGGTAGATATGGGTAGAAGTTTTGGTGGAAAAAATACCCGTAAGATGGCAGGAGCGCGCAAGGCCACGCGTAAGACTTCAGCCCGCACATGTCTATGTCAGTGGACCGGGCAGAGTCTCTATCGCTGGAGGAGTTCTCTGTTGCCGGAGGAGTTTTCTCCGTAGACATCTAGAGGCTGGAAATTCATGCACGGTGGGGACATATTTAGATCTAAGGGTTGAAATACAGCGTGGGTAGAAAGCTGTACAAATTATCCTCAAAAAAGTTTGGCGAAGAAACTCCACAAGGTGTCGGTGTTTCTTTGGCGTCCACTTATGGTGTGGGTTACTTGTGAAGTCACCCTAATCATCCAAGTTTCAACATGATCAATAGTTTAATTAATCATTTTCATGTGGAAACTTGAAATTGTCTTTGTATAGCATGTTTATCGATCTAGGTAACTTACTTGCAATTCTCAGACAACACTGCAATATGTTTTAAATTTAATTGCATTTTCATGATTTTTCTATAGAAACAAAATTAATAATACACAAATAGCCTCGAAAAGTCATGATATTTGACGGAGGGTCAACCTATATCCACATAGCATCCTAAAAAAAGTTTGACAAAAAAACTCTATGAGGTGCCAATATTTTTTTCATATGGCTTCCATTCGTAGTATGGTTACTTGTGAATTCACCTTAATCATCCAAGTTTCAATATATTCAATAGTTAACTTGATCATTTTCATGTGAAAGCTTAAGGTTGTCTCCTAGATCTCCATGTTTCATTGTGGTTAATACGTAACTTTAATAGCACCACGATATTTTGAATACCATGAATTTTTTTAGCGAACACCCAATAACATATTTGGAGAACATAGTTATTTTTACCAGAATCATTAATGCACAAAGCTCATTTTAAGTAATCTATTGATCTTATCTCATCAATATTAAAATAAATGCTTATAACTGGGCCTAACTTGAGCTGATTTGGGCCCAAAAACTAAGACCGTGTGGCCCAGGCAGTGGACACTAGCCATGGACCATTCAATTTTGATCGGATGGCCAAGATCAAGCGAGCTTCTGATATAATCGTCTTCTGCCATCCCAAACCCTAGTCTCTTTCCCTTCCCTAGTCCCCTTCTTCCGTTCACACGAGTGGCGGCGGCCCAGAGAGAGATCTAGCGCTACTGCGACTCCAACGACTCCTGCCGCTCCAGCTCCCACGCCGGTGCCGGGCGGACAGAGGATCTCCGGGCGTCACTCGATGGGCTGGGTTCGCGCGCCCGGGCGCGTCGGCCCCGTGTTGCGCCGGTCGGCTGACGGGAGCGTCGCCGTTGGCTGCTTCGACGGCGCGAAGGACCGGGTGCTGCTGGTGGAGCCGGCGGGCAGTTGCGCGGGCAAGACCGTCCCGGACGCGCAGCAGTGGTGGAGCGACCTTTGCGCTACTCCTGCTCCGAATTCCTGGTCACCGACGGCGGATGCTACTCCTGCTTCGCGGGTGGGCGAATTGTTGGCACGACGGCTACCACGCATGGGTGAGGAGGTGGCTCTACGAATCGCTGCTACTCCTGCTCCTTGCTGAATCCTTGATAAATCGGGCTTGAATCTCCAGTGAAAAAAATCTACTACTCTAATAAAATGGCTTTCTCTGTTTCCCTCACTCACTCAGTCACAGATATGGTAGCAGCGATGACAGAGGAGGGCTTGGCAGAGCTGGTGAGGTTTGAAGGGGGATGGAGATTGTGCTGAGACTGGAGGCAGCACATCCGGCGCGAGGAGATTTGGATGCTTGGTATGTAATATAACACAATGAGATTTGGCCTCAGATGCCACTGAATCGGCAGAGCATAGCTGTCCTAGATGCCGAGCACTGTTAGTGGTCCTCTTGCAAGCTCTGCTTATTTCCCTTGCTGTTCCATATCACATATGCTTTCACATTGCTTTATGTGCGATGATGATACTTTGCGTACCATGTGATTTGGTATATCAATTTCTGATTTTGATACCTACTTGTTGGGGCAATTTCTCTGTCCGAGGGAGAGAACAACAGCAGCAGGGTTCGGCTGGGTAAGTATTTGCTAACGCAATCTCTACTTAAAATAGAATTATTACGAGCTGATAGATCTGCTTCTTATTGACTACTTATGTGAAGTGCCTATTTTAGTTATGAAGCAATTTCATTCTGATGGAACCGTAGCCATGGCCTGAGGGAGATCGACAATAGCTGCTGTTTCTGGTGCTTGGTTGGTGCAATGGTGCGACCAGCTCTTCAGTTTGGAAGCAGCACAAAAGATTTCGAGGGAAATGATTGAAATGGTGTGGTGGATGTGTGAATTCGTTTGATGTAACGGGTTGATAAATTGGTTTCAGCCCATACAAAGAACTAGCTGAAAATTGGTTGGGCCCAAAAATGAAATGGTATGAAATAAAAGAATTGGATGGCTGAAACTGGTCTGAAAAATGGTGATGTATGTCTTGCCCAAGATGAACTATGTTTAAAATCGGGATTGGCCCAAGCCCACAAATAGGAAACTGATAGCATTGGCCTGCTGGGATACGATTAATTTTATGACGTTTCTAATAGTTGGATGTGTCACGTTAGATCCTAGTCATGCCATGTCACACCCATGTGTAAACTTTATGACGTTTTCTATCATATGTGGTTCATCCATGCTCAATGATCTGTGACGTTTTCTCTACCAGATAATGACAATAATTGTTGTCAAAATTAATGACGAAAGAAGGATTGTTATAATGTTAATGACGAAAATGTTTAGTTTTGTCACAGATCAAAATAAAGACGCATGATTAGTGATAAACGTTTTTTGTCACGCGATTGTCATAGATCATGAATTTTGACCTAGTGTTTGTGACGTAAACTAATTGTCATTGTATAGCAAATCTCTTGTATTGTTTGTAATTGACATGTATCCAAAACCATATGAAATGTTCCTATGTTAGATCTTGGACTAAATCTTGTCTTTAAGTTTTGGATTAAGTTCTTGTTATCCGTGGATTCGGCCTATTGGTCTATCTTCGTCTCTAGAGCGATATCTAGCTCGGCATGTTGAAGCTATTTCTTCAGAATCTTGTTCTGTTCACTACCTATCAACACCTTGGAGGGGTTTTTCTTTTTTATGTGTTGTAGTTATCTAGCAGCAGCAACGTGGAGTTGTTCCTCCACGTTCCTGTGCTACTTCAGATGGTATTAGAGCCCGGTTGATCATCTCAAACTGGCTGGCTGCAAGAAAGCAAGACATGGATGTAACATTGGCTAATGCTTTAGAGCATGAACTCCAAATATTTCGTGATGAAATGAATAGCCGCTTCAATCAACTAATTGATGATTTCAAAGGAATGAATGATATTTTCTCACTTCCAGGGAAGAATGAAGTTTATTTGGAGAGCAAATTCATTGTTGTGCCTTGTAGCTCAAATAGTTTAGTTGAAGGCTTGAGGGATGCTGGTTCATGTGATGTGGCTGGTATGGAAGAAGTGCTGATTGAAAGCAAGCATCCTTACACTATAAATCCAGAAGATTTTGCTCATTTTGAGAAACCACAAGCTATTGCTATATCAGTGCAGACAATCCCATCCAAGAAACTCGAAGATGAGGTTATCATAACAACACCAGTTATACACAAGATGAGTGATATCGAGTCTACCAACAAACCACTAGTTGGATTGTCATCATTGAGAGGAAGGATGAGTCATTCCAATCTGGTTTCAAAAGATCGTCCGATCAACTATACTGAGTTAAAGGTAACAAAATATATATTTCAAGTTCAAACACAAGTTATATGTACAACCAATATTTCCAAGCTCACTAAGGGAAGATCACTCAAGGGATTTCAAACTTTCCATACCAAGAAGAAGGCAATGGAAATTCAAGACCTCCCTACTTTCAGACAAAATATGAGATGCTTTGATGAATATAAGTGATCATGAGTATGAAGTATAACTACCAAGAGACTAATGTTTTAGAAACTTTTAACATGGTTGGTCTATCACTTATCACCAAGAACAAGCATTTTACGAAGATAACTCCAGGGCGAGTTCCAAATAAGTGGAGAAGTGTGATGAGGAAACGGCTACCACGCATAGGTGAGGAGGTGGCTCTACGAATCACTGCTAGTCTTGCTCCTCGCTGAATCCTTAATAAATTGGGTTTGAATCTCCAGTGAAAAAATCTACTAGTCTAATAAATTGAGGCAATGCCCTCTAGTTTTGTAACTAGACATGTATCCAATACCTTATGAATAGAACTTGATGTTCCTATGTTAAATCTTGGACTTGATCTCTTCTTTAAGCTTTGGATTAAGCTCTTGTTATCCGTGGATTCAGATTCAGCCTATTGGTCTATCTTGGTCTCTCAGCACGTTGAAGCTATTTCTTCAACATCTTGTGTTGTTTCACTGCCTATCAACACCTTAGAGAGGTTCCTCTATTACATGTATTGTAGTTATCTAGTAGCAGCAATATGGAGCTGTTCCTTCATGACCCAGTGCTGCTTCACCTCGTCCCCCACCCCACCCCCCGGCGCTAACAGTCGTGGCGCCCCCTGCCCCTCTGCCACTGTCGCCTAAGGCCACCTCGTTGCCTGTGCGCCCCCAATGCTTGCCGTGGCCTCCTCACCCCTGAGGTGTGCTGACACTCGCCACGCCATCTCGTCCCCAACATGTGCTGCTGCCGGCCACCTCGCCCCCGACGCTTACCGCACTTGCTACAGCCACCTGCGCTGCCGCCCCAAATGATCGTCGCCATCGCCGACAGACACCATTCTCCCAACGTGCGTCGCTGGTCCCTGTGG
This sequence comes from Paspalum vaginatum, assembly GCA_030272315.1. Classification (NCBI taxonomy): domain Eukaryota; kingdom Viridiplantae; phylum Streptophyta; class Magnoliopsida; order Poales; family Poaceae; genus Paspalum; species Paspalum vaginatum. Next base: position 2,426,517 of record CM059016.1, read on the forward strand.
CGATCTCATCCTGACGGCGGTGGCCAGCTCGCCTCAATGTGCGGTCGACGCTGCTCCGATGGCTTTTTTTTGAACGGGAGTGGGTTAAATTCGTGGTGGAAAAATTGTGGGTTCTATGCTAGCCCACGAATTTAACATAAATTTGTGAGGGCCGACGAATTTAATAGGTTAATTTCGTGGAGATAAATTTGATGGATAAATTCGTGTGCTCACCCACGAATTTAACGTAAATTTGTGGGTTTTGGCCTCAATTTGTGGGTTTTGAGGTCACGATTTTTGTCTCACTTCCTGTAGTGAACCCGTAAATTTGCATATAAATTACTCACAATGCCATTATCAAAGATTAATTAAAGTAACCCATTAATTGTATATAAATTACCCACCATGCCATTACGAAAGATTATTAAAATGACCTCCTAAATTTACATATAAATTACATGTCATGCCATTATAAAAAATGAATTAAAGTTACCCTGAAATTTGAATATAAATTACCCATCATGCTATTGTGAAAGATCAATTGAAGTAACCCAAAATTTGCACATAACTGACCATTATGAAAACTGAATTAAAAGTATCCCCTAATTTACATATAAATTAGCTATTGTGTTATTGTGAAAGATAATTTGAAACAACCCCTAGATTTGCATATAAATTACCACTATGCCATTATAGAATATAAATGTTAATTAGCTTGAGCATGTTATAGATAGATAAGATTAGAAAAATATGTATATATACCGACATTCTATTAAAGTACACATATACGAGAGATATTGAATAATAGCAATTTAATTTAATTATGATCTCAAATTTATATATAAATTTTTATTGTTGTTGGTTCATACTAGCCCGTGCTGGGTTGACGTACTAGTTAGCTACTAATTTGAGCAACTATTAGCCACCTAATTATTAGCTGATAATAGAACCAAGCATACTAAGGTAGCTAGCTAGCTAGTATTAATTACAGATATCTTTTTTTTTTGCGGGTAGCAGTAATAACGAATACACTCGAGAGTGTATGATTAGTAAGTTTTCTACTTTCTTCACTCTGACTACATGCATATATAGTATAACTCACTAACTCGGGAGTAATTAATCTATTAATTTAGCAATAATTTCGAACGAAATTTAGGTACACCTTCTATCGGCAAGACCTAGTTGGCGTCGGAGAAAAGAACTTCCGCAGGTGGGATGGAAGTAGAGGCGGCCTCCCTTTGGTGCTTGACTGGGCCATCAATGGGTCGTGCCGAGCCACCATCGTCTTGATACGGAGCAGCAGCGCCTGTACCTGCTGCTGCATGATCTACTATGTCCACCACCGCCTGTTGTGGCATTATCCCGGCCTCTCCAGGTCATCGTGACGATCTTCATCAGCGTGCATGGCAGTACACGACGTCCATTATTACCATGGATACTCCTTGTTAACATTTGATCGAGAGTACTATACCCCTATAGAAAATAGCAAGGAAAAACACGAAATTAACATCATGGAGACAATACCCTGCTCCACCGGCGGCCATGTCCCCTCGGCCACCCCACGCCCCTTCCTCCACCTTCGGATGGTACACATCATTGGTCCCGCCTGCCTACTCTCCTGTCTCCTTCCTCTCTCATCCTGCACCCGCTGCTGCCGCCCTTACTCTACCGTATCGTCGTCGGATCCACCGGATTCCTACCCTCTCCCCGCCGACCTCCTACTCCCCTCTCCCTTCAGGGCCTAATCCTTCCCTATCCCCGCGGCCGGATCCGGGACACCAGAGTCCATGGAGCGCGGATCTGCCAAGTCATCGCCAGAAGCTTCTTCTTGTCTCCAACTCTGTCTGCGCCACGGCCTCCTCCACCCGGCAGCGAGGCCCGGCTTGGCGACGACGGGCGCCGAGCGGCCGAAGTAGGGGAACGGCGACCTCTAGGCTTAGGGGAGTAGGCTAGGCTCAACGATCGTCGGCGTGAGCAGGTGGAAGAGTGTTATCGCCAAAATCTAGCCGATTGGTATTTGGGCCGGATCGGCTGATAGACTGAAATTGATCATCTAAGGAAGAGGCGATTTCAAGGGCCAGTGGGCCATGTATCTTTTATTTCGAGTCGAATTAGGTCTAGTCCAGTTTAAGGTAGGGTTTTAGCTATAGAGTCAGACTTGACGTCCAAGTCTACGGACTATAAATATGTACCTATGTTCTACGTAATAAACTGACGACATACGTTCCCTTGGAACGGTTGTCTCCAATCTCTCTCGGCGCATCGCCACCCCTGAGCAAATTAGGGTTTGTTTCAAGGTAATCGTCATGCTGCTCTAACGTTTCTCTGATTCATTAGGACATTAGGGCGTGAGTCATATGGTGAACTGTGCACTAAAACGTTTTTGATGGCACGATTTGCTAGTTATCATCGATGAATCTCGCATCAAGCCTTGCTTGACACGAGAATCATCTGTTATCCTGGTGAATCCCGTGTCCAGCTTCGCTCGACACGGGATCCATTGTTTACCTCGCATGTTTATCGATTTACTCGTGTTTCTTATGCCTCATGTCATAGATTGATCTTCATGTACCTCGTTTTACGTTACCTAATCGCTTGTTACAATCCACGACATGCCGCTGCAGCGTGTGCACACGACATGCCGATAGATCAATGTAGCTCGAGCACCCTATCTATAAATGTCTTAATTTGTATCTGTTTAGCTAGATGGGTTTCTTTGGAGATCCTGGTTAAAAGCCGATTTGGCTATGCAGATCTTTTATATCATGCTTTTAGATAGGTTTTTCATATCTGTTTTACTCTGGATGTGGTTTTTTTTGGCTTTTCTTTATAATTTATTATATTGATCTAACCGATGGACCATCAAAGATCGATTCTTTAGCCGATGGGAAGATTCACGAACTCTTGTGGTGCCGATCCGAGCGATCAGGAAGGAATTTAACGTTTAAATCTGTTGTGTACACTTTACAGGGAGAACCAAAGCCAACCACCACATCCACACCACCTTCCTGACTGCAAGGTTAAGCCAGGTGGCACGCCCACACCACCACGCACCACCACGTGATCGGCTTTCCCTGGAGCCGATCGGAGCCGCACGCAGGGAGATGAGTGCAGCAGTAGCGCGATCCCCGGCTCCTGTGTGCCCTATCCTTGGACCACACCACCCGCCGGTTTCCAGGGGCAACACACTTTTGGCACACCTAGTGGGACCTCACCTTCGTCAACTATAACACCAAGCCATGCCTCCAATGGCCTCCAACAAGGGCAACATGGAGTTTTCGGCCAATCATGATCCTAGCACATGGCCAGAAGAGAAGAATGCACCCCCTAGGGTCGAGCAACTTCCAGTTGAACACAGTGTGGTGTACGACCGCATACTTGCCAATCTTACTGATGATCTCATCGACCACTTCACCTGGACTCGGAGCGGAAACGTCAAATGCGTTGGGTATCTAGAAAGCCTGCTCAACGGTGTAGATATCTCCACGCCTTCAGAAGAGCGCAACAAGGCTCTCAGAGAAGACATGAACTCTATGGTAAGCCAAGCCATGCTATGCCAAGCCGAAGTACTGCTGAATTCCATGGAAAATATAGTGGCACACGTGGTCAAAGCTGTTATCGCAGGTGAATATGCACAAGACGTCGGGCCATCCTTCGGCACTTCTTTTGCTGAGACCAGGTTCTACACTCGGCTGCCTTATATGCCACCTATCAATGCACCAGAGAACACCAAGGCCGAGTTCATCATGCATGCGCCTAGCAATTTGAATGACCAACCTGTGTGCTACGACGAGCCGCCAGCTTTCATACCAGATGGCTACGTTTGTCAGCTCAGATACAGGATGCTGCGAGAGGGAGAAGAACCTCCTCGCAGACCTCGGTCGAGCAAGCAACCTCAACATACAGGCCACACAGACGGTGACAAGGACAAGGCCAGCAATCATGAGGTCGCTGATTGGCAAGCGCGATACGGATGAGGGCTGGTTTTTAACAACCAGGCCGATTTTTCTACCAGTGGTGGATCGGCTATTTCAGCCGATCTGGACGAGATTCTCATGAATCGATACGGCATTACGCCAGTGAGAGGTGCAGTTACCTATGCCAAGCCATACCCAGAAGCTTATGATCAGCTGCCACCTCCACCTATGTTCAAAGTACCTGAATTCTCCAAATTTAGTGGCAATGACAGTACCGGCACTATGGAATACATTAGCCGATACATGGCTCAATTGGGGATCGCAGCATCAGCCGAATATATGAAGATTCGGCTCTTCTCACTATCTCTAACTTGTCCGGCCTTCGGATGGTACACATCATTGGTCCCGCCTGACGTCGCCTCCCTCTCCTCCGCCTACTCTCCTGCCTCCTCCTCCCTCTCTCATCCTGCACCCGCTGTTGCTGCCCTTACTCTACCTTATCATCGTCGGATCCACCGGATTCCTACCCTCTCTCCCCGACCTCTTACTCCCCTCTCCCTTCGGGGGTCTAATCCTCCCCTATCCCCGCGGCCGGATCTGGGACACCAGCGTCCATGGAGCGTGGATCCGCCAAGTCACGGCCAGGAGCTTCTCCTTGCCTCCAACTCTGTCTGCGCCACGGCCTCCTCCACCCGGCAGCAAGGTCGGCGACGACGGGCGCCGAGCGGCCGAAGTATGGGAACGGTGACCTCTAGGCATAGGGGAGAAGGCTAGGCTCAGCGATCATCGGCGTGAGTAGGTGGAAGAGGGGAGCAGCGGTCGACGTCCGTGGGGAGGCGGCGAAGCTTGGTGGTGGCCATCGTCGAGCGGATGAAAGGAGGGGAACGGTGGCCGACGCATGTGGGGGAGATGGTGACATGAGAGCAGAGAGAGAGGGAGAGTGTAAGCCACACCATGCTTCGTTGGCAAAAAATAGTCAAAACCATTATCCACGTCACCTCAATACAACTTAAAATCATCTTAGGTGCCGAGTTTAACTGGTTTTGTGAGTTAAGGTGTCCGGTTTGGCCAAAATGATTAGGGGCTAAAGTTGGACATACGTGATAGTTGAGGGGGGGGGGTCAAAAATGGGCTTCTTCCAATTTTTTTTGGGTGAATAAAGTGGGAGATTTGAGATTTGCATGTGCGGAATCGTTGGCACAAGAGCAGAGAAAAATAGCAAAAAGAAGAAAAAGCGAAGAAGCGGAGAGAAGAAAAGCAGCTTGTGCTACAGATTTATTGTGCATGCTAATCTTGTTCGTCTCGGTTGTCTGTAATAAGTTAGCAGCTTTCCGTTAGCTTTTGCTCGTGCTCACACGACATGCATGGAATGTAAGCATGTATATGTAGTGCCAGGAAAAAGCCTACGTAACTCCCTCACCTTTGGAGGGTGGTCTACCTCACCCATTCACCTTCAAAACCAGTTATTTAACCCCCTCACCTTTATAAAACTGGACAAATCACCCCCCGGGCGGTTTTGGAGGGTGGTTTTGCTGAGAAAAAATCTACATAACCCCTCCACTTTTATAGGATGGTCTACTTCACCCCCTCGCCTTCAAAACTGGTTATTTAACCCCCTCACCTTTGCAAAACCGGACGAATCACCCCCTAGGGTTGTTTTGTGGGTGGTTTTTGCTGACGTGGCGTTTCTAGGGCCCACTTGTCAGTGCCACGTGTGCAAACCACCGCGCCGCTCCCTCCTCTGCTCTCTCTCCCGTCGGCGTAGCCCTCCCCATCGCTCCCTGCAGCCGCTCCCGCTCGTCCCATCTCTGCCGGCGCCGCTCCCCTTCTTGCTCCCAATCGGCGCCGCTCCCTCCTCGCTCTCCCGCAGGCGTATCTCTCAGGTAGACGACAGGGAGGCACTGGGGAGGAGGGGTCCTGTGGTGGGCGCGGAGGGGATGAGGGCCGCGGGCAGAGGAGAGGGGGAGGGGACGAGCGGGAGCGGTGGCAAGGAGCGAGGGAGAGGGTTGCGCCGGCGGGAGAGAGAGCAGAGAAGGGAGCGGCGCGGCTGTTTGCACACGTGGGCCCTAGAAGCGCCACGTTAGGAAAACCGCCCACAAAACCACCCCAGGGGGTGATTTGTTCGGTTTTGCAAAGGTGAGTGGATGAGGTAGACCACCCTCCAAAGATGGGGGGGGTTATGTAGTCTTTTCCTAGCAAAACCACCCTCCAAAACCGCCCGGGGGGTGATTTGTCCGGTTTTGAAAAGGTGAGGGGGGTTAAATAACTGGTTTTGAAGGTGAAGGGGTGATGTAGACCACCCTCCAAAGGTGAGGGGTTATGTAGACTTTTTCCTATAGTGCCAGGACAACAGAATTGTAGCAGTAGCAACGTACTGTACTAGCTAAGAACAACACTTGCAGTGAGAGTCTTGGTTGGATGCCGATTTTTGCCAGGCCAAATTTTGGTCAAATTTGACCATATTTGACTTTATATCAAATGGACCCGAACAAGCCATCTAGATGAGAGAAGCAGGGACTAGCATACCTCTCAATTCTGATTTTTGTGTTGTTCGATTTTCATATCTGAGCAATGACACTGTTACTATCTCATACAAGTTGATTCAATATAAATTTCATAGTTGAAGGAAAACAAGAACCTCTCAACATTCTATATACTTGTGAATGTTGGTTGTTAACTTGTTATACTTCAGCAATATGCCTTCTAGGTCCATAACTATGTTGAACTTGGTCACATGTATTAATCAGATTCAATTATGATCATGCCACTAGATTCCTATACTTTGATGCCTGGCGGTTCTTATACCTGAACAATGCTCCCTTTTATAGGATCATAATTGTCTAGAATAAGGCCGACTTAATGGCTGGGTTCTTTTTTCCTTGAGAAGTAACAACTCAACATTTTCTAATGATTGTGCCATTTAGCTTTTATACTTGCATATGCATAAGGCGGCTGTCATACTTTCATTTTTTTACAATGGAAACTTACAATGCCGTGCGACTTCCATCCCGGATTGCATCTTGTGAAGATTTTAGGCCATTCATCCGCATTTATGCCTATTGGTGCTAGACAAATGTTGTGGTGGATTGTAGAATGACGAGTGTTGTTATGGTGTTAAATTCTTTTTTCCATGGTCCCTAGTATTGTTGGGATTGAGCTTAAAAGGTAGAAACTTTTCCTTTGAAAGCCATAAAAGGTACACTAGCACTAGCAATAATGTGCATGTCTGTCTGTAGTACTAACATTAACTAGCTTGTGTAAATTAGCTTCGGTTATATGATTACCACCACTGATTTTTTTATGTAAGGTGGTGATGAACGATTAGCATGACATGGCAACATAGCAAGGCCCATGGCCTCATGGCGAGGCCCTCAACTTGATGCTGATGCATGACATTTGAGAGCTTTTCTCTGTATTTGAAGATTGCCAGGCAGGTGGCCAATGGTGACGCAGGAGTTAGTGACAATGATGATATTGATCTAAATTTCAGTATATAGAGCCCTAATGTATAACTGTCGGATGTATGTATGTATTATGTATTTATATGTGTATGTATATATATGTATATATATGTACGTATGCATCTATGTATATGTGTATGCATGTGTGTGTGTATAATATAAAGGAAGAGTTTTATCTACTCCCACGTGTAGCTACTTCCATCTCTAATAAACCAACATGGGTATGTATGTATACTCATTTATGTGGGTATATACAGAGAGAGGGAGGGCACCCCACATTAAGAGCTTACTAGGTCATCAGCCCGCGCAGCGCACGGTTCATAGGATACATTTATTTAGAGAAAAAATACATTTTTTTATATTTTGGTCTCATGATTTAGGAGAAGAATATAGCATGAGTAGTATAATAGAGAATCTGTTTAAGAAATAGTCCATTTAATCATCTTTGATATGAATACATATGTGCACACCTGTTTAGAACTGGAGCTGGCAAGCTTACAATGATCCCGTAGGCTATGACTATATGTCTTTATCGTATTTACTCTCTCCTGAAATTTGAGATAAAGTATCAAAAGTAATCAAATTAAATATACTGTAGTTGATGATGATTTAGAAAGGGAGGATGGATATATCAAGTTATTGATTGATCGTCATGAGCTCTTCATAATTGATGTTCCATACTATTAAGAGCCAAAATTTAATGCATGATCAAGAATAGAATAATTAAATAAATAAACCACAATGGAAAATTGAACATCGATGTACTTACCTTTCTTTTATTCCTAAGTCGGCAAAATTAAGTCCATAGTTTTGGCCATACGATGATCAAATACACGTAGCAACCTCTAGGAGTTATATTAATCTAGAGAAAATTAATGTAAAAACCTAAATTCTTTTGAAGCAAAAAGCTATGAGCAGTTATTAGCGTGTTTACCTCTGTTAATTGGGCAGCCAACAAAAGGTTAAAGCTGGCCTACGATTAATGAAAGAGGAACGTTATTAAACAGGAGATTCTTCCATGCTTTTGTTTACATCGATGAAAGCCCCGAGCGAACTGATGAGGAAGCAGCAGTTGTGATCACGTTAGGCGGTGAGGGCATAATGGTAGGCTTGTGCAGTGCAGTTGTACTTGTGCTCGCCGCTGCGCCGCCGCCATGTTCCTCGTAGCCGACGTTCTACTGGGGATGGATTTGCACACCGACGTGACACGTACGGTATAGGTTAGTACGGTAGAGGTTAGACACGGCGATCACGAATCTAACCTAGAGATATAGAGATATAGAATTAGATTAACTATTTGATGGCATTGGTGGGTAATTTTGAAGCAACTATTGAGGGTTATTTTAGACTATCTATTCAATGGCTATTATTGTTAAATTTAGGGGTAATTTAATTCATAGTTTATAATGGCATGATGGGTAATTTTTATGCAAATTTAGAAGGTTATTTTAGTTCATATTCACAATGGTATGGTGGGTAATTTTTATATAAATCTACGTGTTCTTTTATTTCATCTATCGTAATGGTATGGTGGGTAATTTTTATATAAATTTAGGGGGTTATTTTATTTTATCTTTTATAATGCTATGGTGAGTAATTTTTAGAAAATATAATAAATCTAATGGCTACTATTATTAGAGCTATACGATAAACGGCCAGATGTTTCTCTTTTTTTGAAATTTTTAGGATTTTTTCTAGCGTGTTTTGAAATTAGTGTTTTTTGAAACCCTCAATCAGTAATAGTAAGATAAGATAATACTCAAAAGCGGTGCACGTTTCTTCGGAATCTGATATGCTATGCTAATCATCGGTCCGATCGACACTGTCCTATGTTCTAATCAGTTTGGCCGTCGCCATCCCGCGCGCACCTGCCACGTACTGTGTGCTGATGAGGACGCTCGACTTTGGTTTGGGTCATGTTTCTTCCTTTGTTCAAGACGCTCGCCCAGCCGGAGATTCTTTTCGCAGTACCCTCACCTCAGTGGTTGGTGAGTGGCTGGAGATTTTGCTATTGTTTCGAGCCGAGGTACAGTAAGTTAGTGCGGGGTTACGCAAAGGAAATCGTAGTCTAACGCAAGCGTATCTGTCGTACTGCTTTTAGGTTTGATTTGTGCTTTAACAGATGCGTAAACTTTGGAGCAAGACAAAGCGCAACCCGTAGGCAAAGGCAAGCTCATTCTCAGGAGAGAGTTCTATGGGAGAGGTCAAATGTAACTGAAAGCAGTATGTATATGTATATATGTGTATAATTATATATATAGAAAGAGTTTTTATCTACTCCTATGTGTAGCTACTTACACCTTTAATAAATCAATATGGATACGTATACATACTCATTTATACGTTTGAGTATGTCCATACTCATTCCAAGATAACCTAAATATCACCACATGGACAAATTACAAAAGAATCCCTTATTTAAATAAGTATGTCGACATACTTACTATATATATACTTGTATACTTAACGTATATACTACCTTAAATGATATAGTATTATTACATACTCCATGTACATAACCTTCGTTTGGCTAGATACTCTAAATCTTGAGATATGTAGATGGGAGTACGCATTTTCTAAACTCCTATCTTTAATAAACCAACATGGGTATGTATACATACTCATTTATGCATTTTAGTATGTTCATATACTCATTTATAGATAACCTAAATACCATCATAGGGGGAAAATACAAAAGAGCCCCTTGTTTTTATTTTCTTATGATAATATCTTATAATAATACATATAAATAAATATGTCAACATACTCATTTTATACTTGCCATACTCAACGTATATAACACCTTAAATAATGTAGTATTATTTCATACCCATGTACATACTGCTAGTTTGGCTAGATATGCTCTAAATCTTAAGATACATAGGTAGGAATAGCCGCATATGGGAGTATAACATAGTTTCTTTTACACTCGTATGTAGCTACACCTACCTTTAATAAACAAACGAAGATATATTCATATTCTCATACTCATTTATCGATTTAAGTATGTTCACATACTCGATCTAAGATACTACAAATAGACCCATATGAAAAAATTACAAAAGAGCCCATGTATTTAATATATTACAATAATGTCTTTATATTAGTACATATAAATAGGTATGTCCACATGCTCTATTCATACTAACATACTAAACATATATACCATCCCGAATACACTACAGGAAAAAGGCCTTCTAGATACGTTTTGGTAGCAACGCTGGCTAAAGCGTCACTACACAAAATACGTAAATATGCTTTTGACACGTTTTTCGGAATGCCTCAAATTGACATGATGTTAGACACGATTAGAGTGTCGAAAGATATGAAATGATGCTGGTTGTCATATTATTTAAAACATCTCAACATGACACGTAGTTAGCTACGCTATTAACCATCAATAGCATCTATACGCGACATCAAACGTGTCAAACGAACGTGCATATGAATGTAAATATGTTTTTTTGATACAACTTTAAAGTATCTTAAAATAACACGAATTAAAACACATTTTCAACCGTCAATAGCGAAGAGACACACATAAAACATATTAGACAAGTGTGTCTATAGGCACATAAAGACGTTATTTGACATGGTATTGTGAAGTTGAAATTCGTTATTGATAAATATAAAAAGAGTGCATTACTTAACTAGTCATATGTGATGTGGTGGTCCAGTGGTGGGGATGCATTACGTGAAGTATGAGGTTGTAAGTTCGATTCTTAGCAATTGCATTGCACCAAAATCATATCATGTTGTAATAAATATTTTTTACTATTTTTAAACACATATTAAAGCGTGTTTACAAAATGTAACAACGTCAATAGACACATTGTATAAATGTATTTATAAAAGTGTATCAAAATGCATAGGCATGCATATAACGTTTCTATGAAACATCTCTATCAACTATATATACGTTATAGTAATCCGTGTTTACAATCTTTGACACGGTGCTTGCGAAGACGCTCCTAACACGCTTTAAGAAAACATATCAACATTGACGTAGATACGAAATAAAACGTATCCATTATATAAATAAAGCGTACCTACATGTAGATTTTTTTGTAGTGATAGTCTAGTATGGCTACGTGCTCCATGTACATACTTTTCGTTTTGTCAGATACGCCCCTAATCTTGAGATGCGTAGGTGGCTGTAGCTACATGCATATGTAGAATAAATTTTTCATATATATTATAATGCCATGCCGAATGTATAGTTTTATTGCAATGTTTTCAAAACTTCCTACATCAATTTTTTATGGGTAATCGTGTAACTATAGTTTATCTAGACGAAACTTTTGTCGTAAATGAAACTCCCCTCGTCTCTTTCCCCACTAATTTCTTGACCTGTCAGCATTCATGCTTACGTGGCATGGCATTTAATAATAAGATTGAAACACATATGAAACTAGCGTTGGGATGGCCTAATCACATTTTCAAATCGTCGCTCGCTGGTCAGCTCCACCAGAGATGAAAATTAATAGCAGTTCGAAGGACCACCGGTGCACCGTCGGTTTGCTTTTGATTGCAGCAATAGGTCCAAGTCCTCTGGTAAGACAGTGCATTATTATTCCTAGCTAACCCGTCGTCGATCGCAATCCCCAGTTAACCTGACCTGCCCCATCAATGCAGCCATATACAAAGCTCCTGCAGTCCTTCCTTAACGACCGATTGCTCTGGTTAATCACCCTGCCTATAAGTACGGGCTCATTGTCTGCTCCCATTTCAAGGCAGAAGAACACTAGCTCGTCGCTCACCAACGCCGTGCAGACTAAGTAAGGAAGCAGCAGGTGCTGGTAGCATCGTGCCCTGACGGCCGGTCATGGCGAGGATCCACATCTACGTCGCCGCGGCCTGCACCGTTGTCCTCGCGCTCGCCGCCCCGACCCTCGCCAGCGACCCCGACATGCTCCAGGACGTCTGCGTCGCTGACCTCGCCTCCCGTCAGCTATCTGTCCATATTAATTTCTCAAGTTTTTGGCGCGCTTCTTGCCCCGCCGGATATGTATTGGCTTTAATTTCTGCCGGATGCTGACCCATGCGTGCGTGCAGCGATCAAGCTCAATGGGTTCCCGTGCAAGGCGAACGTCACGGCAGACGACTTCTTCTTCCCGGGGCTCAGGAACCCCGGCAACACCAACAACCCGGCGGGCTCCCTGGTCACGGCCGCCAACGTGGAGACGTTCCCGGGCGTCAACACGCTGGGCGTCTCCATCGCGCGCATCGACTACGCCCCAGGCGGCCTGAACCCGCCGCACACGCACCCGCGCGCCACCGAGATCATCTTCGTCCTGGAGGGCACGCTGGAGGTGGGTTTCATCACCACAGACAACAAGCTGTTCGTCAAGACCATCACCAAGGGGGACGTCTTCGTCTTCCCGCGCGGCCTCGTGCACTTCCAGCAGAACAGGGGGTATGGCCCCGCTGCCGTCGTCGCCGCCTTCAACAGCCAGCTCCAGGGCACGCAGGTCATCGCCATGGCGCTGTTCGGTGCTACGCCGCCGGTTTCTACTGACATCCTTGCCAGGGCCTTTATGATCGACAGCGGGGAGGTGGACGCCATCAAGGGCAAGTTCGCGCCCAAGTAGAAACTCTTCCACCGTCTGCATTCCTTGGGTTCTCAATAAATCGCGCGTGCCGATTGTTGAATGTCTCGTGAGCGCTAGTCCTTGATCGCAGCGTGCCGTTCAATTTCTTCACTTTACCTTTGGTTTGAGACATTGCTGACCACGCTTGCTGCTGTTAATTTACTGAATTTGTGTGCACTTTATTAGCTTCTCTTCGAAACAATAAGATTATCAGTTGTATGGTTTGTGTTGCATCGACTTGGTTCTCGTTCATAAGCGTGTTTGACAACATTATGGTCGATGGTTCGGGCCAGTGCTATCAGATTCCACACTTTCGTCTGTAGGGCGAAGCAAGAAATTGCATGGTAGGGCTTGCGAACATGAGCTTGTGATATAGCTAGCTACGCCTAATTCCAGACCGGTTAATGCTAGGGAGCGACTATCTGCGGCCATCGGACCATACAAGCGCCTCTTCTAGAACAGATCCACTAGAATAGATTATATTATTATGCCATGCTGTGTAAGTCAAGTTTGGACCTCAACTTGTGGTTAGTTGAAATATGATGAGATTCATAAGAATATAGGGCCTTTGGAACAAAACTTTTTTATTGTTTGTAGAGATATTCCTACAAGAATAAATGCAGAATATTTTGCGTCGGGTGTTAAAATAAGTTAAAATTCCAGCCACATATCAGTTCTGCAGAATAGCTCAAATAGCACTACCACCCAGTTCACGCTTCAGATATGCAAGAAGCAAACAGAAATATTAAAAGAGGCAAACAAAAACAAATAGGTTTCAGTGAATGGTTAAAATGTAACCAGAACCAGGCAATAAACTTTGTGAAAAAATACGGAAAATTTATTTTGGTTTGGCCCTATGTGCAGAGCAGCAGAATGTCACAAAAGTCCTTTCAGTTAGCCCCAGTTGCACTCTCTTCTGCAGATGAAACGGGTACAGGAAATCCAAAGGAAAGCTAGATCGAAGTGAGATGCAACTCATATACTTGACATAGAAACGTCGCAAATCATATACTCTTATTACGAATATCACTGCCTTGCAGGGTTGGGAACTGCTGATGGGCCTGTTGTCTAAGGCTAACGCCAGCAGTCGACCTATCCCACCGCCTATAATTCAAACTCTACTCTACAGTGTGTAAACAGTGTTTTGTACTTCGATATCCACCCTCGGTGACATCAGCCTAAGACTATGTGCAGTACAGCGTGTAAAAAGACTGACTATACAATGTATCGACACTGTACACAGAGAAAGAGGTAGTTGAAATAGTGTTTAGGCAATCCATATACACATGCTACTGCACATAGTCTAACAAGAGACAAAACAGGGCTGCTGGGTAAACAGAATAGCCTAATATAGTAGTGTTGCCGTCAAAAACCGACGGGGTTTGGCCTAGCGGCAAGGATCACACGAGGAACCACGATCCCGTTGCTGCTGCGATCGTCTCTCAAAAGACGGTTCCGGTCGGCTCAGCCGCGAAGCTGATGGATGGTGACGTGGGTGTGCCACCTGGCTTGACCTGCAGCCAGGAAGGATGGTGGATGCGGCGGTTGGCTAGGTTCTCCCTGAAAAGCGTAAACAACAAACATAAACGTTAAATTCTTGTCTGATCGTTCGGATCGGCACCACATATCATGACGGTCCATCGGCACATGAGCCGATCTTTGTTGTTTCGTGATCGTTATCAGTAAACCGCATCCAGGCTGGAAAAGAGAAAAAATATAAATCTATCTATAACATGATGTAAAAGATCTTCTTACCCAGATCGGTTCTTGAATAAGCAAAAAGCTAGGTGAAGAAACCCATGAAATCAGCCGATCTAAGCATGCATGAACATAACCAGAGTCTCCAAAGAGACCCATCTAGCTAGAGCAAAGACGATTACGACATGTGGAGATGGGGTGCTCGTGACACGTTGATCTATCGGCATGTCGCATGCACGTGTTGCAGTGCACGTCGTGGGTTGTAACAAGCAGCCAGATAACGTGTAACGAGGTACCTAAAAACCGATCTATAGCGTGAAGAGCAAGAATCTATAAACAGATCCCTAAACATGTGAGACAAACGATAGATCTTGTATCAAGCTGATCTTGGCACGAGATTCATCGGGATAACTAATGGATCTTGTGCCGAGCAAAGCTTGGCACGAAATTCATCGGGGTAACTAATGGATCTTGGTATGAGATTCATCGAGATAACTAGTACACCTTGCTATAAAAAACGTTTCAGTACAAAGTTCAGCATAAGGCTCCGCCCTAAAGGCCTAATGAATCTATAAAAGAATCATCAGAGTAGCATGACAATTACCTTAAAAATCCTAATTACTAGGGGTGATGATACACCGAGAGAGATTTGGAGACAACCATTGCGTGAAACGTATGTCGTCGTCTTATTACGTAGAACATGCATACATATTTATAGTCCGTAGACTTAGACGTCAAACCCGACTCTTGCTAAAACAAAACCCTAATTTAACTGTGCTAACTCTACTTCGACTCGAATTAACTTGATACATGGCCCACCGGCCTTACGATCGCCTCTTCCTTGGACGACCTGTCTCAGCCCAAATAGCCGATCCAGCCCAATTGTGGATCGGCTATATTCTGGAGATAACAAGTAGTAGCATGTATACGCATGGTTAAAAAAAACGATAGCTCATTCATCTATGAAGTGGAGACTAAATTGTCAGAATGCCAGTGTATGTGAGAGAGCTTACAGTGAGAATGCACCGGCAAGTCGTCATCGTCAGAATGTAGCTCGAGAACGGAGACCGGGCTGAGTTGCCGCGTGACGAGTCCACGTCCATGTCCATGCTAGCCTTCAACTCCATCCACTGCTACCGCTCCCTGTCATCCACAGTGAACAACATGGCGCGAGGGTCGCACTCGCCGTCCCTGGCAGAACAGGGCAGGAGGCGGAACTCACGGCCGCCACAGGCCGGCACCAGATTCTCCCAGTGCAGCACCCGGCGCATAGCCCTGTACAGGACCCGCCGCCATGGCCTCGCCTCTTCTTGGTTGCAGAGCCTGAGTAACCGCCGGCACGTGGCGGTGGGGCAGTAGCTCAATCCTCCCCCTCCGCCTGCATACCGTCCTGCCACGGACGCGCCGGGGCTTCCTTGCCTTGTTGGCCTCGACGAGGAATGGCTCCTGCTGCTCCTGGAGGAGCTCCGACAGCCTCCTCGTATGCCATCGCCCCCGCCCTCCCTTTCTCACCAAGCACAATGCGCGCCCGAATATATAGATCACGGTGGTCGCCCGCCAGTCAAGAAGGCACCGCGGACGCCGAAGGACACATGGGAGGATCGAAGGTCCCTAGTAAGGACAACGTGGGGGCGCCGTAGGCCGGCTTCAGGAGGACGCGGACTTTCAGTTGTGTCACAGCGAGGAGATTGGATCCGGAAAGGACTGGGGCCACATGTTGGTCTAAGCGCAAGGAGTGAAACGAAGGACGAGCAGAATGGTGGACGGCAGATGGCGTGAAGATAAGTAATGGCCAAGGATCTCATTTGTACATGGCATCAGATAACAAAGTCCCACAACTTAAATCTCAGCTCCAAGGTGTTTTTTTCTATCAGTTAGCATCTATTTTCTACCTGTAGCACGTGTGCAAATTAGGATTTCTGTTATCAATTTAGAATCTGTGCTTAGTATGTCTATTCTGAAACTAGCATGAGCCTTATGTTGGAATCCTGGCCTATAAATAATGATTTTTTTTTCTATCTTGGATCTATTTGGAACATATTTGTTGCAACCTAGAAGGCCATTTGCTCGGATATTAACAAAGTACACATCACGTACCAGATGGCACATTGAGTGGTTGTGTCTTGTTGAATGCCGTATTCTCTTTTCTAAAACTTTATTCTCATCAGTGGTTCTTTATCTTTGTTTAGGATGTGGAGGACTACCAAGATCAATTTATTCCACCGTAGTCGTGATGTGACATCCATGTACCTTAATCATCGACAGTGAATGTTAGTCAATTAAAATTATTGGTGACAAGTTGTCTTAACATACATCAAGGTGGCTCTCGGCTGCAGATAAATACAGCGAGTTAACAATAACAAATGGTGCTAATTGCTCGCTCACACCTAATCTGTGGACACGAATGATCAGTGTTCTAATTTTTGTTAGGGTATCCGCATATTTTGGCAAGAGAAATCTTACTATTACTAATTGAAGGTTAAAAAAAAACACTATTTTCATAGCGGGCTAGAAAAAAAGATAAATCCTAGAAATTCCGACAAAAAAGAGAAACATCTAGCCATCCATATAATAGGCTCGAAGGATAACAACCATTAGATCTGTTCTATTTATTTAAAAATATATATAATACTAATCAGAATTTCCTTTTTCTCCCTTAAATCACGCAAGATATTGGTTGTTGCACGAAGATTTATGATTTATGATGTGCCCAACAACCAACTGAATATATCTGCTAACCAATCACGTGAATATTGGAGTCTGCTATGATCCGTTTTCAGCCGACGGTGTGGTTATTCAAGTTAATGCACAAGAGATAATATAAAAAACAATACAAGCAAACAATACGTTAGGACCTAGGGGTCATATGAGATTAATAAAATATATGGATCCATCATGGGCTCACCCTGTTGAATAAAATAAATTACATATCTGACTCCATTTTGCATGCAGCATATGCTTGAATCTAATCCCAAGATGTTTTCCATAATATTAGGCGTAAAGATTATCTTTTTTAACAATACATAAATTTTCTCTTATTATCCCCTTTGAGGTAACACGTGGAAAAAGTTTTCTAGAACGGCAATCACTTTGGACGTTTGGAGTACCCTAGCAAATCCAAAATATCCCCGCTAAAGTTACTATTAAATTATACTCACTCTAGCATTATTAAATATGATTTAAGGTGGTCAGATAAAGATGAATTAAAATTATCCACTCTACTAACAATAAAAATTACTTAAAGTAACCCCAAAATGGTATTTTAATCACTAATCCTGACATTACAAAGACTGACTTATAGGAGCCAATAAATTCAGGTTTAATTACAAACCTATATAATTACAAATTATGATTTAATTTAGTTAACGTAATCTTAATTACTCATTTTTTGGATCATATAGCTAATATACCTAACCGGTGGCGAACCCAGATATTTAAAATCATTGGTGTCAGTATATAATCATACATATCT
The DNA here is from genome assembly GCA_030272315.1 of Paspalum vaginatum. NCBI lineage: Eukaryota > Viridiplantae > Streptophyta > Magnoliopsida > Poales > Poaceae > Paspalum > Paspalum vaginatum. Next base: position 2,444,635 of record CM059016.1, read on the forward strand.
CTGGGGTCTTCTCTTATGAAATAGTAGTGTTGCACTGGTATTATAAGAGGTCATTGGGGTCATCCGTCCCCACTGCTACACGTAGCTCTGCCCTTTATCTGTATTCAGTTTGCATATAAATTATCTACCTTTGCCATTATGAAAAACATGAAAATTTTCTGCCTACATCTGCATTACTTTTAACATCAGCTACCACGAGAATTTTTTTGGAAAAATACAAAGTATGCACACACAAATGTTTCTCAATTATCCACTTTTGCAACTAATAATAATATATGAAGAATAATTTCAAGTAAACATATGATCAAAATCACCATGTAGACTAAATAAATCGCATATGCATGTATGAAGAATGAATATATAGATTTGTATAGTTTTACTATCAGAAAAAATAAGACAAGGTGTTGTGCATAGGAAAAAAAATCTAAATATAAATGATAAAACATATGTAGTAGTAACCCATTCATTTATCGCAACAATGTATGAAGTACCTAATGTATATTATGTAGGCAAATTGACACATAGGCAAAAACAGTACACAATTATAAGTAATTGGGATTAGTTGTAGAAACTAAGTTTTTTCCTCAAATTTATAATACAAATATATGCTAAAATTCTAACCCGTGCAAAGCATGGGTTGATGGACTAGCTATTACTCCCTCCGTCCCACTAAACTAGTCGCGTTAGGAGCCCGAGGAGTGAATAGCAGATATGGAAATAGACCAATATGCCCTCCGCAGCTCTGATCTCCCCGTTTGCTCTGAGAGGCTGTGTGGCTGCCGCTTGCTGGAGGCAAACGATGGTGGCGGGCCCCACTGAGGAGAGAGGGTGGGAGGCAAGCGCAGACGACTTGTATTCTAGGACATTTCGACAACGTGCAAACGACTAGTTTACTGGAATGGAGGGAGTACTAATTAAAGGCTCATTTTGGAGCCTCTACGTTAATCCTCACCAGATGTGCTAAAAAAAGATAAATCCTAAAAATTCTCACAAAATTCAGAAACATACGGTCATCTATCCATTAGCTCCAATAATAGTAGCCATTAGATTTATTATATTTTCTAAAAAATTTACCCACCATGCCATTATAAAATATGAATTAAATAACTCCCTAAATTTGCATATAAATTATTCACATTGCCATTATAAAAGGTAAATTAAAATAAGCCCTAAATTTATATATAAATTACCCAATATGCCGTCATAAAATATAAATTAAAATAATTCATAAATTTTGATATAAATTAGCCATGATAACATTACAAAAAATGAATTAAAATAATTATCTCTAATATTACTAAAAATTAAATCAATATCTCTTAAAAATCTAACCTGTGCGACAGCATAGGTTGATAGGGTAATAAGTTCAATGGAACTCCAAATAGAGCATCAGGGTCTATTTATATTTATAGAACAAATCTGGTAACCTTTTTAGACAAAATGACTGAATTAATTATGAATTTTAGAGGTTAAATAAACCGTGTACTTCCTAAAATATGAAACCTTACTATGAAATTAGCTAAATTACAATCTGTCCACGACTTGGATAATAGTGCTAGAAGGAGGGTGCAGTTTACAGATTTCCCTCTTTTTTAGGTTATCGTTTGTAATTTCAGTTGTGATAATTTCATCATTTGTATGCAAAATTAGTCTTTTTTTATTGGGTACAAAAATACTATTACTTGTTTGTGATGATTGGATAAAAAACTCTCAACTAGGATAATTAAACAGTGTACCATTTGTACGCGCACATGGGTAGAAGGAAGGCTGGATCGAACTAGTAAAGTCGATCCTTGATGCGTTGTTTGCATCGGCTCGTGCAGCATGCTACATACAACACATATTGTCTTCTATGACGAATACCTCATGACAATATAACAAAACGTCATAAGTTACTCCCTTTTATGACGTTTTGTAGAGGACAAGGTTTAGTGAAGAAAAGGAATCGTTCGTCACTAAGACCATCGAGAAACCATCATAAACAAGAACATGTGAGTTCCCTAACAAGCAAAATGGTGGGTCCCACTACAAACAATGAAATAACTCAAAATTTTGAATACTGAATCAAGTTTAAATAAAAACCAATCAAGTTTTTCTAATAAATATTTTGTGAGCAATTGATATATAATAATAGCCAAACTAATAATCAAACTACAAAAAGATAAACATAAATCACCAACTATTGCATCGAATCTTGCGTAACTGTGTTTTCATGAATCCCTTGTGATTTTTTGGATCAAAATAAGCTATAAAGCATTATAAAGCACTGAGGTGAATTCCCTCTCGGACAGCCAAACCCACCTCCTTGCAGTAAACCCACCGTGCCTCCATCATGACCTTGACCAAGTGGGCGGGTCCCACTTGTCAGTACACCAAGGCAAATTCATGTACTATCATTAGATTAACATAACATGTAACAGTGCAAACGAATTACAATACCTAGAGAGGTGATTGACTCACATAAAAATGGCCCATCCATCCTGGTACATGCTATACACTATCCCTGGCCCAGTGAAATAAAAGCCCATTAGGCCGTCAACCACAACAAGCACTACACTCCATTACTCCAGACATACTGTGCACGCAGCAGAAAATGCTTGTTGTATGTTTAGTCCCACCTCGCGCAACAAGAAAAAATGGGAGCTTGAAGAGCACCCATGGCACCGCCTGTAGAATTGGCGATAATCAAATGGGCTGAGGCCGTAAAACCAAAAAATTCCGGCCGGCCTAAAACAGAATTTGATGATACGGCAGGAAAAGAACATGAATAGTTTTTTTTATCGAATTTGGATTGTTTTTCAGTTTAGTCATTTCTGGCGGTGACAGTCAGAAAAATAAACAAAAATTTGAAAAAAATATTAGAATTTCTGTTTTTGTTTTCATCAGATTGATACTCTCTCTATTTCAAACAAATGATATGTCATTTGACTTCTCGTCTTATTTAATAAATTTCATAATTGTCATAATTTAGTTTACCATATATAATATGTTTTAAATGTGACTTGAATTTTTATACATTTCTGCAAATTTTTTGAATAAGATGAGCAAGTCAAGCTTAACTACCTATAATTTGAAATGGATGGAGTATTACTTTTTGAATGGTGTCCATCTAGCTATGTAACAATAGTTAACTTCTCCCTTTTTTACATGGAAACTTGAGATTTCACATGTTTATTCATCTTTTTTACGTGGAAACTTGAGATTTCACATATTTATAGACGTAACTTGGTTAAAATTTTCAGATCATTTGTAATTTCTAGGATTTAATTGTATTTTCACATTATTATCATTCTCCTGCCCGCGAGAGAAGAGAGGCATAACCGGCTCGTCTCCATCCACTAGTCCACCAGTATCCTACCTGCTCCTGCTCCTCTCAGCACCCATGGTTGTATATCCTTAAATTCACATGTTGTATTGATCTGGCTAACTTAGTAATAATTTCTGGAGAACATTGTGTTATTTTTTAGGATTTTGTTTTTTTTTTTTTGTGATTTCCCAGTGAAAACTAATAGTAATACAAAAATAGCCTTAGAAAATTATGAGATTTAGAAAGGGACCAATACATATCCATATAGCATCCTAAATAAAGTTTGGACATAAACTCCATTGGTGGCTAGCATTTTTTCCATATGGCGTGTATTCTTGGTTCATGTTTGTAATGAACTCTCTAAATCTCTCAAGTTTTAGGTGACCAATAGTCAAAGTTCATCTGTTTCAAGTGGAAATTTGAGGTATCTTCATTTCACTTGTTTATTGGCCTAGGTATCTTAGTTATATTTTTCAAGTAACAATGACTTATTTCTATGATTTAATTATAATTTTGTTGGTTTCCTAGTAAATTTTTAAAAAAAGTCCTTAGGAAATCATGATATTTGTCAGCGTATCAACACATCCATATAGCTTTTCCAAAAAAAAATTGAGTCTGAAACTTTATTGGATGCCAACATTTCTTTCATATGTCGTACATTCATAGCTTAATTAAGTCTTAATGAATCCTTTTATGCATTAAAATTTTATTGTAACTTGATTTTATTTTTTTACCAGGACAGAAATCTGCCATCGACTGCATAGCAGAGCCTGTAGGGGAGCTGCTGTACAAACAGCTCTACATCAGCTACCATAGGCGTACTACGCAGACGGTGCCATCCACCTGCTCCGACATTCTCCACCTGGTGCACTCCTACTTCCGGCGCGGTCCGCCACAACAGGACCCGCAACTGCCGGTAGGACGACGACGGTCACTCACAGGCCGGTGGCACCGAGCGGCGGACTACAGCCGGCACGCTGACGTGCAGTTCAGGCCTCGAGTGTTCGGCCCCGCCGAGCACTGGACCGTCCTCGACGTCCGCCACGACGAAGGCACACTCCACGTTCCCTTTCCTCCGTGTCGGCGCCAGCACCTTGACCATGCTGCGCAACCTGATGGCGCTGGAGGAGAGGCCCATCACGGCCTACTGCGTTTTCGTCTCGCAGCTGGCCTGCACGGCGGAGGACGTCGACCTGCTGCAGAGCGCCAAGGTGCTGGAGGATTTCCTCGGCAGCGACGATGAGGCCACCACAGGCCTCGCCGACCTCTGCAACGGCGTCGCCTTGGACATCGACAACGTCCACCGGAACTACCTCAAGCCCACCTGGCACCACCTCGACCGCCGCTGCAGGATGCCTCTGCACAACTTCAACGGACTCTTCCGCGAGAAGTACTGCCGCAACGTCTTCTACCGCATGGTGTTCTTCATCGCCTTAGTCCTCTTCCTTTGCCAGGTCATCTAGGTCACGTATGCGGTTCTTGCATACCACATACCCCATAATAATAGGCCTTGACGATCGCCCTGGCATCGTCTTTGGTTATGGAAACTTCAGATCATAGCCCATGTGTCATTAGCATTTCTACCCACATCCCAAAGGGAGGAACCTTTAGATTTGAAAATTTCTGGATGGAACGAAGTGAAATCTTACAGGTGATCCAACAAAGCTGGGCAAAGCCAGTGACTGCTCAGGATAAGGTTAAAGTCATATTTGCTAAATTCAAATTTCTAAGAAAGGATTTAAAAGCCTAAAAGGCAAAATTCTCTAATCTAGCAATGGTCTTAGCAAATACTAAGGTGACTATCTCCTTCCTTGAATCAATTGAAGAGCTCAGAGATCTGTCCTTAGAAGAATGGAACTTTAAAAAAGTACTCGGGCAGCAGAAGATCTATCGGAAGCAGAGAAGCACCATCAAATAGGTCAAACATGGGGATGCTGGTACTAAGTTTTTTCACACAAACGCCACAATCAAAAATAGAAGAAATAGAGAGGCTTCTTGTATAGTGGTATTGTGGTGCAACACCTTAGTAGCTCCCCATGAGTAGATATGACTACACGCCGGTAGTAATCCTGCTGCAATAATAGACGGTCTGCGCCTAACAAGACTAGTAGCAACAAGACAAAAGCGATCGGTCTAGGTAGTCCAATGCAATTGTAACGACAAAGTAACACATAAGGGCAAGTAAGCAATTTGGCTAGGAAAAAAATATTTGCCTATGAATCAGAGCCGAAACAATCACGATCTCTAGCGGAGTCTCCAAAAATATGTTGGTGCAGTTTTGGGCCAAATACAAACGAACCTTGGAGCCTCAGCTCGGGGTCAACTGTAGGTGCCAGACTGTCCAGTATACTGGATTATCCGATGCATAGCGTCTGACTGTCTGGTGCAGGGCATCAAGCTCAGAAAAACTTAACGGCACCCGAGAAAGATAGCTATCACACTTAAGGTTTACGAGCAAATCAGCAAAGGATAACTATCAAGCTTACGTGACAACGAACGACTAGTTTACAAGCAAACTAGCAAAGAAACCGTTGACGGCCTCACCCGGGAGGGACCCCGTCAGGGCTCGGATGTCGGCGGTGTGCTCTAGGTCAGCCAGCACGCCTAGGGTGTCATCCCTGGCCATGGAGATCAGAAGACGAACAATAGGAGAGGAGAGGAGGAGAAATTAGGGTTTAGGAATAGATGTAACATAAGTAAAGTAAAGTACAATAGATTCGATTCGGGGTAGTTGGTTGTCCTCAATCGGCCGTACCCCCTTATATTTAAAGGAGAGAGATCTGGACCCTCGTACAAGTCACCGGTGTAAATTCTACTCGGACTCAAACATACCGGAATATCCAGCGTCACTGGACTGTCCAGCCCCGCCCACCGGATAGTCCGGTGGAGGCGGCCAACCCGGCTTGCCCAATTTGGTGCTTAACAGGAAGGTGCACATAAAAAAGTTGGGGAGGATGTTAACACTGAATTAACTAGTTGCAGCCTTCCACCTTGGGACAGAAAAAGAGAGGTAGACTGGAACCTTCTTTCACATTCAGAGATATTGATTGGAGTCATACTAGAATATTTGGAGAAGTTATATACATAAGTAGTAGTAGAATCTAAGGCCGGTAACCCGGATGCATGCACCGTCAAAATTAAACCGGGCTGCCATCTTGTTGCTCCGAGTCAGGACCCACGAGTGTGAGGGGGTTTTCCTCTTCTTCATCCGAGTCTATCTTTTCTTTCCTGTCAAGACTCGGGACCCCATTCCTCGTCTCCCGGGCCTCATCGTCAGTTCCTTCTGAATGGAAGCTAATTTTTGACTGTTTGAAGTATTCCACTAGAATTGCAGCGACTGTGATGAGCTCGCCGCCATTGCTGAGCTGTTTGGCATGAGAACGTGCGCCGCATTGCTGGCTCGCGTAGCACAGAGTCTCCACCCAAACCTGGATGATCAGATCCAGCGTGGCCGCCTCGTCTTGCTCCTCCTTGCTGACGAGCTTTGCGCCAAGCTCACATCCTTTGTCTAAGATTGACTCGAGATGATGCTGTGTTGAATGATCGAATGATAGCATCGTGTAACGTCTACCCTTCTCTTCTTCGCCGTACCTCTGCAGGAAGCTGGCCAGACCCTCAGCGGAGCTGAACTGCTGATGATCTGTAGTAGGACCACAGGTGATAAGGCCATAGCACACCGAGACGTAAGTATCGCGTCCGGCAGTGGGACCGGGGAGCATGTAGGGGCATGAGGCGAGGAGGTACAGCATGTAGCTAGAGAGCACGTCGGCCGCCTCGGCAAGATGATCCGCTCGCTGCCGCTCGTGCTCCTGCATCTGCATCGCCTCCTCCTCGTCGGCAATAATGGCAGCAAGATGATCCTGTTGCTTTTTGTGCCAACTGCTCGTGTAGATGTTAGTGGCGATGTGCCAGACAAGGATCTTCTCTTCCACGCTCCAGGACAAGCCGTCGTACAATCCCCAATTCTTGAGCTCCGCTTGACCCCGTGAATCAAAATGAGAAGATACCATGCCGTCGCGGTTGATCCGTGCGTCAAGGTCACGCCCCTTACGCACGATGTGGTCCACCACCAGCCTCCGGATGAACGCCGAGACAGGGGTGGACGTCGAGTAGGCCCGCGTATTCCATGCGTCCTCTAGACCCATCCACCTGGCCACCTTGCTTCTCTTGCTGGCCCTGCAGCGAGATGCCAGCTGAAGCAAGTTGTGTTGCCCCATGGAGCCCGACCAGTAGCTTCCCCAGTCCGCCGCACGGACGCGCCGACGGAGGGACAGAACGGCACGGCCAAGCGAGCCGCCGATGGAAGAAGAATGCTTCAGGAGGAGCACGCATGCCCAACTCGAGAATATGGCCCTCAACGCCGACACGGCCTCCAGGGCGAGGGCCCCGACCAGCAAGACATAGGTGACTGCGACGTCTACCCGGCTGTAGCCGTCCAGCCCACGGTGGTGGTGGTCCAGCACAAGGAACAGCAGCAGCGCGGCGGCGGTGAACACCGGCGAGAGCATGTGGATGCAGAGGCCATACCAAGAGTGCATGACCTCAGCCTTGGTGTACAAGACGTCGTGCATCAGGGAAAGCTGCATCTCAGCCACCTCGTACAGGAGATCCTTCTTCATGAGATCATTAGCTTCAGGGTGATCAACTTCGTAAAGTTGCCCCTGCAGCAGTAATTCCTTGGGAACCCCAAGCATCTGGTGAGCCATTAGCAGGCAGTCCTCCGTGTCCCAGGAAGCTGAATCGACGACATTCTTTGGCCCACCCCCTCCACCCTGCCTGTGATGACTCTTTTCCATTCGCCGGTAGTTCTTTCCCACCGGGCTACTAGCGGCACACCGGAGCGCCCACACTCTCTCCCCGTACTTGACAACACCGACCAAGAACATAAGGATGGTGGCCCAGAAGAGGAAAGAGTGGCGGCCGACGACGGAGGACACGGAGACGACGTAGCCAGCTGCCGCCACCTGCACAAGGAGCGTCTGCAGGTGCCGTAACCACAGCTGGTTGTCCTCAATGGCGTAGGCGGTGATGTTGTCCTGCCCACCCAAATGGAGAAGCAGAAAGGGCGCCCAGAACGCCGCGAGCTCATGTTCGGCAGACCTGCTGATCACGGCCATATGGCCTAGCACGTAGATGGCCGTGCTGTCGGCCAGGATGTACGCCGACCAAGAGAAGAACTTGAGCGCGCCGGAGTTCACCCACCGCCGGAATTCCGCCAGTACGAGCAGCAGCACCTGGAGCGTGAAGCTCAGCAGCACCAGCGCTTGGATACCCCATTCGTGCCATGCTTTCAATGCACCCACTGATCCTGATGCCATCGATGCCTCTACCTTTGATTGGTCCTGAAATGAAATGAATTCAACGGTCCAAATCAAGTAGCTAGAATTGTATCCTTATCTTTACCTAATACCCCACCCTACATTCTTCATTCGTCCGTCAAAGAAAAATCTACATAGTGAGTTGCTTCCAAGTTCCCGTTATTGTCCGAAACTCCAGACTTTCCCCTGAAGCCTCCCTAGGGCCATAGACATCGCTCGCTTGCTGGAGCTGCTACACGCCATGGAAAGTTTCTTGCCGCGTGGGTGTGCAGCCACAGGCTTCTGGTCTTGTCTGCAGAAGCCATCATCTAGGATGAGGTGAGGAGATTGGGAAGCAGGGACCAGGGGACATCCGATGGCTGCGCGTGTGGCTGTGAAAGCGTGAGGGAGGGATATCAAGATATCTTATTTTAATGTTACTAGCAAAATGCCCGTGAGTTCCAATAAAAAAAAAATCCTTATCAATATATGTAAGAATAGGCCTCGCAAATAAATTCAACGTCGTATTGTTTCGACTTTTTCCATTGACTGCGAGTGAAATTTAGGCTACTGTCAGTTGGGTTAGAAAGATTATCTTTTCCTTTTAGCTTTTCTGCCATACATAGGATGTCGAAAACGAGGTCCGTATGCTACTTGGGCGTCTGTTTCCTGCAGTTCGAATCGGGCTCGCAAATAAATTCCACATTATATTGTTTCGACGATTCCTGTTGACTGCGAGTGAATTTTAGGGTCTCATCAGTTGGGTTCTAAATGTTATCATTTTAGCTTTGCATTGACATGCAGAACGTAAAAAACAAAGTCCGTATGCGACTAGAGCATCCGTTTTCGCGTGGACTCCTCCGGCAGTCCAAATCAGGCTCGCCAATAAATTCCGTATCATATTGTTTCGACGATTCCCGTTTACTACCAACGAATTTTAAAAAAGTGGTGTCAGTTGGTTTGGAAAGATATATAGAACGTAAAAAAAAGAGTCCGTATGCGACCGGAGCGTTCATTTTCGCGTAGGCTGCTCGTGCCGTCCGAATCGGGGTCGTAAATAATGAAATTTCAGACGAATAGGGCCCACATGTAAGGTATGTGAGGTTGGAAGAGGTGGTTGATGATGAAGGTGATGGTGAGTTTCAATTGGCACAAGTAACTTGAAATTTATTATTAGCACATATAACAAATGGCAATCAAAAACATTTTTGCAGATTCTATTTAGGGGACTCATTGGCTACGATTTTTGGCACAGTTATAGAGCACTGATGACTGCAATGGAGTTGTTTTCTTCTTATGGATGGCCTTTTATGTTTAGAATTGGATTTTAAGCGACATGCTTGTTTCTCTTTTGAGTTTGAACTATAATAATTTGGTCTGAAACTCTCTTTGGGAGTGTAAGCCGGACTTTTCCATTATCTAAAAAAATTTTTGTTCCTTCAAATTTTGCTTTGCTGCATATAGGTGATGATGGCAACGATCGAGATGGATCGAGATGGTGGTGGATTTTTAACTGAATTAGCCAATGGAGTTGGTGAGTTTCAGACATCTACAAGCAACACAATTATTTTCCATACCTATGTTCCAGTTTTGATTTGTGTTACGGTACACAAGTTATCTCATAGTAGAAGATAAGACTTAAAACAGTTCTGAACTGTTGAGTTAAGAGAAGATAAAGTAAATATTGTAATAGATTAAATGGGGAAAGAATAATAAAAAATGAAAAAAGCCCGTTCCCTCTCCCACTCCTCCGCCTGTTTCGCTACCAGAACTGCAGGAGCGACCACGCAAGGCCGCAGGGGTGTCGAGGGAGGCGGCGATTTCTCAGGGATTGCGATCAAGAGAGCTGCGGATGACCGGGAGCCGATCCGTCACGTTTCCGTCGGAAGCCGTGGCGGCGTTGGCTATCTATCTGGCGACGCTGCTGGCCCTGGGCTGTTCGACGGCGCCGGTTGCTGGGTACAAACTCGAGGACCTGAGTGACTGCATGGAGGCGATCTACGACATGCACTAGAACAGGTTCATGTGGCCAGGTTGCGACCGGATGATGACGGACTGGGAGATCAGTACGCAGCTCCCCTATTCCTTGCCTCCGCCACTGGTCGGAAGACAACGATCACGTCTCCGTCCGTCCATGCCAGCCACGTCCGTTAGTTTAGGTTAATTATTGTTCATTATCCTAGCCAGCTAGTGTTTTAATTGAAAATTCTATTTTTGCTTAAAATTGATATTGTTAGATTATCTTTATTTAATTTTTTTTGTTTTTACTTTTTTGTCCTAAATAATACATTTTGTTTTCCAAATTCTACTTTTTGGTATATTATTTTGAGAACATGTTTGCTTTGTTTAAAGAAAACATCTATAAGTTTTTTATACGGTGGTGTGTGCGATCAAAACAACATTGATATTTATAATTTTGTTCCTCGAGTTTTTAAATTATGTAACCACTAAAGTGTTGTCATCTGGTCTTTGAAAAAAAATTTATAAACTTACTCTATTCTAAATATAGCTTTTACAAATTTGTCTAAATTTTTTAAAAAGGTGCCAAGATTTGTGATAAAATTTTTGTTACATTAGTTATACCGTAAAATATATTTACATACGTGTCGTAAATGTTCATATTTTTTAGAAAAGATTGGGATAGAACAAAGGCAAGGTATTTTTCGTACCACCTGGTACCCTTGCGATTATTCGTGGTTGTGATCTAAGAAAGAGATTTAATAAGATTAATTTAAATGGTGTTGGTTCCATTTTTCTAGTACCAGACCCACTAATTTGGTAGCTTCTAGTACCATCCCATTGGTACCGATCGGTACCACCTAGTGCCACCAATTTTTAAATTCTTACATTTTGCGGACGATTCTTATTTTTTCCAACCATTGTAAGCTCTGTATTAATATAGATGGTTGGATATTCATCAAATTTGGTGGTGTGGATGTTTTTTTCATCGACTAACATGGTAATTTCTAGGTCATGGTGACTTGTTTTAACTCATTTATTTCTAGTCAAGAGCACGTCAAATTTTTCTCAGCCCAAGCTAAATTTCTCAAAGAAATGAAATGTGTGTACTTGTCGCCATCAAAGGAAAATATATTTTTCTATGAATTTAATTGAAGTTAGAAAAGCCTTACTTGACTAATACTAAAACACATTAGATTTTGAATCGAATGGTAATTAACCATCACCAATTCTCCAACCTCAAGTAGACCAGGTAACATCCGATATTCATAGATAATTCAGTGGATCATGGATAACATCCAACCTCAAGTAGGGGAGCTAGAATCCTGGGACACCCAAAGTATTTTGACCATATGCTAAACACGAAGGCCACACCCGCATGTCTGCGGTTTTCCTCATAGAGCTTCCGTAGACCTCTCAGTCGTCTTACTTGTATGCTCACAACGTAAGGAGATGCCATGCACAATGTGGTCGCACAAGGAGATGCACCTAACCTGCTACAATCATTCTTGGGTGTGGTAGGTGGTAGCAGGGGCGGCCCCAGCGGGTGGCCAAGGTATGGCGAGGCATACCCTAAGAAACTGATAGGCAAAGCCTACATCACATAAAAACACTTGCTGAGTTGGTTATAGCTCTCTGTTGCCAATAACAGGGCGCAGGTTCGAGTCTTGCTGTGCGCAAAGAGGTTGGTTTTTTTGCTCTTTTTCTCCTCTACAATTTTTATGACCATTTTTTCTTTTTTTTTCAATGTATTTTATGTGTTTGGCATACCCTACGAAAAAAACCTAGGTCCGCCACTGGGTGGTAGTGCCCAAGGAATCATGAAAAGTGTTCCCACCACAACGACCTCAAGGCGTAGCTGTATGGCCGACTTGGTGGCCATATCGAATAGCTGCTTGACAAAGCACGCCTATGTATGTGGAAGACCTTCGCCCCACAACAACAAAACGATGAGAATCTGTTTTAAAATATTTCTTGACTATTTTGTTAGCTATACTGGTGAAAATTATTTATCTTAATCTAGATAGTTGGATAATTGTAATAGTCAATAGTGTATATCTTTTTAGTTATATTTGACTTAACCGATTTAATATAGATCGTCATATTTTCATAAAATCCACGATATATGTCTTTTTTTCCTGATTAATATGATAGTTTCTAGGCTCTTGATTGCTCATTTAACATAGACCATCCCTTCTTGCTAAATCCAATGGTGAATATTTTCTGATTAGTGTGGTAATTTATGAATCCTCTTGGCAATTGATTTAATACAGACCATAAGATTTTCATAAAATCCAACAGTTGTGAATTTTTCTTTTGTTGGTTAATATGGTATTTTTTTTGGACACTTTCGAAGAATGTGGTGATTTTTTAGTACTCCTGTATTAATATAATAGATATGCGCAGAGAAAATAAGAACCAAAATCCTATATTAGCATTTATCATAAACCGCGGAAATATATATTTTACAATGATTAGTCTAGCGGCGCTATCGTCTGTTTCTATAAACTTGGTCAGCCTCATAAATTCATAATAATAGTTTGCTTAAAGTTATAAGAAAAAAGATAAAGAGAAATATATTAAATAGAAAAAATAGAGCTAGGAGCAAAGGAAAGGAAAGAAAAATATAAAAAAAGAGACTCATGTCAGTTTGCTTAAAGTTATAAGAAAAAAGATAAAGAGAAATATATTAAATAGAAAAAATAGAGCTAAGAGCAAAGGAAAGGAAAGAAAAATATAAAAAAAGAGACTCTTGTCATTACGTGGGAGCTGGGAATGGGAGACCAGATCGGTCTTGTAGTCCAAGCCGGTTGTCGGACACCATAAGAAAAGGAAAGAAAACAACCGAAACCCGTTCGCATTTGGACAATTAATTTAGATCTTTTTTTCTTTGTTTGATCGCCGGACTCTTTAATTTAATGTAGACCGCTAGATGTTCATAAAATTTAATGGTTCGGATTCTTTACTTTCAATGAAATATACACCCTTAGATCTTCATAAAATCTGACGGTGGTGGGCTTTTTTTTCTCCAATTAACGTGGTAATTTCTAGGCTCTCTCGGCGAACCTGGTGTCTTCTTTTAACACTCTAATATGTATATAATAGATATTTTTAGGTATTACTTCCTAGGCGATAATATCTCATTTTAACCACTTAGATCTAACAGAATGGACGGTTCACAGTTGTTTCGGTGTACCGTGGCAATTGCCTCCAGTTTTTATGAAAAATAAGATTTTTCCATACCTATGTTTCTGTTTTTATGAAAATATGATTTGCCATAGATGACGTGGCAGTGGCAATAGAGCCTGTATGGATTCAGCGCGACGTTCAAGTGTTAGGATTGGGAAACCAAGTAGTATTCATCCAAGATTGACTAGGAAGAAGAAACCAAGTATCAAGAGTATTAATCAACTCTAAAAGGAAAGGTGATGGACCTCTCCTAAGTGTTGCATTGCTCAGATTTTAGTTGCTGCGTATGCAAAATGTGTACTGGTTTCACTAGAGAATATGTCAATTTCAGTAAAAACTGGTTGCTGCTACATTCTTTTTTTGTAGAACATCATTACTGCCATATGGAATAAGATGTGGAACCGTGATCTTTGTAGCAATATGGATGCTCTGTTGGTAGTGATCCAAGTCACAAAGAAAATTTCTGTAGTGGCAGTGTGGTGCATGTGCTTGCCTCAATATTTTGTTGATTTCCAGTGAACCTATTTCCATTTGGCATCTATTAGTTGAAGTCCTTAAAACATGTAAGATTTGGACTATTTATTATTGGTTGATCCAATCGACTTGTAATATTTGGGACTCTATTCAGGTACATTATTTTGTGGTAGCTGTTATGTTGCTACCCTATGGACTTCTATTGTTTGAGACTTTATATCTAGGATGATACTGAGTATTGACACCACCAGATGCACGGGGTATATCTAGTATATACTAACGTGTTATAACTTGTTATTTTTTTCGTTATTGATTAATTTTTATGTGTAATTGACTAGAGATACTTTCTAGCATGATTGTGCCATTTTTTTGAATTTTTTTGAATTTGTTTGAATTTGATCCAAATTTTCTGAATATTCGTAATATTCGCTATTACCGGTGAGGACCGAAATTTTTTCTCCCAAATAAAAAAGCCGTGGGTCATGATCCATCTGTACAATTAACTTGCTGCATTGTGGCTTTGGTCTCCTGGCCGCAATTATTCACCTCTGTTTCTATAAAAAAAATAAATTAGTCCACTAGTCCTGCCTATAGCATTAAAAAAATAACCCCTAAATTTATAGAGATATCATAGAAAAAACAAGATAAAACAAATAGATATAATTGGATAGATAAATTTAATAGTGACAAAAGTTAGTAATTTAAAAATATATATAGGTATTTTTTATCTATTTTTTCATAGCTAATTTCTCAGTGCTCTGGAATAACTGTGGACTATCCATTTCATTGTATATGGATAGATATGATGACTTATCTCTTCCAAGAAAGTAATAGAAGAAATGTAAATTTGTATATTTATTAAAGAAAAATAAGATAAATAGTGAAAATATGTCTCCACATTAGATCTATTTTTTTTTTCTACCGGTTGTAACATGGCAACGGGGTGAACAAACCTAACATGATCTTTGGGAGATTTAATGTGACGTAACCTTAAAAAGCATTACATGATCCCTAACATGCTGATCTTTGAACGTGCAAAAACCTAGCGCGCCTTTTAAAGTGTTCCTTTGTAGCAGGATTTGAGTAAATCGGCGCCAAGTTGGGGCTTGGAACAGTAACAGAGGTGCAAATTTGAACCGGATCACACACACGACTAGGCTATGCTCAGCTTGTATTGGGAATGGCTGGCTCCACATGCTAACTGTGGACCACCACCGTGGCTGCGGTCTGCAGTACACAGTGACGACGCGGCGTCGGCGAGGAGAGGAACTCACCGTGGACGACACGGTATATATCTTAAGCTCGTGCAGCGTAGGACAACACAACACCCCACAGGGATCAACTCTACGACGTCTACGGCGGGTTGGAAAGGAAGCCGATCACCACCATCAGTATATATCTTCTCGAAGATAATGGAGTAGTAGATTAGATGGCGGATCGGAGGTTGTTGTCGTTGGCAGAGAAGCGGCAGCACAGGAGGACAAGGACGATGACGTTACCGGAGAGAGAAATTGTTAGCCCCGTCACCGTGGTTCCATCTCCCCTGCTAGCTCCTTGCGTCCCCCCGACGAAGGCTGTGCTGTGCATGAGGTGTAGTGAAGGTTCTTACCAGACGCGACGCGCAGAGTGGCAGAGCGTCCGTGACAAAGATGGACAGCTGAGGCAGCTCAGGAGAGATGGAAATGGAGTGGCTGCGTGCTTCATTAACGCCCCTTCCTGCTTATATAGCAAGGGAACCTGACCCTAGCTAGGGTTATATATTTCACTCAGGGCCAATTTCTCATCTCGGAGGGGCCACCACAGGATGTGGAGCCAGGCTCGACTAGTGTCAACTGTCAAGTGGTTTTGTTTTGATTTATTACTGGGTCTTTCTTGGGACCCTAGCTACTCTCTTTGGCGGCAGAGAACAGAAAGCAGCAACAAAAATTGCCGCAATTTTGTTCTTTCTTGATATACTCCTTTATATATATAAATACACACACACAGAGACAACCCCACTGGGAAATGGTGCTTTCAATTATCTGGCTGTGCATACGACTGCTTACTATCTAGTGCAGAACCGAACGCAAACTTCGCAAGGATTTGTCGCACGAATGTAGTACCTAATAAAGTTAAAATTTTCATTTTGCCTGGCTTTTCTTTTGGTCCAATTTGTTCCGCAAACATGCATGTGTTGGACACAGGGAAGACTTCGCTCGCTGCGGTGCTGCTTCTGAGTCTCCGCAACACCTCTTATATTATTCTCCCCAACACCATTAGAGATAGCCTAATATCTCAACATGACCACACCACTTAGCCAACCGGGATTTCAAAAGTAAAATAACTATTCTTCTTCGGTCCAGCACCAGTGCCAGGCCGTGCTGCCTCCGCCGTGCCACTGCGTCGTTGCTGCCGCTCTTGCGCTACCTCCGTCGCTGTCTGCAGTCGTGCCGCGCTCCCCGCAGTCATGCCCGCCTCCGCTTCCTAGCCGCACAAATTTAGAGGTTATTTTAATTCAACTTTCATAATGGCATGGTAGGTAATTTCTATGCAAATTTAGAGGGTTATTTTAATTCATCTTTCGTAATGGCATGGTGGGTAATTTTTTAGAAAAGTGTAATAGATCTAATGGTTATTATTATTAGAGTCACCTGATGGACGGCCAGATGTTTCTCTTTTTTTGAGAATTTTTTGAATTTCTCTTTTTTTCTACCGCATCTGGTGAGAATCGACGTGGAGACTCTAAAAAGAGCCTCCAATTAGTAATAGTAAGATGTTCATTCGGAGCACACGTTACGGTCTCCCAAGAAGTTACATCCTATGGGGTCCGTGGCTCACCTTACATTTTGTGATTAAAATAATATATACTACTGTAGAATGGGGCTTCGGTTGTACTCCTAACCCTCCCACAATACAAGTCATTCTTGATTTCAGTGTACTACATTTAATCTTTAGCCTTATTAAAAAAATTATAAATATTATTTATTTTTTATGATTATGTTTATAATCTTAAGTATTTTTATATAACTTACTTTTTTATTTTTTAATTAAATTTTTGGATAAGACGACTGATTAAGTGTGCACAAAATTCAAAAACCGTGACTTTTTTGTGGGACGGAAGGAGTAGACATTAATACGGGCCAATGTTACGGTTAGGGGTCCTGACGGACGTTATACCAGTTTGTCTAATATCTCAAGTTCTCAACAAAGACCACACCACTTGGCCAACCAGGATTTCAAAAGTAATGGACCAGTTGTCTCTTTTTTGTGAAAAAAACCCATTCTTCTTCGTGCCCCACTTTGCTTATTTAAAATTAGACGAGCACCCGTTATGATCTCCCGTGAAGTTACATCCTATGGCGTGCAACCCGGTCCATGGCTCGAGGCCTGGCCCACGTTACCTTTTGTGATTGATTACAATGTGATTGGTGTCGGCCCTAAACGTCACTAAATCCCGAAGCCACCCCTAATTATATCCTACAAGTGATAATCACAGTATAGGTATTGGGAACTAAATATGCCAGTGATGAACCCTTCCGGTTTCTTCTCCGTACCCAAAAGAAAGATATGTGTAATCAATGACAGCTGGAATATAATAAATGGGTGCAGGCGCTCCGAAGAACCAAGTCAAGTCTGGAATATAACAACCAAGTCAAGTCAAGTCCTTGATCTACCTACTGGCGTGCCTATAATATATAACCTGCAGTGCGTTCTAGCCAAACTAAAGCAAGTCTCGCAGCCGAAAAATACTAAGTACTGTCTCCTTCCTGTAAGGAATACATTTCTAACTTTGTATTAAGACAAGTATATACTATATATGGAACGGGGGTAGCATAACTTTCCTTCCGTTCAATGTATGCATGATGATACTACATGCGTGAAGAAAAGGCGACATTACATTAATTAGCATATGCTTGTTAAAGTGTCCTCCACATGGAATCATGGATCGTTCACATGGGGGATGCGTGTAGTCACACCACCACATAAGGTACAACGACTCGCAGGATCGATGTGTGCAGGCAACTGAGAACTAATTAAATTGAACCGATCACGCACGCTAACCATGACTCCCTAGTTATCGCCGCCTCGTCGTCCTAGCTATAAGGGTCGAGTGGGTAGTAGGTTGCACTGGCACTTTCCTGCCGAAATGCTCGACACGGCAGACAGATTCCGGATGATGGCGGAGACTCCGATCTCAGGTCGGTCACCACCATCAGCAGCAGCTGCGTCGTCTGTCTGAACCTGCACGCAGTAGTAGGTATAGTGCTATATCTACTATAATTTTACTTAATGATGTTCCTTTTTGTGCATAATTTGTTATGATTTTTTTTATTTTACTTATGCTTAGACTACATCGAACTTACATAGCTACAATATTCAGTTTTTCTATCTGACTTTACTTAATGCTGTTTATTTTTGCCATTCTTATGTTTATATTTTGTTATGGTTTTTGTAATCTGAATAATGCTTAGACTACACCTTATTTACAGCAAATTTTAAGTTTATTTATCCATTAGTACAATATGCGTAAATGAATTGTGCCACTTACAGTAGTCCCGATTCTTCAGGTCACCAGCCGATGGTATGACATGATCAGCTAGCAGCTTGAGTTGCTTCTCATTGAGTAGAAGGTCGAAGATCTTGTCTGCCTAAGAGTGTGCCTGTACGTGATGGTGGCGATGGCAATTAGGGGTGGGCAAAAAACCGATACCCGAACCCTGAACCCGAACCCAGAATAACCGATCCCAAAAAATTCATTCGCTAGTTCGGGTAGCGAATCTTAAAACCCGAAAAATACTACGGGTAGTTCTGGTATTGCCTCCCGGTACCCAAATTTCCTGAAAAACCCGAAATTCGCGGAGATCCCAAGCTGTGTGCACTTTCAGCCCAGCCCAATGCCATCGTCAGTACTCAAGCCCAGTATTTCTTCAGCACTCCACGCCATATGCATTGCAATCGTAACCTAGCCCATGTATTCCATACGCTTTGCCGCCGCACACAGGACCTCGGTGTCCTCGGTGGTTATATCCGTCCGTATTCGAGTTCCGATCTGTATAGAAGGGTTAAGATCCGATCCGTATTCAAGTCCGGACATTTAGTATTTGATCCGTATCTGAGTACATGCTCAAAGTTGGATAAATATGATGTCAATAACCATTCAAGTCTTATCCGACATATTTGATTAATATCCGTGTCCAATCCGAATCCGAAGAAAAAATATGAAAACAAATACGGTATCAACAATATATGTCCGTATTCGATCCGATTACACCCCTATCGGTGGTCATCGCTCCCCTCCCTCCATCGCAATCTCACCCCCACTCCTTTTCTCCACCGTGAAGGCTCACTCTTGGCACCATCGGCAAGGCTCCATCATTTCTACCTCCTCCATGGCCACTTGCTCGTGGCCACACAGAAGGCCCTGTGCAGCCACCTCCTCCATGAACGAGCCAAGGCAACAGGCAAGGGAAGAGTGATGGAGCATCACAGATCTGGCCACCGGTGACCTCACGGGATGGGAAGCAGCTATACATGTGTTCCTTTTTCATTTTGCCCCTCCCCCAATCTGGTTTGTTGAGAAGTTCAGATCTGTTGCTATACGGAGCGATGATATTTTGCTCGATCTGTTGTTTCTCCAGAAGTTCAGATCTCATGATGCGATGACTAGTAGTGTTTGTTTGGATATATTGTAAATGGTCGAATAGATTGATCTATCGATTTGATCTGCGATTATAAATTGCAGCATGAGATTTGCTTGTTCATCGGGTACTTCCGGAAAACCCGACACCCAAAACTGATTTTTCGGGTACCCAAAATTTCAGGTTAGCTTTTTCTAGGGCGAACATCTGTAACGATTTCAGGAATCCGAAATACCCGACCAGAATTTTTCGGGTAACCCGAATGCCCACTCCTAATGACAATCTCCTTCCCTCCCCACGCAACTCGGCCTTGGCATCAGCCTCGGCCTTGACCTCCGACTTCCCTACAAAAACATTCCAATTTCGCACACCTTGCCTCACCCTCTATGGCATAAATTCATCCTATTTCCATCTACGTGTTTTTTTATGTCATTGTTGTAGGACCGAAGACTGTGACTAAAGGAGGTGAATAGGAGTAGTTAAAAACTCGTATTCGAAAACCCCAACTCGATACTTGTGAAGAAGCGCGTACTTGGCACCATCAACTGAACAGATATATGCCAAATACAAAGTGAAAGCACTCAAAGCAACGCCTAAAAATTTGGACGCGAAACGAGAAAACCTCAGAAAAACTGCAGATTCCTGCTAGAGAGGGCTGCAAAGAAAATTGTCAAAACCTTCAAGAGAAGCTCCAAAAATCTACCAAAAAATATCACACCCTCACATGACAACATAGAACAGCTCCTGAAAAATTCAGAACAAATGGAGCAAGTTGTGACCACCGGAAGGTCTGGTACTCTTCACTGGCTGACACCGAAAAAGGTTTGAACCAAAACCCTATCAAATCAACTCCAAAAATTATGAAATTTTTAATGAAGATTAAGAATGGGTCAAGGGATAACTCCATAAATTTTCAGCTCATTTGGAGAAGAATTTAAATTCCCACACCCACCAAACTGTCTGATGGTGTACACACCGGACCATTCAATGCTCATAGAAAGGCAGACCTCCTCCAAAAAATAATTACCAAAACCTGACTAAAACACCTCCAAAAATTCTGAAATTTTTATGGGAGCTTTATGATATGATATAGAAGAACTCCACAAAATTTCAGACATTTGACCACCGAACTGGCCAGTGTGAAGAAATAGAGAAAACTGGACAGGGCAAAAATAGCCTCAATCCTTGCACGAATTTGTCCAAACCTTGACAAAACGAACTCCAACCTTCACGAAACTTTGACGAAACTTGTCTAAGATATGAAGAAACTTTTCTCAAAAGTTCTAGGATTCTTCACGAATTTGACTCCTCAAGAAGTGAAGAACGTTGTCAAGAACAAAGCATCGGGGGCTGCTCGTGGATCCAATGGATTAGGCACTTGAGGGCACAAATCCACCACATCCTAGCATGCCAAAATCACAGCAAAAAGAAGGGTTTCAACCTTGGCCAAACCAAAACACGTGAAAAACCAAGGATTGAAGCAAACCAACTAGAAAGGGGAGGAGAAGCACAAAAGAGTTGATGCACGAAAATCACTTGGATTGCTGCCCAAAAGGGTATGAAAGATCCACAAGATTACAAGAATTTAGTGCCCAAGCAACCTCCCTACTCCTACCCTCTCTTGATGGAGCTAGATCTCACCAAAGCTCTCTAATCTTGAAGCTCTTAGCCTAGGGACAAAATGTCTGCACTAAGCAAACCCTAAAACAAGCCATGAGAGTTTCTAATGACCCCCTCTTAGTCTATAGACCCCTAACAATAAAATCACCCTGAGGGGCTGAAAAGAAAAAGACTCGAAATATCGGAGACGGACGACCACAATGGAGACTTGATCTTCTTAGCTTCCATGCAATCTTCGGATGCCCTCCACGTGGCTAGTAGTCCAATCTACCTTTGCACCCCCGGTTTTGAAGTCAGAAATCAGGAAACTTTAGTAAGTCTCTGCCTGGCCCGCGTTTGGCCCACTTATTCTATCTTGGCTAGCCTTGTCCCAGCCCACCAAGGCTTGAGTAGCTTGGGTAGCGGTTTTTTACCGAAGCCGCCAAAGCCTTCCTCGCATGCCTTCGCGTCGGGGGACTTACACTGACATTGCTGAACCGCTCCTCCGTGTATCGAGCTTCCATGGCTGACCGACACCGAGACTTGCCTTCGGCCCATTGGAGGACTTTTGCCTCACTCCATCGAGGTCTTCCTCTCCTACCTCTAGTCCATTAGAGGACCTCCTCTCTCTCATAAGGCTTGAGCTCATTGACAATCACTCATCACACTAGGAGAGCAATGAAACTAATCCATTGGCTCTCAATTGTTACCCCATCCTCTCCTCCACAGCGGCCCATAAGTTTCTCCCCACTCTACGCTATGTGTTCTTCTAGGTTATCCTTTGGAACATGAACGGTACCGATGCCTAGACTTATCTACCAATTGCATCATCATCTCCCATAACGTCATCTTCGATGGGAACTTTTTCCTTTGCAAATGATCAGTCTCTCATTGAATAATCCACCCTTGATTTTCTAACTAACATGGAGTCTTTGTCTAGCTCCCTATTAGTTCATTTCCTACAAGTACATCTTCTCCTATGGGTTGGCCAACTACCCTCGTGAGCTCCACTCCACGGGCAACGACCAGCAGACTAGCCCATGCTAGCATCCTGCAAGGCGTCCATGCTGGGCCATCTTCCCCCGTCACCTAGCCACCGTGCGGTCCTCACCCCATCAGTCATGTAGTCGTTGGGCCGTCCGCACCTTCCTTCTAGCCCAGGTGTAGGCTCTTGGGTGATTCCCCTACACCACCTACATGCAGGTCATCTTCATCACCACCCGGCTGCCATCCTCCTATCATCTTCACATGGGCCCTTACTAGTTAAACTCCTTACTCCGTAGGCTGCACCAGCACATGCGGCACCAACAAATGTAGTACGGGCTCTCCTTCCCCAGAATTGGTTCTTGTGGCGCCTTCAGTGGTGTCAACTCAAACCGGCTAGTGTACTGCCACATCCGTATCTCTGGTGGATAATGCCCATCATAAGGCCACTCATGGAAAATCTGATTTCCATCTGGATGGTGATGGCCTCAACTTGCATGCTATAGTTCTCTCACCAGTACTGTCCACCTTTTTGCAGTGCATTGGCTGATCCGAACTAGAGCACCACCATGATAGAAGAATTTGATGCTCTACTATCAAACAAGACATGGGACCTTGATCCATGTCTGCCAAAAGTAAATGTTGTCACATGGAAGTGGGTTTGTCACTAGAAGTTTCATTCAGATGGTTCTCTGGAGCGTTACCAGGCCTATTGGGTTCTTCAAGGGTTCACCCAATGGCCAAGAATTGATTTTGATGAGACCATTAGCCTGGCTGTCAAGATTGCCAATGTGCACACAGTGCTAACCCTATTGCTCTCTAGTGATTGGCCAATTCATCTACTTGATGTGAAGAATGCCTTCCTACGTGATACTCTCTCTAAGGCAGTATATTGTGCGCGACCTTATGCTCTATGGACTTGGCTCACCTAGATTACGTCTGTCATCTCAACAAGTCTCCCTATGGGGTAAAGCGGGCTCTACGAGCCTAGTACAATCGGTTTACATCTCACCTCTCCTCTCTTGAATTATTGAAGCTAATTAGATACTTCTTTGTTCATATTTTTGCGGGGCTTAGATATGTCTTATCTGCTTCTCTATGTGGATGATATTATATTGACCGCTTCTTCAACTAGCCTGCTTCAGCGTATCATCGCCGCCGTCTAGGTTCATTTCGCTATTACTGATTGCAAACCTTGTAGCACACCCACTGATACTCACTCCAAACTCTCTAGCGTTTGTCCTCCGGTCGCTGAACCAATGCACTATCGCAGTTTGGTGGGTGCTCTTTAGTATCTGACTTTCATTCGATCATACATTGCTTATGCTGTGCAACAGGCCTGCCTCTTTATGCATGATCCTCGTGAGCCCCATCTTGCTTTGGTGAAGCGTATTTTGCGCTTTCTGCGAGGCACTTTGGACCATGGTTTATTTCTCCATTAGTCTTCTTAGGATGATATGGGTGTTTACTCTGACGTTGACTAGGCCGGCTGTCTTGAGACATGCAAGTCCACCTTTGGATATGCTGTTTTTCTTGGTGACAAATTTATTTTTTGGTCATCCAAACGCTAGCTAGCCTAGTGTATGCCACTCCAGTGCTGCGGCAGAGTATTCTTGCTAACAAATTCACCGAATTAGCCACTTGGCTCTGCCAATTACTTCTTGTGCTTCGTACTCTGCTATGCATGCCGCCATTGCACTACAAGAGATTTGGGCTTCTATGACAAATACTCTATGACAATACAAATAAACAGTCACTAAACTACTCTGTTTATGACATTTTTAAAGAAACATATTTTTTTGTGATCAAAATAAAATGTTTGTCACAAAATTCGTCATGAGATGGTTCTATATGTTCTTTGTGACGTCTTTATATCTGCGTAGTAACAAATAGATTTATGATGAACCGGAATCAATTGGTGTATGACAAAAACGAATCGTCATATAGATTTTTATATAATTGTGTAGGTGATTTTTTGTTTTCTAAACGTGTAGCGGGTTCCATTAATGTTTTCAAGTTATTATTTATACTTTACTGTGCATTGTGATCATTTATTGTTTGTTTGCACTGAAATATAGAGCTCATAAAATAATATTTTATCTTTTGCATTGAGCTGTATGCTGTACAGAGTCTATTGCAAAGACGGGACTAAAGGCTTCTCTGATGCTTGCGTTCAGTTATATAGAGCCTTCGTGTACTGCATTCCCTTCAGCCAGACGATGTGGCACTAACTTGACTGCAACGCGCTCACAAGGCTGCATTGCCTGCACATGCATGCTGGGCCTGGCCTGCTGCTGTTGGGCCATGCAGCTCGAGCTAGCAATAGCATGCCAAGCCAATTTGTTTTTCAAAAAAACACGTCAGACTTTTTATATATAATTCGTATTTTTCTTTTTGCTGGGGCTATAAAATATTACCATAAATTAGATCATACTATGTTAGTTGTGTTATGTATCTGATGAGTAAGACATGTGAACAATTGGCTTAACTATGCAATAATGGTGAGTCAATGCATTTATTTCAATTACGCCATTTGGAAGTCATTTATTTTCAATCCACTTCTTTAAGCACGATATATTTAGAATTTAAGCTTGTGAGTATCTAAATAATCACAACAAACACAATACATGTGGATGATGCTTCTACTCAGTATGCGAAGAAAATATTCGTGACCAAGCAAAAATTGATTTTAGATATTCAATAAGTGCATTTTGTGGACTTTTCATGCAAAGGTGAAAATAGCAACGTTGTGTAACTTGTTAATATCTACAAAATTTGTATGTAGAATTTTTAATGCTTAATCCATTAACACTTTTTAAATTTGAAATTTGTATAAATTCAAACTTTGTTTGGAAACTGTATGAAAAAACATCGACACCTTATGAAGTTTCTTGTCTAAACTTTTTTGAGGATGCAATGTGGATGTATGTTGCTCCTCCACAAAATATCATGACTTTCTGATGCTATTTGTGTATTATTAATTTATTTCTGCAGTAAATCATCGAAAATGCAATTAAATTCATAAAACATTCTAGTGTTGATAGAGAATTGCAAATAAGTTTATAGACCAGTAAACATGCTATTAGAAGGTAACGTCAAGCCCCCACGTAAAAATGAGAAAGCGAACTATCGATCATGTTGAAGCTTGGATGGTTGGAGTGACTTTACAAGTAACCCACACTACGAGTAGAGGCCATATGAAAGAAACACTAGCACCTTGTGAAGTTTCTTGTCCCAACTTTTTGGAAGATAGTACGTGGACATATGTTTCCTCTCCACCAAATATCATGAATTTTTGACTCTATTTGTGTGTTCTTTTTTTTTTTTGCAATATATACATGAATATATGAGCTGAGAAAAAAAATCTCATGGCGCACTGTTCTCTGGCAGAAAATGGTCCAAACCAGCCTATCGGCCTCTCAGGCCCACGGGCCATGGCGATCTGAACCATCGAATCCGATATGACGGCCAGCACCTAGTGCATTTTTGTATAAAATGGAGGAAATTTCTAACCCTACCTCACTTCCTCGCAGCCTCACTTCCTCATTGCCTCGCCTTGCCGGTCTCTCCACCCTGTGAGCGAGAGAGAGGAGGGTCGCCGGTGGCCGGCGTCATCCCGTGGGCCCTCGTCGGTGTCCGCACTCCTCCAAGGTTGAGCGCACCACCGTCGAGCAGCCTCGCAGTGGAGCCTTGTGGTCCCGTGCGCTCACCTCCTCCCCTTTCCTCCTCTCTGCGCTGTGCATCACTGGAGGTCTAGCGGCAGCAAGACCACCGCCCCCTCGGCCGCCCAAGAGGACAATGTGAGGTAATGTTTCATTTCACATTTTCTTGCGCGGGTGGGGAGTAGGGTTAGGGTTAGGGGTTCTTGGATCCGAGCCAAGAGCTGAAAATCCTATTGCATCTTGTGCTTTTCTTGTGTAATTCTTCTTTCCCACCACGCCTTTCTTACCACGCCGCCGGCTCCTTCGCTGTCGGCATCGAGGAGGCATCAAGGAGGAAGTGGAAGAGAATGCCGCTGCCTCGCTCTCCCTAGACGGATTCTTCCATCGCTTCAGACACCGAAGCCCCTGCAGTGAGCCACTACTTCACCGCCGCCATCGGTGTCCGGCAAGAGGCAGCGGTGGCCATGGCCTGTGGCCGTGCTCAAAAAGGTAACTGTCCGTCTGCTCCCCTCCATCCTTCTTCCACTCCCTCATATTGCTAGTCGGATATGATGATGCTAGTGGTCAAGATGCAGCTGTAGTACAACGCCATAGAAATTGATTGCATTGATCCATTATGGTATTAATTTTTCAGTGTTCTTTCTTACGCACTGATGGTCATTTCTATTTTCTGTACTGATGATAGCTTTCTTCTATAAAACTTGACTCTTTCCAAATATAAAATCCTTCTTGGTTGAACTTGAAGGGTATGACTTGAATATGTGAGTGTAGAAGTCTGAGTCTCGTGCTAAAACTGCAACTAAATCGGACATTTCATTCTTGTCATGCACTACTAATTTCCTGATTTCTAGACTCCAATTATATTCCTGATTTGCTTAAACCAGATAGCTATAGGAAAATTGGAGCACTGTTAACTGGAATTGGAATAGCAACTAAGGTAAAGAAATTTAGTGTGTAATAATAGCAAATCTGATTCATTAAGTTACATGTCATCTCATTCATTAAATTGTTTTTAATTATACAAAATCAGAAAACACTAATGGCTTCCAATTTTCTTTGTGCAGGACTTTGAAAATTTGAAGAACAATTGTAGTTGTGGCCTGCAAAGGGTTGTTCTTGATTTTGTTTTGAGATACTTATTCTTATATTTCGATGTGTAAATGTATGGGCCCATTCAATATTTTATAGTATAAGATTGGTTTAAATTGTGATGTTCTATTTCTATATGAAATTAGTTATAACTCATGATGATCGATGGAATGGGCTTGGGCCATCAGTAATTGGGCCTAATTTTTATGCATGCAATTAAATTGGCCCAATAGGGTGAAAATATGGGCTAAACCCAAATATTTGGGTTCTGAAAAATCAGCCCGAAATGAGTTTATGATGATTAAATTTTCACAAAATTTGTCCATGTCAATTGCCACACCATCTGCCATGTCAACTGCCACATCAGCATCCATGTCATGAGCCCATGTCATCAACCATGGCAATGGCTCATGCAACTGCTTATGACATTTCTTATTATGATATATGTCGTCATAGATGTTTGTGACGATAATGTGGTTCTCATAGAGTTTAGTGACGTTTTTGTTCATTTTGTCATGGAAGGTGTTTAGAGACGGGCCTTCTGTGACGAGAGCATTTTCATCACCGTGCCATCACAAAGTGTATTCTATGACATAAAAACCCTAGTTTGTGACATTTTGAAAACATCATAGAAGCCCAGATCTCTTGTAGTGTTGTTTATTGTGGCAACATTAGTGCCATCTAGCTCTCCGGTAACCTGTTCAGCACCAGTGTATGAAACCCGTGGAGATTGATGTCCATGAGCATGTTGGTCTTGGCCATGTTCGGGTTGTCCATGTGCCGACCACCTCACAGTTCACCGACATTAGGGCCGTCTCCAAGTGAAATCCATAGGGGGGCTAGATATACAAAAATTTATATGTGCAATATAGCTAAGGCATGCTTCTACTCACTCAAATAACTTAAATATATATTATTTCGTGTCAAATAATAATGCTAAAAGAGTACATACAGTACTGCTAACCTCATGTTCTACTGAAAAGCATCATCGGTACTTAGTTGAATGATTAACGAAATTCTGTATGCAACCATAGCATTAGGATAAATAGGGAACATTTTCAAGAACTTAAGAATATCAAAAGGACCCTGTCGGTACCCAGCTAACCGGGTACCCGCTTACACTGGACGAAGATCACTAAGGGAGGAAACTTCTGTAGAACAAGGAAGGCCTAAGGCCGCAACAGATGGGCCTGGCCCACTCCTTGGGAAAGCCGGGCCACGCACCCGGCCCACAGGGGAGGCCCCAGACCTCCTTGGAGGACCGAGCCTCCCCCAGCCACGTGAGGAGAGGTCCGGACCTCTCGGGCCGGAGCCCGTACCCTCGGTGGTCCGGGGCCGCCTTGTGCCCACCAAGCACGGAGAGGTCCGGAGCCGGCACCCTCGGTGGTCCGGGACCAGCGCCCTCGGTGGTCCGAGGGCGCCACGTGCCCGCAGAGCACGTGGAGGCCCGGAGCCAGCACCTTCAGTGGTCCGGGGCCGCCACGTGCCCACAAGGCACAAGAGAGTCTCGCAATACCACGTGCCCACGGGGCGCGTGGCGGGGCCTTCAACCAGGCGTCCCGCCTACCTGCCGCATTTATTGCGGGCAGGCGGACGTGCCCGAGGCGGCTGACACCGCCGCTGTCAGGCTGGCACGCCCCGATGCTGCTGACACCACGGGTGTCAGACGGGCGAGCCCCCGCCGCCCGCCGACGCCGCCGCTGTCAGGCGGGCGTGCCCTCCCATCGCCGCTGGCACCGCCGCTGTCAGGCGGCGGCGCCGAGGCAAAGGGGCGCGCCTTACCAAGGCACGGCGGCGATTACAGGGCACTACAGTTGATTTCCCCAGCTACACTGGGGGCTATATTGAGTAAACAAGTACACTGTACACATCATGAGCCGCGCCACGCGCGGCGGCCGCGCTCAGCCTAATACCAGGTAGCGGCGCCGCTACGCTACTATGAGTGTCCCGTCCTGTCACGCGTGCGCACCGCCTGCCCTCGGCCTCTGAAACCCATCAGCGGGTTAGCAGCCGATGGGACAGGGCGGCATAAGGAAGGACGATATGGCGGATCTCCAGGCCATACCAGGTCACGGCGACAGTACAGGCGCAAGGCATGGGAGCGTTGGACATCAGGCGCAAGATAGAACTGTAGCATAGAGGAAATGGGCCGGGACCACCTGTCGGGGCCCGGCCACCATGTACATGCCCCCCTTGGACTATAAAAGGGGAGGCATACGCAACACAGAGGAGAGACCGAACACGGGCTGCATATACGCTCCTCTATCTCCTCAAGTCACACACGGACACTCCCTCGACGGGCACTGATTCCAGACAGGAATACAAGAACACACCCCATAGTGGACGTAGGGTATTACGCTCCGGCGGCCCGAACCACTCTAAATCCTCTCGCCACCATCGTGCCACCATTGACCAGCTAACAACGATTGCTCCCCCTAACTACTCCCCGTACTTAGGATCTCGGCCGGGTGCATTCCGCCACCTGACCAGGAGCACGTCCGCTCCGACACTTGGCGCGCCAGATAGGGGGTAGCATCAGTTAGCATCATCCCTCACCGCATGATGGTGCGCATCCGCGATTTCCATGAGGATGCAGCCGCATCAGAGGAGGTGGCTTCGACTGGGTCGCAGGCCTCCCTCCACCATTCTGAGGGCACGGCGCGGACGCCGCGGCTCCCTCGGCGCCCCTCGGGGGGCGCCGCTGCTGCAAACACTGCAGTAACAAGCGCGGTAGCGGCAAACGCCGCCACGGCGAACCCCGCTCCTGCCAGCGGCCCGCTCGCCGCAGCAAGGGAGCTGCTTCGTAACCCCCCGGGGCCGACAGCCTCACCTAGCGCCCTGGCGCAGTGGCGAAGCGATGTAGATCGCCTGATCCACCTAGCCGAGGTCACCCCTGGCCCAGCTAGGACTGGGTCGCGACTCCCTCCCAGCAGCGGAGGGAGGTCGAACCGCCGCAGGCAGCATGATGCGGCGACTTTCTCGCGTTCCCCCTCCGTAAGGAGCGCGCAGACGGAAGACCTGTGAGCCGAGCTCAACCGCCGGCGAGCAGGCACTCCCACCACCGTGGAGCAACCACGGGTGCAGCCAAGCGCCGCCAAGGGCAAAAACCTTGACGCGGCATTCGCTGCTGCAGCGCCTAAGCCCCCGGCCTACGCGCCACCCCCGGTTGGCGCGCAGACGCCGCCAGGGGTCGTATCGGCTGGAGTTGGCTGCGCCGCTCTCGCGGACAGCCTCCGCTCCGCGCGCTGGCCGCAGAAGTTCCGGCCGCACCTGCCGGAGAAGTACGACGGGAATACCAACCCGTCGGAATTCCTGCAGGTGTACGTCACCGCTATCACAGCGGCCGGCGGAGACGACGCCGTTATGGCGTCATACTTTCATGTCGCCTTGTCTGGGCCGGCCCGGACTTGGCTCATGAACCTGACCCCCGGGTCAATCCGGTCCTGGGAAGAGCTCTGCACTCTGTTCCAGGCGAATTTCGTGAGTGCGTGCCAGCAGTACGGCGTGGAGGCCCACCTCCATGCAGTACGTCAGGAGCCTGGCGAATCCCTCCGAGCGTTCATCGCTCGTTTCGCCAAGGTGCGGGGGACGATCCCTCGCATCACCGACGCATCCATCATCACGGCCTTCCGGCAAGGCGTCCGTGATGAGAAGATGCTGGAGAAACTGGCGACCCGCCAAGTACAGGACGTTGCCACCCTGTACGCACTGGCAGACAAGTGCGCTAGGGCCGCAGAGGGGCGTGCGTGGCACTCCCCGCAACAGGACAGCGCTACCCAGCCAGGTGCCTCTGCCGGTGCCGCCCGGGAAAGCGGCAAGAAAAAGAAGAAGGGCCGACGCCCTGAAAGGTTCCTGGAAGGGGCCCCAGTCGCTGCGGCAGCTCCTGGAGGCCGCGACGCCGGTGGCAAGCGCCCGAGGCAACAGGAGCGGAACAGTGGCGGCTCGTGCCCTGTTCATCCCAACAGCGGTCACAGCGCCGCCGACTGCCGCGAGATACAAAAGCTCATGCAGCGGCGCCTCAGTGACCGCCGAGAGCGTCCGACTAAGGACGACTCACCCCCACGCCAGCGCCCTGGCAAGGGGAAGGCTACCAGCGACGGTGGGCCCGCCGCTGGGGGCAAGGAGATGGGCTATCAGCCCCCGGAGCGGGAGCTCAAAAGCGTCTACGCTCTAGGCCACTCCAGCTCCGAGTCCAGCGACAACGAACGTCGCAAGAAGGTGTACGTTATGTACGGCGGAAGCTGGGCGGTCTCTTCCCGGCGGGACGTGAAGGCCCTGCGCCGAGAAGTCCTCTCGGTCAGGCCAGGCGTCCCTGGGGTGGCTCCACACCACAAGTGGAGAGACACCACCATTTCCTTCGGGCTGGCCGACTGCCCAGAGAACATGGCTGGGGCTGGCGTACTGCCGATCATCACATCGCCGGTGGTCGCCAACATACGGCTCCCCCATGTGTTGATCGATGGCGGAGCCGCCCTCAACATCATCAGCCACGCAGCCTTCAAACAGCTGCAGATTCCGGAGTCGCGCCTGGCTCCGACGCGCCCATTCTCCGGCGTGGGTCCAGTGCCGATCTACCCGAGGGGAAAGATCGACCTGCCGGTCACCTTTGGGACCCCGGAGAAGTTCCGCACAGAGAACGACTAGTTCGATGTCGCGGAAGTCAACCTGCCGTTCAACGCCATCATTGGCAGACCAGCACTGTACTGCTTCATGGCCGTTGCTCATTACGGGTACTTGGTCGTGAAGATGCCGTCCCCGGCGGGTGTTCTCACCGTACCGGGAGACCGCCACGCAGCCGTCGCCGCAGTAGAGAAGCTCCATGCTCTCGCTACTGACGCAGCGAACCCGACGGGGGACAACCCCTCGACCTCTCGGGCCAAGGTTCCTGTTAAGGAACCAAAGGTGCCCAAGGTACGCCCTTCCGACCCCGAGGACGTGCCGGTCAAGACCGTCCAGATCGGGGCGGAACCCTCCCAGACCACCCGCATCGCAGGGAATCTGGGAGAGAAATAGGGAGACGCGCTCGTTACTTTCCTCCGGGCAAATGTCGACGTGTTCGCCTGGGAACCGTCGCAGATGCCTGGGATCCCTAGGGAAGTGATTGAGCACCGTCTGAAGATCAACCCAGACGCCAAGCCGGTACGGCAAAAGCCACGAAGGCAGTCCGTGGAGCGCCAGGACTTCATCCGTCAGGAGGTCCGGAAGCTCCTGGACGCAGGCTTCGTCGAGGAGGTCCACCACCCCGAGTGGGTAGCCAACCCGGTGGTCATCCCCAAGGCGAACGGGAAGCTTCGGATGTGTATCGACTACACCAGCCTCAACAAAGTATGTCCTCCAGACCCTTATCCCCTCCCGCGCATAGACCAGATAGTAGATTCCACCTCCGGGTGCGAACTCTTGTCTTTTTTGGATGCGTACTCTGGATTTCATCAGATCCAGATGGATGAGGAGGATAAGAGGCATACAGCCTTTGTAACAGTAGATGGGTTGTATTGTTACATTGTAATGCCATATGGTCTGAGGAATGCTTTACCTACGTTTCTGCGTGCCATGAATTTCACGTTCCGTGACCTGATCAGAAACGTAGTAGAGGTCTATGTCGATGACATTGTCGTCAAGACCAGGGTAGGGTCGACCTTGATGGAAGACCTGGCCCTTGTTTTCGACAGGTTGCGCACAACGCGCACGAAGCTGAACCCCGAGAAATGCGTCTTTGGCGTCTCGGCTGGTAAGCTGTTAGGTTTCCTAGTGTCACATCGCGGCATTGAGGCAAACCCAACCAAGATCAGGGCAATCGAGGCTATGCGGCCACCGGCCTGCATCAAGGACCTCCAGAAACTCACTGGGTCCTTGGCAGCCCTCAGCCGGTTTATCTCAAGGCTAGCCGAGAGGGCCCTGCCCTTCTTCAAGCTTTTGAGGAAGTCCGGACCATTCATATGGACGGAAGAGGCTGAACAAGCCTTCCAGGAGTTGAAGCAGCATCTCACTACTCTGCCCCTTTTAGTGGCACCAGAGTCTGGTGAGACCCTGTTTCTCTACCTCGCGGCGACATCCGAGGTAGTAAGCATGGTCTTGGTCGCCGAGCGACCAGCCCATTCCCACGAAGGGGACACCGGGGTCCCCCAAGTGGAAGGTGGTGGTCCGCCCACCACAGGAGCTGCAGCCGGCCCCGATACCGGAGGTCCGGCTGGCACACTGCCCTGCCAAGGCGGTGAGCCACCAGAAGCTGGAGGCCAAGCCGCCCAGGGGGCCAGCCTGGCAGGGGGAGATGGCCTCGGACCTGCCGCTAAGGTCCGGACCACCCAGAAGCCGGTGTACTACGTCAGTGAAGTCCTCCACGGGGCGAAGGCCAGGTATCTGGAAGCTCACAAGTTCGCCTACGCATTACTTATTGCTTCCAGAAAGTTGCGCCACTATTTCCAGGCACATAAGGTTGTCGTGGTGACCTCTTACCCACTAAGAGCAATCCTGCGCAATTCTAACGCTACTGGGAATATCGCCAAATGGGCTGCGGAGCTGGTAGAGTTCCAACTCGATTTCCAGCCCCGAAGTGCTGCCAAAAGCCAAGTCTTGGCCGACTTCATCGCAGAGTGGACTCCCACCGCCTCGGAATCTGAAGGTCTGCAGGCCGGGGCGGAACCTTCCCAGCCGGACAGGACCGTCCGGGTTTTCACCGAGCCGCACTGGACTCTCTTCTTCGACGGGTCCGCCCGCGAAAAAGGGTCCGGAGCAGGGGTGGCACTCGTGGACCCAAACGGGGGTCAAGTAAAGTACATAGTATGCTTCGAATTCAAAGCCACTAACAACATGGCGGAATACGAAGGCTTGATCTTTGGGCTCATGATCGCTCAGTCACTAGGAATCAAGCAGCTCCTGGTTAAGGGGGATTCCCAGTTGGTGATCAGACAGGTCCGGGGGGAGTGCTGCTGCAATAACCCCCAGCTCGCAGCATACCTCATGCGAGTGAGGGAGCTCGAGAAGGACTTCGAGGTCCTGGAACTGCAGCACGTTCCCAAGGACCTCAACTCGGTGGCAGATGACCTCTCCGCGAGGGCATCGACTCGGGGCCCAGTACCCGAGGGCGTCTTCAAAAGACAGCTGCTGAGACCAACCGCCCAACCAGCCGAACTGGGCGAAGGGGGCAGAACTAGCACCTCGAAGCTAGCAGTCCCGGTGGTCCTCCATCTCTGGAGCCCACCGAGGATCGTGTGGACTGATGACCCCGGCATGTCATCAGGGACACATCCAATGGCTCAGGACAGTCCCGATGCACGGATCTCAGAGATCCGGGACTACCTGAAGGACAAAATCCTTCCCGAAGAACGTGTCTGCTGAGCGCATAGTGCGGTTGGCTAAACGCTACACGCTAGTAGAAGGGGATCTCTACAGGCGTGGCGCCAATGGCATCCTCATGCGATGCATAACCCGGGAGGAGGGCCGTGATTTACTCACGGAGATCCATGGAGGCGAGTGCGGGAATCATTCAGGGTCCCGTACGCTGGTCGGTAAAGCCTTTCGGCATGGCTTTTACTGGCCGACAGCGCTCCAGGATGCAGCTGAGCTAGTAAGGTCCTGCAAGGCGTGTCAGTTCCACGCAAAGCAGATACACACATCGGCTCAGTCTCTGCAGATGATTCCACCCTCTTGGCCCTTCGCGGTATGGGGAGTGGACATCCTGGGGCCATTCCCTAGAGCTGTCGGTGGGTACCGGTACCTCTACGTTGCCATTGACAAATTCACAAAATGGCCTGAGGTGACCCCAGTAGTAAGCATCACCCAAGGAACTGCAGCAGCTTTCCTTAAGTCCATTGTGTGCCGGTTCGGCGTCCCTAGCCGTATTATAACGGACAACGGGACCCAGTTCACGAGCCGGGTCTTCCAGGACTACTGCGACGGCGTTGGCATCCAGTTATGCTTCGCCTCTGTAGCACATCCTAGGAGCAATGGACAGGTCGAGAGAGCTAACGCAGAAATCCTCAAGGGGCTCAAAACCCGCACCTTCAACTGCTTGCAAAAGCACGGTGCGAAGTGGGTTGATGAGCTCCCCTGCGTGCTATGGGGAATCCGGACCACACCCAGCCGAGCAACCGGGGAAACCCCATTCTTCCTGGTATACGGGGCCGAGGCGTGCCTCCCACCAGAAATACTCTTGGGCTCCCCACGGGTCCAAGCTTTTGATGAATCTTTGCAGGAACAAACAAGGTGCGACGACGTCGACATCGTCGAGGAGCAAAGATGGCAGGCGGCAATCCGGAACGCACGGTACAACCAATCGCTCAAACGCTATCATGAGCGAACCGTGCGGGGCAGGGTACTCCAACCTGGAGATCTGGTCCTGAGGCGCATCTTGAGCCGAGAAGGGCGCAACAAGCTCTCCCCTAGCTGGGAAGGCCCCTTCAAGGTGACAGAGGTTAGTCGCCCCGGTTGCGTTCGCCTCGCCACGGAGGAAGGAGTTCCGCTGCCGAACCCTTGGAATATAGAACACCTCCGTAAGTTTTATCCGTAGGCAAGAAATTCAGGGCAACCCTCTTTCTTTTTATAAGCTAAGTAGGACCACCATGTGGACCAGAGCGGTGAAGGTCCGCCCTTGTAATCCCGACCTCTGGCTGACATCACATGACACCCTGTACCGCTTAATTAAAGAAGGAGTTTAGCCCTGAAATCCTTGTCTACGCTGTTGCCCTACTGCTTACTCAGTTACCATCTCTTCAATTTCTCCTAACCCCTGCGTGGAATCCTACTCTTGCCAAAAATCTCCTTGGAACCAACAGGACTTAGCAGCTTGAGTGTGAAGCGGTTAGCACAAAGGCTGGGAAGGAGGTCCGAAATACTGGGTGCCAGGTCCAGAGAAAAGGGGCTCGCCTTGGTAGCCCGGAGCTGTCAGCTGCTTAGCCTGGTCTCATACCCTAAGCACTGAACACTCCCTACCACGCCGTGAGTTTCCCCCAGTATCTGGAACAGTGCGTTTAGTGCTCCAGACCACCCCCTAAGCTAATGGCGCACCCCCTAGCCTCAGCAGCAAGGTCCGGCTGCGGCTCCAAGGACTTCGAGGCAGCGCGGTTACCTTTTGTTTCGCTAGGAGAGGTCCGAACGACTGCAGGACCGGACCAGAGCTGAGATGTTTTGGACTAAGGATAGTCCAGGGCTGTGTCGCAGTTTTGCCTGGTTCCGTACCCTTAACTCACACACCCTGCTATCCCACGAACAAACATCCTAGCCCCTGGCCCGGACAGCAAATGCTCTGGACCTCGAATAGCGGCAAAGGTCAACTCAGAGTGGGTCCCGTAGGTGCGACACTGACGTTTACCGTGAGTTGCATGCAGGTCTGGCCTCTGACTTGGTGGTAGCCAGCCTCAAAACCTAGAGCCTACCTACCAGGGGGCCAGGGGGTCAGGTGACAACACACCAGCATGCAGCAAAGAGTAAATAAAGATAAGTCGCAACTATCATTCTTATATTACTTGGCATACTAATGTTTTACATTCAAAAAAAAAAAACAAAAAACAAAACAGCAAAAGCTGTTGCCCTACGGCGCTGGAGAGGCCCCTGTCCCCGGTACATCCGGGTCCTCGTCTGCAGGGGTCCGCTGGAACCGGGCAGCGACGACCTCCACCGCCTCCTGCACGCTGACCCAAGCGGCGGCCTCCGCTTCCTCCACCGGACCTGCGATAACCGGGTCCAAGGAGATGGCGGGGTCGTGACTCCGGAAGCAGACCAGGAGGTGTTCCACCACAAGGCGACACAGCTCACGGCCCTCGGCTTCAAGGCGCTCTCCGAGTGTGGAGTCTAGGCGCTGGAGTCGCTCCACCGCCGAGTCAAGGACAGGGAGGGCGTCCGCAATGGTGGACGGCGGCTCTATCACCCGGATCGGACTCAGTCCGAGCGGTACTAGAGCCGAACTCGCTTCCTCGGCCCAGTCGGCGATGCGTTGGAGGCCGGCGCGCATCTGCTCCCGGTCCTCCACCGCCGCCTGCTGAGCAGCACCCTGCTTCAGCTGCTCCAGAGCGGCCCGCTCAGCCAGCAGCTGCCTCTCCTGCTCCGCCAGCTCCGCTTCCCGGGACTTCACCCAATCCTCGCGGACCTTGAGCGTGGCAGCCTGGCGAGCAGCAGAGTCCCTCAGAGCCTTGGCCGACGCCTCCCGCTGAGCGGCGGAGTCCTCGCGAGCCGCAACCGCTGCCTCGCGCTCGACAAGCCTCGACTTCATCTTGTCGAGCTCGGAGTTGACGGCAGCCTGCCGCTCAGACACCTCCACCAGCTCTTGCCGGCGCTGCTCCACGCCCTTCCACGCGGACTCCAGCTTTGCCTGCTCGAGCTTCAGCCGTGCCTCGGCCACCTCGGTCTGCTTCTCGCGGAGCCCAACCGCGCGCTCCCGGCTAGCGAACCTCTGCAGGTCCTCTTGGAAGGCCGCGCGGTCAGCGTCGAGCTCGGTGCGGGCGGTGGAAAGCTCCGCACGGGTCCGTGAGTGTTGGGCGGTGGCGGCTTCGATCCGATCCCCCAGACGGGCCCGCCAGCCGTCCAGGCCCTCACGCTCCTGCTGCAGCCGGGCCCACTCCAGCTGGAGTGCCTCCTGGGCGTCGTCCAGGGCCTGGTGCGCCCGACGTAGCACGCGAGGGAGAGGGGCTCCACCAGGCTGGGGCAGGGGCAGCAGCGGCCTACCCAGAACCTCCTCCAGTTCCCCCTCGGTAGGGGGCGGAGATCCGGGGCTGGTCGTCTGGACGGCGGGCGGCGAAGGCCCCGAGGTCCGAGCGTCAGGAGCCGCCTCCGGCGCAGGCCCTTGGGCCGCGACGCCCTCCGGCTCCGAGCTGCCTCGTGCCTGGGGCTGCGCGCCCGGAGCTACCCCCTCAGCAGGCACTCCGGGTACGGTCTCGACCCCCGAGGCGCCCCCCGGCGTCGGACCACCTGGGGCCTGGGGCCGGACAGACGGAGTGGCCTCCGGTGCAGGCCCCTCGGTCGTAGCCCGGGCCCGCGTGGCGCTCCTGCCGTCGGACCGCCAGGGGCGCACTTCTCCGCCGCGGTCGCCCGGCCACCAGAGCCGCTGGGGGGAGGAACGCCGGCCGGGCGGGTAGGCCTAAACAAAAATGCACGGCGAAAGACTGAGAAGCCTGAAAAAAGCTAGCCGTAGTGCCGCGAAGTATGCGAAGCTAATCCAAAGGGCTTACCTCAAGGTAGGCGCCGACCAGCGGCCACGAAGGCCAGAGCCTCGCCGCGGCTGCCGATCTGTGGTCTGCGCTGCCGGTGGCTGCTGTTGCCGCGGGCCTGAGGCCGGCGGTGCCGGAGAGGGCCGCCGCTGCTGGTCCGGCGTCGGAGGAGGTGCCCGGCGCTGAGGGTGCCGCTGGCCCGGAGGCGGCGGTGGCACTCGCTCCCCTTGCCCAGAGGAGCTGCCTTGCCCTGAGGTCCGCTGACGCTTTGGGTCGGGCTCCGAGACAAAGGTCCCGTCGCCGCGGACCAGCCTTCGCCGGGTCTCCTCACCACCCGCCGGCGGAACGGCGGGGGACGCTGCCACCGGCTCCTTGCCCTTGTCAGCAGGGGCGGTGCCTTTGGCACCAGAACCCCCAACCGGGGCGTCGGCGATGTGGATCCCCCGGTTGGGATCGCCTCCAAGCTGCCGCGCCGCGAGGCCGCCGTCGTCGAGCGTGGGCATCTCCCGGAGCATCGCCGTCCGCAAGGCCTGGTCGCGGCAGAGCGGCACGATAGCGGACGGCAGGCGCAGCTGCTCCGGAGGGAAGCTCACGTCCATGACGCACCGCACCCATTCCTCCAGCAGGAGCGGCGTCAGGTCGTGCTCTTCGCCACGTACTACCCGGCTGCAGTCGTTGGGGCCGGTGTAGTTCCACGCCAACCTTGGCTGCATCTGCAAGGGGGCGAGCCTCCGCCTGAGGAAGTCCGCGAGCACGTGCAGCGAGGTCAGGCCGCCGCTGACGAGCTCGGCGATCCTGGCCAGCACGGGGGAGAGCTCGGGTGGCAGATCCGTCGAGGCACCCTCCGGGAGGGGTGCGTCGGGGCTGCTGTCCGGGAGCGCCAACCGGTCGTTCGGCTCCGCCTTGATGATCACCCAGTCGTTGCGCCAGTGCTCCCACTTGGCGCTGGCGAAGGTGGGGAGATAGGTCGATCTTCCCCCGGACCCTTTCAGCAGGAAGTAGTACCGGCCGATCTCCGTCGAGCTCCGCCCGGAACACCTCACTGAGAAGAAGTGGCGGAGGAGCGTCACGTAGGGAGGAACCCCCACGAACATCTCGCAGAAATGGGCAAAGATAGCCGCGTGGAGGATGGAGTGGGGGGTGAGGTGCTGAAGCTGCAGCCCAAACGCCTCCAGCACCAGCATGAAGAAAGAAGAAATTGGAATCCCCAACCCACAGTAGAGGTAGGGGACGAAGAGGACGAACTCCCCCAGCTACAAGTTGCGGTGGGGGGAGGAGCCCGTGCGAACATTATCGCGGCGCTCCACGTCCGTCCAGCCGAGCAGGCGGCGGACGCGGGTGAGGTTCTCCTCAGTCTCCCGGGGGGATTGGTGGCTCGGACCCATCGCTGAGGAAGCTGGCGATGGAGAAGGCAAGGAGCACGCAGCGGGCAAGGAGCGAGAGCTCTGCTGCGAGGAAGATGAAGCGCCGCGGCGGAAGCGAGGGGTGCAAAGGCAAATGGCGAAAGGACGTGCTCGGCCGATGGTCGAGGCCCCTATTTGACGGTTGCCCCCGATCCTCCGCAGGCCGCGGACGTCAAGGGGTACGCGCGCGCGGGCGCACCCACAGGCCACCAGGTCTATGACAGCAGGGGCCCGAGGAGCCAGTCATGACAGGCGGGTAGAAAAGCAAGCAAGGCTGGAAGGCGAACCGGCGGCCCCTCGCGGACGCGCGTCTCGGCGCAACGCGCGGGGCCCCCGCCTCTTCCGCTTTACGCGCGGCTGCCCACGTAGCCATCTGCCCCGCCTTAATGGCAGGAGAAGGAGTAGGTGAACCGCCACGCGGTTCCCGACGCGGGCCTGCCCCCACGATTCCCGAGAGGTTCCCACTATCGTGCGCCCCAGGTCGTGGGAGCCCACGGGGCCACCCCGCGGGGTCGGGTGGGCTGAGCCCCCCCCCCCCCCCCGAAGACGGGCGAGTCAAGGCCTCGACCAAGAAATCAAGTGGTGGGCCCTGCCCAACTGAGAGCTTAACGGCTAAAACGCCGGTGACCGCCCACGGCTCCCGGCGGCTTGTGTAGTAAGCGACGGTGGGCTCACCTCAGGTTCGAAAAACTCACCAAAGGCGAGCCCAGGGGCCACTGTCGGTACCCAGCTAACCGGGTACCCGCTTACACTGGACGAAGATCACTAAGGGAGGAAACTTCTGTAGTACAAGGAAGGCCTAAGGCCGCAACAGATGGGCCTGGCCCACTCCTTGGGAAAGCCGGGCCACGCACCCGGCCCACAGGGGAGGCCCCGGACCTCCTTGGAGGACCGAGCCTCCCCCAGCCACGTGAGGAGAGGTCCGGACCTCTCGGGCCGGAGCCCGTACCCTCGGTGGTCCGAGGCCGCCTTGTGCCCACCGAGCACGGAGAGGTCCGGAGCCGGCACCCTCGGTGGTCCGGAGCCGGCACCCTCGGAGGTCCGGAGCCCGTACCCTCGGTGGTCCGAGGGCGCCACGTGCTCGCAGAGCACGTGGAGGCCCGGAGCCAGCACCTTCAGTGGTCC
This sequence comes from Paspalum vaginatum, assembly GCA_030272315.1. NCBI lineage: Eukaryota > Viridiplantae > Streptophyta > Magnoliopsida > Poales > Poaceae > Paspalum > Paspalum vaginatum. Next base: position 2,485,479 of record CM059016.1, read on the forward strand.
GGGGCCGCCACGTGCCCACAAGGCACAGGAGAGTCTCGCAATACCACGTGCCCACGGGGCGCGTGGCGGGGCCTTCAACCAGGCGTCTCGCCCACCTGTCGCATTTATTGCGGGCAGGCGGACGTGCCCGATGCGGCTGACACCGCCGCTGTCAGGCTGGCACGCCCCGATGCTGCTGACACCACGGGTGTCAGACGGGCGTGCCCCCGCCGCCCGCCGACGCCGCCGCTGTCAGGCGGGCGTGCCCTCCCATCGCCGCTGGCACCGCCGCTGTCAGGCGGCGGCGCCGAGGCAAAGGGGCGGGCCTTACCAAGGCACGGCGGCGATTACAGGGCACTACAGTTGATTTCCCCAGCTACACTGGGGGCTATATTGAGTAAACAAGTACACTGTACACATCATGAGCCGCGCCACACGCGGCGGCCGCGCTCAGCCTAATACCAGGTAGCGGCGCCGCTACGCTACTACGAGCGTCCCGTCCTGTCACGCGTGTGCACCGCCTGCCCTCGGCCTCTGAAACCCATCAGCGGGTTAGCAGCCGATGGGACAGGGCAACATAAGGAAGGATGATATGGCGGATCTCCAGGCCATACCAGGTCACGGCGACAGTACAGGCGCAAGGCATGGGAGCGTTGGACATCAGGCGCAAGATAGAACTGTAGCATAGAGGAAATGGGCCGGGACCAACTGTCGGGGCCCGGCCACCATGTACATGCCCCCCTTGGACTATAAAAGGGGAGGCATACGCAACACAGAGGAGAGACCGAACACGGGCTGCATATACGCTCCTCCATCTCCTCAAGTCACACACGGACACTCCCTCGACGGGCACTGATTTCAGACAGGAATACAAGAACACACCCCATAGTGGACGTAGGGTATTACGCTCTGGCGGCCCGAACCACTCTAAATCCTCTCGCCACCATCGTGCCACCATTGACCAGCTAACAACGATTGCTCCCCCTAACTACTCCCCGTACTTAGGATCTCGGCCGGGTGCATTCCGCCACCTGACCAGGAGCACGTCCGCTCCGACAGACCCATTGATCGTCCAATCGTGTATCCTTGTTAATCTGGCCACAGCGCACTCAGTTGAAACAGCAAAACATGCACCAAAAGGTAGAAGCATTAGTCATGTGGGCTATTTGCTAATAAAGGGCAAACTAAAGCAACATAATTTGGGGCCCATAGATTTGGGGGCCCTGTGCAGTAGCAAACTTCGCACTTGCCCATCGATGGCCCTAGCCGACATCTTCACAAAGGGTCTACCCACTTCTGTAATCACCGAGTTTGGGGCTAGTCTGAACGTCCGTTCTTTTCCCACTCCGACTACGGGGGTATGTTAGATGGTTCGACCATGCACCTAGCTGCGACATTCTCACCCAGGACCTGTGTCATCCCCGGCGCCATGCATACAAGCCCAGGTGCATTGCTTCCCAGCAGTGCAATCAAGGCAGCATCCTAGGATTAGTATTCTCCATGTATAGATGATTGTAATCTAGGATTGCTGGCCTTGCATGCCGTGATACTCGCTATCATTAGCTATCTGTACCCACGCTTTCAATGTGTTCCACTTCATGATATATATTTGGAATTTAATCTTGAAACTGTCTAATTTCACAACACTATCTAGGCTGCTTGTCCCGAGTCCTGTTGTTCTGCCACCTTCTTCTTGGGAATGTACACTACTAGAAAATGACCCTAATGTCACCAAACACATTGCAACCACACACCATTTGGTTGCAATAGGAGGCCACTATTGCCTCCATTTGCAAAATCGGTGGTAATATGTGGACAATATTGCCACCAAATAATTTTGTCAATAAACTTTTAATACTTATATTTCTTACGATTTTAACCTGTGCTGAGCATGGGTTCATAGACTAGTAGTGGGTAATTTACATGCACGTTTAGGAGGTTACATGAAATTATCATTTGGGTAGTAGCATGCAAACTTAAGGGTTACATAGGTTAGCTACTCTAATGACAAGTAAATTATTTTTGTTTGAATTTAATGAATTATATTAAACTTTCTTTCATAACAGTGTAAGTGGTAAATTTAAATGTAAATTTAGATAGTTGTTTTATGTCGTGTTTTATAATGGCACCGTCATCAATTTAGACACACTTTTATTAGAGTTATTTTAAATTATCATTTAAAAAGGCACATTGGGCAATTTATATATAAAATGAAATGGTTATTTTAAGTTATCTGTTGTAATTACATAATGTGTAATTAATATAAGGAATTGAGAGGTTATTTTAAATTATCTTTCAAAATAACATAGTAGTTAATTTATATACAATATTAGGGAGTTATTTAATTTACCTTTCAAAATGGTATTGTGGGTAAATTTTTAGAAAATAGAGTAGATCAAATTACTATTATTGTTAGAGGCTAACTGATAGATGGTTAGATATGTTTTATGTTTGTAAGAAATTATAAGGTAGGGCTAACGTCAAGGCTTACTTGTGGTCTTCAATTTCCCAAGTAAGATTCACATTTGAATAAAAAATTTACAGAAATGCTCATGCACGCATGATGTCAACATGTGATAATCTTACGATTAGTAATTGAAGGCTCCAAAGAGGGCATAGCTTTACAAGACATTCTAGAAAAAGAGATAAATCATATAAGTACTAAAAAATCAGAAATATATGGCCATCCATCTCATGGCCTCACTAAATAATAGCCATTTGACCTATTCCATTTCAAAAAAAAAAAAAGATACCAATTATGCCATCATAAAACATAATTTAAATTAACCCCTACATTTGCGGATAAATTATCCACTATGCCATTATGCAAAATGATTTGAATATGTCAATGTGAACCATGATTTTGTAACCACTAGAACGCCATCTTGTCTGTACTGCTGAATCCTAAATGAAAGAATTGGCCCTAGGAATTCCATTGGATTGCTAGGAGATTTATACCAACATAAGTAAAATCCATATAAAGTACCTTGGAAATTCAAATATTTAAAGCAGAGGCTTGATTAATTATGAACACAATGCGTGCTCATTTTTTTGTGTTGGCCAACCCAACATACGGTTTATTCTTGTATGAAAAATGAAAATAATAACAAACAACAATAGTTTTTTAGAGCAGAAGCATTGTCAAATCGTATTGGCATGTGAAAATATACATAATCCAGTAACAGTAGACTTTATTTATTGTTATCAGAAATAAGAGGCCTTCAATTAATTGTTGGCAGGCAGTCGGAGTTGACCAGCTCAAAAACATCGGGATGGAGATTCTCAAAAGATGTGATGGCTTACCACTTGCAATTAAAGTGATTGGAGGACTCTTAAGCATGAGGTACCCAAGTGAGAATGAGTGGAATGCTGTTCTGAACAAGCCCGCATGGTCACAGACCGGACTGCCTCTGGAGCTGGACAACCGGATCTACTTGAGCTACGAGGACTTATCACCCCAGCTCAAGCAGTGCTTTCTATACTGTGCATTGTTCCCTAAAGGCCAAGATATTGACCGGCGCACTGTTACTCAAATGTGGGTAAGTGAAGGCTTTATTCAATTTTCGGAAGAAAGTAGTAGCACTAGTTCACAGTACTTAGAAGGCGTAGCAATCGAGTACTACGAGGAGCTAGTCAAGAGGAATCTTATAGAACCCACATCAGAATATTTTCACATAGGATTGAAGTGCACCATGCACGATGTGGTCCGCTTCTTTGCTAAACATATGTCAAGGGAAGAGTTGCTAGTGGTCTCTAACAAAGAGGAGTTAGCTGCTGGTGGTCATGACAATGACATGCTTGTCCGTCGCCTCTCTGTAGGACGGAATGTGCTACCTGTAGTTGAATGGGCTGATTTGCGAAGGCAAGCGTCACTTAGAACATTGATCATATATTCCAAAGTAAACTTTCAGCGTGGTTGTTCGCTGGATAGTTTCTCTAGTCTACGGGTGCTATACATAAGTTTTGCTGATTCTGATAGGTTGGTTGCCTCTCTTTCTAAGTTGAAACACTTAAGATACATTCACTTAGAGGATACTGATATATCTAGCCTACCAGATGATATCCACAAGATGATGTTTCTACAGTACATTAGCCTGATTGACTGTAAGAAGTTGGGACGTCTTCCTAGCAGCACCACAAAACTCTTGCATCTAAGATCTCTGGACATAACTGGATCTGATAACAATCTTAGTGTCCTTCACAAAGGGTTTAGAGGATTAACAAACCTAAGGTTCCTTTATGGATTCCCGGTACATGTGGACATGGATGCAGGTAGCGGCTGGTGTTGTCTGCTAGAGCTAGAGCCTCTTTCTGAGCTTAGGCGGCTTAGAATATCTGGTCTAGGGAAGGTGCCTTCCAGCTCGATGGCTGAAAAAGCCATGATTAGCCGCAAGGACCACCTTACCTATCTAGAGTTGCAATATAGTGCTAGCAGACATACACTGGGACCAGGTGGAGATATTGATGCCGAGCAGCAGCAGCAGCAGAGTGTGATGGAGGAGGTCTTAAAAAAGCTCCGCCCTCCAACCTGTGTAGATAATCTTGGTGTGCACGGGGGCTACATTGGTCGCCAGCTACCGAGCTGGATGTGTGCTCCAGCATCGATGAACTTTAAGAGCTTGAGGCATTTGACGTTGGGGAATCTGCCTTTCTGCACCCGACTCCCTGATGGTCTTTGCTGCCTCCCAAGTTTGGAAATGCTGACTATCAAACATGCACCAGCCATCAAGAGTGTTGGGTCCGAATTTCAATCATCATCCTCGTTAGCTGCTAGAGTTTCCGCTACCACATCAGCACCGTTTCCTAACCTGAAGAGTCTGCAACTGTTTCACCTATGTGAGTGGGAAGAATGGGAATGGAACGACTGTGAAGAGCAAGGGTGTGCAGAAACCGCCATAGCCATGCCTTGTGTTGAGAAGATCGTGATCGACAATTGCAAGCTGAGATGTCTTCCATCAGGGCTTGCCAGCAGCAAGAGGCATGCTCTAAGAGAGCTGTACCTGTACGAGGTGGCCAACCTGACATCTGTGGAGAACTTCCCTTCAGTAGTGAGATTTGACGTGTCTAACTGTCCTAAGCTCAGGAGGATCAGCAGCCTCTCTAGGGTGCAAAAGATTTCTATCGACCTTTGTTCGAATCTGCAGGTGTTGGAAGGTGTCCCCGCACTTGACACCAATCTGCTACAGGACGCTACCATGGAGACGCTTCCGGAATACCTGACAACAATAAACCCAAGGTACCTCCAGTTAATTTGCGGGAAGAAGTTGTTTGAGTCCTTTAGAACAGGTAGCTCTTCTGAGGATGGCAAAATCAGCCATATCAAGTCACACTATCTCAACTATTTGGATCGTCGTATTCAGGTAACTATTTCGCTCTTTCAAGACTTTGCTCCTGAATGTGTGGTTGTACAACTCGCTAACCGCCAACGTATAGTACTTTGACGTATATTTATGTATTGATCATGTAATGTATGCAGTGATCCCTTCTACTGGAGGCGCATGCAGAATTGCAATTTTGGCGAGTCCAATGAGTCAGATCGGAAAGGTTGGTGCTCACATACCTAGCACAAAGGTTTAAAATTTTGTAAATCTGTTTGCTCACATTCGTCATCGTTTTTGGTGATACAGATTCTCGACGGAGGTGCTGATAAGAAGTTGACACCATGGACACAATATCGGATAATGCAATATTGCCTACATCGAAGGTTGAGATACAGATTCGCATCTATAGTCGGATGAAGCTTGAGAACTGCACGGCCAGATCTAATGACAATCATGCGCTCGTGTAATTAATTAGCATTCTTTCTATCTACCAAAATCTTTTTTTAGGTAACTACTTGTTGCTGGTCCTCCTATTCGTTATATAACCAGAGCACTCTCCATGCAGCAATCACTGATACGTCAAATATTTCTGTGCGTGATCAGGAAGAAGGGAAAGCTATTGTTCGACCACAGAAAGACAGTGAGGAGCATCATGAGCCATCGATTCTCTTTAAACATTACAGGAAGTGTGGTACTCTGGTTTGCATAGAGTCCTTGTGTTCAACTTCGGCATTCTAGTAGTCTCGTCCATACTTCATGTGTTCCCAAGATTTATAGAACAAATCCAGGTGAGGACTTCGACTTCTGTATCGCTGTTCCCATCAGAATTAGTCCGTGCATGTTACAAAAACTTGCTCCAACCTTGGTTGCTAGAAATTTTAATATCCTATAAGAAGTAAAATAGAAAAGAATAATCATAGATATAATGACCATTGGCCATTTCTTTTTTAGTGCTGTCATTGACAATTTTGATTTAAGAGATAAGGTTACGTGCAGTATGATTGTACTCCACCGTTCTAAATCATAAGAGATTCTGACTTTTGAAGGGTTCGTTATCCTATATAACTACAAGAGAAATGAGTATTTGTGACGAAAATGATCATGGCGAAACTCAACAATGTCATAGAATAGTTGTGATTCAGTGACGGTACAAGCAATTTCGTCGTTAAGTGATGGTAGACGAGTGCTTTTGTGACAAACGTGTGTTTTCGTCACAAAATGTGCAATAATCTATGACGATTTGTCAAATTTGTCACAAAATATCAATCCATTAATGACGTTTTTGTTTCATGATATATTTAAGTTTGTCAGAAAATGTAGGGCCCCCCCTTACCATGTTTCCAGAAACATTAGAGCTTATTGTTATCGTAGTCTTATTGGACGGTATGGTTAACATGTAATCAACCAAGTTTTGAGAGACAATACAATGTCCATACATTTGTGGCATATGTATGCGATCAAGCACAGAATAGTACTAGCAGTTTGACCAAATTTATAAAGAGAAATATTACATCTATCACGCCGAACATGTAAAATTTGAAAATATAATTCATGATGAATCTAATAATGATCATTTTATATCAAAAGCATTATTGTTATTTTTATTAAACTTGATCAAACTCAAAAAAGTTTGACTGAGAACAAATTTTAAAAAAATTATATTTTAAGACGGAGGGAATATTACTCAAAGGTGTAAACAAATTGGCAACAAACGATCCTAACGAACACAAAATCTGAATTCACTCAGTTAATTATATCCTATTTACAATGTGTAATAGATCTTTGATTTGACAAGTTTCTTTATAAAAATATATTTTTACATGAAAGTTAGTAGTAAAACATATGGTCCGTAAAGGAAAAGACGATTGTGAAAAGAAGAGCAGAAAAGGCAGAAACTCAAAATTAGTACTACGAACCAAGCACGTTGGGCATAAAAAAACAAACGTGTGCACTTTTGCCGCCAATAAACATATGTGCCGACCCAAAAAATTTCAGCCAAACTCGTCTCCCGCCCCTGACCGCGCGCCCTCTTGCCCAAATTTCCTCCCTACCCGGCCCACCCAAACCCTAAATTCGCCCCTCAAAACCCCCTGTGGCGGCTGCTCGCTCTCCATCCCTCCCGTCTCACCCTTGCATCTCATGCTGCGTCTGCACCTTCTCGTCCACTGCTTGTTCCCTCCGCTCATCCACCGCAGCCCCGGGCTGTCATGCTTCATCTGCGCAGGAGAAAGCTGTGTGGCTGTTCGGCAGATGTCATAGCCAGCGGAAGCAGCCATGTGTGGTGGCGGCACTGCGCTTCTCGATTGCGACCTGCAGGAGAAGGTAGCTTGGCGAGGGCGGCTGCGCATCGCGCCCTGCAGGAAGGCGGCTTGGCACGGACAGCCACTGCAAGGGGCAACGAGACTGGTGAGTAATAACTCTTGATAGGATTTCTTCATTGGATCTAGCTGCCTACCAAGTGAATAAATAATACTGGATAGAATTTCTCGATTGGATCTAGCTGCCTACGAAGTGTTCGCATATTGCTTGATGTGTGTTTCTCTATGGTTTAGTTGGTTATGTGCTCGTAGGAACTCTCAGGCTAGGGCATTAATTTAAGATCCTGATCCCTCTTGGCATCTAGCGCAGGATAAATGAGCTACAGCTTGAAAGTGGAGCAGCTAGCTTTTGTGGGTCAAGTTGTTGTGTGAAAAGTAAATGTATATAAATTCCAGCGTGCAAGGATGGATGGGTAATGTGTTTCCTGACAGATCCTTTGCTTCCTTTTGCATTGGTAGTTTTCTTTTTAGATTTTTTTTATTTGTGCAGCTCATCAATACATGCCATTGGTGGATAGAAGCTCAGTTCCATTTTCATATCAGCAACAAAAGAGTGCCAAAAAACAGATGAGGTAAAGATCAATTATAGATTCGTTCAACACTAACTGAGAAGCCCAGCGGCTTATTATTTTTCCACTTTGGCCAGATGTTAATCGTGCCTTCTATTCTTGCCTGGTATGATTGTTCAGCTTCCAGTTCCTTCTGTTTGGTGCTAGTTCTTGTGCTTGAAATAATTCATTCTTCCTCTATTAGTTCATCCTAGCTCTGCTAATAGTTCTTGTAGCTGAATCTCAAGGGCTCAGCAATAGCGTCTATTAATTCCTACGCTAGTCATGAAGTTAAATGCTAATGTGTCTCTGGTACTGATTGTCTTGAATGAACTCAAATACTGCTATTTTAGAATCATGAAGACATGAACCTTGTGAAAAGGAGCTAAGTTGGAATAATACCATTGTACCAATGTGAATACTAATTTAGTTTGATTGTATTTTTAATATGCATACAAAAGGGCTTGAAGAAATAGTTGAACAAAATATATGTTTAAACATTTTGTGATTTTTCATTGATTATGGATAACTAATCTATGACGTTATAGAGATATTCATAATGAATTATTCTATTATAGAGTGATAGCATTGTGACGGTTATCACATTTCGTCATAGATTAGTCATAATTTGTGTAGTGTCCCACACATTGTGTGACGAAGAAAAGGTCATGAAAAGCACCTGGTGGAAGAAAGGAAATCGTCAGGAAATGATACTTTATGACGATAATAGAACGTCTCATAATAGCTACCGTTTTGTGACGATTCCCTGAGTAACATCAGTATGATCATTCTATGACGGTGATTCTATGACGATCCTTGTGATGCACCAAAAATGTCATTAATTGCCTTCTGTGACGAAAAACCCACTTTCAATGACAATAAGTGATCATCACAAATAGTCAAATCTCTTACAACATACCTATATAGATGGAGGTTACTAAAGTCATCTCTCATCATGCAAGCTATCTACATCATCTTTGAGTCCATTAATTTAGAAGTCATGTTACCATCCACTAGAATGCTCTATTAATGTTTTTCGTCGATCTTCTGTGGCTAGTACTATCCATGCATGCAGCTGTTTGTCCTTGCGATTACTTTGCTATAAAATTCTCGCTGTGTAAACACACAGATGATCAATCATTTAAAAGTCAATCTCTCTTAACTAATATGAATAAGTTATCAAATATAACGTGTTTAAAAAGTAGTACGTTAAAAAATAATGTGTTTAAAAATGTTGTCATACTAGATGACCAGTCATTTAAAAGTCAATCTCTCTAAATTAAGATGAATAATTTATGACGTATAATGTCTTAAAAAAAAGGTTGTTATACAATACATCTTAGTATATTTCTACCTTCAAAGTCCACGTCATCTTTGAGTCCACTAATTTAGAAGTCATGTCACTTTAAAAGTTCTCGTAGCAACGCGCGGGGTATCACCTATATAGTTACGATATTCTGCTTTGTCAAGTATATTCATCCATCATTACAAGTTTCAAGCATATTGTATGAATTATAATATACATGTATGTGTAATTTATTTTCATTATCTTTGCAGTGGAACTTATTGAACTACATGCATGTAGTGTTGTTTAAGAAAACTTTTTTATGTTTGAGTTGTGAACAGGATATACCATGAGAGTTGAATTCCATCCCCTAATGTCCATACTGATGTGATATAATAATCGAAGAATGGAAGTAGCCAGCGTGACCAAGTTCCCCCTTTAAAGACCACATGAAAGTAAAACCAAGAAAAATGATGATGTATGGGCATTTTTCAAATTTAAAAAAGGCAAGAGATCTCATATACAGGCTAGGCTGGCCGCCTCCACCGGACTGTTCGGTGGGCAGGGCGGGATAGTCCGGTGTCACCGGACAGTCCAGTAGGCAGTACCGGATAGTCCGGTATCGTCGAGTCCAAGGGTAAATCGCGGGTTGTGCGTAATTCCAGTTGGATCTCAACTTATACAAAGGTACATACATCCCTCCCTATAAATATAAAGGGGCACAGCCGATTGAGGACAATCACTACCCAATCGAATCTATTATACTTTACTTTTATGTTGTTTCTATCCTCAAACCCTAATTCTCCTTCTCCCTTCTTCATGCTATTCATCTTCTGATCTCCACTAGGGATGGCGCCATAGCAACTTAGGGCATGTTGCCGATATCCACGCCCTAATGGGGTCCCTCCCGGCGAGGCCATCGACGGTTATTTTGCTATTTTGCTCGTAAACTAGTCGTTCGTCGTTACGTAAGTAAGATAGTTATCCTTTGCTGGTTTTCTCGTAAACCTCATCGTGCGTCACTATGTAAGCATGATAGTTATCTCCCATGGGTGCCGTTAGGGTTTTTCGAGCTCTCTGCATTTCACCGGACAGTGCGACGCTAGCCACCGGACAATCCGGTGCACCGAACAGTCTGGCGCTAGGCACCGGACTATCCGGCGTCTACAGGCTAACCCCGAGCCAAGGCTCCAGGGCTCATTTGTATTTGTGCGAATCAGTGCCAACATACTTTTTGGTGACTCCATTGGAGAACTGTTGTTTCGGCTTTATCACAGCCGAATTATTTCTACACTAATACTTTTGAGATTGATCTAATATTTATTTCTGTGTCGCCTTATCAGATCAGGCCACAAGGCCGATCATACTATTTTCTTTTATTGCATCATGGTCTCTGGCGGATTGTATCTGTTGATCCGTTGCCAACAAGACCACGCACATAGCCCTACGGTTTTCTTGTCCCATAAACTAACTAGTGTTTGCACGTTATACAGATTGAGTTCGCTTGGTTTTTAAATATATATCTATATCTATATCTATATCTAATCTATATCTATAACTAATGTTAAAGCAAGTAAGGATTCTTGGTCCATCCTGACAGGTGGGCCCCACCTGTCAGTGACCTCCTCCGCATGACCGCGTTGTCTATCCGTGTCTCCGTGAGTCCGTCCTCTCTCCTCTGCCTCGCCTCTCCCGTGTCCCTCCCATGCGCGCTGCCAATCGGCAAGGAACACCTGAGCCAGCTCGGACCACCGCCCCTCACCAGACCAACCAAGAGAAAGTCATCTACGCGGAGCTCGCCGGCGCACCGCACATTGTGGTCCATGCACTGCTTATGCACACACCCCCTCGAAGTTGTCATGCTCCACCAAAAATCCTCAGTCCACTGGAGTGCCACCGCCGTTCATTCTGTTTCGTCTAGACGAGGAAACGAAGGAGACTAGGGCTGCCTCTCTTGGGCTGGTGAGATGCAGCCGCTTGATGTTATCCAACGGACAGCATTGTGCGCATCATATGGCCATGTGGATGCGATGTTGGACCATGAGGGGTTGAAAGGGATTAGGCCGTGAGGGGTTCTTGGGCTGTTTTGTTGCTATTGCTTCTTTGGTCCGGTTCATTCAGCCAATCCTGTTGCCTAGCTTCCTACACCACCACGTGATTCACAAAACTAAAAGGTATTGCCGTACATGTTACCTTTCTTTTAAGTTTTATTTTGTATCAAACACAATCTGAAGTGGTTCAATGGATGCATATATCTCTATGTTCTTTGTGAATTTCATCGTTATTAATTTCTTTTGCGAATCTCATTATCGATTTTTTTTAAACTGAGTACTTTTGCGAATCTCATTATCGATTTTTTCTGAAACTGAGTACAATGCAGACGCTAACACATGAACATGCACTCAACATTGTGAATGCATGCACACATACACTACACCCCTATGAGCACCTCTGCGAGGACTGGGCTTGATTGGTATCTCAAGACTGATGTCGTAGGACTGGGCTAGATCGATATCTCGAGATTTGTGAAGTCATGACGGGAAGTCACTGCATGATTGAGCTGAATCTGACTGGACTGGATCGACATCTCTAGATTTGTGATGTCACGACGGGAAGTCACCACATGACTGAGCTGGATCTGCATCTCAAGATTGACAAAGGGCTGGCTAGATCAGCATCTCAAGTCACCACATCTGTCTCGCTGTTGATGGGAAGTCACCACAAGAGGCCTAACCAACTAAGCTCGCTCAATGCTCAGTTCACATGGTTATTAATTGTATGATTTATTTTATGACTTAACTATTATAATAATGTTAATTGTCTATAAGTACCCGTTGTGCAAGCTATTCATATATCTATTACTTTTGAGGTGTCCTAGGAATTTTACTTCCGTTGCAACGCATGGACATTTTGCTAGTCAATCTACAAAAGCAGCAGCCAACTGTATGGTCATAGCATTTGTACTGAGGGGCTACCATATTACATTTATCTATCAGCACAAATTGTTTCAGCTGAGATTCATAGCCGAATATCCTTGCCCCTTTGTTTATTTGCACACATTGTTTTGGCTAGGAGTCACAGCTGAATATCCAATATCTTTGCCCTAGCCAATTGCTTATTTACCCTAACTGTTACTTCACCCACTACAATTGCATCAAGCCACCTAGGCCGATGGCTTTTGTCTTGTTGCTGCTATTTTGGTGAGGCACAGTCCATCAACGCAACAGGCTCGCTGTAAAGGTGTAGTTGAGCCCCAATGGACCGGCTCCATTGCCTCTGGAGTGATGAGTGATTGTCAACAAAAGTCAAGACCCAGAAGGACTTGACACAAGCCCTCCGATGGAATGGAGGCCCTCCAATGGACTGGAGGTAGATGGAGAAGAAAGTCCTCCAAAGGACAGAAGGCATGCTCGGCGTCGGTCGGCCATGGGAGTTTGATACACAGAGGAGCAGAACGGCGACGGAAACTGTAGGACCTCCAAAGGACTGCTAGGCGACCCCGATCGACAGGGGATACTAGGTGCCACCGCGGTGCTCCAACCCAAGTGCATGGCACGAAGATGTGCGAGGTCGATGGTGGATTCGCTCGAATCTGCCTCCTTACCACCAAATTATGAAGACTCAGCGAATGGACTCAATTCTCACCGAGACAGAGTGGAGTGGGCTGCTCCAAGCCCAGGAAGGAAATCCTAAAATTTTTTAGTTTCTGACTTCAAAACCGGGGGTCAATCGGTGGATTTGGACTACTGGCCACGTGGACGTCATCCCAAAGTTAGTGTGCAACCGAAGATGATCAAGACTCCATCGCGGTCGTCCATCCCCGAGAAAGTTGGGTCTTTTCCAGTTTGGCCCCTACGGGTGTTTCTGTAATATATGGGTCTTAGTGTAAACTGAGTCAGTTAGGCCTAGGCTATATATACCTAAGTGGCTAGTCATTTAGGTGACTCTTCCACCTCTAGAAACCCTAGGTTTAGCTTTCTAACCAGCCAAGTGCTTAGAGTGAACACCAGATGCTAATCTAAGATTTGGAATCCCCTAGAGCTAGCACTTTGCATTAGTGGGAGGATGAAAGGTGGTAGGCTGTGAGGAACCTTGTAAGAACTGATATACACTTCTAATACAAGGAAGATTCATCCCCAATTCGTGTTCATGTGTGCAGCCATCTCCTCCCCCCTTCTCTAGCTTGGTTTTTTGATGAAAAGCAAAGGTTTTGGTGATTTGTTTTGCCCATGAGTTAATCCTGTTCTTTTGGCTCTTTTGGACTTGCTACGACATGGAGATTATGACTTTGTTCATCTCAATCTTGCAGGATTGCCACGAGCAAGTTGTTCTTGAGTTTTCCCCCTTGTTGCCCAAAGATTGCCTTCTCATGAGATCTGAAATTCCTGCTAATCCCTTGGTCATTTTGAGTTGATCTTTTGGGAATAGCTTTGGAATAGGGTCCAGATAGCTTGTGCAAAAATCTCGTGAAGTTTGTACAAGGTTTGGTCATATTTGGGGTTTGAAAACTCAATTTCTGCGACTCCACCGGACAATCCGATAGAGCCACCGGACTATCTAGTCCCACCGGACAGCCCGGCAGTGCCAACCGGATAGTCCGGCCTTGGGTCTGCCTGGGGCTTCCTGTCTGATAGTCCGGCAGCCTCCACCGGACTATCTGGTGCCACCGAACAGTCCGATCCCTGGCACCGGACAGTCCGGTGAAGCCAGGGAAGCTGCCCTGTTTCCGCGATTTAGCTCTTCCGCTGTGTTTTGCAGCGAATTTGTTTTTCCCACTGTCTGACCATACTCTTTGCTTGCTGTGTATCAGTAAGTCGCATTTCGGTGCGGTGAGTGTCAAGTGGTGAACTCGCAAGTTTCGGTGTTTGGGGTGACTTGCGATCTTTGTGATCATTGAGTTGCTTGCTCTTTCACGCCTGGTGCTTATCATTTCAGTAGACGGTACCTTGCGCTCGCTAGACAAGTATCTGTTTAGTGGATAGTGCCTAGCATCAGTTCTCATGAGCTTCTCTTAGCACCAGTTTAGGGGTCATGATTTTGAGTTTTCAAGTGCTCCTATTCACCCCACGTCTTGGTCCTACAAGTGGTATCAGAGTCTGTTAGGTTTCTTCATACCTTTATCACTGAGAAACCAGTAGCGACTATGGCGCACTCCGGGAAGGTTCTGGTTCTCAGCTCGGATGGCTATCCCTACTAGAAGGGTAGGATGAGAGCGTTCTTACTTAGCCAGAACGAAGACATATGGAATGCTACTCAGAGTATGACTTTTGCGGTGCTCCCCGTTGTCCAGCATACCACACCGACGCTCGTTGCTCAGCACGAGGCGAACTACAGGGCGGTGAACTTTCTCTTCTTTGGACTTGGTCTGGCGGACTGTGAGAGAGTGAGCCACCTTGATACTGCACGTGAGATCTGGTCCCTGCTCAGTGCACACCATGAGGGGATGGTGACAGTCAAGGGTCGTCTTGTGGAGACTTACCGGCACGAATATGAGAATTTTGACCAGAAGCCAAGAGAGTCTGTGGATGCCTTGTTTGGTCATTTTTAGTTGATCATCAACAAGCTCCATGTCAACTCTACCCCTGCTGCTCTCCCATACACTAACCATCAGCAGGATGTCAAGCTGCTGTATTCCTTAGACAGGAAAGTGTGGTAGATCAAGAAGAACTCCATTCTTGAGTCGGTAGGGTATGAAACCTTGGGTGTAGAGGAGCTTTATAGCAAGCCTAAGGCCATAGAGGACGATTAGCAGATGATAGATATTCTCGATGGTACTGGCTCCTAGAGCCTGGCCTTGGCTTCTAGCTCCAAGGAAATAGCTACTAACCCTCCCCCCCCCCCACTTCATGGGTTTTCATTCTCTGCTTTGATGTCTGTGACAGAGGAGCAGTTGGCGTCACTTGGGGATGATGAGCTTTGCCTGGTGTCTAGTTGCTTTTAGCGTGCCTATGACAACTAGATGAGCAAGAAGAGGGGTGAGAGGCATAAATGCTTCGAGTGCGGATAGGTCAGCCACATCATTGCCGAGTGCCCCAACAAACAGAATGACTACTACAAGAAGGGCAAGAGCTACTCTCATGACTCCAACAAATACCACTCTGGCAAGCACAACTACGGCAAGAGAGACCACACCAAGCACTATTCTAGCAAGATCAAGAACTTCAGGAAGCCTTTCAAGAGCTATTAGAAGGACAACTGGAAGTAGGACAAAGCCTTCTTTGCCGAGTTTGGTGGTCTGTGTAGCGGAACATCCTCCTCCTCCTTGTCCTCGTCAAGCTCAAGCAATGAGGAGATCGTCACCAAGCGGGACAAGAGGAGGGATCAAGGCAGTCCAGCTGGCCTCTGCTTCATCTCCACCAAGTCCAAGCGCAAGCACAAGATGAACTGGAGATCGTTTTTCTCCATGGCGCTTGAGGACAAGGACGACAAGGGTAATGACAATGACTCCTTCGATGATGAAGTAACTCCCAAACAAGCTGAGATTCTTGAGATGCTGGAGAAGAATCGTCGTGAGTGGAAAGCCCAGGATAAGATGTTGGAGAAGGCAGCCAAGAAGCTGCAGAAGAAGAAAGCCAAGCTTGATGATGCTTTGGCTGAGATTGAGAGGCTGAAGAGTGTGCAAGCCCAGCCTAGTGAGGTTGAGTGCCCTACCTGTGAGTCCTTGATGAGTCACCTTTGTGAGCAGAAGAGTAAGTATGCTCATCAGGTAGAGGAGATGGATAGACTGAAGGTTGAGATAGGCAAGCTCCAGTCTAAACTAGATGAACCTACTTTGAGTGAGGAGCCTGAGTGTGACTCTTGTCCGTACCTAGCTATTGACATAGCTGAGCTAAAGGTGAAGTGCGATGGGTAGCTTAAGGAGCTAGAAGAGCTTAGGGCTAGACCCACGCTTTTGGGTGCGTGGATGGTCTGTCCTACGTTGAGGAGTGAGCTTGAGCAGGTGAGAGCTGACATTGGGGTGCTTTCAGCACCTCCTAACATGTGTGAGAATTGTCTCACTTTGAGGTTGCTGTTAGTGGAGAAGGATGCCACCATTAAGAAATTAGAGAAGTCTGCTCCCCCGATTCCCTCTCTAGACTGTGAAACTTGTGCTGCCCAGACTTTAGTTCTAGAGGATCTAAGAGAGAAGAAGTTGATCCTTGAAGAGGACAACTGTAGGTTGAGAGAGGTGCTGAGTTGGATGTATGCCAGAGAACCTCAGCTTAGGATGATCATAGAATGAAGCAAGCATGGTGATGGTGATACGAGTGGACTTGAGTTAGGAGAGAGTAGTACCTTGGGTAAGAAGAAGAGTGCCCCAGTCAAGCTTAACACTGCCTCTCCTCAGCCTGGTTCTACTATTGATGGGGTTTACCATGAGCCTCCCAAGGCTGCCCCAAGGAAGTCATATTGGACACCCAAGCCACCACAAGCCAAGATGGACAAGATTGTGGAAAAAGTGCTTAAGCCTTCAGGCAAGAAGCAAGTCCAGCAGCCTACACCACCCAAGATCACACCACCACCACACTAGAAGCCTAAGGTTCAGCCCCAGCCTATGTCCAAGAGACCTGTCTACAACTATGTGTTTTGCGAGCGGAATGGTCACTTGGAGCAATTTTGCTTCAGGAGAAAGCGAGTTGAGAGGCAGGAGAGAGTCTGGGGGAACCAGGATCAGTTGTACCAGGGTGGTAGGAAGGATCCTCCCCACTGAGGTGAAATGAGAGACCGCTTTGCTCGTTGTGAGAGATAAGGCAGCTTTCAAGCCCGTGCTCCTGGTGGTGAGAGACGCTTTGCCAGCCAAGCTTCTAGTAATTTTCAGTGCGGCTATGGACCTCGTGACCGAGGCTTTGGTAGAGGGCTCGTTAGTTCACGCTTTGGAGGATGTGGTTACCCAGATCGTTGTGATGCTTACTTTGACTGTGTTTACCCTACCTTTGAGCAGATGGCTCGGCACTGGTTCAGCAGTTTCACTAACCCAGTGTCGGACCATTTTCTCACTCTCGCTTTCCTTGATTTTGCAGGATTGAGACCTGGAGGACCTGACATGGCACCACAGATGGTTCTCCAGTCTCAACCCTGTGAGCACCAAGGAGTACAACACATTCAGGGACAATGGTCAAGGTAAAGTGTTGGGTGTTGGTGGTGTTTCGCTTTTTGCCAAGCTTTCCCTGAGAGAAGTTGCTTTGGTGAGGATTTTGGGGTTCAATTTGGTTTCTGTCTCGTAACTTCTCAAGGAAGGGTTTGAGGTTCACTTTAAGGAGGGTTCTTCTTGTGTGCTTGATGCTAAGGAAAACCTTGTTTGTCAGATTTTGCCCTATGGGCAGGTTTTTAAGGTTGACCTTGCATCTATTTCTAGCCCTCCTCAGTGTTTGGTAGCTGGTCCTTCTGCTGATATCTGGAAGTGGCAAAGGAGGCTAGGCCATTTGAGTTTTGATCTGGTAGCCAGGTTGAGCTCGATGGCTCTGATCCGAAGTTTGTCAAATTTGAAAGCAAAAAAGGACTTAGTGTGCCACCCTTGTCATAATGGCAAGATGGTTCTGCTTCTCATGCTCCTGTTGATCAGGTTATTACCTCTTACCCGTGCGAGTTGTTGCATATGTACATGGTTGGTCCTGCTTAGGTCTAGTCGATCGGTGGGAAGTGGTATGTGCTTGTCGTTGTAGACGACTTTTCTCGCTTTTCGTGGGTGTTCTTCATGGAGTTCAAAGATGAGGCTTTCGGCTTTGTTCAGGATCTGGTATTGAGGTTAAGAAATGAGAGTCATAAGGCCATAAGGGCTATCTGCAGCGATAATGGCGGAGAATTTCAGAACTCTTGATTCGAAACCCTCTGTCGTGACCTAGGTTTCGGACATGAATTCTTGTCTCCTTATACCCCACCTCAGAATAGTGTTGTGGAACGAAAGAACCACACACTTGGAGATGTCCCAGATGATGCTCGATGAGCATAGGACTCCGCGAGGCTTTTGGGCTAAGGCTATGAATACGGCCTGTTAATTGCCAACCGCATCTTCCTACTAGCTTTCTTAGGGAAGACTTTATACGAGCTACGGTTTGGGAGGTAGCCCAGTGTCAAGAACCTGTGTGCATTTTGCTGCAGATGCTTTATGCTCAAAAAGGGGGGGCATTTGGACAAATTTGAATCTTGTTTCTTGGATGTTATTTCCCTTGGGTACGCCTCTAGCTCTAAAGCATATAGAGTATGGATCCTTGATACCAAACAAGTGGTAGAGACCTATGAGGTTTCCTTCGATGAATCTATGCCTTGCACAACCCCTGCATTTGAGCTTTCAGGTGATGATGAAGACGACACTCCCATCTTTGAATATATGAAGGTCAAGTAGATGCTGGTGATGCCGGAGCCACTGCACCAGCTATAGCTCCTGACCCTTCTGCTACGAGCTCTGAAGACGATGGAGGACCCTTGCCGATGGCTTCCTCCTCGATCCCCCCCGACTGCAAGCTCGAGCAGAGGCTGGCCCCACTGAGGACGCAGGGGAGGTGACCTCTGAGATTGTTCCTTCTTAGCAGGTCCAGTGGGATCACCCTCCACATAGGATCATTGGTGATTTGCATGTGAGGACCTTAAGGTCGTAGACAGGTTCTATCGCTTTCTTTGCTCATGCTGCATTTGTTGCCTTCTTTGAGCCCAAGGATGTTGGACACACTCTTTCTGACGGTAATTGGGTTAATGCCAAGCATAAGAAGTTAGAAAACTTTGAGAGGAACGATGTTTGGGTTTTAGTAGAACCACCGCCACAATGCAATCCTATTGGTACAAAATGAGTTTTCAAAAATAAGCAAGGAGAGGATGGCATTGTTATGCAGAACAAGGCTAGGCTTGTGGCTAATGATTTTTGCCAAAAAGAGGGGATAGACTATGAGGAAACGTTTGCTCCGGTTGCACGCCTGGAATCTATACGTATTCTCTTAGCCTTTGCAACTTCCATGGGCTTTAAGCTTTTTCAAATGAATGTGAAGTCTGCTTTTCTAAATGGTTTCATTCAAGAAGAAGTTTATGTCAAGCAACCCTTGGATTTGAAAATGCTAAGCACCCTAACCATGTTTACAAATTGCAAAAAGCCTTATATGGTTTGAAACAAGCCCCAAGAGCCTGGTATGATAGATTGAAAACCATTTTGCTAAACCAGGGTTTCAAAATGGGGAGTGTTGATAAGACCTTGTTTCTCCTCAAGCATGGTAGTTATCTTCTTATTGTCCGGATATACGTGGATGATATCATCTTTGGTGGCTCATCTCATTCTCTTGTCACCAAGTTTTCTGAGCAGATGTCGAAGGAGTTTGAGATGAGCATAATGGGAGAGTTGCAATTTTTCCTTAGACTGCAAATCAAGCAAGGCCGTGAAGGGACCTTCATCCATCAAGCCAAGTACAGAAAGGACATTCTGAGAAAGTTTGATATGGGAGACTCCAAGCCTATGTTAACTCCCATGTCAACACAAACGGCGCTTGATGTAGATGAAGAAGGGGAGGTGGTAGACCAAAGAGAGTACAGAGGGATGATCGGCTCACTTCTCTACTTGACGGCGGCTAGGCCGAACATCCAGTTCGCGGTTTGCTTTTGTGCACGATTTAAGGCGTCACTGAGGACATTACACCGTCAAGCAGTGAAGCGTATCTTCAGGTACCTAAAATACACTCCTAAGCTTGGTCTTTGGTTCTCTTCAGCTTCATCACTCTCTCTTAGGGGGTTTTCGGATACTGACTTTGTGGGTTGTCGGCTGGAGCGCAAGTCTACTTTCGGCACCTGCCAGTTTCTTGGTTCCTCTCTTGTCTCTTGGTCCTCTAGCAAGCAATCTAGCGTAGCCACTTCCACCACAGAAGTCGAATATGTTGCGGCTGCTAGTTGGTGCTCCTAGCTACTTAGGATGAAAGCTACACTAAGTGACTTTGACCTGAGTTTTAGGAAGATCCCTCTTCTAGTAGACTCTACTTCTGCTATTTCTGTAGCCAAGAACCCCATCTTGCACTCCAGAACCAAACACATAGATGTGAGGTTGCACTTCTTGAGAGATCACTATGAGAAAGGAGATATAGACTAGATCCATGTAGAAACCGAGAGCTAGTTGGCCGATAACTTCACGAAGCCCTTAGAACTTAGCGTGTTTGCTCGCTTGCGTGGGGAGCTTGATGTTTGTTACCCCTTTTAGTTTGGGGTAGCTTTGCTGTAGTGTATGTTTTTGATTTGCTTCTTCTTTGCTTTTGTCACGCCCTAGTTCTCAACCGACGGAGAACATGTCTCACATATATTATGACAATAGTGACATCACAGAACGTGCATAAAAGGGAAAATAGCGTTACATAGCGTATTGTCACTTTATTACATCAAGACACAGGTCTTTATAACAGAGTCGTAAGCGGAAGCGTAAATGAAAACATAACGAGCCGCCACAGGGAAGTCGACTGGGAGACTGATATGCCTAGAACTCATCATAACCTTGAGTGTACTCCTCTGTGCCTTCTTCAACTGAACAGCGGTTGGGTCCACCCAACAAAAGAAAGAAAACAACAAGCATGAGTACACAGTCGTACTCAACAAGCATAACATGAACCATGAGGCTCTAAGGTTGGCTGACACAACTGCATTGGCTTTTAGTTGGTCAAGTTTTATTATCATCTATTTACTATGGTGAGTAGATAAACCATTAACCCAAAAGATATTGCATAAAGAATTAATCAACATTATTAGAGACATAACCAACTCCCAAGCCAAACCAAGAACCCACTAATCAGCATAAAGGATCTGGGCCGCTCATAACCGTGAGCACGGCTGACATGTCAGTTTTACACTCTCGAGAGGTTGCACATCTTTACCCACAAGTCGTGAGCTACGCTAGAAGTTCATCACATTGCCTTAGATGAGATGACTAGCAAGCCACACTACGAAGCCTTTACAAAGGTCACGTTGGTAAGGTGTTACCGCTGAGGTTTCAACCTCCGCGGAGATGGGGCCCTACTCTAAGGGGTGAAGCACACAGCACACACAACCCAAAGCAGATCCGAGGCCCATCCCGGCTCACTCCCCCTCTTGCCCCGCAGGTAAGTTACTCTCAAACCAAGGCAATCTAATTAATCAGCTAAGACCGTCCCATTCCAGTCTCATGGTAGCGCTGTTGTCCCAGGTTGTCGCTTTGCGAACCGGTCCTTATGGAGAGTGGCTATGAGCAAAACCACTAAGCACATTGCTCATGCCCCCTAAACCATGTTGCTAAAAAGCCAATTTTAAAGAGGCATAAACCACTCAAGCCTTGGCACAGAGGGTCAAGCTCACAATTATATTGCATAGATCCATTAATCAATTTATTTACAAAAAGTAACATGAGTTCGCGCTGCACCTAGCCCAACTTAACCAACATGCAAACCCAAAGGTAAAATATTGGATAAAGTAGCTAAGGTACAATCCTTGTGGCATACAAGATTAAATGCACATGCAAAGATTAAGGGTTATTAGGTGTTGTCCATGTTATACTTGCCTTCCTCAAAAAGCTCTTGTGCCTGCTGTCCAAAACTTGCAACTTGTTGTTCTTCTTCACCTACGAACGGTTCACCGTCTAAACACGTTCACGGCAACATACAAACATTCCCATACACGCATACATGCAAACAAATAACAAAGGATGAGCAACAGTACACCACATCATAAAAACAGAAGATAAAGCTATTATAAAAACATCCTACGCATTTCTACGAGCACGTGAACGCAAGAATCACCCGAATCGGAGCTAAAATGTGAAAGTTATGCATAAAACAAGCTCCTAAGGGCAAAACTGTGTTAAACAAACTAAACCAGGGGCTGTTTTATGAAAAACGAGGACCTAAATGTAATTAAACATAGCCGCCGAGGGTTTTAGAGTGAAACCACCAGAGCCCGGACTGCGGGTTCAAATCCCGGAGAGCTCAGGGGCTAAACTGATGAAAACAGGACTAAAACATAAATACTTTTCAATGAAGTCGGACTGCGGGTTGATTCTAGGGAAAGACGGGGTCTCAAGCGCTAAACTCCCCGGTTGACCGGGTCGGCGCTGACGCGTACGGTGAGGTGGCTTGCCACATCAGCCTAACGGGTGGGTGCGGGCTGAGTCGGATTAAGGGAGGCGACGTGGCGCAGTGTGATTCGCTAGCGAAGGGGTACGGGCTGTTCTAATCGTGGCCGTTGATGATGGATCGGATGGGCGGCGACGAAACGGGCAGGGTGCACCGGCGGTGACCAAAACTCAGGGCGCACTCCGCCTTCCGCGGTGGTAGCTCGCCGGAGCAGCGCTCGCCCGGACCTAGGGTGGTTACTAAGCCCTAGGGCCAGCTCAGGAGGCAGAGGGGGACAAGGCGAAGCTCACCGAGGTGATGTGGACGTCGAGGAGGCGGTGGAGGGAGCTCGCGACAAGGTCCGACGTGTGAGGATGGGCGGCGCTCACGGACTGAGTGTTGGGGTCGCGCTCCCGACTCCGATACCCGAGAACAGGCCCCGCCAAGACCTTGCGAAAGAAACAATAGAGGTTAGCAGATTGGAGAGGGCTCGCCGGTGGAGAATTTGGCGACGGCGCAACTTACTAAAACGGAGCTCCGGCGGTGGATTGCGGGCTCGGTGATGAACAAGAGCGCGATTGGAGTGGGGTGTGGCAAAGGAAGCTCAAGGCGAACCCAGGGGTCGAGTTTTATAGGCTCTGTGCGAGCTAGAACGTAGCGGTCGTGGGGGCGCTGGCTGCGGCTTTGAAAGCTCCCGTCGGCGCAGTGAGGGAAGGGGAAAGAGAAGAGGAAACCGGCGCGGGAGTTCGGGGATTGATGGCGGGCAATTAAGGCGAAGGAACGTGGGCTCAGATTCCACCTCGGGGCATTGACGCGGCCGGCAGAGAAGAAGGAAGGGGCGAAAATCGCGGCAAGAGGAGGAAGACGAGGCTGACGAGTGGGGTCGGCCTGGCAGTGAGGGTAAGGGCGCGGCCCACCCGTCAGTGGTTCGCAGAGATGGAGGAGAGGGGTTGGCGCAGCTGGGCCGGCCTTTGGCCCAGGCGTGAAGCGAGGGAAAAAGCTGGGCTGCGGGTTGTATTGGGCCGGTTCTTGGCCCAGGCGGGTGAGGAAGGGGGGCGCGGTGGGCCGCTAGCTGGGCTGGTTGGTCTGGCCGCCTCTCCTTTTCTTCTTTTTTTTTTCTTTTGAATTCTTTTGAATGAGAAAGCAATTGATCTACATATTCAAATAAATTTGAATTTGAACCCTTAATTCATACAAACAATAAAATAATGCACCAGCATGTATGCACAAGAAGGGTTAAGCCTATGGTTGCTTTTATGCATCTTTTTAATTTAAATAAATCATGATAAATGCAAACTAAGCACATAAGCCTTAGAAAATTAAATAAATTGCTTGGTTTTTATTATGAAGTGCAGAAATTAAAACTAGGGTGTTACAAACCTACCCCCCTTAATAGGAATCTCGCCCCGAGATTCTTATAGGTGGCTAGCAAAAAGACCAGGATAGGCTGCTCTCATGTCTTCCTCCCGTTCCCATGTAGCCTCATCCTCTGTGTGATGCTTCCACTGCACTCTGCACATTTTGATCCTCTTGTTTCTGGTTACTCTTTCTGACGTTTCAGGAATCTTCACCGGGTGTTCTGTATATGATAGATCCTCTTGTACATCCAAACCCTCTAGTGGTGCTTGTTCCTCTGGCACTCTCAAGCACTTCTTTAATTGGGAAACATGGAACACATCATGTATACCAGATAGGTTAGATGGCAATTCCAGTCTGTAAGCCACTTCACCTTTCCTCTCTACCACCTTGAATGGACCAATATATCTCGGTGCCAGCTTTCCTTTTATATTAAACCTGCGGATCCCTCTCATGGGTGACACTTTCAAGTACACGAAGTCGTCAACCTTAAAGGTCAGATCTCTGCGTCGCACATCTGCATAACTTTTTTGTCTAGACTGAGCCACTCTCAGATTTTCCCGTACCATTTTTACTTGTTGTTCAGCATCTTTGATGATGTCAGGTCCAAACACTTGCTTCTCTCCTGTTTGATTCCAAAACAATGGAGTCCTGCACCTCCTACCATACCGTGCCTCAAACGGTGACTTCTTCAAGCTGGCCTGGTAACTGTTGTTATAGGAGAATTCAGCATATGGTAGACTCTTATCCCAACTAGTACCATACTGAATAGCACATGCCCGCAACATATCCTCTAGAATCTGATTTGTCCTTTCTGTCTGGCCATCTGTCTGTGGATGGTAGGCTGTACTGAACCGGAGCTTCGTATCCAATGAATCATGCAATTGCTCCCAAAAACGAGATGTGAACTGTGAACCTCTGTCGGATATAATCCGCTTTGGCACACCGTGCAAGCAAATAATTCTAGAGACGTATAACTCTGCTAACCTTGCACCTGAATAGGTAGTATTCACGGGAATGAAGTGAGCTACTTTAGTCAAACGGTCTACAACTACCCAAATAGAATTATATCCTTTCTGAGTCCTTGGTAACCCCACAATGAAATCCATGCTTATTTCTTCCCATTTCCATTCTGGAACCTTCAGTGGTTGCAACAAACCTGCAGGTCTCTGGTATTCTGCCTTTACACATTGACATGTATCACAAACTGCAACATATTCAGCCACTGCTCGTTTCATACCATACCACCAGAATCTCTCTTTCAAATCGTAATACATCTTTGTGCTTCCAGGATGAATAGAATAAGCTGTATCATGAGCTTCACTGAGTATCAACTTCCTTATACTATCCACATCTGGCACATAGATACGGTTCTTATACCATACGGTACCTCGTTCATCCTCACGAAAGTGTGGTGCCTTACCCACTTTGATCTGCTCACGGATCTCCTGAATTTTCTCATCGGTCTTCTGATGCTCTCTTATCTCTTGCTCAAGGGTAGGTTCTGCCTCGAAGGTTGCTGTCGTGGTGTAATGTGCAAAACCCAAACTCAGGCTCTCAAATTCTTCACACAACTCTAGTGGCATTTGGAAAGCGACCGCCATGTTAACATAACTCTTTCTGCTCAGAGCATCTGCCACTACATTAGCTTTTCCAGGATGATAGTGGATTTCTAGATCATAATCCTTGATCAACTCCAACCATCTTCTCTGCCTCATATTCAACTCATTCTGGGTGAAAATATACTTAAGACTCTTATGATCCGTGTATATCTCACATCGATTCCCAAACAAATAATGCCTCCAGATTTTCAAAGCATGCACAACAACTGCCAACTCCAAATCATGAGTAGGATAATTCAACTCATGTTTCCTTAACTGACGTGAAGCATAGGCGATCACTTTTCCTTCTTGCATCAATACACATCCCAGACCTTCTTTAGAAGCATCACAATACACCGTGAAACTTTTTGTTAGATCAGGTAGAGTAAGCATTGGAGCTGTAGTAAGCCTCTTCTTTAATTCTTCAAACGAGGCTTGCCTCGCTTTGGTCCAAATAAATTCAGCACCCTTTTCAAGTAATGATGTCATCGGTTTGGCCGTCCTAGAAAAGCCTTCAATGAACCTTCTATAGTAACCCGCCTGTCACACCCAGTTTTCAATGAACCAAAACCGTGCATACTATACATGCGCCAGGAACGAGTCTCACATGTATAGGACAAATTGTCATCACAGGACATGTCATAATATAACGTTTAACGATTACATCATAAGTATTATTACCATAATAGACACTTGTCTTTAACATAGAGTACGTAAAAGCGGAAGCGTAAACGGAAAGCAACTAGAGCCGCCACAGGGACGTCCACTGGAAGAGCGAAGAGCCTAGACTTCTTGATAATCCTCCGTATCTCCATTGACTGAGCAGCGGTTGGATTTGTCCCCCCAACAAGGAATAAACGGAAAAGAACAAGCGTGAGCACACAACTCATACTCAACAAGTATAACAGAACCATGAGGCTCTAAGGTTAGCTGACTCCACTGCATTGCTTTTAATTGGTCAAATTTTATTAAAGCTATTTACTAAAGTGAGTAGAGAAACTTTTATCTCAAAGATATTGCATAGAAGAAATTAAACATCATGGTTAACCAGGATTTTACCAAAAACCATCCATAACCCAACTAATCACATAAAGGATCTGGGCCGCTCATAACCGTGAGCACGGCTGATGCATCAGTTTTACACTCTCGAGAGGTTGCACATCTTTACCCACAAGTCGTGAGCTACGCTAGTGGTTCATCACATACCTTAGATGAGATGACTAGCAAGCCACACTACGAAGCCTTTACAAAGATTATGTTAGTAAGGTGTAACCGCTAAGGTTTCAGGTTATGCAACGGTGGAGCAAGCCTCAAGGGGAGAAGAACACATCACACTCAACCCAAGCAGCGCGAGGGCCACAGAAGCACACCTCCCCTCTTGCCACGCAGGTAAGTTACTCCCAAACTAAAACAATCTAATTAATCAGCTAAGACCGTCCCATACCAGTCTTATGGTAGTGCTGTTGTCCCAGGTTGTCGCTTTGCGAACCGGTCCTTATGGAAAGTGGCTATGAGCAAAACCACTAAGCACAATGCGCATGCCCCCTAAACCAAGTTGCTAAAAAACAAATTTTAAATGAGACATGCACCACTCAAGCACACGGCACAGAGGGTCACGCTCAAACAATTAATTGCATAGATCCATTAATCAACATTAATTAAAAACGTAGCATAGGTGTATGTTGGCACAGCACCTAGCAAAAACTTAACCACATGCAACCCAAAAGGTTCACATTGAGATCAAAGTGGCTAATGTATCGTCCTTATAGGCATACAAGATCGACACATGCATATGCAATGAATTAAAGGTGATAGGTGTTGCTCATGTTATACTTGCCTTCCTCAAGGTGCTCTTGCTGCTGCTCACAAATGTCAAAAGGTGGCTCCTCGTTCACCTCAGACAGATCAACGTCTACTTACGTCCAAACGTCACACAAGCATCCATATACGAGCATACATGCAAACCATGGACAAAAGATAAGAAACAGTACACCAATACATCAAAACAGAACACAAAACCAGTTTAGAACTGTTCTACATATCACCACGGTCACGTGAGCGAAAGAATCGCCCAAAACGGAGTTAAAACGGAAAAGTTATGGCCAAAACAAGGTTCTAGGGACCTATTTATGAAGAAAACTCAAAATCTGGGCTGTTTTGGAAAAACCAGGGACCAATTCTGTAATTTCAGGAAAGATCCGAGGTCTAAAGCACAAAAACACAGCCTCTGGACTGCGGGTTCTATTTTTCAATAGCGCAGGGGCTAAAGCATTAAAAACTGGGCCGATCTGTAATTATTTTTGAACTGGCGTGGACTGCGGGTTGATTTCGGAAAAACCGAGGGTCTCTTTAACAAAAAAAAAAAAAAAATGGCGACGACTGCAGTCGACCGGTCACCATCTGGTCCGGACGGTCGGATCTAGATCTAACGGCCGAGGTGAGATCGGATCACGTTATAATCTCGTGCATCCGTTCTGGATCGGACGGCTGAGGTTGAAAGGCGAGGTTTCGCCGGCGGCGACCATCGGGGACGGCGGCGCATCGCCGGAGGTCGCGATGCCCGGTGTTCCGGGGCGCGATTCGGGACCGGACCTAGCTAGAAAGCAAGACGGGACCACGGCGAAGCTCACCGTGGGGTTGTCGACGACCGGGAGCTGCTGGAGGATGGTCGGCGACGAGCGGAGGCGGCGGAGCGGCTCGGGGCTTCGCGGAGAGCTCGGTCGGAGCGTCCACGGGCGTCGAGAGCTAGCGGAACGGGGTCGCGAGGTCCTCGGACGGTGGCGGCGGAATTCAGCGGCTCGCGACGGCTAGGGCTCGATTGCGGCTACTGGCGAGGTTGAGGGGGAAAGGGCGAAGCCCGGCGTGCTATTTATAGGACCGGAGCGGCTCGGAAGGGGCGGCGCGGTAAGGAAGGCGGCGGCCAGAGTTTCCTTCGGCGCGCGCTCTCGGGAAGGAAGGGAATCCTTCGATTCCTTTGGGGACTCGGTGCGCAGGAGAGCGGGGAATACGGGGAAGGCGGCGAGGGAAGCTCTCCTCCTCGGAGTCGGCCGGTGTAGAGAAGGAAAGGCGGCGGCCGAAAAAGGAAAGTCGCCGTCGCCCGAAATGGAAAGCCAGGAGGTTGGGGATGACAGGTGGGTCTCGCCTGTCAACGGCTCGACGGGCGCGGGTCCGCCTGTCAGCGGCGCGAGGGAGAGAGGCGGCGCGCGGGAGGCCGGCTGGGCCGCCTCGCCTGGGCCGGCTCGGGTGAGGGTGGCTGGTGGGCCGGCTCAGGGAGGTGGGCTGATTTCTCTTTTTTTTTTCTTTTTCCTGCATTTTCCCTCTCTTTTCTATTTCTCTCTTTTCTTTTAAACTCAAAAGCAAACTATGAATTCAAACAAATTTGAATTCAAACCTTATGCCACTCATCAAATAAAAATATGCTCCAGCATAAATGCACAAACATGTTGACCTTAGGATATATTGCAATATTTAGTTCAAAAGATAATGAAAAATGCATACTAGGCACAATAAATCCTAGAAAATAAATAAAGCATATTGAATTTATTATAAAATGCTGGAAATTAAATTTAGGGTGTTACAGACCTACCCCCCTTGCAAGGAATCTCGCCCCGAGATTCACATAGGCTGGTTAGCAAAGAGATCAGGGTATGCTGCCCTCAACTCATCCTCCCTTTCCCAAGTAGCTTCCTCCTCTGTGTGGTATTTCCATTGCACTCGGCACATCTTGATCCTCTTATTCCGGGTCACCCTCTCAGATGTTTCCAGAATCTTTATAGGGTGCTCAGTGTAGGTCAAGTCCTCTTGCACTTCCAACCCTTCTAAAGGCGCCTGCTCCTCTGGTATTCTCAAGCACTTCTTCAGCTGCGAGACATGGAATACATCGTGCACACCTGAAAGACTAGAAGGTAACTCTAAGCGATAAGCCACTTCTCCTCTCTTTTCTAGTACCTTGAATGGTCCAACATATCTGGGTGCTAGTTTTCCCTTCATGTTGAATCTGCGTACTCCCCGCATAGGTGACACCTTCAGATACACAAAGTCATCTTCCTTGAACGTGAGATCTCTCCGTCTGACATCTGCATAGCTTTTCTGCCTAGACTGAGCAATTCTCAAGTTCTCTCGAACTATCCGTACTTGTTCCTCCGCATCCTTGATAATGTCCGGTCCAAACACTTGCTTCTCTCCTTTCTGATCCCAGAGCAAAGGAGTCCTACACCTTCTACCATACAAAGCTTCAAATGGTGATTTCTTGATACTGACCTGATAGCTGTTGTTGTAGGAGAACTCGGCATAAGGTAAGCACTTGTCCCAACTTGTGCCATATTGGATGACACATGCTCGCAACATATCTTCCAGTATTTGATTGGTTCTTTCTGTCTGACCGTCTGTCTGCGGATGGTAAGCTGTGCTGAAACGAAGCTTGGTATCCAGTGAATCATGCAATTGCTCCCAAAAGTGAGAAGTGAACTGTGATCCCCTATCGGATATAATCCTCTTAGGAACCCCATGCAAACACACAATCCTAGAGATGTATAGTTCTGCCAACCTTGCCCCGGAGTAGGTAGTATTCACAGGTATGAAGTGGGCGACCTTGGTCAGACGATCCACTACTACCCATATGGAGTTGTAACCTTTCTGGGTGCGAGGTAACCCAACAATAAAGTCCATGCTGATTTCCTCCCACTTCCATTCTGGAATTTTCAACGGTTGCAATAGTCCTGCTGGCCTCTGATGTTCTGCCTTGACCCTCTGACAAGTGTCACAAATTGCCACATACTCTGCTACGGCACGTTTCATTCCAAACCACTAGAATCTCTCCTTGAGGTCATAATACATCTTAGTACTCCCGGGATGGATAGAGTAAGCTGTATCATGGGCCTCACTCAGGATCAACTTCTTGATTCTGTCCACATCTGGCACACAAATCCGGTTCTTGTACCATACTGTACCTTGCTCATCTTCCCTGAAGTTGGGCGCTTTGCCTATCTGGATCTGCTCGCGTATCTCCTGGATCTTCTCGTCCTGGGCTTGATGTCTTCGAATTTCTTGTTCCAGAGTTGGTTCGGCTTCAAAGGTAGCTGCAGTATGATGCACAAAACCCAAACTCAAACTTTCGAACTCCTCACATAACTCACGTGGCATCTGGAATGCTATGGCCATGTTGACGTAGCTTCTTCTGCTCAAAGCATCAGCCACCACGTTGGCTTTCCCTGGATGATAACGTATCTCCAAGTCGTAGTCCTTGATCAGTTCTAACCATCTGCGCTGCCTCATGTTCAGCTCATTCTGAGTGAAGATATACTTAAGACTCTTGTGATCCGTGTATATCTCACATCTTTGCCCAAAGAGATAGTGACGCCATATCTTAAGTGCATGGACAACTGCTGCTAACTCCAAGTCATGTGTAGGATAATTTACCTCATGCTTGCGTAGCTGTCGGGAGGCATAGGCAATCACCTTTCCTTCTTGCATCAGCACACAACCCAGACCGTCGCCTGAAGCATCACAATATACTGTGAACCTTTTCTGCAGATCTGGCAATGTCAGCACAGGTGCGGTGGTCAGCTTCTTCTTCAACTCTTCAAAAGCTGCTTGCCTCTCCTTGCTCCAGATGAACTCAGCATCCTTCTCAAGCAATGTGGTCATCGGCTTCGCAATCTTCGAGAAATTCTCTATGAATCTCCGGTAATATCCTGCTAAGCCTAAAAATCCACGTACTTCCTTGACAGTCTGTGGCACCTTCCAATCCAACACTGATATGACCTTGCCAGGGTCCACTGAGATCCCCCCCTTAGAGATGATATGACCAAGGAATGGTACCTCGTCAATCCAGAACTCACACTTGCTCAACTTTGCATATAGCTTGTGATCCCTCAATCTCTGCAGAACTAGCCTCAAGTGCTCCTCATGTTCCTCCTCGGTTTTGGAGTAGATCAGGATATCATCAATGAATACCACCACGAACTTGTCCAAATAATCCATGAACACCTTATTCATTAAACTCATGAAGAAAGCAGGGGCATTAGTCAGACCAAAAGACACCACAGTATACTCATAGAGACCATACTTTGTGATGAAAGCAGTCTTAGGAATATCTGAGGGACGGATCTTCAACTGGTGGTAGCCAGATCTCAGGTCTATTTTGGAGAATACACAGGCACCTTGCAACTGATCAAACAAATCATCAATGCGTGGCAGAGGATACTTGTTCTTAATAGTCACCTCGTTCAATGCACGATAATCCACACACATCCGTCGAGCAGGCCCTTCCTTCTTATCAACAAACAGAACAGGAAAAGCCCACAGAGAGGTACTATGGCGAATAAATCCCTTTGCTAGCAGCTCATCTATGTTTTGTTTAACTTCCTCATGTTCTGGGGGTGCCATTCTATATGGTCTTTTAGATATAGGAGCAGTACCAGGTAAAAGGTCTATAGAAAACTCAATGTCTCGGTCAGGCGGCATACCTGGTAACTCTTCCGGAAAGACATCAGGATATTCACACACTACTCGAATGCCATCTGTAGGTTGGACCTCCATCCGATGCAGATAACCGGAGGGTTTGGATGCGCCGACTCTTACTTCCTGGCCATTTGGCGTTGTCATATGAACAGTCCTCTTGGCACAGTCAATTCTGACTCCCCATTTGGTCAATGTTTCCATTCCCAAGATGACGTCGATGCCCATCGGTTCTATGACTAACAGACTAGTATGAAACCCTAACCCCCTTATGTTAATCCTGACTCTGGTACAGATCACATTGGTTCTTATTTCCCCTCCAGGTGAAGTAATTATCATATCCTTTTTCAACATGCTAATGGGTATTTTATGTTGTTCAGCAAAGGATTTGGTAATAAAGGAGTGGGTGGCACCAGTATCAAATAGTACGGTAGCAGGATGAGAGTTGACCAAGAACGTACCGATCATGACGTTTGGGGCCTCAGCTGCAGTTTCTGCCGTCACATGGTTCACCTTTCCTTGCCACGGCGCCTTGGCGTTCCCATTGTTGCGCCCCTGAGCTTGCGGCTGCTGGACCGGTCCCGGTCTCTGCGGGTTGGGGGCTGTCTTCTGAGGGCAGACATTGGCATAGTGCCCCGGGTCACCGCACTTGTAGCAACTTCTGCCAATGACAGGAGCCTGAGCTGGTGCAGGGGGGTTAGGCTGCCCCTGACGCTGAGCTTGATATGCAGGGCGAGGAGGCTGATTCTGGTAGCGTTGCCCCTGGGCCATCTGCTGCCCCTGGTGGTTCTGCGGGTATCCTGGCCGCGGTGGCTGCTGCTGTTGTTGGTAGCGGGGGCGGGTGTTGCTCCCGGACGGTGCAGGTATGAGCTTCCTCTTCCTTTCCTCCATCTCCCGATGTTTGCGTTCTGTAAGGAGCGCACGATCTACCAGGTGATTGAAGCTGGGGAAGGTGAAGTTCATGAGGTGGAACTGCAGGGTGTCATTGAGCCCTTCCATGAAATGCTCCTGTTTATCGCCATCCTCAGCGACCTCTGCTGTGGCGTACCTTGCAAGCTGCAGGAACTTGTCACGATACTCAGTGACGGACATGCTCCCTTGCTTGAGCGAGAGGAACTCCTTCTTCTTCATCTTCATGGTCCCAGCCGGTACGTGGTGACTCCTGAAGTTCTCTCTAAACTGAGCCCAGGTGAAGGCATCACGATCCTGCTGGCGGTATGACTCCCACCAATCCAAAGCAGCACCACGATGTTGTCCTGCAGCATACAGGACTCTCTCCCGGTCATCGCACTGGGTGATCTCCAGCTGTCTCTCCACAGCACGAAGCCAGTCATCAGCCTGTAGTGGATCTGCAGCGTGGGAGAAGGTTGGGGGATGCCCCTTCATGAAATCCCCACGCCTGTCCCTAGGCGGAGGAGGTGGTGGTGGCGCCTGCACCTGAGCTTGTTGTAGGGCCAAGATGGCATTGTTCACTGTGGCCATCATCTGCGTTTGCATGGCAAAGAACTGCTCGGCCGTCAGTGGTGGTGGATTGGGCAACGGGTGGTCGGGATGGTCGTGGCCCTGGTTACTTCCTTGGGCGCCCCTAGCACCACGTCCTCTAGTTCCAACCATCTGTGGGCAACAAAAGAAAGTCCATAAGGATGTATATCCCTCTCACAAGGTGAAGTAGATTTTGAGGTTGCAGTTTGGTCATTAGTCCATGATGAACGAGCGTCTACTAGATGAGGTAGAGAGGAGTAATAGAGTAGTTGTTCATCCCAACTGACTATTTTTATTAAACTCAACTCAAACTGGTTTGACTATGGACAATCCCCATAGTTGGACATGACCAAGCAACCAAAATGCCAACTCAAACATAGTTCACAAGCACAAACAACCAAACACTGAACTAGACTCAAAGCGTTTATAGACCAACTCGACTCAAACGTACTAGCGATGTGAAGCAAAGATAAGGGTAATCCTAATCCTCATGGAAAAGAATCCTAGTGGCACCATTTAGTTCCCCCTTGCGGGTCCTCTTGCGGGATTTGCACTGGGACGGAGTCACGTCTGGCACTCGAGGCTTTGGTCCTTGGAGGCCGGCAAGTGTAGCTTCAAGTTTTGCCACCCTATTGGTCTTGCGGTGAAGCTCGTCCAACACGATGTCGTGGGCGGAGTTGAGGGCCGCGATGTACCGTGCCATCTTCCTTACCCTCTGGTCATCCTCCAACACCATCGAAGCGATCTCGTGCCCAGCTTGGCCTTCTATGCGGCGAGGGAAGTAGCGGAAACAGGTCTGGCTCAACGGGGTACGGTGGTCGTAGCAGATGGTTCCCAGAGCTTGGCGTGCAGCATCTTCAATGGCAGCTTCCATCGTCTCATGGATCGTCACGCAGCAGTATTCACCCACAATGGTTTTCCCTCCGTGGATGAGGTTGTAGCGTTCGATCAACGCATTGGCCACCCATCTGTCAGGTAGAATCGGGTGCGTACTCTGAGTGGCGAAGTAGGAGGTGGTGAAGTTGTCGAGGCCGATTTCCTGGAGGCACTCCCGAAGTAGTCCGGGAAAGTTGAGACCGTTGCCTGGGTGGGTATGGTCGATGTTGACCCAGGTGGCGATCACCCTCTCTCTTTTGACAGCAGGTCCTTGATCATCCTCTATCTGAACGGCAATGTGATGTGACCACTCAGGTGCTTCTACCTCTGGTTCAGGGGCTGGATTCTCCTCTGGATCCTCTTCTGTTTTCTCAGTGAAAGAGCTGGCTTCACTGGGGTCTTCAGAGTCATCTCCCACTATGATGGGTTCCTGCAGAGGCGGGGGTGGCACTAGATCTTCTGGTTCTGGGTTCCGTGGTGCCAAGGCAACATGGTAGCCTTGCGGGGGTGCACCGGTTTGCTTGCGGGCGGTCAGTCTGGTACGGGCCATCTACAAAGAAAACGACCAAGATTGGGTTAAGATCAGTTCTAAAAAAGGAGTTAAGAGAATTGAAAATAATGTAGGAACATAGGGTTGTAGTATAAACTTAAAGAAAAGAAAACTTTTAAAAACAGGAGGAAGAGAAGGAGGAAATCCTTAAATTTCGACCCGTACTAACTAGGCTTCCGTCCTACAGTCGACACGGCTCTGATACCAATCTGTCACACCCGGTTTTCAATGAACCAAAACCGTGCATACTATACATGCGCCAGGAACGAGTCTCACATGTATAGGACAAATTGTCATCACAGGACATGTCATAATATAACGTTTAACGATTACATCATAAGTATTATTACCATAATAGACACTTGTCTTTAACATAGAGTACGTAAAAGCGGAAGCGTAAATGGAAAGCAACTAGAGCCGCCACAGGGACGTCCACTGGAAGAGCGAAGAGCCTAGACTTCTTGATAATCCTCCGTATCTCCATTGACTGAGCAGCGGTTGGATTTGTCCCCCCAACAAGGAATAAACGGAAAAGAACAAGCGTGAGCACACAACTCGTACTCAACAAGTATAACAGAACCATGAGGCTCTAAGGTTAGCTGACTCCACTGCATTGCTTTTAATTGGTCAAATTTTATTAAAGCTATTTACTAAAGTGAGTAGAGAAACTTTTATCTCAAAGATATTGCATAGAAGAAATTAAAGCATCATGGTTAACCAGGATTTTACCAAAAACCATCCATAACCCAACTAATCACATAAAGGATCTGGGCCGCTCATAACCGTGAGCACGGCTGATGCATCAGTTTTACACTCTCGAGAGGTTGCACATCTTTACCCACAAGTCGTGAGCTACGCTAGTGGTTCATCACATACCTTAGATGAGATGACTAGCAAGCCACACTACGAAGCCTTTACAAAGATTATGTTAGTAAGGTGTAACCGCTAAGGTTTCAGGTTATGCAACGGTGGAGCAAGCCTCAAGGGGAGAAGAACACATCACACTCAACCCAAGCAGCGCGAGGGCCACAGAAGCACACCTCCCCTCTTGCCCCGCAGGTAAGTTACTCCCAAACTAAAACAATCTAATTAATCAGCTAAGACCGTCCCATACCAGTCTTATGGTAGTGCTGTTGTCCCAGGTTGTCGCTTTGCGAACCGGTCCTTATGGAAAGTGGCTATGAGCAAAACCACTAAGCACAATGCGCATGCCCCCTAAACCAAGTTGCTAAAAAAACAAATTTTAAATGAGACATGCACCACTCAAGCACACGGCACAGAGGGTCACGCTCAAACAATTAATTGCATAGATCCATTAATCAACATTAATTAAAAACGTAGCATAGGTGTATGTTGGCACAGCACCTAGCAAAAACTTAACCACATGCAACCCAAAAGGTTCACATTGAGATCAAAGTGGCTAATGTATCGTCCTTATAGGCATACAAGATCGACACATGCATATGCAATGAATTAAAGGTGATAGGTGTTGCTCATGTTATACTTGCCTTCCTCAAGGTGCTCTTGCTGCTGCTCACAAATGTCAAAAGGTGGCTCCTCGTTCACCTCAGACAGATCAACGTCTACTTACGTCCAAACGTCACACAAGCATCCATATACGAGCATACATGCAAACCATGGACAAAAGATAAGAAACAGTACACCAATACATCAAAACAGAACACAAAACCAGTTTAGAACTGTTCTACATATCACCACGGTCACGTGAGCGAAAGAATCGCCCAAAACGGAGTTAAAACGGAAAAGTTATGGCCAAAACAAGGTTCTAGGGACCTATTTATGAAGAAAACTCAAAATCTGGGCTGTTTTGGAAAAACCAGGGACCAATTCTGTAATTTCAGGAAAGATCCGAGGTCTAAAGCACAAAAACACAGCCTCTGGACTGCGGGTTCTATTTTTCAATAGCGCAGGGCCTAAAGCATTAAAAACTGGGCCGATCTGTAATTATTTTTGAACTGGCGTGGACCGCGGGTTGATTTCGGAAAAACCGAGGGTCTCTTTAACAAAAAAAAAAAAAAATGGCGACGACCGCAGTCGACCGGTCACCATCTGGTCCGGACGGTCGGATCTAGATCTAACGGCCGAGGTGAGATCGGATCACGTTATAATCTCGTGCATCCGTTCTGGATCGGACGGCTGAGGTTGAAAGGCGAGGTTTCGCCGGCGGCGACCATCGGGGACGGCGGCGCATCGCCGGAGGTCGCGATGCCCGGTGTTCCGGGGCGCGATTCGGGACCGGACCTAGCTAGAAAGCAAGACGGGACCACGGCGAAGCTCACCGTGGGGTTGTCGACGACCGGGAGCTGCCGGAGGATGGTCGGCGACGAGCGGAGGCGGCGGAGCGGCTCGGGGCTTCGCGGAGAGCTCGGTCGGAGCGTCCACGGGCGTCGAGAGCTAGCGGAACGGGGTCGCGAGGTCCTCGGACGGTGGCGGCGGAATTCAGCGGCTCGCGACGGCTAAGGCTCGATTGCGGCTGCTGGCGAGGTTGAGGGGGAAAGGGCGAAGCCCGGCGTGCTATTTATAGGACCGGAGCGGCTCGGAAGGGGGCGGCGCGGTAAGGAAGGCGGCGGCCGGAGTTTCCTTCGGCGCGCGCTCTCGGGAAGGAAGGGAATCCTTCGATTCCTTTGGGGACTCGGTGCGCAGGAGAGCGGGGAATACGGGGAAGGCGGCGAGGGAAGCTCTCCTCCTCGGAGTCGGCCGGTGTAGAGAAGGAAAGGCGGCGGCCGAAAAAGGAAAGTCGCCGTCGCCCGAAATGGAAAGCCAGGAGGTTGGGGATGACAGGTGGGTCCCGCCTGTCAAGCGGCTCGACGGGCGCGGGTCCGCCTGTCAGCGGCGCGAGGGAGAGAGGCGGCGCGCGGGAGGCCGGCTGGGCCGCCTCGCCTGGGCCGGCTCGGGTGAGGGTGGCTGGTGGGCCGGCTCAGGGAGGTGGGCTGATTTCTCTTTTTTTTCTTTTTCCTGCATTTTCCCTCTCTTTTCTATTTCTCTCTTTTCTTTTAAACTCAAAAGCAAACTATGAATTCAAATAAATTTGAATTCAAACCTTATGCCACTCATCAAATAAAAATATGCTCCAGCATGAATGCACAAACATGTTGACCTTAGGATATATTGCAATATTTAGTTCAAAAGATAATGAAAAATGCATACTAGGCACAATAAATCCTAGAAAATAAATAAAGCATATTGAATTTATTATAAAATGCTGGAAATTAAATTTAGGGTGTTACAGACCTACCCCCCTTGCAAGGAATCTCGCCCCGAGATTCACATAGGCTGGTTAGCAAAGAGATCAGGGTATGCTGCCCTCAACTCATCCTCCCTTTCCCAAGTAGCTTCCTCCTCTGTGTGGTATTTCCATTGCACTCGGCACATCTTGATCCTCTTATTCCGGGTCACCCTCTCAGATGTTTCCAGAATCTTTATAGGGTGCTCAGTGTAGGTCAAGTCCTCTTGCACTTCCAACCCTTCTAAAGGCGCCTGCTCCTCTGGTATTCTCAAGCACTTCTTCAGCTGCGAGACATGGAATACATCGTGCACACCTGAAAGACTAGAAGGTAACTCTAAGCGATAAGCCACTTCTCCTCTCTTTTCTAGTACCTTGAATGGTCCAACATATCTGGGTGCTAGTTTTCCCTTCATGTTGAATCTGCGTACTCCCCGCATAGGTGACACCTTCAGATACACAAAGTCATCTTCCTTGAACGTGAGATCTCTCCGTCTGACATCTGCATAGCTTTTCTGCCTAGACTGAGCAATTCTCAAGTTCTCTCGAACTATCCGTACTTGTTCCTCCGCATCCTTGATAATGTCCGGTCCAAACACTTGCTTCTCTCCTTTCTGATCCCAGAGCAAAGGAGTCCTACACCTTCTACCATACAAAGCTTCAAATGGTGATTTCTTGATACTGACCTGATAGCTGTTGTTGTAGGAGAACTCGGCATAAGGTAAGCACTTGTCCCAACTTGTGCCATATTGGATGACACATGCTCGCAACATATCTTCCAGTATTTGATTGGTCCTTTCTGTCTGACCGTCTGTCTGCGGATGGTAAGCTGTGCTGAAACGAAGCTTGGTATCCAGTGAATCATGCAATTGCTCCCAAAAGCTGAGAAGTGAACTGTGATCCCCTATCGGATATAATCCTCTTAGGAACCCCATGCAAACACACAATCCTAGAGATGTATAGTTCTGCCAACCTTGCCCCGGAGTAGGTAGTATTCACAGGTATGAAGTGGGCGACCTTGGTCAGACGATCCACTACTACCCATATGGAGTTGTAACCTTTCTGGGTGCGAGGTAACCCAACAATAAAGTCCATGCTGATTTCCTCCCACTTCTATTCTGGAATTTTCAACGGTTGCAATAGTCCTGCTGGCCTCTGATGTTCTGCCTTGACCCTCTGACAAGTGTCACAAATTGCCACATACTCTGCTACGGCACGTTTCATTCCAAACCACCTAGAATCTCTCCTTGAGGTCATAATACATCTTAGTACTCCCGGGATGGATAGAGTAAGCTGTATCATGGGCCTCACTCAGGATCAACTTCTTGATTCTGTCCACATCTGGCACACAAATCCGGTTCTTGTACCATACTGTACCTTGCTCATCTTCCCTGAAGTTGGGCGCTTTGCCTATCTGGATCTGCTCGCGTATCTCCTGGATCTTCTCGTCCTGGGCTTGATGTCTTCGAATTTCTTGTTCCAGAGTTGGTTCGGCTTCAAAGGTAGCTGCAGTATGATGCACAAAACCCAAACTCAAACTTTCGAACTCCTCACATAACTCACGTGGCATCTGGAATGCTATGGCCATGTTGACGTAGCTTCTTCTGCTCAAAGCATCAGCCACCACGTTGGCTTTCCCTGGATGATAACGTATCTCCAAGTCGTAGTCCTTGATCAGTTCTAACCATCTGCTGCTGCCTCATGTTCAGCTCATTCTGAGTGAAGATATACTTAAGACTCTTGTGATCCGTGTATATCTCACATCTTTGCCCAAAGAGATAGTGACGCCATATCTTAAGTGCATGGACAACTGCTGCTAACTCCAAGTCATGTGTAGGATAATTTACCTCATGCTTGCGTAGCTGTCGGGAGGCATAGGCAATCACCTTTCCTTCTTGCATCAGCACACAACCCAGACCGTCGCCTGAAGCATCACAATATACTGTGAACCTTTTCTGCAGATCTGGCAATGTCAGCACAGGTGCGGTGGTCAGCTTCTTCTTCAACTCTTCAAAAGCTGCTTGCCTCTCCTTGCTCCAGATGAACTCAGCATCCTTCTCAAGCAACGTGGTCATCGGCTTCGCAATCTTCGAGAAATTCTCTATGAATCTCCGGTAATATCCTGCTAAGCCTAAAAATCCACGTACTTCCTTGACAGTCTGTGGCACCTTCCAATCCAACACTGATATGACCTTGCCAGGGTCCACTGAGATCCCCCCCTTAGAGATGATATGACCAAGGAATGGTACCTCGTCAATCCAGAACTCACACTTGCTCAACTTTGCATATAGCTTGTGATCCCTCAATCTCTGCAGAACTAGCCTCAAGTGCTCCTCATGTTCCTCCTCGGTTTTGGAGTAGATCAGGATATCATCAATGAATACCACCACGAACTTGTCCAAATAATCCATGA
This sequence comes from Paspalum vaginatum, assembly GCA_030272315.1. Lineage (NCBI taxonomy): Eukaryota > Viridiplantae > Streptophyta > Magnoliopsida > Poales > Poaceae > Paspalum > Paspalum vaginatum. The sequence continues at coordinate 2,525,933 of CM059016.1, forward strand.
ACACCTTATTCATTAAACTCATGAAGAAAGCAGGGGCATTAGTCAGACCAAAAGACACCACAGTATACTCATAGAGACCATACTTTGTGATGAAAGCAGTCTTAGGAATATCTGAGGGACGGATCTTCAACTGGTGGTAGCCAGATCTCAGGTCTATTTTGGAGAATACACAGGCACCTTGCAACTGATCAAACAAATCATCAATGCGTGGCAGAGGATACTTGTTCTTAATAGTCACCTCGTTCAATGCACGATAATCCACACACATCCGTCGAGCAGGCCCTTCCTTCTTATCAACAAACAGAACAGGAAAAGCCCACAGAGAGGTACTATGGCGAATAAATCCCTTTGCTAGCAGCTCATCTATGTTTTGTTTAACTTCCTCATGTTCTGGGGGTGCCATTCTATATGGTCTTTTAGATATAGGAGCAGTACCAGGTAAAAGGTCTATAGAAAACTCAATGTCTCGGTCAGGCGGCATACCTGGTAACTCTTCCGGAAAGACATCAGGATATTCACACACTACTCGAATGCCATCTGTAGGTTGGACCTCCATCCGATGCAGATAACCGGAGGGTTTGGATGCGCCGACTCTTACTTCCTGGCCATCTTGGCGTTGTCATATGAACAGTCCTCTTGGCACAGTCAATTCTGACTCCCCATTTGGTCAATGTTTCCATTCCCAGGATGACGTCGATGCCCATCGGTTCTATGACTAACAGACTAGTATGAAACCCTAACCCCCTTATGTTAATCCTGACTCTGGTACAGATCACATTGGTTCTTATTTCCCCTCCAGGTGAAGTAATTATCATATCCTTTTTCAACATGCTAATGGGTATTTTATGTTGTTCAGCAAAGGATTTGGTAATAAAGGAGTGGGTGGCACCAGTATCAAATAGTACGGTAGCAGGATGAGAGTTGACCAAGAACGTACCGATCATGACGTTTGGGGCCTCAGCTGCAGTTTCTGCCGTCACATGGTTCACCTTTCCTTGCCACGGCGCCTTGGCGTTCCCATTGTTGCGCCCCTGAGCTTGCGGCTGCTGGACCGGTCCTGGTCTCTGCGGGTTGGGGGCTGTCTTCTGAGGGCAGACATTGGCATAGTGCCCCGGGTCACCGCACTTGTAGCAACTTCTGCCAATGACAGGAGCCTGAGCTGGTGCAGGGGGGTTAGGCTGCCCCTGACGCTGAGCTTGATATGCAGGGCGAGGAGGCTGATTCTGGTAGCGTTGCCCCTGGGCCATCTGCTGCCCCTGGTGGTTCTGCGGGTATCCTGGCCGCGGTGGCTGCTGCTGTTGTTGGTAGCGGGGGCGGGTGTTGCTCCCGGACGGTGCAGGTATGAGCTTCCTCTTCCTTTCCTCCATCTCCCGATGTTTGCGTTCTGTAAGGAGCGCACGATCTACCAGGTGATTGAAGCTGGGGAAGGTGAAGTTCATGAGGTGGAACTGCAGGGTGTCATTGAGCCCTTCCATGAAATGCTCCTGTTTATCGCCATCCTCAGCGACCTCTGCTGTGGCGTACCTTGCAAGCTGCAGGAACTTGTCACGATACTCAGTGACGGACATGCTCCCTTGCTTGAGCGAGAGGAACTCCTTCTTCTTCATCTTCATGGTCCCAGCCGGTACGTGGTGACTCCTGAAGTTCTCTCTAAACTGAGCCCAGGTGAAGGCATCGCGATCCTGCTGGCGGTATGACTCCCACCAATCCAAAGCAGCACCACGAATGTTGTCCTGCAGCATACAGGACTCTCTCCCGGTCATCGCACTGGGCTGATCTCCAGCTGTCTCTCCACAGCACGAAGCCAGTCATCAGCCTGTAGTGGATCTGCAGCGTGGGAGAAGGTTGGGGGATGCCCCTTCATGAAATCCCCACGCCTGTCCCTAGGCGGAGGAGGTGGTGGTGGCGCCTGCACCTGAGCTTGTTGTAGGGCCAAGATGGCATTGTTCACTGTGGCCATCATCTGCGTTTGCATGGCAAAGAACTGCTCGGCCGTCAGTGGTGGTGGATTGGGCAACGGGTGGTCGGGATGGTCGTGGCCCTGGTTACTTCCTTGGGCGCCCCTAGCACCACGTCCTCTAGTTCCAACCATCTGTGGGCAACAAAAGAAAGTCCATAAGGATGTATATCCCTCTCACAAGGTGAAGTAGATTTTGAGGTTGCAGGTTGGTCATTAGTCCATGATGAACGAGCGTCTAGCTAGATGAGGTAGAGAGGAGTAATAGAGTAGTTGTTCATCCCAACTGACTATTTTTATTAAACTCAACTCAAACTGGTTTGACTATGGACAATCCCCATAGTTGGACATGATCCAAGCAACCAAAATGCCAACTCAAACATAGTTCACAAGCACAAACAACCAAACACTGAACTAGACTCAAAGCGTTTATAGACCAACTCGACTCAAACGTACTAGCGATGTGAAGCAAAGATAAGGGTAATCCTAATCCTCATGGAAAAGAATCCTAGTGGCACCATTTAGTTCCCCCTTGCGGGTCCTCTTGCGGGATTTGCACTGGGACGGAGTCACGTCTGGCACTCGAGGCTTTGGTCCTTGGAGGCCGGCAAGTGTAGCTTCAAGTTTTGCCACCCTCTTGGTCTTGCGGTGAAGCTCGTCCAACACGATGTCGTGGGCGGAGTTGAGGGCCGCGATGTACCGTGCCATCTTCCTTACCCTCTGGTCATCCTCCAACACCATCGAAGCGATCTCGTGCCCAGCTTGGCCTTCTATGCGGCGAGGGAAGTAGCGGAAACAGGTCTGGCTCAACGGGGTACGGTGGTCATAGCAGATGGTTCCCAGAGCTTGGCGTGCAGCATCTTCAATGGCAGCTTCCATCGTCTCATGGATCGTCACGCAGCAGTATTCACCCACAATGGTTTTCCCTCCGTGGATGAGGTTGTAGCGTTCGATCAACGCATTGGCCACCCATCTGTCAGGTAGAATCGGGTGCGTACTCTGAGTGGCGAAGTAGGAGGTGGTGAAGTTGTCGAGGCCGATTTCCTGGAGGCACTCCCGAAGTAGTCCGGGAAAGTTGAGACCGTTGCCTGGGTGGGTATGGTCGATGTTGACCCAGGTGGCGATCACCCTCTCTCTTTTGACAGCAGGTCCTTGATCATCCTCTATCTGAACGGCAATGTGATGTGACCACTCAGGTGCTTCTACCTCTGGTTCAGGGGCTGGATTCTCCTCTGGATCCTCTTCTGTTTTCTCAGTGAAAGAGCTGGCTTCACTGGGGTCTTCAGAGTCATCTCCCACTATGATGGGTTCCTGCAGAGGCGGGGGTGGCACTAGATCTTCTGGTTCTGGGTTCCGTGGTGCCAAGGGAACATGGTAGCCTTGCGGGGGTGCACCGGTTTGCTTGCGGGCGGTCAGTCTGGTACGGGCCATCTACAAAGAAAACGACCAAGATTGGGTTAAGATCAGTTCTAAAAAAGGAGTTAAGAGAATTGAAAATAATGTAGGAACATAGGGTTGTAGTATAAACTTAAAGAAAAGAAAACTTTTAAAAACAGGAGGAAGAGAAGGAGGAAATCCTTAAATTTCGACCCGTACTAACTAGGCTTCCGTCCTACAGTCGACACGGCTCTGATACCAATCTGTCACACCCGGTTTTCAATGAACCAAAACCGTGCATACTATACATGCGCCAGGAACGAGTCTCACATGTATAGGACAAATTGTCATCACAGGACATGTCATAATATAACGTTTAACGATTACATCATAAGTATTATTACCATAATAGACACTTGTCTTTAACATAGAGTACGTAAAAGCGGAAGCGTAAATGGAAAGCAACTAGAGCCGCCACAGGGACGTCCACTGGAAGAGCGAAGAGCCTAGACTTCTTGATAATCCTCCGTATCTCCATTGACTGAGCAGCGGTTGGATTTGTCCCCCCAACAAGGAATAAACGGAAAAGAACAAGCGTGAGCACACAACTCGTACTCAACAAGTATAACAGAACCATGAGGCTCTAAGGTTAGCTGACTCCACTGCATTGCTTTTAATTGGTCAAATTTTATTAAAGCTATTTACTAAAGTGAGTAGAGAAACTTTTATCTCAAAGATATTGCATAGAAGAAATTAAACATCATGGTTAACCAGGATTTTACCAAAAACCATCCATAACCCAACTAATCACATAAAGGATCTGGGCCGCTCATAACCGTGAGCACGGCTGATGCATCAGTTTTACACTCTCGAGAGGTTGCACATCTTTACCCACAAGTCGTGAGCTACGCTAGTGGTTCATCACATACCTTAGATGAGATGACTAGCAAGCCACACTACGAAGCCTTTACAAAGATTATGTTAGTAAGGTGTAACCGCTAAGGTTTCAGGTTATGCAACGGTGGAGCAAGCCTCAAGGGGAGAAGAACACATCACACTCAACCCAAGCAGCGCGAGGGCCACAGAAGCACACCTCCCCTCTTGCCCCGCAGGTAAGTTACTCCCAAACTAAAACAATCTAATTAATCAGCTAAGACCGTCCCATACCAGTCTTATGGTAGTGCTGTTGTCCCAGGTTGTCGCTTTGCGAACCGGTCCTTATGGAAAGTGGCTATGAGCAAAACCACTAAGCACAATGCGCATGCCCCCTAAACCAAGTTGCTAAAAAACAAATTTTAAATGAGACATGCACCACTCAAGCACACGGCACAGAGGGTCACGCTCAAACAATTAATTGCATAGATCCATTAATCAACATTAATTAAAAACGTAGCATAGGTGTATGTTGGCACAGCACCTAGCAAAAACTTAACCACATGCAACCCAAAAGGTTCACATTGAGATCAAAGTGGCTAATGTATCGTCCTTATAGGCATACAAGATCGACACATGCATATGCAATGAATTAAAGGTGATAGGTGTTGCTCATGTTATACTTGCCTTCCTCAAGGTGCTCTTGCTGCTGCTCACAAATGTCAAAAGGTGGCTCCTCGTTCACCTCAGACAGATCAACGTCTACTTACGTCCAAACGTCACACAAGCATCCATATACGAGCATACATGCAAACCATGGACAAAAGATAAGAAACAGTACACCAATACATCAAAACAGAACACAAAACCAGTTTAGAACTGTTCTACATATCACCACGGTCACGTGAGCGAAAGAATCGCCCAAAACGGAGTTAAAACGGAAAAGTTATGGCCAAAACAAGGTTCTAGGGACCTATTTATGAAGAAAACTCAAAATCTGGGCTGTTTTGGAAAAACCAGGGACCAATTCTGTAATTTCAGGAAAGATCCAAGGTCTAAAGCACAAAAACACAGCCTCTGGACTGCGGGTTCTATTTTTCAATAGCGCAGGGGCTAAAGCATTAAAAACTGGGCCGATCTGTAATTATTTTTGAACTGGCGTGGACCGCGGGTTGATTTCGGAAAAACCGAGGGTCTCTTTAACAAAAAAAAAAAAATGGCGACGACCGCAGTCGACCGGTCACCATCTGGTCCGGACGGTCGGATCTAGATCTAACGGCCGAGGTGAGATCGGATCACGTTATAATCTCGTGCATCCGTTCTGGATCGGACGGCTGAGGTTGAAAGGCGAGGTTTCGCCGGCGGCGACCATCGGGGACGGCGGCGCATCGCCGGAGCTCGCGATGCCCGGTGTTCCGGGGCGCGATTCGGGACCGGACCTAGCTAGAAAGCAAGACGGGACTACGGCGAAGCTCACCGTGGGGTTGTCGACGACCGGGAGCTGCCGGAGGATGGTCGGCGACGAGCGGAGGCGGCGGAGCGGCTCGGGGCTTCGCGGAGAGCTCGGTCGGAGCATCCACGGGCGTCGAGAGCTAGCGGAACAGGGTCGCGAGGTCCTCGGACGGTGGCGGCGGAATTGAGCGGCTCGCGACGGCTAGGGCTCGATTGCGGCTGCTGGCGAGGTTGAGGGGGAAAGGGCGAAGCCCGGCGTGCTATTTATAGGACCGGAGCGGCTCGGAAGGGGCGGCGCGGTAAGGAAGGCGGGGGCCGGAGTTTCCTTCGGCGCGCGCTCTCGGGAAGGAAGGGAATCCTTCGATTCCTTTGGGGACTCGGTGCGCAGGAGAGCGGGGAATACGGGGAAGGCGGCGGGGGAAGCTCTCCTCCTCGGAGTCGGCCGGTGTAGAGAAGGAAAGGCGGCGGCCGAAAAAGGAAAGTCGCCGTCGCCCGAAATGGAAAGCCAGGAGGTTGGGGATGACTGGTGGGTCCCGCCTGTCTGCGGCTCGACGGGCGCGGGTCCACCTGTCAGGGGCGCGAGGGAGAGAGGCGGCGCACGGGAGGCCGGCTGGGCTGCCTCGCCTGGGCCGGCTCGGGTGAGGGTGGCTGGTGGGCCGGCTCAGGGAGGTGGGCTGATTTCTCTTTTTTTTCTTTTTCCTGCATTTTCCCTCTCTTTTCTATTTCTCTCTTTTCTTTTAAACTCAAAAGCAAACTATGAATTCAAATAAATTTGAATTCAAACCTTATGCCACTCATCAAATAAAAATATGCTCCAGCATGAATGCACAAACATGTTGACCTTAGGATATATTGCAATATTTAGTTCAAAAGATAATGAAAAATGCATACTAGGCACAATAAATCCTAGAAAATAAATAAAGCATATTGAATTTATTATAAAATGCTGGAAATTAAATTTAGGGTGTTACACCGCCAAACCTAAAAATCCACGAACCTCTTTCACAGTTTCTGGTTGCTTCCAATCCAATACACTGCTGACCTTGCTTGGATCCACCATGATTCCACCTTTTGAAACAATGTGTCCCAAGAAAGGTACTTGATCAATCCAAAATTCACACTTGCTCAGCTTTGCATACAACTTATGTTCTCGCAGCTTCTGCAAAACTAGTCTCATGTGTACTTCATGTTCTTCTTCTGTCTTGGAATAGATCAAAATATCGTCAATAAACACAACCACAAACTTGTCGAGATACTCCATAAACACCTTGTTCATAAGATTCATGAAATAGGCAGGAGCATTTGTCAAACCAAAAGACATCACTGTATACTCAAATAACCCAAATCTGGTAATGAAAGCAGTCTTTGGAATATCAGAAGGTCGAATCTTCATTTGATGGTAACCAGACCTTAAGTCAACCTTTGAGAACACACAAGCACCTAGCAATTGATCAAACAAATCATCTATCCGAGGTAGAGGATATTTGTTCTTAATAGTGACATCATTCAAAGCTCGATAATCCACACACATTCTTCTTGACCCATCCTTTTTATCAGCAAATAAAACTGGAAAGGCCCAAGGTGAAGAACTAGGTCGGATATACCCTTTTTCTAACAACTCATCTATATTTTTCTTTATTAACTCTTGTTCTTTAGGTGCCACTCTATATTGCCTTTTTGCTATTGGTGCTGTACCAGGTAAAAGGTCTATTAAAAATTCAACTTCTCGGTCAGGTGGCATACCTGGCAACTCATCAGGGAAAACATCTGGGTAATCACTCACTGCTCGAATCCCATCGGTAGGCCTGGCTGTGATCTGGTTCAATTGACCATATTCCTTCCTTGGTTCATTTACCATAATTTCCACATTTTCCCCATCTGAAGCTGTCAAGAGAATTTCCCGCTTGGAGCAGTCAATTTTGGCTCCCCATTTTGTTAGTGTTTCCATGCCCAAAATGACATCTATTCCCTCTGATTCTAAAACAATTAAATTTGTGCAGAATTCTACCCCCCTTATGTCAAAACTAACTCCAAGACAGATAGAATTAGTTCTCATCTGCCCCCCAGGTGAGGTGACTAACAACATCCTTCTCATGTCACTTATAGGTATGTTATGTCGAATGGCATATGACTTGCTAATGAAGGAATGAGTTGCACCGGTATCAAAAAGTACAGTAGCAGTATGGGAGTTGACTAAGAACGTACCGAGCACGACGTTCGGAGCCTCCATTGCAGTCTCGGTGGTCACATGATTCACCTTTCCTTGCCACTGTCCCTTGGGCAATTGATTTGCGCGTCCCTGCTGCTGTTGTGGAGGGTTTTGCCTCTGGCTCTGCTGCTGACCCTGTTGATTGGTCGGCATCTTATGAGGGCAGACATTAGCATAATGCCCCTGCTCACCACACTTATAGCAGCTTCTACCAGCGGGAACTGGAGCTTGATTTGTTGTGGGGAGGTTGTTTTGCACTTGACGCTGAACTGGATGAACAGGACGAGTAGGTTGAGTCTGATAGCGCTGTCCCTGGCTCATCTGTTGGCCCTGACTACGCTGCTGCTGGTACCCCTGCTGTCCCTGGGTACGCTGCTGATACCCTGCTTGCTGAGAACTCTGAACTTGGGGGTAACGAGGACGAGTGCTGCTGCCTGATGAAGAGCCGTTGAACTTCCTCTTCCTTTCTTCTATGTCCTGGCGCTTCCTTTCAGTGAAAAGCGCCCTGTCCACCAAATGATGGAAGGAAGGGAAAATATGATTCATCAATTGATACTGGAGTTCATCATTCAAACCTTCCATGAAATACTCCTGTTTCTCTCTGTCATCGGCCACCTCTGCAGTAGCATATCGTGCAAGTTGAAGGAACTTGTCCCGGTATTCGGTCACTGACATGTTGCCCTGCTTTAAAGAAAGGAATTCCTTCTTCTTCATTTTCATCAACCCTGCAGGCACGTGATGGTTGCGGAAGTTCTCCCTGAACTGTGCCCAAGTGAAAGTATCCCTGTCCTCTGGCCTGTAGGACTCCCACCAATCTAGAGCTGCACCCCTCAACTGTCCAGAGCCATACAAGACCCTCTCCCTATCATTGCACTGTGCAATCTCCAACTGGCGTTCAATAGCACGAAGCCAGTCATCAGCCTGTAGTGGCTCTGTAGCATGTGAGAAAGTGGGAGGATGTCCTTTCATGAATTCTCCACGCCTGTCTCTAGGTAGGGGTGGTGGTTGAGCTTGTGCTTGTTGGAGAGTTTGCATTGCAGTATTCACTGTGGTTAACACTTGTGCCATTAGCTGCTCCATGGTGATGGGTGGTGGGTTGGGAAGTTGATTGCCTCCTCTCTGGTGTTCCTGGTTGTTACCACCAGCACCACTACCTCTCCTTGTGTTAACCATCTGATTGCAGCATATAATTCATAAGCACATGATAGATATAGTGATGCACAAGAGTGAAAGCGTGACGATAAGGTAGAAAGAGCAATAGAGTAGATATCTTTAACCCAACGAGCTAACTTCATTTTAATATTGGTAACACTAAACTTGTTCAGGCTGTAGACAATCCCCACAGCTGGATATAACATTCAACCAAAGATCCAAATCAACCATAGTTCATAAAGCAAACATCAAAACATCCAAAAGTAACCGAGTTCCACCCAAAAAAAGAAAGGACTCAAAAGACTCAAACTGATAAACGGCGAGGCTGTCTAGTCGTCGTGAGGAAGCACGGTGGTGGCGCCACTAGGCTCGCCGTAGCGCGGCTTCTTGCGCGGAGGAGACTGTGCTGGCTCTATGTGCGTCACGTGCGTCACCTTCAGCAGCTGAGCTCGAAGGAACTCACACTCTAGGTGTAAGCTGCGGTGCGCACCCAACAGAGCATCGTGCTCGGTGCTCAAGGCTGCAGTAAACTCCACCAGTGAGGCCAATTTAGTGTTGTCCTCATGCTCCAAGGATGAGATCTGGTGTTTTGTCTCACCACTCTTGCGGCAGGGAAGGTAACGCCGAGCAGACTGGCTAAAAGCTATACGGTGGTCCTCACAGAAGACCCCATAAGCCTGTCGAGCTACGTCGTTGATGGCCGCATCCTGGTCAGAGTGATACGACACCGAGTAGTGCTCCTCAGACAGGGTGGTACCCCCGTGCTCCGGGTTGTCCACCATAAAGCACGCGGATGCACAAAACCTGGGAGGAAACTCGGGGTGTACACTCTCCACCACCTTGTAGCTGATCTCCAGGTTGTTGTAACCCAACTCCTGGATGGCGCCATTGAGCATCCTGGGGAAACTCAAGTGCAAGCCGTTGTGGAAGTGCTTCACGTCTATCCACTGCAATGGAGGCGTGCCACCACCTTCGGCACCCTCGGCGCCAGCAGAGGCGTCTCCAGCGTCATTGCCCTCCTCAGCTTCAGGCTCGTCATCTGATATCACCACCACCTCGGGCTCCGGCTGAGGGGGTGGAAGTATCTCCACTACCTCGTCATCCTCCAGATCCTCCTGCGGTGCCTGCTCCTCAGGCTGCAGAGGGTCCTCCTCCTGGGGCTCCTCCTGGGGTTCCTCCTCAGACTCCACCTCAAACTCCTCCTCGGACTCCTCGGTCTCCACCTCAGGCTGTACCTCAGGCTCGGGCTGTGGTGGAACGAATGGTCCAAAACGTCGGGCTGCACCGGTGCTCTTGCGGGCAGTCCTAAGGGTGCGGGCCATCTACAAGGAGGATAGAATAAGTTTAAGATTAGTTCTATATGATAGAATGAATAAAGTAAAATTTTCAACATAATGTGAACATAAATTTTTATAGTATACTTGGAGAGAGTAAATTTTATAAAACAGCAGATAAGACAAAGGAAGTGAAATCCTTAAATACGACCATTTCTATCTAGGCTATCGTCCTACAGTCAACACGGCTCTGATACCACTCTGTCACGCCCTAGTTCTCAACCGACGGAACTAGGACAACATATATGTGCCAGGAACATGTCTCACATATATTATGACAATAGTGACATCACAGAACGTGCATAAAAGGGAAAATAGCGTTACATAGCGTATTGTCACTTTATTACATCAAGACACAGGTCTTTATAACAGAGTCGTAAGCGGAAGCGTAAATGAAAACATAACGAGCCGCCACAGGGAAGTCGACTGGGAGACTGATATGCCTAGAACTCATCATAACCTTGAGTGTACTCCTCTGTGCCTTCTTCAACTGAACAGCGGTTGGGTCCACCCAACAAAAGAAAGAAAACAACAAGCATGAGTACACAGTCGTACTCAACAAGCATAACATGAACCATGAGGCTCTAAGGTTGGCTAACACAACTGCATTGGCTTTTAGTTGGTCAAGTTTTATTATCATCTATTTACTATGGTGAGTAGATAAACCATTAACCCAAAAGATATTGCATAAAGAATTAATCAACATTATTAGAGACATAACCAACTCCCAAGCCAAACCAAGAACCCACTAATCAGCATAAAGGATCTGGGCCGCTCATAACCGTGAGCACGGCTGACATGTCAGTTTTACACTCTCGAGAGGTTGCACATCTTTACCCACAAGTCGTGAGCTACGCTAGAAGTTCATCACATTGCCTTAGATGAGATGACTAGCAAGCCACACTACGAAGCCTTTACAAAGGTCACGTTGGTAAGGTGTAACCGCTGAGGTTTCAAGCTCCGCGGAGATGGGGCCCTACTCTAAGGGGTGAAGCACACAGCACACACAACCCAAAGCAGATCCAAGGCCCATCCCGGCTCACTCCCCCTCTTGCCCCGCAGGTAAGTTACTCCTAAACCAAGGCAATCTAATTAATCAGCTAAGACCGTCCCATTCCAGTCTCATGGTTGCGCTGTTGTCCCAGGTTGTCGCTTTGCGAACCGGTCCTATGGAGAGTGGCTATGAGCAAAACCACTAAGCACATTGCTCATGCCCCCTAAACCATGTTGCTAAAAAGCCAATTTTAAAGAGGCATAAACCACTCAAGCCTTGGCACAGAGGGTCAAGCTCACAATTATATTGCATAGATCCATTAATCAATTTATTTACAAAAAGTAACATGAGTTCGCGCTGCACCTAGCCCAACTTAACCAACATGCAAACCCAAAGGTAAAATATTGGATAAAGTAGCTAAGGTACAATCCTTGTGGCATACAAGATTAAATGCACATGCAAAGATTAAGGGTTATTAGGTGTTGTCCATGTTATACTTGCCTTCCTCAAAAAGCTCTAGTGCCTGCTATCCAAAACTTGCAACTTGTTGTTCTTCTTCACCTACGAACGGTTCACCGTCTAAACACGTTCACGGCAACATACAAACATTCCCATACACGCATACATGCAAACAAATAACAAAGGATGAGCAACAGTACACCACATCATAAAAACAGAAGATAAAGCTGTTATAAAAACATCCTACGCATTTCTACGAGCACGTGAACGCAAGAATCACCCGAATCGGAGCTAAAATGTGAAAGTTATGCATAAAACAAGCTCCTAAGGGCAAAACTGTGTTAAACAAACTAAACCAGGGGCTGTTTTATGAAAAACGAGGACCTAAACGTAATTAAACATAGCCGCCGAGGGTTTTAGAGTGAAACCACCAGAGCCCGGACTGCGGGTTCAAATCCCGGAGAGCTCAGGGGCTAAACTGATGAAAACAGGACTAAAACATAAATACTTTTCAATGAAGTCGGACTGCGGGTTGATTCTAGGGAAAGACGGGGTCTCAAGCGCTAAACTCCCCGGTTGACCGGGTCGGCGCTGACGCGTACGGTGAGGTGGCTTGCCACATCAGCCTGACGGGTGGGTGCGGGCTGAGTCGGATTAAGGGAGGCGACGTGGCGCAGTGTGATTCGCTAGCGAAGGGGTACGGGCTGTTCTAATCGTGGCCGTTGATGATGGATCGGATGGGCGGCGACGAAACGGGCAGGGTGCACCGGCGGTGACCAAAACTCAGGGCGCACTCCGCCTTCCGCGGTGGTAGCTCGCCGGAGCAGCGCTCGCCCGGACCTAGGGTGGTTACTAAGCCCTAGGGCCAGCTCAGGAGGCAGAGGGGGACAAGGCGAAGCTCACCGAGGTGATGTGGACGTCGAGGAGGCGGTGGAGGGAGCTCGCGATGAGGTCCGGCGGGTGAGGATGGGCGGCGCTCACGGATTGAGTGTTGGGGTCGCGCTCCCGACTCCAATACCCGAGAACAGGCCCCGCCAAGACCTTGCGAAAGAAACAATAGAGGTTAGCAGAATGGAGAGGGCTCGCCGGTGGAGAATTTGGCGACGGCGCAACTTACTGAAACGGAGCTCCGGCGGTGGATTGCGGGCTCGGTGATGAACAAGAGCGCGATTGGAGTGGGGTGTGGCAAAGGGAGCTCAAGGCGAACCCAGGGGTCAAGTTTTATAGGCTCTGTGCGAGCTAGAACGTAGCGGTCGTGGGGGCGCTGGCTGCGGCTTTGAAAGCTCCCGTCGGTGCAGTGAGGGAAGGGGAAAGAGAAGAGGAAACCGGCGCGGGAGTTCAGGGATTGATGGCGGGCAATTAAGGCGAAGGAACGTGGGCTCGGATTCCACCTCGGGGCATTGACGCGGCCGGCAGAGAAGAAGGAAGGGGCGAAAATCGCGGCGAGAGGAGGAAGACGAGGCTGACGAGTGGGGTCGGCCTGGCAGTGAGGGTAAGGGCGCGGCCCACCCGTCAGTGGTTCGCAGAGATGGAGGAGAGGGGTTGGCGCAGCTGGGCCGGCCTTTGGCCCAGGCGGGAAGCGAGGGAAAAAGCTGGGCTGCGGGTTGTATTGGGCCGGTTCTTGGCCCAGGCGGGTGAGGAAGGGGGGCGCGGTGGGCCGCTAGCTGGGCTGGTTGGTCTGGCCGCCTCTCCTTTTCTTCTTTTTTTTTTCTTTTGAATTCTTTTGAATGAGAAAGCAATTGATCTACATATTCAAATAAATTTGAATTTGAACCTTTAATTCATACAAACAATAAAATAATGCACCAGCATGTATGCACAAGAAGGGTTAAGCCTATGGTTGCTTTTATGCATCTTTTTAATTTAAATAAATCATGATAAATGCAAACTAAGCACATAAGCTTTAGAAAATTAAATAAATTGCTTGGTTTTTATTATGCAGTGCTGAAATTAAAACTAGGGTGTTACAGCTTTTCTTTGTTTTCCTTGCATTTTGTACCATATCATGCATTGCATTGTATCATATGTATTTTCACTTTACTAGCACTAGGGCTCTTGTGAGATGACTAGTTAGTACTTGTTTGTGCTAGACTGTACAGTTGCTTGCATAATCATGGTTGGCTAAGCTCCTTGAATCTATCTAATATCATTTGTGAGTTAAGGTAGTTTTATTTCTTGAAAATCAAAAAACATGATCACTATTTGACTTGGCTACCTAGCATGTGTAGGAATGTTGAATGCTATGCTATCTTCTCATGCTTGGATATGCTAGTCGTATGCCTTTGTTAAGTTTATGCCTAAGCATTTATGATACCTTGCCTAAACCTAAAATCTGAACTAAAACTATATACAAGTTGTGTCTTATGATCTAAATTGAAAAGATCCAGGTGGGTTCGCTTGTCACATTGATGTAGTTTGAGATAGCTTGCCTTTGCACTTTGGCATGAACTTGAACTAGGCTATGTATGACCAAAACCTTGTCTTAAGCTTCTGACGGTTCTCTGAATCTAGGCTTGGCATTGGTTGGTAAGAAGTGGCTGAGACAAGTGAATAACCCCTGGCACATGATCTAACTTGCATGAACCCACAAGTTGCTAAAATCTAAAATCTGCAAGTCTCTAAATTGCTTATGGCTTGTTGTATATGCTTTGGTTGAGGGTAGCACACCTTGTATGTTTTGTTAGCATCTTGCTATTCATGATATGCCTATCTTGCTGGATGCTATTTATGTTGGTGATGCTTTCTTTTTAACAACCCTGAAAAACATGCTCTGATTTGTATAAGATAGATTCAATTGAGCATGTTTGCATGCTTCCTTGCCCTCACTTGCTCTGGAAGCTAGAACTCGTATTTACTAGTTTTTCATCCCTGCTGAGCTCTTCATGGTACACTTCTTGTATTTCATGGCATATTTTGAGGGGGAGTTGTCTAGTTCAGGGGGAGTCGGATTCTATAAACCCTTAATGTGTCCATTTTCAATAAGGGGGAGAGATTGTTGCTCCCAAGGGGAGTTCATGCACCAAGGGGGAGAATTCTACAGAGAACTAGTTGAGGGGGAGCTGCGCATTCATCTTGCTTTTGCGAGGATGCATTTTAGGGGGAGTTTGAGCTTTTAGCATGCTCTTGCATCGGTGCATTGTGCCTTTTGCCTTTTTCTGGAGGAGCCGATGCTTTGCCTAAGCATGATTGTATTGAGCCGGTTTGCCTCTTTCTTGAGGGGTCATGCTTTAGTTTGATCGACTGTGTTTAGCAGTTTCCCTTGTCTTAGGGGGTCGATCTTTGGCTTTGTTTTTTATTGTCTCAATTTGCCCTTCTTTGCTTGTGTTTGGCTTTTGGGCATTTTGAGCAACTTTCTTCTTTTCTTCTTTATTTTTGGTTTTACGCTTGTTTTTCTTGTCTTTGCTCTATTTCAGGTTATAGGTTGAAGGTGTTGACAATGCACTCATCAAGGGGGAAATTCAGAGCTAATGAACTGGCTCCATTGCCTCTAGACTGATGAGTGAATGTCAACAGAAGTCAAGACCCAGAAGGACTTAGGCATAAGCCCTTTGACGGACTGGAGGCCCACTGATGGACTAGTGGTAGATGGAGAAGAAAGTCCTCTGAAGGACAGGAGGTATGCTCGGCATCAGTCTGCCATGGGAGTTCGGTACACGGAGAAGCGGAACAGCGACGGCAAGTGTAAGACCTCCAACGGACTGCGAGATGACCCCGATAGACAGGGGATATCGGGTGCCACCGTAGTGCTTCAACCCGAGTGCATGGCGCGAGGACATGCAAGGGCAATGGCGGATTCGCTCAAATCTGCCACCCTACCGCCAAGTTACCAAGACTCGGCAAATGGGCTCAATTCTCGCCGAGATAGAGTGGAGTGGGATGTTCCTGGCCCTGGAAGGAAATCCTAAAGTTTCCTGATTTTTGACTTCAAAACTGGGGGTCGATCGGCAGATTTGTACTAGTGGCCACATGGACATCATCCAGAAGTTAGCATGCAACCGAAGAAGATCAAGACTCCATCGTAATCGTCCGTCCCTGAGAAAGTGGTCTTTTCTAGTTTAGCCCCAACAGGCATTTCTGTAATATAGGGGTCTTAGTGTAAACTGAGTCAGTTAGTCCTAGGCTATATATACCTAAGTGGCCGGTCATTTAGGTGACTCTTCCACCTCTAGAAACAGTAGGATTAGCTTTCCAACCAGCCAAGTGCTTAGAGTGAAAACCGGGAGCTAATCTAGGATTTAGAGTCCCCTAGAGCTCGTACTTTGCATTAGTGGGAGGATGAAGGGTGGTAGGCTGTGAAGAAACTTGTAAGAACTGATTTCCACTTCTAATACAAGGAAGGTTCATCCCCAATTCGTGTTCATGTGTGCAGCCATCTCCTTCCCCCTTCTCTAGCTTGGTTTTTGGATGAAACTCAAAGGCTTTTGGTGATTTCCTTTGCCCGCAAGTTAATCCTGTTCTTTTGACTCTTTTGGACTTGCTAGGATGTGGAGATTATGACTTAGTTCATCTCAATCCCACAGGATTGCCACGAGCAAGTTGTTCTTGAGTTTTTCTCTTTCTTGCCCAAAGATTGCCTTCTCACAAGATCTGAAATTCCCGCTAATCCCTTGGTCATTTTGAGGTTAATAGCTTTGGAATAAGGTCCAGATAGCCTGTACAAAATCTCATGAAGTTTGGATAAGGTTTGGTCAGATTTGGGGTTTGAAAACTCATTTTCTGCTACTCCACCGGACTATGCGATAGAGCCACCGGACAGTCTGGCAGCGCCTATCGGATAGTTCGGAATTGGGTCTGCCCGAGGCTTCCCACTGGATAGTCCGGTAACCTCTACCGTACTATCCGGTGCTGCCAGACAATCCGGCCCCATGCACCGGATAGTACGGTGAAGCCAGGGAAGCTGCCCTATTTTCGCGATTTGGTTCTTCCGCCGTGTTTTTGCATCGGATTTGCTTTTCCTACTGTCTGACCATACTCTTTGCTTGCTGTGTATCAGTAAGTAGCATTTCGGTGCAGTGAGTGTCGAGTGGTGAACTCTCAAGTTTTGGTGATTGGGGTGACTTGCGATCTTTGTGATCATTGAGTTGCTTGCTCTTTCGCGCCTAGTGCGTATCCTTTCAGTGGACGGCACCTTGCGCCCACTAGACACGTATCTATTCAGTGGACGGTGCCTAGCATCAGTTGTCGTGAGCTTCTCTTAGCACCAGTTTGGGGGTCGTGATTTTGAGTTTTCAAGTGCTCCTATTCATGCCCCCCTCTAGTCGCACGTCTCGGTCCTACAGTAGTCATATCTATTCATAGAGAGGTACTGAGACGTTGCACCACAATACTACTACGACAAACCCGAGGTACAATTTACAAACGAGTTGAATAATTCTAGTCTTCATTTTGCAAATACTAAGAATTCTCGTATTGATGTTGCTAGTCATGATAGTAAGCATATTATTGCATCAGCTAGTCATTATTCAGATCATGCTTCTCACTATGCACATTGTAATTCTGAAAATTATATGCAAAGGCCTATATCATATGATATGCATACTTCGAGGTTTAATTCTACCAGTAACGTGCAACACGTAAATCTGTACACATCGGTGGAATAAGATCGAATGCCGATGTATAATTATCAAGGAAAAACTAATATGGTAAATTCGGCCGTTCGATACGAAGCATCACGTGCTAGGAATTTTTATAATATGCAATGGGATGTTTCACCCTCATACGCATCGACAACTAATTCACAATATTTGAGTCCTTCACTAGATTTGCCTATGCAGAGAGAATTGGCCATGCTAATACCAGCGCTCCAGCTAATTATTCTCAAGGGTGTTATGGTGCACAATATGGTTCATATATTTATGATTCTGTTTCTTTTGCTAATGCTAGCTCCAGCCGAATTAATGAAATTTCAGCCCCATACGCAACTTCTGGTTCTCATGATTTGGCTTCATATGCTTCTCATAATGTCAGTCAGGTTAATGAAAATTCAGCACCTAATGTCTATTCTAATACTCATGATTCGGCTTCTTATGTTGCTTCTAACTCTAATTGAATCAATGAAAATTCTGCAAGTGCATATGTGTCTTCAGTTGATTTGCCTCTATCACCGAAGCTTGTTTTGGATATAGTCCATGAGGAGTTTTCACGAGCTTCACTGGCATTTGTTTCAAGCTCCTCACCTTGTTTAGTTCAATGGGGAGAATGGCGCAAGCACACGGGAGCATGTCGATCATTATGTTACAATATTGGAAGGAGCTACAAATCAAAGTAAGTGTAATTTGTTTAAGCATTCATTAACTAGAGCTGCTTCCCAATGGTATGAATCGTGATCTAATGATGAGATTCCTACATGGTCCCTGTTAGAACAAAAGTTTCATGTTCGATTTGTTGGTGCCATTAGAGATGATTCAGATATGAGTGGTAGTTTGGCAAGTAAAGCTGAATGAAGTAATTGTTGTTCCGAATCAATCTTACCAAAAGAAACAAACATAGCTATAGAAAAGCATGTGAAACATAAAGGAACAGCTTGGTTTGATTTCTCAAAAGCTAAAGCACCTGTCACTTTGGCTAGTTTAATCTGTGTTGAAGACAACAATGATCATCAGAAAGAATGTTCTATAACCGAAAAAAGTTCGGCTCATGGAGCAAGAGATCCTGAAGACAAGAGGAGGCATTGGAGCATCGCCCTCATCATCAGGAAGGGCAGGACATAACTCAAGTGAAGCTTCCGCACCTCTCCAAAATGTTTGACAAGGTAAAATTTACAAGTGCATTACTTAATTCTCAATCCCGTACGCTTTCCATTGACAAATCTACTAGTGATATTATTTTTGCATAATTCTAGATAGATCGATTGAGGTTAGTAATTTATTTGTTGACGGTGACGCTAACTCACAGCGACGCTCACTCACAGGCAGTGCTTCTTGATGATGAGGACGGTGACGCTCACTCACAGGGCGGTGGCACCGGGGGCAACAGACTACAGCTGGCGGCACGCCGACGCACAGTTCAGGCACCGGGTGTTCGGCCCTGATGAGAAGTGGACCATCCTGGACGTCCGACACGGCGGAGGGACGCTCCACGTCCCCTTCATCTGGATCGGCGCCAGGCACTAGCACCTTGAAGACGCTGCGCAACCTTATGTCACTGGAGGAGCGGCTGGAGGAGAGGCCCTTCACAGCCTACTGCGTCTTTGTCTCACAGCTGGCCTGCACGGCAGAGGACGTCGACCTGCTGCAGCGCGCCAATGTGCTGGAGCACTTCCTCTACAAGGAAGCTGGTGATCCATGACATTCATCTTTTGTCATAGATCAATGAAAAACTGTCATGAACCGCTATCCATGACATTCGAGTAAAAGGTCATGTATCACGCGTCATAATTTGACTAGCCCAAAAAAATCGTCATGGATGGAGTAAATCAATGATGTTCCGATGCATCATAGATCAGCTGTAGGTTTCATATGGTGCCGGTTCATGGTGACAAAAGAAGACATCACAAAATTGGTGGCATGTCAGCATTTGCCACATCAATTAGCACACCGTCAATGTATTAACATTCATATCAATATACATCAGACACAAAAATACACATTTATTTATTCATGCATTGGCAAGTGAAGTATTGTTACATCAAATACTCAAATTAGTCTTGCTGACAGCGATCAAGTTTGAGTATGAGCAATTCGACAATCAAGCTCACAACTAGTCTAAGTACATAAGATTTCATCTCCAATGCAGATCCTAGAACACTTTTATTGGCTTGCGATCGATGCAAGGTGCTACCTAGCACCTCCTGGAACCACCTAAAAATCAATGTGAATATGCAGTAAGATTTTTGAGCAAAGAAGTAGAACATAAAATGAAATTCGATAAGATACACCGACAAGTGTTGGCTAGCATGAAACATCCAAGTTAATTCAGTAATTGGTAACAACACTTGAATCTCTAATACATGGTCTAAGTTACGCACCTGAGTTCGCATCCTAATCCCTGCATTTAAGTCCTCTTGGGGAACACACTTATGCTTTCAAAAATTTCAGAAAAGAAATAACATAAAGGGATTTGGGGGATAGACCTAAAAGTAGAATAAGTAGCTGCTAATTTACTCTAAATCTAGATATTATTCCAAACTGTAGAAAAAACAGGGAGTTAGTGAAGAAAATTATCACATCGAAGAAAATTTCAGAAACATCCAATGCATAAGAAAACACACATCCTCTATCCTCTAGTCAGTGTACAGATCAGGAAGATGTAGTAAATAAATACACAGCCTCTGAGATTAGTATAAATTTCTGTTAGTGAAGATGTAGTAAATAAAACTTAACACATCACAAAGTAAAAGCCTGCTAAACTATCCAAGCATGTAGGATGCTATCTCTGATTATACTTTGATGGCAAAATAGCTGCAAGCAAAGCAGTACAACACGAACCATGTTTTTGACCTTTAATTGAAATCAGATATTTACCCAAATATAGAATTAACACAACTGAAAAGCATGTTTATTTTCACATGTGAGAAAAGTGTATGTGATATACTGTATCACCAAATGTGAGATATTTCAGATTTCTACTGACAGTCTAAAATAAACTAAGATTTAAGAAATGTGGTTCACTGAAGACAAGATATAAAGATTCACTACAAGAGAAATGAGTATTTGTGACGAAAACCATCATGACAAAACTCAACAATGTCATAGAATAGTTGTCATTCAGTGACGATTCAAGCAATTTCATCGTTAAGTGATGGTGGATGAGTACTTTTGTGACAAACGTGTATTTTCGTCACAAATGTGCAATAATCTGTGACGATTTGTCAAATTCGTCACAAAATATCAACCCATTAATGACGTTTTTATTTCATGATATATTTAAATTTGTCACAAAATGTAGGGCCCCCTTTACCATGTTTCCAGAAACATTAGAGCTTATTGTTATTGTAGTCTTATTGGACGGTTTGGTTAACATGTAATCAACATGTTTTGATACACAATACAATGTCCATACATTTGTGGCATATGTATGAGATCAAGCGCAGAATAGTACTAGTAGTACTAACAGTTTGACCGATTTATAAAGAGAAATATTACATCTATCACGCCGAACATGTAAATTATGAAAATATAATTCATGATGAATCTAATAATGATCATTTTATATCAAAAGCATTATTGTTCTTTTTATTAAACTTGATCAAACTCAAAAAAAGTTTGACTGAGAACAAATTTAAAAAAAGTTATATTTTAAGACGGAGGGAATATTACTCAAAGGTGTAAACAAATTAGCAACAAACGATCCTAACCAACACTAAATCTGAATTCACTCAGTTAATTATATCCTATTTACAATGTGTAATAGATCTTTGATTTGACAAGTTTCTTTATAAAAATACATTTTTACATGAAAATTAGTAGTAAAACATGGTCTGTAAAAGAAAAGACAATTGTGAAAAGAAGAGCAGCAAAGGCAGTACTACGAACCAAGCATGTTGGGCATAAAAAACAAACGCATGCACTTTTGCTGCCAATAACATATGTGCCGACCCAAAAAAAATTTCAGCCAAACTCGTCTCCCGCCCCTGACCGCGCGCCCTCTATCCCAAATTTCCTCCCTACCCGGCCCACCCACTCTATAACCCCACCCAAACCCTAAATTCGTCCCCCAAAATCCCCTCAAAACCCCCTGCAGCGGCGGCGCTCCCGTCTCACCCTTGCATCTCACCTTCTCCGCTCATCCACCACAGCCCAGGGCTGTCATGCTTCATCTGGGTAGGAGAAAGCTGTGTGGCTGTTCGGCAGATGTCACAACCAGTGGAAGCAGGTGATTCAGAGGCTCCCCATGTATGGTGGCGGCACTGCGCTTCTAGATTGCGACCTGCTGGAGAAGGTAGCTTGGCGAGGGCGGCTGCGCATCGTGCCCTGCAGGAAGGCGGCTTGGCACGGACAGGCACTGCAAGGGGCAACGAGACTGGTGAGTAATAACTCTTGATAGGATTTCTTCATTGGATCTAGCTGCCTACGAAGTGAATAATTCTGGATAGGATTTCTCGATTGGATCTAGCTGCCTACGAAGTGTTCGGCATATTGCTTGATGTGTGTTTCTCTATGGTTTAGTTGGTTATGTGCTCGTAGGAACTCTCAGGCCAGGCCATTAATTTATGATCCTGATCCCTCTTGGCATCTAGCGCAGGATAAATGAGCTACAGCTTGAAAGTGGAGCAGCTAGCTTTTGCGGGTCAAGTTGTTGTGTGAAAAGTAAATGTATAAATTCCAGCGTGCAAGGATGGATGGGTAATGTGTTTCCTGACAGATCCTTTGCTTCCTTTTGCATTGGTAGTTTTCTTTTTAGATTTTTTTTTATTTGTGTAGCTCATCAATACATGCCATTTGGTGGATAGCAGCTCAGTTCCATTTTCATATCAGCAACAAAAGAGTGCCAAAAAACAGATGAGTTAAAGATCAATTTTAGATTCGTTCAACACTAACTGAGAAGCCCAGCGGCTTATTATTTTTCCACTTTGGCCAGATGTTAATCGTGTCTTCTATTCTTGCCTGGTATGATTGTTCAGCTTCCAGTTCCTTCTGTTTGGTGCTAGTTCTTGTGCTTGAAATAATTCATTCTTCCTCTATTAATTCATCCTAGCTCTGCTAATAGTTCTTGTAGCTGAATCTGAAGGGCTTAGCAATAGTGTTTATTCATTCCTACGCTAGTCATGAAGTTAAATGCTAATGTGTCTATGGTACTGCTTGTCTTGAATGAACTTAAATACTGCTCTTTTAGAATCATGAAGACTGGAACCATGTGAAAAGGAGCCAAGTTGGAATAATACCATTGTACCAATGTGAATACTAATGTAGTTTGGTTGTATTTTTAATACGCATACAAAAGGGCTTGAAGAAATAGTTGAACAAACTTTACAGATGTAGTTCATAGTTCCAACACTACTAAGTTCAATAATTCTTACAGAACCGATGTTTTGATGTGCCTTTTAATTTATAGTGTGATTATTACATTAGTTTGGTCATTCTGTTGCAATTTTTTCAGGGATCAACCGAGGACCCAACAAGCCAATTATCTATTAGTTGTGTACCTGCATCATGTATAGTACCATAGGAGAAATAGCCCTAAATTTGAACTTTTGATGCTCTTTTAACATTAGCCATTTTTTAAATAGTTGGATGCTCATGTAATGAAAATGGATGTAGTGGAATGTATTGTATTATACCAAATATATGATGACTATTTAATATATGTTTAAACAATTGTGATTTTTCATTGATTATGGATAACTAATCTATGACGTTATATAGATATTCATAATGAACTATTCTATTATAAGAGTGATAGCATTCTGACGGTTTATCACATTTCGTCATAGATTAGTCATAATTTGTGTAGTGTCCCACACATTGTGTGACGAATAAAACGGCATGAAAAGCACCTGGTGGAAGAAAGGAAATTGTCAGGAAATGATACTTTATGATGATAATAGAACGTCACAGAATAGCTACCGTTTTGTGACGATTTCCTGAGTAACGTTAGTGAGACCATTTTGTGACGGGGATTCTATGACGATCCTTGTAACGCACCAAAAATGTCATTAATTGCCCCCAGTGACGAAAAACTCCACTTTCAATGACAATAAGTGATCATCACAAATAGTCAAATCTCTTGTAGTGATTGTTTGTTCATGGTTTTTTCTAAGCTGAAAGTGCTTCCTATCAAAATAAATTTCATTGTTGGGAGTAAAGCAGAGAAAATGTAGTTTCAGACTAGCCAGAGCATGTGCATCAGGGTATCCTGGAAATTTAAAGAGACATGAAAAAGGGAACAAAAATACAAGTGAAATGGCCTGCATACCTTTAATGTTGCATCAGACTCACTACCAGTTGCCTTCACACCACCACAAGTGAAACATATCACAAAATTAATCCCACATGTGTAAGAACTTAAAAAGAACTTAAACTGCTTAGCTCTCAGTCGTCAAGTAGCTTGCAACTGTTGATTGCAAGAACGTAGTAGGATTTATTAACAGCCCCTGCCATATGTTACATCAGAAATCGATACGTCATTCAATCCACATGAATAGATAGGAAGCAACATTGTACAGAGAAACTAAGGCACCAAAAAGTTTACTAGATGAGACTCTCTGCACACTCACCATCAGGATCCACTGAATACTGATCTGAAGGTGCCGTCACCTGCCCAGCAAGATGTGCCAACAACTATGATTAGTGTAGAACCAAATTGAGATAGAGAATAGAGTTGGGGATGGAGTAAAAGCCTTGCAATTGAATCTACTGCCCTGTGCTGTAGGGGATAGCCTTATTGTCACTGGCAGCCAGCCGGATCTGTGCCTTCTCAACGAGATGGATCAAAATAGCTGCAGAAAAAATGATATTCCAATCAATACAGGAAGTGCGGGAGAGAGGGGACATTACCAGTGAGGAAGCACGCCGAGGAGGAGCAGGAGGGCGGCACGCAGAGGCCAGGGGCGGCGCTCGGGGTGCTGGGTGCTGGGGTGTAACCCTTGGTTCTCGGCGAGTCGCCGACGACGAGGTGCGAACAAGTGCCACACAACCTGAATCGTCGGACCTTCCCCACCACCAATGCCACCATCAACTGAATCAAGGTTTTGGTACTCGGAATTTTACACGTGAACAGATGCCACGCAACCCTAACCTCACTCGATTCAGGACAAGATATAACGAACACGAAGATCGGGTGACTTAGGATCTCACCCACAACTCGCAGAAGAGCCCGTCGAAGAAGAATTTCGAGGTAGCCTCCGCTGGCGTGATGAAGAACACTTGCTAAACGCCGCCGTCAAACGCCGGTGGACAGTTCATGACGTGCTTCACCGCCGCCTGTGCCGAGGATTATTGAATCTGATACCACTGTAACCCTTGGCCGTCGCGAGTCGCCGATGACGTGAGATACGGCGGAGATCGGTAGTTGAGCCGAGGAAGATTTTTCCTCAGAGCTCGTGTTTACTTTAGTGGATAACAATCATCTTAAGTTACAACGTCTTACCCTCCTAGGTATATAAGCCACATGAGTACAACTCGGCCCATTGGGCTCACGCACACACAACCAATTCGAATGTCTTCCTGTAGCATTGGCGCCTTCATAGAAATACGTCTCCTCCTCCTATTCTGTCACAGCTGTGACATGGGGTTGGCGAAGGAGATGGTGGGTGCGTGAATCGCTGGAGCTTGCTCCCCAGAGTTCACCGACTGGGCACGCCAGCGGCTCTGCGACTGCTGCCGCTCATGGAGGAGGAGGTGCAGGTGGAGGGGCACTAGGCATGGAGGAGAGGCACATGGAGGAGGACGTCGGCAGTGAGGAACGCAGAGGAGTGGTGGCGGCGTTCCCACAGCATAGAGGCGGCAGTTGGAGGAGAGGATAAGGTTAGGGTTTGACTATCTGGGGGCAGTCAGCTGTTTATGTCTAGCGGTGGGGCTGAGATGGGCCAGGGGGTCATGATCGTTATCTATGACGCATTGTAATTAACTATCATCATAAATCCTGTGTATCTATGACATTTTATTATAATGTCACCTGGGATCCGTCATTTATCAACAGAATTCTTATAGGATCGGCAACGACGGTGAGGCCACTAGAGGCCTCGCCGACCTCTACATTGACACTACCTCGACCACCGTTGCAGGATGCCCCTGCGCAACTTCAAGGGACTCTTCTAGGAGAAGTACTGCCGCAACATCTTCTACCGCCTGGTGTTCTCCGTCGCCTTAGTTCTCTTCCTCTACGAGGACATCCAGGTCACGTATGCAGTTCTTTCGTACCACAGACCACCAAAATAATAGGGCTTGATGATCGATCGACGGAATGCATGCATTCCTAGAGTGAATCTTACCATTACTAACATGGACTCTTTTTTAGCCTCCACGTTAATCCTCGTAAGACATGATAGACAAAAAATCCTATATATAGATTCTCACAAAATTAGAAATCCTTTAACCATCTATAATATAGCTCTAATAATAGTAGTCATTACATCTAATTATTTTCTCAAAAATTACACACCATGTCATTATGAAAAAGGATGAATTAATATAATCCTTAAATTTTCATATAAATTGCCCACCGTGCCACTATGAAAGACACCGATTAAAATTAACCCTTTAAATTTACATAAAATTAGATGTCATGCCATTACGAAAGATGAATTAAAAACACAACCTATATTTGCGTATAAATTAGTCATCATGCCATTATGATGGATGAATTGAAATAACATTTAAGTTTGTATATAAACTCACCATGTCTTTATGAAAGATGAATTAATGTATCCGATTAATTTGTTACCCATATGAAACATGAGCTAAGGTACATGTAAATCATCTATTGTATTGTGCGAAAGATGATTTAAAAGTAAATGTCTAAATTTGTTTACAAATGCAACTATGACATACTAACATTAACTACAGCGTACTATACACATAAGGTAAAAAAAACATATATAAATGTTCTATTAAAGTATATATGAGCATATAAGAGATATTGAATAACAGTAATCTTAATTATTTGTGTACCTCAAATTTATATAAATTTCTAACATTTGTGTATTATAACAATACTAGTCCGTGCACATGGGTTTAATATATATACTAGTAATGTTTAATTGCCAATTCCATATTTGCAGCACTAGTTGAAACGACCTAGATTCCGCGATGCCGAAATCTAAGCCTTTACTCATTGTGATAGTCCTAAGATACACATAACCTATCTCAATTCATATGTTTCAATCGGTATCACATCCATAACTTCAAATATTATTACATTGGCCTAAGCCAGAACAAAGTCCACTAGACTGAATTAAGCAGAAATCGTATCTTGCTAGCAGCAAAAAGTATGTCTTTGAGTCCATCTCCATAGGCAAACTTGAGCGTAAAACTGTAACCTTGAATCCTCCAAGTTGATTGCCAGTGTCCAATCCTCAGTCGAAGACAAATGTGCCCAATAAGTAAACAGTCCACCATCATTCACCCATATGCTATCGACTGTGGAGACTATGTGCAAGTATTTCAACAAAACGGTAAGGAAGGGGCATCCTATGCTGCCGAATGTCAGCGGTACGCAATACCATCTACAATGATCAAGAGAGTAATATCATAATATCTCAGATATCACGCATATCCACCAATCCTCCTCCAAAGCACCACCATTGATCTGGTTTCACCACCACTGATCTGGTTTCAACAAAACAGTAAGGAAGGGGCTTCCTATGCTGCTGCACGGCAGCGGAACACAATACCATCAACAATGATCATGAGAGTAATATCATAATATCTCAAATATCACGCATACCCACAAATCCTCCTCAAAGGAACCACCATTAATCTGGCTCCAATTCTGAACCACATCTCATGACAAACATCTTCTCATCATCTCCACCCCACCCTCGGTCTAAATCTATGAAGAGGACAGTTTCCACCCATATTCGTCTCAACGGCCGCAGCCAACACCTATCACTACTGTGGATCGGGCCTTTAGTGCCAGTTGGTAACCCCCTATAGCACCGAAAGCCTTACCAACACTATCGAATAGGCACTAAAGACATAGAGTATCAACATTGATTGGTGCGGAACAAAGGCAACAACCGGTACTAACGTTGCCTAGCCAGGCTAGCTAGAATGCTCGGGTGAGCCCCCATGTAGCATCGGTTATAGTTCCCACCCGGTATTAAAGTCATAGCACCCACATGCACCGTGCACATTTTGAGCACCGGATTGTATCACCAATCGGTACAAAATAGATGGCACCCACGTGCCCGCGCACACTCTTTTAGTACCGGTCTTATATTCACCCGGTAATAAAGTGATGGCTCCCACGTGTCCGCTTGCACTCTTTCAGCACCGGTGTTGTATCCTTGCCCGGCACTGAAGTAATGACAGTCATGTTTAATTAATTATTTATATATGCTTTACAGTCGAAGTACATATATTACTATTATATAATAATAGCACTGTATATGTACATGATAATAATAGCATTATTACATAATAATAGCACTGCACGTATATTAGTACTACATAATAATAATAGCGCTGTATATGTTTATGATATAAAATATATTGTCAATTATATTGTTTCCTTGATCACTACTACATATCTAACATTCTTCTGGTGAGCAGTAAAACTCTCTACTTTCGCTCAGGATCTATTCATTAATTAATCCCATCAAGTGTTCTTGGATTGCATTGAGTCCGTCGGACGGGAGGACCTTATCTGTCATATTAATTGTCCGTAGTTTTAAAAATGTATATGAATATAGTAAAACAAAGCTTGTAAACATTAGTGATGAGAAAATATTTACTGAATGTGTACCTGTTAACATAAATGGATGTCTCTTTGAATTGACATTTCGTCTAAAAAAATCGCATGGTCTCAGAGACATAGAAAGCACAGTAATTGTTGCCCCTTGGTTGTTTATAACAATAGAAGAAGCGGAAAGTTATTAGAGGTAAGTCCACGTACATGAACCAATTAAATAATGTTGTGCAAGTGGAACATACCGGAAAGTTTGGATCTAATTTTAGCCTTCGTGGTAGTGTCGAGGTCGAGGGGTGTGCCGGGAGAAAGGACTCTTCCCATACTCTGCGCATGAAAAGATTAATGGTTCATCGGATGGAAGAAATTAAATTGTGATTGAGGTAAAGTGGAACGACCTAAATTTCTTGTGACAGAGCTACAGCCTCCACCTTTGGCTGCCGGCCGCCAGTGGTGCGATGGCGATGAGGCAAGCTATAGCCTCCACCTTTTGGCTGCCGATGGTGGGACAACACCACCACCTTGTCCACCATCGCCGCCATTAGTGCCGCCCTAGTTCGCAGCAGTCGCCGCCATTGCCATTGCCCTCATAGCCACCATCGCCGCTGCCGTCCCCATTATCAGAGCCGTCGCCCTCGTTGTCGCTGTCGTAGCCGCTGCCGCTGTCATAGTTGTCGTCCTCCTCCTCCTCCTCGTCCTCCCCTTCCTCCACCTCCTCCGGATCATCTGACCACTCCTCCTCCTCCTCCTCTCATCGTCGTCGCTTCGGTGCCGGCAGCTGGTTCAACTCCTCTCCATGCTCTTCCTTGAAGTTATATTTGGTGGTGTACTTGCGTCACTCAACAGGGTCCCACAGCGACAATGGGGCTGGAGAAAGGTATTGATCGCGCATGCTCTCGTCTCTTTTCTTGCTCGCTCTCACTGCTCTTCTCTCTAAATCTTGTTCTTGCTCAAGCAGAATACTACTTACTTAGGGCCAGGGGTGTGGTAACATATATTTATATGGAAAATTCACACCTTAGCGATGATTGACATTCCCACGATCAAATCATCATCCATGGGACACGGTATAGATGAAGGCTTTCGGCACAGAGCAGAGAATCTGGCAGAAAGGTGAATAGGCACGCGAGTTCCCACACAGGAGAATAAAATCAGATTGCCTCGATACCCGGTGCTAATTAAGGTACATTAGTACTGGGTGTGTCCAGTGCAAAAGGAGTTTTAGTACCAGTGAGTGTGACCACGTTTGCCATAAACATTAGCACCGTCTCTGGATTGACCCAATACTAAAGATTTGAGAACAAGACTGACCGTTGGCCCTGAGTATACTGGGCAACCCAAATTTTGTCCACAAATTAATTTGACCACATTTCACTCTAAACTAAATTTTGCCCAAATTTTGCATCTCACCCCGATCTGTGTAGAAGAGATGTGATCTGTAAGCCTCAATGACACAAAAAAGGGAAGTAGTACTCAGGAAGATCACAACAGAAACGAGCAGGTTGAGTTGGCAAGCACAAGTCCACTTGATCACGATCGACTAGCTTTGCGCCTTCATCGGTTGTAAGAAAGGGGCATGTAAATCAACGTCCTCATTATGCATGCTGCGGTCGTCGTGAGCAACAGAAGCGGGCTCAGCAGGCAGCAGCAGCAACTGTAGGCTTCGAGGTTGGACATGGCGGCATAAACACAAAAACTTAGGATTTTTTATCACGTGGAAAGAAAAGATAAGGGTATTCTATTCAATTTTGCATTCCAGTTCAATCTATTTAATAGTTTAATAAGAAATTGCAAATTATAGCGAAGTCGATTTATTTCATTGTTCCATTCTTGAAAAATTGTTATATCCATTATGTCTCCTTACCCCTCTTTTTAGCATGCATATCCAGCAATTATTTGGATACATATATCAATATTATTTACCTGTCACGTTTCAAAGATATACGGCTATTTATGACATATTTGTTTCTCTTGGATAATATAATCTTTTTCCTTTCTTTAATGGAAAAGAACTATTTTGAACTAATATTTTCCTTTCAAGATTGTTCCATTTAGCCTTCAAAATAGATTAATTCATTGTCGAATGAAGATATTTTGTATAGATGTCTATATTCATCAACATCCATCCAGATATAAACGGAACAAAAGATAGCTAAAAAGAACTATTTTTTGGAACATCTAAAGGGTGGTTGGAAAAAAAGTCATGCATCGAGTGAGATCCGACAGTTTAAAAGTAGGAGGTACTAAGGCAGAGGTGTCAGGAAACACTAATGTAGTGAACCGGTGCCATGTAAATTTCTATTTTTTTTAGTAATGGTGTGCCATGTAAATTTCTATTTTTTAGTAATGGTCAGTAAAAATTTAATGGGAGTTACATCTAGGTGCCTGTAAGTATTTTTTCCAACCACCATAAAACACCACATAATCTTAAATAGCAAACATAAATATTAGCTTATTGTTTACCTAATATAATCTATATATAGATTATGATAGTACATAAATAGTCTATACACCTTATACTAGCCTACATGGACAAAAAGGTATGGACATTGTTGTCCTATTTATTTTATACAAAACACAATAATCTATTTCACTATTCCATTCTTGAAAAGTTGTTATATAGCCCGCATCTGTTTTTGTCAAGCATGCGAACAATAATTTATATACATATATTAATATTTATTCACCACCTCTCTAAATAAACAGATATTTAGGCCAAATTTGTTTCTCTCCAGTAATATAATATAGCTTATAATTTTAACCGGCAACAAACAAACTTATTATCTAATTATTTTCCCTATTTAATGTATACACTTTAGATTATGATATACTAGCAACCTAAACGGTGCTTAATTATTTCAGCTTAATTATGTTTTTAACTTTTACCATTGTAGTACTGATAGAATTAGTGCTATTTATCTAGCATTTTCTTTCTATAGTTTAGCACACAAGGATGGTGCAAAGTAAGTAGGGTCGCACACAACTTACGCTTACATGGAGTTAGTTTATATCAATTAATAGTGCTTCAAGTGAGTACTATAATGAGAGTTTTGTTAAATACATTTGACAAATAAATTAACAAATACAAGCAAATCCACATCCCAATACAAGAATAAAACATGTGCACAAAGCTACAACCACAAGATGAGAACAACACAGCAGATAGCCAGTTGGAAGGGTAAAAAGGTTACCAACTTCTTTCAAAAGAACAACATGGATAAATGAAGTAACTACCAGATGTGTTCATTCCATTTATATGTAAAGTGGTTTAATGAGATAAAAGGTCCCAAATCATCGCTAGCATGGTTACAGAAATCGCTAATCCATCAGAGAGCTAGAGTTTAAGGATTAATTGGTTATCGTTCATTTATCATAAATTAATAGGTACAATTGGCCAAATAATAGTGCAAAATAAGATATTAAGACATCGTTCGTGACAAAAGCACACATAGTGATAGTTTGTCTCATGATAAGACAAACTAAAACAATGTAATAACCATCAACCATAAAGTCAGTACAATTTGTCTCAGAATAGGAAGCAAACCGGAGAGATACGAACGAAAATAAGGAAAAAAAACGTGAATTAACGGTTGATTGCATCCTCACAACTTCAGCACTCATCGGTGACAGTTTTACATATTTAAACTTCTCTAAATTGGTATCAATGAACATGATTACACAAGATAGATCATAAACAAATTCTTTATTAAATAATTCATATTTTATTATTTATTTATATTCTAAATTATAAGACCTCCGTGCATATCTACAATCCCGTGCAAGGCACGGCTTGACGGGACAGACTTATCTCGCTTGTGTTCTGTCGTCTGCACATTCCACCTCTACGGTCCGTTCGCTCTCTCGTTTTCCCCGTGTCCTTCCTCACCGGCCATCCGGTTTTAATGCCACTCTCTGTTCCCATAAAAAAAGCCTGCTTCTCTTTCCACTAACGCCACCCAACGCATTATGCAAGCCTGCCTTGATCTCCACCGATTCGGTGCCGGGCATATCGGGCACAGAAATACATCGTCCCTCGACTCATCAAGCTTGCCTGCGATCTTCACTTGAGAAGGCAACCGCTCGTTGTTAGTCGTGCACGCGAGCAATTACCCAAACCACATCTAGCTCGCTGGAACGCCGAATGCAGGACGCCAGTCGTCCACGTTGCCCAGGCGAACCATGTTAGCAGAGGAGAGGACTTGGGGAAGAAGGAGTTGGGCAACGAATCATTAGAATTGGAATTAGAAGGACGACAATAAGGCGTGACCCGTCGCGCAATCAGCGAGTGCGTGACCCCGTCTTTCCCGCCCGCGCTGCCCTCCTCCTCCTCCGGCCGCGTCATTTCCCTCCGCCGACTACCTTCCCCGGCCGCGGCGCCTCCATCCTTGGTCAGCCGCCGCTCAACCATCAGCGCGAGATGCGTCGGCCGCCTCCCCGTTGCCACCGGCGTGGTGCCTACCTCCCCCGGCCGTGGCGCCTCACTCCCCCAGCCTGCCCAACCCTGCGCCTCTCTTCACCGGCCATACACCTCCCAGCCCGTCAGCGCGAGGTCGCTGCCCCGCAATGCCAACAGCTCCCAACGTGTAGCAAGTTATATACAAAAATATGTAGCAAGTTATATACGAAAGATGTAACAAGTTATGTTGATGTCTAACAAGTTCACGTGAATATGTAGCAAGTTCATGGGATCTTGTAGCAAGTTTCTGTTGTGACAAATTTATTCGATTACGTAACAAATTTATGTAATTTTTGGCAAATCCATATGATTATGTAGCAAGTTCATGAAAGCTATAATATTTTAGAAAAACAACAGCAAGTTGTGTATTTATTATCGGCAAAGATTGTGTACACAAGATCATTTAAAAATATCGGCAAGTTTTTGTAAAACGAGGTACAAGTTGTGTACGTGGCTGATCTAACAAACCAGCAAATTATTGCAAAATGAGATGAAGTTGAAATCACAAGGAGGGGAGTTGAAGGCCCACGAAGGCCCAACTCTGTAGGCACGCACGCAAGCCAAGCAGGCTGCGGGGGCGCAGGCCAGAGGCGCGGGCGCGCACATGGGCCGGGACACACGGGATCAGGCCGCCGAATTTTCTATTTATCTTTCGGAAGATTTTTTAACTTCCCATCTTCCGACGTTTGAGATCCATGCGAACCACCGTAACCGTTGATACGTGCGGGCATGTGCTGCATGCGCGTGGGAGGCACGGAGGGACCGCAAGCGCTTGCGCGGGCATAGCGGGAGGCTGCTGCATCGCCATCGCTGCAAGCGCGTGGGGGGACCAGGGTTTAATTTTTCGTCGAAATTCCGGCGGAATTTCGGTAAATTTTCCGTTTCCGGACGTATACGGGAAATGGAATTTCGAGATTTTTCGGTAAATTTCGTTTTGAATTTTAAAAATTCAAAAAAGTTTGTAAAAAAAATAAAAAAAATATGATAAAAAACTAGGTGTTTTTCTGAGCTTCAGAACTTGAAATCATTCAAATCTAAGTTCATTTGGTCGGTTAATTTGATGATTTGGGTTCAGACCCGTTAACACTAAAAAACCCGTTAGCACTATTTACCCTACCCATCCTTATCCACTCGAGCTAGCCGTCCGTGACCGCCTCCAGAAGCTTCTGCTGCCCTCCCCTCGCGAGCTCCCCTGGTCCCCTCCCTTCCCCACGGCCGAACGACGCCGCTGCAGCCATTTTCCGCCGGAGAACACGGAATCCCGGTCGGAAAACCCCAGAATCCGACCGGAAGCAGCGAGTTTCCGCTGCCAGGGAGGCACCGCCGGCTCCCGCCTCTGCCGAGCGGATTCCGACGCCCAGAAGCGGAATTTCGCCGCCCAGGAGCGGATTTCCGGTGACTGTGGGCGGATTTCGACGCTTGGAGGAAGGAAAGCAAGGTATAGGAGGTTCTTGTTATCGATCTATGTTAGTTAGTGCGTATATGTGGTGTACATCAGTTTGTGCAATGGAGAACCTAGGGTTAGAGGGAATGTTAGGCACTGTTAGTTGATTACAGAGTATTTGTGACATCAATTGCAAAGAAAAAACAATTTCAACGTTGCGGATATGAGGTGTATTCAATATTAGTGATGAATATGGCCGGTAGGAAACCTAGGTTTTGTGAGTTTAAATCCTATGCAAAATATCAATGATTGTTTGATGTTAGGGGTAGTAAGTTGAAATCATAGTATTCAACCGCCACATTCTCTCTATAGCGTATTGACTTGCATTACACTATCTTCCGTGATAGTAGGACGATGCCGGACATAGTGTGGGAGCATGGCCGGAAGGCCAAGGGTGGATTCAAATGTATGTATTGCGGTGAAGAGAAGAGTGGGGGAGGGGCAACACGGTTCAAGGAGCATTTGGCACATAGGGGTACTGATGTGAAGGACTGCCCTTCGGTTCCACCCGATATTAAGAAATTCTTTATTGAGCAATTGGATAGGAACAAAGAAAGGAAGAGAGAAAGGGAGCGAGAAAGGTTGAGGAGGGATGCAGCAGCTCGGCCGTCGTACGTTGACCTAGAGCAGGAGGGGCGGAACGAGGAAGAAGAGTTCGAGGCTGCCATACGGCGTTCACGAGAGGAGTATGAATTTATGCAGCAAGCTGGTCCACGATATGAGAGGGGTGGTGGATCTGGATCTGCCAGTCGTGTTGGAGGTAGTGGTGTTCGAAGGAGTGGTGGACCGCTGCCTTCGATGTTCACTAGGAGCCAGTCACATGTGCCTGAGAGGGTTAAGGACTACCACCTAGGTTTGAGCTCAGCTCCACGACAGCAAAGAATCGATACTGGTCCATGGACTGTGAAGGGAAGGACATCAAGAGAGCTTCTCGGGAGGGCATGGGCAAAGGCATGGCATGCTGTAGGTATTCCTGGCCGAAAAGTTGATGACCCATTCTTCAAGGCTGCCATCGTCGAGACTCAGAAACAAGGTAACTACGTTTATTTTGAGTTACATGGTTTTCTTTCCATCATTGTGATCTCACTGCTTACTCTTTCTGTGACTGTAGGTGTTGGCATCAGAATACCAACAGGAAGG
Organism: Paspalum vaginatum; assembly: GCA_030272315.1. NCBI lineage: Eukaryota > Viridiplantae > Streptophyta > Magnoliopsida > Poales > Poaceae > Paspalum > Paspalum vaginatum. The sequence continues at coordinate 2,561,067 of CM059016.1, forward strand.
GAGATTGATGGCAAATATTTGGATGAGAATGTGAAGGAGATAAAGAAGGAGATAGAGAAGTGGAAGGCCGAGTGGGATGAATGTGGTGTGACCGTCATGTGTGATTCTTGGACCGGGCCTATGCGGAACTCGGTTATCAATTTCTTGGTCTATAGCGGTGGCACGATGTATTTCTGGAAGTCAATTGATGCGTCCGGCGAAATACAAGACCACCATTTCTTACTGAAGGTAACTCTTCCTTCATGCACTCAACCCTAATGACCATAGGCATCATACTAAACCCTAATGTCACGTTGTCATTGTTGTGCAGGAGATCAAAGCAGTGGTGGTTGATGTGGGTATTGAAAATGTGGTTCAGGTCGTGACAAACAATGGCTCAAACTATAAAAAGGCGTGCACCGTCCTCACTGATGAGTACCCTCACATCGCATGGCAGCCTTGCCTTGCCCACACCATAAACCTCATGCTCAAGGACATAGGGAAGTGGGCGGAGCACAATGCATGCATTGAAAGTGCGCAACGCATTTGTAGCTGGCTGTACAACTCCAACAGTCTGCATAGCATGATGAGGGCAGCTATTGGTGGAGAGTTGGTGAAATGGAATGCAACAAGATTCGGCACCAACTATATGTTCCTTGATAGCATGATGAAGAAGAAAGACCAGTTCATGGAATGGTTGATCTCAGCTGAATTCAGAAACTCTCGCCACTTTAGGACGGAGAATGGAAGGTACGCTTTTGATTGCATGACCAGTCTTGAGTGGTGGGATAACATGCAGCATGTCCTTGCCGAGGTTGAGCCTCTCTACATGTTTCTGAGATTTGCTGACCAGGACAAGATTCCCAATTTGGGTGAGGTCCTAATGGAATATCAAAATATGAAGCACACATATAGCAGCAAGTTCACTCATGACGAGGCCCGCTTTAGTAAGATCATGCATGTGATTGATTCAAGGATGGTCACTATCATGGCAGGCACCTATGTGCAGACAGCTTGTGCCCTTAACCCTTATGTTCACTACGCTATGGGCACAACACACAATGTCATGCTATATATGCGCAAGGGGCTCGAAAGAATGTTGGAAACCGACAGTGCGGCAATTGCACTGCAGGAGTTTGAGGCATTCAGGAGGAAGCTAGGTGAGTTTTCTACTGATATGGCTAGGCGACTGGCCATTGACCGTAACACTCAGCCTGCTAGCTGGTGGTCTATGTTTGGGTCAGATACACCAACATTGACTAAGGTAGCCCGACGCTTGCTGTCACAGTGTGCATCATCTAGTGGGTGTGAAAGGAACTGGAGCACATTTGCATACATCCACACCAAACTGCGCAACAGGTTGAGCCATAAAAAACTCCATAATTTGGTATTTGTGAACTACAACCTTCGCCTCCGTTTGGACCGTGCTTCTAAAGGGGCCGAGACATCTGATTATGATCCAGTTAGCAGTTTCATGGACCTATCGTTGTACCGGCACCAATCAACAATTCAAGAATGGATGGAGCAATCAAGGTCCAATGGAGCCCCAGCTTTTGATGAAGACTCAGAGTTCAGTGATAGTCCATTGCCGAGCCAAATGTTCACAGACATAGGACGTGCTCATGGTGACCGGGAAGATGTGGATGCATGGGCCGAAAAAACAGTCGGGGACACACATCTAGGAAAAATAAAGACTAAGATTGGTCCGGAACAGAGAAAAGGGAAGAGAATGAAAACTTGCGACGAGGAGGACATTGGTAGTGAGGATACTACACCTGAGGCTAGTGTAGGTGCTGGTGATGATGATAGTGATGGTGATGACAATGATGATGGTGATGGTGGTAGCGGTGGTGGCAACGACGGTGATTGTGCAGGCGGTGGGGGTGGTGGACAGGTTGGTGGTTCAGGTTACCAAGGTCCTACCTTAATATTCACTGGTGAGGAAAACTTCACCCATGCCACACAAGATACAGATCATGGAGCACCCACATCGCAACGGCAGACGAGGTCCGCACGTGGTCGACAGGCCCCCCTTGCATACCATGATGATAGCTCCACCTCTACCTCCAGTGGTCAGTACTGCCCCTATAGTACTTCTCCTCCTCAGGGTGGGTTTCTGTGGCCACCACCAGGGACCGTGCCCTCGGTCGTTCCGCAGGCATTACCTGCATTGCCTTATTTGCAATACCACGGCTACCTACCATATGGAGCTCCACCACCATATTATCAAGAACAGGGACCTACCTACGTATATCTCCCAGAACCAGGTCAGCCGTATGAAGGACCACCGGGAGATAGATATGAGGAGTGAAGAATGCACATACTCAGGTACTCAACCTATCAATTGTATTTATCTCTATGTTTTGATTTCTCTCTTTAATTCATTCATTTTATACAAATTGCAATGTAGGGACTATGCCTTTGCTTGTCGGACTCAGGATGGACACCGCATCGTGTTTATTCTTATGAGCGCTTTATGATAGTATGGATGCATTGTGTTGTATTAATTGAACTATGGACTTTGGACTAAATGTAATAATTATATTGGACTTTGGACTAAGTAGGTGTGGACTTTGGACATGAATTATGTGTTTAATATTGTATTTCTCATTGGTTCGTGGACTTACATATATGTTATGTGTTCTAAACTGTCAATATGCACACAATTAGGAGAAACTCTGCCAAAATTTATAATTTTTCCATATGCACCTACATTCCCCACCATTTTCAGCATTTTCCGGTGAAAAACATGGCTTTTCCGGCGGAAAACACCAGAATTTCGCCAAAAAAAACGGAATTTCGTTTTCCCCAAATTTGATTCAAATTCCGGTCGGAAACGGCGGATTTCGCGAAATTTCGACCGGAATTTCGTTTCCGGAGGACGGCGGGATTTGTCTCCAAACCGAAAATGTAAACCCTGGGGGGGACCAGAGACGGGAAGGTGCTGCATGCACGTAGGGACGAGAGACACATGGCAGTAAGAGATTGGCTGGAATCTAATCTAAATCTCAAACTTAAAATGTATTTTTCTACTAAACCATATGTCCGTTTTATAATTCGTTTGAACCATGATCTTACTTATAATTATTGTAACAAAATGAGATACAATATGGACATGTTCTTTTTTTATTTCTAATCAACATTTGAGATGTACCACCTCAACATTTTGAATAAATTGTTTCAACATTTTAAAGTAAAAATGTTGAATTAATTTATCTGAGATGTTGAGTTAGATTTTGTACATTGTTGAATCAAGTTCAAGAAAATGTTAAAGATTGTGTAGAACAAAACAAAGGTGAAATATAGTACAAATAATTGGTTAGACATATTGGAAAATATAAATGCATGGAAACGAAAAAGGAAAAAAAAACTGCACTTCATGGTATTGTTATTGTTAGTAGATTGAAATAAATAGTCTAAATGGGCCACGTTGGGCTGCAAGATACTTAGCTAACTATCTTGTGGAAGATAGATAGGAGCCCCCCGCCCCAGGCCGCGGGGTCGCGCGTTAGAGTTTGTGAATTAGAATATTCGATACAATTGTTCATGACTTCCTCTCTCTCTCTACTGCCTATTACATATATATAGCTTGCCACTGGGCTGACACCATTCCGGGCCGGCGTATCTTGTACTGGGCTTCCGGGTACGAACTGCAGATGGGCCTTCAACTGTTGAGGTCGACTGGTCATCATCATTGGTAGGCTGGTCACGAGTACTGACAAACCAATCATCAAAGCTGCGTCTGTGACTCTGTGTGCAACTTCTCAGGCCGCGTCGTCCACAGGCTGCTGCTCGATGGTCTACCTCGCGGCAGCCAAGCGTCTCAGTAGTCTCACTCATCGCCACCTCTAAAACGACTCATCATCAGTTGTGTACGTAAATCTTTGAGCAAGATAGCTAGAATGAGTAAATATCATGGCAAGTCGTCTCCTTATGTCCATATCTGTCGGTTCCGCCCCTCCTTAATTTTATTCCACGCTACGCCACTGGTATACACACCGATAGCTTGTTTTACACTTTTAGTTAATATATGATGTTTGTATGCTTCATGAAATATTCGCACCATGGATTTTGGAAAGGTTTTTATGTGATGAATCATTGCTCCCGCGGATTCATGAGTTATGACATCAATCGCTCTTACAAACTGCAGCCAAGGTTACAATATCGGCTTTGTCATTTCTAAAAGTAGATCGTATATCAAAATTATCGAGCTATTTTCATCATTAATTTTGCTTTTTATTTACCGTGATACAAGTAGAGAAACTTATAGTTTCCAAGGTTGCATTGCTACAGTTATTTATAAGAAAATTTCATGACCTCTAGAAGTGAGTTAATTTTTTTTTTGCATATAGCAAAAAAAATTTAATTGGATTTTTACTAAAAATGATATTTGGGTAATGATTTGTGCTTTTGGAGCACGCTTCAGTAAAATGATATTCTGAATTGTGCAATGGTTAAAATCACTTTAGTTCTAAATATTCATATAGTGACAATGTGTGGAAATTTCTAAAATCTCTGTACTGGTTGCATTGCTTCAAAATTGGTGTTATTGTAGATCCACACATTTATGAATATTGTTGGCACATGTCTCATTGCTACGTATTGTTTCGAATATAACATATGATGAAGATTGATGTTTATATAAAAGATTTCTCTTGTAGCAACGCATGGGCACAGACCTAGTATAGTGTATGTATCAAACATCAAAAAATTGTTTCTAATCTGTTAAAATAGTTTACTTAATATATATATATATATATATTTATTTATTTATATTTGATACCTCTTATACAGTATCTTAAATGAATATCTCTATAGTTGACAATGTCTCAAGGAGTGTCTCAATATTGGAGGCATTCTTGAAAGTGCCACATGAAGTAACACTAGTTTTGGAACAAGAACACATATAAGGTATGACACATGTTACGGATGAACAAGTTTTTTATTACTATTGGACCGAGCGAACAATCAATGATTTATTCTGCTGTCCATGGGAGATGGAATACATATAAAACTGTGGAGAAAATTAAAGTTGGTAAAGTAGAAGAAGTATAAAAGATAGCTGCATCTGATGCCGTCCTCCTCTGGCCGTTTTGGCACATATTTGATGTGTACGAGGGTTGTGGATCACTGTGTAGCAGTGACCGCTGCTGTCAACATCGAGGTGGTGTAGTCCTTTTTAATTTTCTTCAACGTCACGACCACATCACTCATTGGCATCCTTTTGCAAGGTGAGTCGCTTGAGCAGAGCAAACCAACCTCAAATACTGACCGAAGAAAGTCATAAAAGTAACGGACACATGAAGCATCTTGTAGTAGCTGGTCATCCATGACAGAAATAAGGTCAGTTGGAAATGCACAATGAACCCACTGCCTAATGCTCTGTTCTCCGATAAACATAGGATTTGTGGGTCGCTTTCTAGTGAAGACTTCAAGGAGCATGATTCCGAAGCTAAACAGATCGCTCTTACATGATGCCATTCCAAGTGTTCCATACTCTGCTCAAGATATTCAGAATAATGTTTTTAAGCAAAAGTGATCTAGATATGATATGTTTCAATCATATGCATGGTTTTATAGAAACTAAATGCACGAATACTACATAGATGTTATTTGTACCTGGTGCCATGTAGCCAAGTGTTCCCAGCATGCTTGCCGTGATCTTTGAATTATCATCATGCAGTAACAACTTTGCGATGCCGAAGTCTGTCACATGCGCCGTCATTTCCTCATCAAATAGCACATTGCTAGGCTTCAAGTCACAGTGTAGGACAACCTCGTAATGCTCATGGTGCAGATACTCCATTTCCATTGACACATCTAGCATGATATCTAGCCTCTTTAAGAACCCTAAATGACTTCTGCCTTCAGAGTGAAGAAGCATGTCTAAGTTGCCATTGGGCATGTACTGGAGCACCAATGCTCTAAAGTCCATGTTGGAGCAGGTGTATAGTATCCGTATTAGGTTCCTGTGCCGAGCCATGCGTAGTACACGACATTCGGTATCAAAGCTTCTAATGGCTTCTTCCTGGTGCATGTCCAGAACTTTTATGGCAACCACCGAACCGCTGCTCAAGACACCCTTGAACACTTTTCCAAAGCTCCCTATGCCCAATATATTCCTCTCACTAAAATTATCTGTGGCGCTACTGAGCTCAAGGTATAAAATTAGACTATGGCTCTTGGCATTGCCTGGAGTGTGTCTCGAAGCCTCTGTGGTGTTCCTATGTTTCCTTCCGATCAATTGGAAAATGCAAACAACAACAGTACTGAATGATACGATTATAGCTGGGATTAGGAATTTTAGGAAATGTGTATTATTTGAGCGAGACTTTTGATGGCATGGAGAAAATCCAAGATGTGGGGCACCACACAGTGCAACATTCCCTATCAAAGACTGTAACGTGATGTTTGAGAAAGCACCTCCCTCTGGTATATTGCCTTGTAAACTATTGAAAGAGAGATTCAAGGTTGTCAAGTAGGTGAAATTGGCAAGGAATTTGGGAATAGTACCAGAGAGATTATTCGAGGAGAGATCCAACATTGCTAAGTTAGTAAGATATTGGACTGAGTCTGGTATTGAGTTATAAAATTTGTGTGTGATAGATTTAGGAACTCCAGCATTCTAATTTTCCCAAAGGATTCTGGGATGCTTCCAAGCAAAAAGTTGGAAGAGAAGTCAATTGCATTGGCTTGTTTCAGTCCACTAATAAGAGCTGGCAGGGAACTCGCAAAGGTATTGTGAGAAAGATTTAGGTAAATAAGTTTATCTAGGTCAAAAAGGCTTGCTGGAATTGACGAGCTCAACTGGTTATCAGACAAATCGATGTGTTCTAGCAGGGTAAGGTTGCTGGTGCTGTCTGGTATGGAGCCAAAGAGTTTGTTCCCATGGAGACACAACCGTTCTAAGCTCTTGAGCATTCCAATCTGTTTCGGTATAGGGCCTTTCAAGTCATTGCTAGAGACATCGAGTAACGTCAGATTATGCATCCCTGTGATAGACACTGGGATTTCTCCGGTCAATAGGTTGCTACGAAGAACAAGGGATTCAAGGTTGCTTACGTTTGAAAATGTTGATGGAAGCCTCCCTGTTAACTTGTTATAGGCTATCCCAAACCAATATAACTCTGTCGACAAATTTCCTATATGATTTGGGAACTCCCCGGTGAAAGAATTAATAGACAGCTCAAGGGCTTGTAGTTTTCTACACTTGGAAAGCGAGAATAAGAAGCCTAGATTCCCGTCTAAATTATTTGACAGAAGAGAGAGAATGGTCAGAGATGGAATGTTTCCAAGGGTTGGCGGTACTAAGCCAGACAATTGATTATGGCCCAGAGATAGCAGAGTTAATTCAGAAAAATTCCCGAGAAAAGATGGAATTGGCCCTGTTAGCTGGTTGTCTAGGAGAGCTAGTTCAGTAAGACGGGTGAGATTGCTAAGCACCGCTGGAATAGAGCCAACGAGGTTATTTATTCCCAAGCCAAGTTGAGTGAGACGTGGCAGCTGAGCTAACCATGTTGGAACGACACCAACAAAATGATTTTTTGACAATAAGAGAAGTTCTAGATATTGGCATGTTGCAAGCCCAGCTGGAATCTGACCAGCAAAGTTGTTCCTAAAGAGAGAGAAAACCTTCAGTTGTGGAAGGCTAAAACTTTGATTGTTTGGAATAGGTCCAGTGAAACTGTTACCTTCAAGCGACATGACTTTTAGCCCAGACATGTTATATATGGCTGGGGGTACTGTACCCGAGAGGTTATTAAATGACAGAGTTAGTTCTACTAGCATGGTCAAGGAACCCATACCGTATGGTATTGGTCCAGATAAACTGTTATTTCCCAAGTTCATGTACTGCAGGGAAGCCGTGTTATTGAATAGATATGGCGGTATATGGCCACTCAACTCATTCCCTGTAATTAAAAACATCTGAAGGTTGGGCATCTTCTGCAGCAGCCCCACCGGAATCTCTCCAGACAGGCTATTGTAGCTTAGGCGAAGCACATGGAGACTTGTGAGGTTTCCTATGGTACTAGGAATGGGACCTGACAGGCTGTTACCCCAAAAAGAAAGAACCTTAAGCCGACGAAGTTTTCCAAGTTCTGCAGGGATGGCGCCAGAGAGACGTGCTTGTGAGGTTGAGCAGGGAGAGGAAGGAAAGATTACCAAGGTGTGGGCTGAGGGATCCTTGGAGGGGCACGTCCGGCAGCGACACAGCCGTGACCCGCTGCCGGTGGTGGCTACATGAGACTCCAACCCATCGACAGAAGGAAACATTGAGTGTCCAGCTTCTGCTGAGGACTCCGAGAGGATCGGAGAGCTCGCCTTTGAAAGCCAACAGTGCGGTGAGGTCAGTGTGGCTGCCGTTATCGTTGGCAGCCGCAGGCAGTAGCGCTGGGAGGAAGACGGCCACTAAGCACACGAGAGCAACCAGCCAATAGCTTGGTGCATCGGCCGCCATTGCAGCACGCAGTGTGGCTGTGCTTCTCCGGTTCAGTTCTACCGTACCAAATGTCTTGTGATGATGCACGCGACTACGGGAGTATATTTATAGACAGATATGTCGTCACTGGTAGTAGCAATTAGTGCTACCTTGATTTGCGACAATAATGAACCGAGCGCGCACTGTGACCGTCGTCAATCTCGTTGGTAGGGAGCACCTCGCGTTTTGGGTGTTTGGTAGGGAGGGAGCCATTCTTCAACGGAGCGGAGCTGGGGAGTGGTCGTCGTGCTAACAGGACATCAAGCGTGTGTCAGTCGGCAGTTTGGATACGTCGTCACGTGGATGGATTTCTCACGGCAGGCGGCCTCTCTTCTCCCCTGTTCTCTTCTTCCTGCGCTCTGCCGTGCATGTTGAGTTGAGAAGACTGACCTGAATTTTCTGCGCTCCAGATCATGATCTCGGTTGGTTCAATAATGCAGCTGCCAGGTAAATTACAACGATGTCTTAATTTTTGTTCTAAAAATTTTGCATTTGAAGCAAAAACTGAACCCACCAACGAGTACTAAATACTAAGATAAGATGATTCTAGTTTGTTGCAGCCCAGTTTTTAGGGCAGTGGCTAGTTTAAATACATCATTTTCTAGGGGAATCGAAGGAATGTAGGGGATTTAGAACTCAATTCTCCTCAAAATCCCTGGAAAATAAATGTTTCCAAACTAGCTCTAAATAAAAATACCTCACCAAAGGAAGCTAAAAAACAATTTTCCGTGCGTAGAGCAACAGATAATACCACTGGACTTTTCATCCGTAGCTAAAATTTTCCCACGTTAGATTAGGATCTCCATCTTACTGTTACTAATTAGAGATTACAAAATAAACACAAATTACGAGGTATGCTAGAATAAAGATAAATCCTAGAAATTTCAAGTAGTATTCAATAATACTGGCCATTAGATCTATAATATTCTCTAAAAAATTATCCACCGTACCATTATAAAATATGATTTAAAGTAACTCCCTAAATTTGCATATAAATTACCCATCATGCCCTTATGAACGATGAATTAAAATAACTCCTAAATTTGCATATAAATTACCCGATGCCATTATAAAATATGTATCAAATAACGTCCTAAATTTGCATATAAATTACCCCATGCCATTATAAAATATGTATTAAATAACACATAAATTTGTATATAAATTATCCATCATGCCATTCTAATAGATGAATTAAAATAATCTCTAAATTTACATATAAATTACCCACCACATCATTATGAAGGATAAATTAAATGACTCCTAAATTTGTATATAAATTATCCGCCGTATTATTATAAAAGATGAACTAAAATAATCACCACTAAGATACTAAAGATAAAAATAAAATAACATCTAAACTCTAAACAACAAAAAGATGTTGTTATAAAAAATTAAATAATAAAAATAGACCTAGATATGCTTTTAAATTATCGATTACTACTACTATTAAAGTTGCATATAAACTTGTAATACATACACCACCTAAAAATCCAATCTGTGCGAGAGCACGGGTTGGTAGACTAGTTCTCTGAATGCATGGAGGACCTGTGTCTTGAGTCTTGACGTGCAGAGGTGGCACTCCAAACATGTTCGATAAATTACCGAGGAATCTGCAGCTTTAGAGCAAAGGCAATGGACGGCCCCTAATATTTTTTGGGGGCGAATAAAGCGAGAGATTTGGTCTTTGCATGCGTGGAATCGTTGGCACAACAGCAGAGAAAAATAACAAAAAGAAGAAAAAGCATACGAGCGAAGAGAAGAAAAGTGCTTGCTAGTTGCTAGTCTTGTTCGTCTAGGTCGTCTGTTGGCTAGCGTCGTTCCGTTGGCTTGGAATGTAAGCATGTATGTATTAATATATGTATGTGGTATGTGTATATATATATATACACACGACGAGCGTCTAGTTGCTAGGCTGGTTCTCCCACATGCATGTGGAATGTAAGCATGTTCTCTCTGCATTTAAATATAAATCGCGGTTGATTTTTTTTAAGAACTTCAATGGCTCGCCTTATCAAATAATTTTATAATTTATTATTTATTTTGTTGTGATTTGTTTTATCATTTAAGATTTTTTGAGAATAACTATTTTCCTTATATGTTTACAAATCTTTTGAATAAGAGGAGGATCAAAGTTTTAAAAAAAGTCAACAAGATTTATATTTAAAAATGGAAGGAGTATGTATTAATATATGTAGAGTAAAATCCATCTCTGGTCCCTAAATTTGTCTCGGTGTGTCAACCCGGTCCCTAAAGTTTCAAAGTGACCATCTCGGTCCCTAAACTTGTATTGTGTGTCAATCCGGTCCTTAAAGTTTCAAAGTGACAATTCTGGTCTCTAAACTTGTCTTGGTGTGTCAATCCGGTCTATAAACTTGTTTTGGTGTGTCAATCCGGTCCCTAAAGTCTCAAAGTGACCATCCTGTTAGCTAACGTGGCACATGGACTCCACCTCCCCTTTGAGACTTTAGGGACCGAATTGACACACTAAGACAAGTTTAAGGACCAGGATGGTCACTTTGGGACCTGATTGACACACCAAGATAAGTTTAGAGACCGGAATGATCACTTTGAAATTTTAGAGACCGGGTTGACACACCAAGACAAGTTTAGGGACCGGAGATGGATTTTTCATACATGTATGTATATACAGTGCCTGGCGACAGAATTGTTGCAGTAACAGTGTAGCAAGGAACAACAGTTACAGTAAAGATCTCAATGCAAGCACAGGGGCGGGGCTCATCACCCACCAGCTGGCTGCCTGGTAAATACACGGTATTGTCTCGATGATGTTAATTTCATGTTTTTTCCATGTTAATTAGTATATGCTACTCTCGATCAAACATTGAATCACTGATCACTAGTACAGAAAAAAATTTCAAGCACGGTTGGGGACCTATTTTTAGAGGTGGGTTCGTGAACTGCCCTACGCACAAGTCTCTGAAAACAGGTATTATCGGGGACGCAACGCCCGACCGACCCTGAAAATCAATTTTTATGGACAATTGGTAAGGTCCGCCGCCCCTAAAAATTGATTTTTGGGAGCGGTTGCTAAGGTCCACTGTCCCTAAAAATCGATTTTTAAGGACGGTTGGTAAGGTATACCGTTCCTAAAAAGATTCTCTAAAAAATAATAACAAAAAATAAAAATAAAAAATTACTAAAATTACATATCAACTTGTAATACATATCTCTCTTAAAAGTCTAACCCGTGCGAGAGCGTCCACATATGTTTGATAAATTACCAAGGAATCTGCAGCTTTAGGGCAATGGACGGCCCTTAATATTTTTTGGGGCGAATAAAGTGAGAGATTTCGGCTTTGCATGGGTGGAATCGTTGGCACAACAGCAGAGAAAAATAACAAAAAGAAGAAAAAGCCAAAGAGCGAAGAGAAGAAAAGTGCTTTGCTAGTTGCTAACGGCCATACCGGGGACAGAGCAAGTGGAGAAGCTTCCCTCTACCGACTTGGTCGCCAACCGTATTTCGCATGACTGTTGCCCTGTCTTTGTCCCCTTCCCGGACGAGCGGATAGTGGACAAAGACTAGGACCTAATGAGGTTTGAATCGACTCTCCTGGCGGGGCCTGGAGACCGCTGCCACAGCCCAAGGCTGCCGGCTTTTGGTGCGGGTTCCCCCACCGCTTTGGGAACTGCTTTTGATGGTTGTGGGCCGCCAGGAGCTCCCCCTCTTGTCCACGATTGGTAGCATGACGAGCTCGGGCTCTTGCGCGTTGGCCATGGCGACTGTTGCGGACGCTGCTGCGGGTGTCCGTCACTTAAGTCCACCTACGGCCACGGCGCCTGTGGAGGAGCCGTATGACCACCCCTTGGCCGTCGTCCCGCACAACATGATCCAGAGACGGACACACCTACGCGGATCCAGAACTTCATCGCCAAGATCCAAGTGCCAACCATAAAACTCTTGGATACGCCCGCCACCTCACGTGCCGCTGGGGCTGTCCAGAGTGATGCAGTTTCCGTGCTTCCCCTTAGAAACCGGCGCCTTGCCGCCCACAAGCTTGCTGGGGTGCCGGTCGCTAAACGCGGGGAGATTATCCTGAAGCGACGTCTAGGGTTCTCCGAGCCAGTCGAGTCATCATCCACGCCGCCCGTATCATCGCAGGACTATGACACTATCTACTCAAATGATCTCTCCTCAAGCCCATAGAGAGGCGATCGCCACACTGTTTTCCTTTACGTCACCTGGCCCCTTGGAGAACCAGGCCTTCTCGCTTGATCAGGTCGATCGCGCACTACCGTTTTGAAGTTCCATATGTCGAACATCAAAATTCTGTGATGGAATGTGAGGGGCTTGAACTCGAGGGCGAGAAGAGACAATGTCCGCACATTGGTCGAAAGCCATCATGCCGATGTCGTTTGTTTACAGGAGACCAAGTTGGCCACGGTGGACCAATTCGACGTTTTTCGCCTGCTGGGCACCAGCTTTGTTAGCTTCACCGTCGTGCCGGCGAACAACACGTGTGGCGGCATCCTAGTGGCGGCCCGAGGTCCCAACCTCACCCTGGACGACGTCTTGCTTGGGTGTTTCTCAGTCACTGCTCGCGTTATTGGGGTAGCTGAGGGCGCTGTTGACAGCACTTAAAGCATGCCAATCTTTATACTGCAAGCACACAGTATCGCGGTAGCTTTTCCCAGGGGCTTGAACTCGAGGGCGAGAAGAGACAATGTCCGCACATTGGTCGAAAGCCATCATGCCGATGTCGTTTGTTTACAGGAGACCAAGTTGGCCACGGTGGACCAATTCGACGTTTTTCGCCTGCTGGGCACCAGCTTTGTTAGCTTCACCGTCGTGCCGGCGAACAACACGTGTGGCGGCATCCTAGTGGCGGCCCGAGGTCCCAACCTCACCCTGGACGACGTCTTGCTTGGGTGTTTCTCAGTCACTGCTCGCGTTATTGGGGTAGCTGAGGGCGCTGTTGACAGCACTTAAAGCATGCCAATCTTTATACTGCAAGCACACAGTATCGCGGTAGCTTTTCCCAAAGATGAGTATCTTGGGTTTTGTCAATTCGGAAATAATTATGTTTCAGAAACTATCTATCTAATATTAACTGAATTACTAACTAATTATAATAGATCTAACGCAAGCTTTAAGAGATGATTAAGACTACTCTAATTATATCTTACTTAATAAACTAAATAAGTTCTAAACATGGTTTAAACTATAGCATAAAACGATAGAACCAGGCTTAGGCTAAAAACGTGGAAACGATAGGTTTAATATGGCAAAATGATCCACAAGAGATATGAGACAAACATCCTTCATACTAAGAACAACCTTGAAATTAGATCTAAACATAAGCATAGAATAAACATGATCATGAATGTCAAGGATCTACTTGAATCTTTCCCCGGGCTCTACTGTCTCTCGTAACCAGATAATCGACGAACTAGCAAACCCTAACCATCTCTAAGCATGAGCAGATTCAATCAACTAATTAAAGTAAAAGGATCTACTGAAAGAACATGAAAACGTTTAATTCGGCCGAAAAACCATGTTGGAATTAAGCATTACAAAGATATGGATTATAAGTCATGTATAAACAACAAGCTAAGTCTAAAAGACAACTTTTACTGATCGAATAACAAGGTTTCATCATAGTATCGAAGAAAGTACAAGGAATTACTCGAGATACATCGTAAACTTTGAAGCATAGTCGTCGGGATGAACTCGATGAACAACATGTCGAAAGATGAACTCGAGTCCTCCTCGGGAAGCGCCTGGTAGGCCGACCAGACCCCTAGGGGTCGGCCGACCGGCCTGCTTCCTGCCTTCTCTTGCTTCCTCCTTTCGCCGAGATGTACTTCTCACCAAGTTGAGCGCTTCTCGCCCCCGACCTCTGTCCTAGACTCTTGACTTGTAATGAATAATGTGGTGGTGGTCTCCTCTCCCTTTGGGAGGCTCTATATTTATATCCCAGAGGGAACCCTATACATGGAATCCAATAGGTCGGTTCTAAGAGTCCTAAAACAATTAAAACATCTATTTCCATGTATATCCATGCCTCTAGAAGAGTCCTGGTCGTCCATATCCTTCCTTGCTTGGAGATGAAGTCATCGTTTTGATCCTTCCCGAAATAAACCTTCCATATTCTGCAGCCTTTGGTGTTTCGACCCATCTGGAGTCCAATTAATGCAAACTTGGACTCTAAATTGTAGAGCTCGAAGAGATCTACAACTTTGGTATTCAAACTTTCTACATCTGAAGTTGTTAAGGTCTCCAAATTGGATCCACAATCTGCTGCTGTAATGAATTTCGAGAAGATTTCAGGATTTAGTCCTTCAAGCAATTCTTATTTTCTAAGACTCTTCTCTTGTTGGGCTTCTTTCTCAATTGGGCTTTCAATTTGTCCTTTCTTCAGAGCTTCCCCATAGCATAATTCCTTTCTTCGAGAAATTCTCAAATATCCTCAATTAGTCCCAATTTTCCTGCAAAAATACATATTGCACAAAAACAAAGAGCATTCTCGAAAACGGGGTTATTTGTTAGTAAAATAAGAGTAAATGATAAGATTGACTCTCGAAAAGATATAAAATCATATGAAAATGATCCATAATTTTAGTATATAACGAGCATCAACAATATCCCCACACATAGATCTTGCTAGTCCTCGAGCAAAAAGATCGATAAAAGAACTTTAACTATGTTTAACTAAATTCTAAATAGTTACCTTTCAGAGATAATCATGCCTTAGAAATCATTCAAATCATAACATGGATCTTTTCAGATTAACTTCTATGCACATAGATCCCCACAAAGAATTATTAAGATCAAATGAATCATAACAATGCCAAAGTTTCTTTTCGGAATTATCAAAGAGGGTTTTTTTAAAGAAAAAGATTTTCAAAGATCAAGAAATTACTATATCCCCAAATATTAAGCTCTCAAAAAGGCACTCTTATAAGTAGCTAATCCTATAAAATTACTCTTCTTCTCTCATCTCACAAGAGTTTAAGTGGAGCTTGGTAAAGGCTTAGCAAAGCTGTTTATTCTATTGTCTAGCTAAGGTATCTCCCTAAAAACTATTCAATCAACTTTTAAACTACCTTGGTCATCGAAAAAGAAAAAATATAAGTAAGGATAAGTAAGGACAAGGAAAAAGAAGATATAGATAGTGGACATGTGTAACAACAAATGGAGTGGAATTATTTCCGAAAACTTGCACATGGTTTGGAAAAGTAAAAGTTTTTGCTCATTATTTAACAAGATAATAAAACTTTCTTTACTCCTTCAACTTTTCCTAATTCTAATTTTTTTTCTTTCTTTCTTTTCTCCCCTTTTTCCTTTTCCTAATTCTACCTTTTTAATAGTCGACCACATGGCCATTTTTTTCTCCCTCTTTTCTTTTTCTGGGCGCCATCTTCCTCTCTTTCTCTCTCTCTCTCTTTTAAGTCTGAATATGGCACCACTTTTCCTTTTTACCACCTTTTTGGACAAATTGATTTTCATGGAACATTGAGTATTTGAGCAAAAACTTTACTCTATATAGGTCAAGATAAAGTAATGAGATGAAATAGGCTAACAGGATTAAAGAAATTGCTCTATTATTGTAAGCAATTGAATATATAAAGGCTAGCAAAAAGATGAAAGTAGATGACCAAGATAATTCTAAGTGATCAAAATATCTAAAGGAATCAAACTTAACCAAACTCAAATAACACAAGTTGCTTTTAAACTGGTTTTAATTCTAAGCTCTACTTAGGGATTTTAGCTCTCTCTTAACATAGGGATGTAATTCTTGATCAAAGAAAAATAAATTTTAACGAAAAGATAATACTCCTCTAATCTTTTCTTATTAAAACCTTGGTAAAGCTATAAAACATCATCCTTTAATAAAGATATGGGCTATGCAATTTTAATCAATCTAGTAATCACCATATTAATCAAATCATGAAATTCTTAAACAAGATTAATCATCAAAGCAAAAATAAAGAATAAACTTAAATAAAGTAAAGTAATTTATTCAATCACACACTTTATTAATATAAAAGACCGTCTACATAGACTCTTTTTAAAGAAAACACTAACTCTTATACTGACTCTAAAAACTCTAATTTAGACTTCCTAACTAATGGAGAATCTCTAATATCCCCACACTTAAACTAAGCATACTCCTAATCACTAGAATACCACTGAGTCTCATCCACTGATGCATCGAGAGGATCTTCACCGGGAAAGTAATTGGGCGTCGGTGAATATTCTTCTGGTGCATCCCAAGTGTCATCCGGTTGATAGTTTCTTCCTTCCGTATGGCCCCAAATATCATTAAGGATACGTCTTTGATTCTCACAGATTCTTTGGAGGTGGTTCACTTGCCGCTTAAGGTCGTTAACAAAATTGTTAACTCTATCCCTGGTACTTTCTATCTTCTCTTGAAGCCTTTCCTCTAAATCATCGATTATATCAAGGATGTCCTCACTCTTCTTCTTGTTGAAATAGATAGCTTCTCTACAAGTCGGGCAGCAATCCACTCCATCCTCTGGTCCAACATGATAAGTATTGAAACTAGGAATAATAGCAATGGAGTTTACCTCCTCGGTCTCTGATTCCTGACCATGGCTATGGCTCATAGACTGATCCTCACTTGAGTGAATAGTACCTCCGGAACGGGTAGGACTTTCTCGATAGTTCAACCTAGGCATCTCTTCAATACTTCTGGACCTCCTGACCTTCATCTGCCTTGGTTTGATCGAAAGTTTGGCCATATGCTTCGAGACCTCCCGCTTTCCGGCCAATCCTCGTACCCTCGCCTCTTCATCTTCATCGTCGAAGACCATATGCGAAAAATTGCGGCGAAAACCCCACCGAACAGGGCTGGTCGGCCGACTAGAACCCTCCTGGTCGGCTGACCAGGACCCTTCTTCCAGCGCCTCGGCCTCCTTCTTCATGAGTTGCATCTCCATCGCTTCAGAAAATGTCGTGGCTAGGTCTGGATATGTTTTGAGTTTGATGTCACAGGTCTATGGCTTACTCGTGGTTTTATATTCTAGAGTTTGACGAAATTTGGAAACTAAACAGCGATTCCGTTCCGAACTCTTCCCTAAATACACTTGGTAAACTATGCGGACTCTGCTGGCAAAACCTAGAAGCAAACCGCCTCAGAAACCCCCATGGTCGGCCGACCAGAGCCCATGGGCTCGGCCGACTTGGGCCTTTTCTGACACAAAAAGCCTCCAAGTTTTGTCGGTAACCTTATTTCCTAATTAAAAACAAATCTAGATCTAAATTTTTATAAAAACTGAAATTAAACGTAACTATATACATACAAAGGTGGGAAAACTATGGAAAACTAGGGATTAACGCCATGGTAATGCATCCTAACCTCCTTGAATTCATAAGTGTCAATATAATTGACTTCAAATTTATCTCCTTCAAGGAACACCTTTAGCCTTTGACCATTTACCATAAACTTGTTTCCCTCAAAATCCATAATAGTAACTGCTCCGGCAGGTGACACATCATGAACAATATAAGGTCCATCCCATTTGCTTTGTAACTTTCCTTTTCCATATAATTTAAACCTTGAATTAAAAAGCAGAACCTTATCACCTTGCTTAAAATCTTTCTTTAGGATTGTTTTATCAAACTATCTTTTAACCCTTTCTTTATAAATAGTTGCATTATGATAAGCCTGCAATCTTGCCTCATCCAGGGTACTTAGTTGAATCCATCTTTTGACTAGAGCAGCATCTAAATCTAAATTTAGCTCCTTAATTGCCCAATAAGCTTTATGCTCCATCTCAACTGGCAAATGACAAGTCTTCCCATAGACTAATTGATAAGGTGTCATCCCTATATGAGCTTTAAACGCAGTCCTATATGCCAAAGAGCATCGCTAAGCTTATTTGACCAATTCTTACCTCCTTTAATTACTGTTTTTTTAAGAATTTCTTTTAATTGTTTATTTGATGTTTCGGCTTGGCCATTTGTTTGTGGGTGATAGGCTGTGGAGACTCTATACTCTATTCCCATTTTCTCTAGGTAATTAGTAAACTCTTTACCAATAAAATGCGATCCTCCATCAGAAATTATGACTCTAGGGACTCCATATCTTGAAAAGATATTATTTTTAATCATTTCTATGGACTTCTGTGTAGTCGCTTTTTTACATGGTAAAGCTTCTACCCATTTTGAGACATAATCCACAGTCACCAAAATGTACTCATAACCATGTGAATTTTCAAATGGACCCATAAAATCCATTCCCCAAACATCAAATAAATCAATTTGCAAATTATAAGTGAGAGGCATTGAATTTCTAGACGTGACATTTCCGGTCCTCTGACCCTCTAGACAAGAAGCAACAAACTTCCTTGCATCTTCATGCATTCCTAGCCAATAAAACCCACTCCCCCATATCTTAGCTTGAGTTCCGAAATGTCCATGATGTCCTCCATATTCTGCAGCGTGGCATTTTCTAAGAATCTCTTCTCTTTCCTCTGCAGGGACGCATCTCCTCAGGACTCCATCAGATCCAAACCTATATAGGTAAGGAGCGTTCCAATAAAACTTTTAGCTTCGGCTAGGACTTTTCTTTTGGAATTATAGTTAATATGAGTAAGTGGCTCCTTTTTAATGGCTTCTATCATCCATGAATCTTTATCTAAGACTGCATAAAGGGTATCGTCTCTTAACGCATCTTCTATTGGTGGGCTGCCCTTGTCATGGTTCATCCTAGATAAATGATCCGCCACTACATTCTCTACTCCCTTCTTGTCTCTAATTTCTACATCAAATTCTTGTTACATAAGAATCCATCCAACTAAACGAGGTTTAGCATCTTTTTTTAGTGAGAAGGTATTTGATAGCAGCGTGGTCAGTGTATACTATGACCTTTGAATTAACTGTATAAGATCTAAATTTCTCAAAAGCAAAAATTACTACTAACAATTCCTTTTCTGTAGTAGCGTAATTCACTTGAGCTTCATTAAGAGTTTTGCTGGCATAATAAATGGCATGTACTTTTCCGTCCTTTATTTGCCCCAGCACAGCTCCTACTGCATAGTCACTTGCATCACACATGATTTTAAAAGGTAGATTTCAGTCTGGTGGTTGAATGATAGGTGCACTAATAAGTAATTCCTTAATTTTTCTGAAACGCAACCTCACATTCCTCAGTGAAATCCTCAGTGAAATCAAATGGGAATATCCTTTTGAAGCAAGTAAGTGAGTGGTTTAGCTATTTTAGAAAAATCTTTTATGAATCTCCTATAAAATCCAGCATGACCGAGAAAGCTTCTTAAAGATTTAATATCAGTAGGTGGTGGTAATTTCTCTACTGTTTCTATTTTGGCTTTATCTACTTCAATTCCTTTCTCAGAAATGATATGTCCCAACACAAGCCCTATTATAACCATGAAATGACACTTTTCCCAGTTTAGCACCAAGTCGACCTCTTCACACCTCTTTAACACCTTCTCTAAATTCCTTAGGCAATGGTCAAAACTCATACCATGAACTGAGAAATCGTACATAAAAACTTCCATGATATCTTCGATGAAATCAGAGAATATAGCCATCATACACCTTTGGAAAGAAGCAGGTGCATTACAAAGACCAAAAGGCATTCTCCTATAGGCAAAAGTTCAGTATGGACAAGTGAAGGTAGTCTTGTGTTGATCGTTTGGATGAATAGGGATTTGAAAGAAACCAGAAAATCCATCTAAATAACACAAATGGGTATTTTTAGCAAGTCTCTCTAACATCTCATCTATAAAAGGTAAAGGGAAGTGATCTTTTTTAGTGGCTTCATTTAATTTCCGGTAATCAAAGCACATTCTCCAACCAGTCGCTGTTCTTTGTGGGATTAATTTATTTTTATCATTTTTAACTACGGTTAATCCTCCTTTCTTAGGTACACAATGAACAGGGTTTACCCACTCGCTAGTTGGCACTGGGTAAATGATTCCGGCGTTTAAGAGTTTGATGACTTCCTTTTTAACTACAGATCTCATTTCATGACTCAACCTCCTTTGATTATCAACCACTGGCTTGTGGTCTTCCTCCATAGGAATGCGGTGAGTACAAAATGCTGGGATGATTCCTTTTAGATCTGCTAGAGAATACCCAATTGCCTTCTTATGTTTCCTCAAGACTTCCAACAGCCTCTCTACTTCTTCTGGACTTAGCTCATCACTAATGACTACTGAGTAGGTTTTATCCTCTCCTAAAAACTCGTATCTAAGTCCATTAGGTAAAGGTTTTAACTCCACATCTGGCGCCTCTTTATGATTAATGTCACCTAGTGGCTCTACTAGAAAGTCTTGGGTTTCCTCTATGTTTTGTTCTAGTTAATTAGTAGCTTCGGTTGCTTCTTCAGAGAAGAATCCTTCGTCTTCTCCATCTAAAACTAGATTTAAAGGCTCTCTAAAAGCATTAATGTAGTTGATACTCTCTACCTCCTCTATATCGGGAGTGAGATTAACAGGCCCTTTAGATGCCGGTAAGAAATCAAAGTCATATTTTAATCCATTTATATTAATCATGACTTTCCTTTTTTCATTATTAACTACGGCATTATCTAATTTAAGAAAAGGTCTACCAAAAATTAATTTAATATTATCATCATACACATTAATGACATAAAAATCAGTTGGTATCACTTTTCCAGCAAAGTTAACTTCAACATCTTTTATTAAGCCTACAGGTGTAATTACTTCATTACTAACCGGTTTAATTCTAAGATCAGTGGAAATTAAACATGGTTTATCACATAATTTAGAATAAACTTCATAACTCATTGCACTTACCTGGGCTTCCATGGCGCAGCAAATGTTGTTGAAGACTTCGTTGTTGATGGAGCAAGAAATTCCAGTTGAAGATTCGTCGGCTGGTAGCTGAATGACAACTTCTTCAGTGAGTGATAACTCTGGCTTGATCCGTATTACTTGTTTCACTTCGGAGACAGAGTCACTATCTAGCTCTTCTTCTTGGAATAATTTATGTAGCATCTCCCGTGTATCTTGACCATCGTCACTTTTCCTTAGTGGAACTTCTGGTGGGAACAGTTCTTCTTCTTCCACTAAGTCTTCTGCTGGGAGTGGTCTTACACACTTGAGTGTATCTCCAAATTCCACTGGCATCCACCTCACCTTCTCGAACTTCGTCAAAGACTTTGCACTTGCAAGACTTCTGTAGTCACTCTTGGTCTCCTCTTGAGGTGCAAAAGTTCCAAAATACTCCTCATCAGAGGCATAGGATACTGTAGTCTTTTTGGCAGGTGGTTGGTCTTGAAAAACAGCAGGTGTAGACGCCATATGGTCTCTTGGCTCCTTGCACTCCGTTGTCCTTTCTATCCCTGTTGTTTTTGCATGCCATGCAGATGTCTGATAGAATCTTGCTAGCTTCACTCAATGTCTTGCTCAACAATGATCCTCCAGCGGTAATGTTCACCTTCTTGAAGGCTTCTGACGTCAGACCATTGTAGAAAGTGTGAATGTGTACGTCTGGCGTTATCCCAAGTAGTGGTCTTTGTGTAAGCATGTCATCGAGTCTCTCCCAGGCTTCGTCGATGTCTTCATTCCATCTTTGCTCGAAGTGGAAAATCTGCTTCCTCAGCATGTACACCTTCAGTGGCGAGAAGAATCTTGCGTGAAATTTCTGCTCAAGAATTTCCCAATCTCCTTTGGCTTCAATCGAGGCAGCTTGATACCACTTGTTGGCTTTGTCCACAAGAGTAAATGGAAAGAGAATCCACTTAACCCACTCCACTGGGACTCCTTCTTGATAGAAAGTGTGGCACACTTGTTTGAGCTTCTCCAGGTGCTTGTACGGATTCTCGTCATCTTCTCCACTGAATGGATCTGCGGCAGCAATCCGGATGATTCCTGCCTTTAGCTCGTATAATCCTGACTCCGGCTTCTTGTTGGATTCTTGAAACTTGAGGTCTACGGCTTTTGGAGTTAAGCGTTCTCCAAGTGTCAAGAGCTCCCATTCTCCAGACATTGGAGTCATAACTGAAACTAATTTCACAAATAAAAATACAAAACAAAAAATCTATGACAGCAAAGTTGCTGAAAAACTAATAAACTTAAAATCAAGAACGAATTAAGCTAAGCAATTAAAAACTGAGATTAATCTAAACTGAATTTAAAATAAAGATTAAAACACTAAAAATTATAAACAACCTAGTAAAACGAGATTAAACACACAATTAACAAATAAACTAACTATCAAAACTAGTAGTAACATAGTTAATAAAGGATTTATAATAACTTAAACGATAATTATTGTATCACCGGCAACGGTGCCAGAAAAGCTTGTTGACAGCACTTAAGCATGTCAATCCTTATACTGCAAGTGCACAGTATCGCGGTAGCTTTTCCCCATGATGATGAGTATCTTGGGTTTTGTCAATCCGGAAATAATTATGTTTCAGAAACTATCTATCTAATATTAACTGAATTACTAACTAATTCTAATAGATCTAAAGCAAGCTTTAAGAGATGATTAAGACTACTCTAATTATATCTTACTTAATAAACTAAATAAGTTCTAAACAGGGTTTAAACTATAGCGTAAAACGATAGAACCAGGCTTAGGCTAAAAACGTGGAAACGATAGGTTTAATATGACAAAAGGATTCACAAGAGATATGAGACAAACATCCTTCACACTAAGAACAACCTTGAAACTAGATCTAAACATAAGCATAGAATAAACATGAATGTCAAGGATCTACTTGAATCTTTTCCCGGACTCTACTGTCACTCGTAACCAGATAATCGACGAACTAGCAAACCCTAACCATCTCTAAGCATGAGCAGATTCAATCAACTAATTAAATTAAAAGGATCTACTGAAAGAACATGAAAACGTTTAATTCGGTCGGTCGCTAAACGCGGGGAGATTATCCTGAAGCGACGTCTAGGGTTCTCCGAGCCAGTCGAGTCATCATCCACGCCGCCCGTATCATCGCAGGACTATGACACTATCTACTCAAATGATCTCTCCTCAAGCCCATAGAGAGGCGATCGCCACACTGTTTCCCTTTACGTCACTTGGCCCCTTGGAGAACCAGGCCTTCCCACTTGATCAGGTCGATCGCACACTACCGTTTTTAAGTTCCATATGTCGAACATCAAAATTCTGTGATGGAACGTGAGGGGCTTGAACTCGAGGGTGAGAAGAGACAATGTCCGCACATTGGTCGAAAGCCATCATGCCGATGTCGTTTGTTTACAGGAGACCAAGTTGGCCACGGTGGACCAATTCGACGTTTTTCGCCTGCTGGGCGCCAGCTTTGTTAGCTTCACCGTCGTGCCGGCGAACAACACGTGTGGCGGCATCCTAGTGGCGGCCCGAGGTCCCAACCTCAGCCTGGACGACGTCTTGCTTGGGTGTTTCTCAGCCACTGCTCGCGTTATTGGGGTAGCTGAGGGCGCTGTTGACATCACTTAAAAGCATGCCAATACTTATACTGTAAGCGTACAGTATCGCGGTAGCTTTTCCCAAAGATGAGTATCTTGGGTTTTGTCAATCCGGAAATAATTATGTTTAAGAAACTATCTATCTACTATTAACTGAATTACTAACTAATTCTAATAGATCCAAAGCAAGCTTTAAGAGATGATTAAGACTACTCTAATTATATCTTACTTAATAAACTAAATAAGTTCTAAACAGGGTTTAAACTATAGCATAAAACGATAGAACCAGGCTTAGGCTAAAAACGTGGAAACGATAGGTTTAATATGGCAAAAGGATCCACAAGAGAACTGGATCTAAACATAAGCATCGAATAAATATGATCATGAATATCAAGGATCTACTCGAACATTTCCCCGGGCTCTACTGTCACTTGTAGCCAGGTAATCAACGAACTAGCAAACCCTAACTATCTCTAAGCATGAGCAGATTCAATCAATTAATTAAAGTTAAAAGATCTACTAAAAGAACATGAAAACGTTTAATTCGGCCGAAAAACCATGTTGGAATTAAGCATTGCAAAGATATGGATCATAAATCATGTATAAACAACAAGCTACGTCTAAAAGACAACTTTTATTGATCGAATAACAAGGTTTCATCACAGTATCGAAGAAAGTACAAGGAATTACTCGAGATACATCGTAAACTTTGAAGCATAGTCGTCGGGATGAACTTGACGAACAACATGTCGAAAGATAAACTCGAGTCCTCCTCGGGAAGCACCTGGTCTGCCGACCAGACCCGTAGGGGTCGGCCGACCGGCCTGCTTCCTGCCTCCTCTTGCTTCCTCCTTTCGCCGAGATGTACTCCTCGCGCCGGTGCCTCGGCGGCCTTGCGGTCTGGGCCCGCTGCTCCGCTCCCCTACATCCCCTAACCCCGCGCTTCAGCAGCCCCAAAGTGCCGCACCAGCGTGCCGGGCGCCGTGCCCTCGCCCAGGCAGTCTCGCGCTCCAGCTCTGTGCCCGCGTTCCGGTGGCCCCGGCGGCTCCACGATCCACGCCCGAGCGTCTCCGCGCCCCGCGCTAGTGCGTCACGGCACTCCGGCGGCCCGGCACTGCGTGCGGCGCGCTGGCGTTCTGGGCAGGGGGAGCCTCATGCTGGTCACCTTGCAGAGGACAAGGGGCCTTGATGGTGGGAGAGGACAGAAAAATCTAGGGTACTAAATAGAAAATAAAATATGATTTGAAGGGATATGGACTTGTGGTAAACCACTTGGAGCTCAAAATAAAAAGTTGATGGACCTAACTAACACAACGCGAAAAGTTAATGGACCTACGGTGCATAAACATCAATTCTATAACCGTGAATATCTATGGCAATAGATGTACTATAATGCCACTCGTGCAGATCAAGATCGTCACGACCTCGAGGCTGGGATAATGCCCCCACAGGCGGTGGACGGTGCAGATCATGCGACGATGATGGTGGCTCCGAATCCGACCCTCCCCATAGGGATGTGGAATCCGGGCTTGAGGAGGAGCCAGCGGCGGTGGCGATCCCCATGGTCCTCGAGCAGCTCCGTCCGCGTCGCCGGCGACCTGTTCACACCGCAGACCGTGGCGATCGGCCCTTACCCCCAATGCGCGGGCGGCCCTTGTCCTTTCCCATGGATGTAAGGCGAGAAGACGAAGGCTGTCCGAAACGTAGGGCGCTCATAGGTGAAGTTGATCTCGCGCGTCTCGAGCACGACGACGCTCACTCACAGGCCGGTGGAGCCGAGCGACGAACTACAGCCGGCACGCTGACATGAGGTTCAGGCGCCGCGTGTTCGGCGAGTTCGGGGAGAGGACCATCCTCGACGTCCACCACGACGGAGGCACGCTCTACGTCCCTTTCCTCTGGGTCGGCGGCAGCACCTTGACGATGCTGCGCAACCTGATGGTGCTGGAGGAGCGGCTGGAGCAGAGGCCCATCACAGCCTACTGCATCTTCCTCTCGCAGCTGGCCTGCACGGCGGAGGACGTCGACCTGCTGCAGCGCGCCAAGGTGCTGGAGCACTTCCTCGGCAGCGATGACGAGGCCGCCAGAGCCCTCACCGACCTCTGCAACGGCATCGCCCTGGACATCAACAACGTCCGCCGGAACTACCTCAAGCCCACCTGGCACCACCTCGACCGCGCGCTGAGGGCCTCTTCGGCGACAAGTACTGCCGCAACGTCTTCTACCGCTTGGTGTTCTGCGTCGCCTTAGTCCTCTTCGTATGCCAGGTCATCCAAGTCATGTATGTGGTCCTTGCATACCACAGACCCCCCAAAATAATAGGGTTTGACTCTCGACAGAGATGAGTAGCCGTGAATGATTAAAGTTCCCGTGGATGATTACTGTGGAGAAAATTAAAGTTCGTAAACTAGAAGAAGTATAAAAGATAGATACATCTGACGCGGTGCTCCTCTGGCCGTTTTGGCACATATTTGATGCGTATGAGGGCCGTTGATCACTGTGTAGCAGTGATCGCTACTGTTAACATCGAGTGGGTGTAGTCCTTTTTAATCTTCTTCAACGTCACAACCACGTCACTCATTGACATCCTTTTGCAAGGTGAGTCGCTTGAGCAGAGCAAACCAACCTCAAATATTGACCGAAGAAAGTCATAAACGTAACGGACAGATGAAACATCTTGTAGTAGCTGGTCATCCATGATAGAAATAAGGTCAGTCGGAAATGCCCAATGAACCCACTGCCTAATGCTCAGTTCTCCGATAAACATAGGATCTGTTGGTCGCTTTCTAGTGAAGACTTCAAGGAGCATAATTCCGAAGCTAAACACATCACTCTTACATGATACCATTCCAAGTGTTCCATACTCTCCTCAAGATATTCAGAATAATGTTTTTAAGCAAAAGTGATCTAGATATGGTATGGTTCATTCATATACATGGTTTTATAGAAATTAAATGCAACAATACTACATAGTGTTATCTGTACCTGGTGCCATGTAACCAAGTGTTCCTAGCATGCTTGCTGTGATCTTTGAATTGTCGTCATGCAGCAACAACTTTGCGATGCCAAAGTCTGCCACATGCGCCGTCATTTCCTCATCAAATAGAACATTGCTAGGCTTCAAGTCACAGTGTAGGACAACCTCGTAATGCTCATAGTGCAGATACTCCATTGCCATGGACATGTCTACCATGATATCTAGCCTCTTTAGGAACCCCAAATGATTTCTGACCTTAGAGTGAAGGAGGTTGTCTAAGCTGCCATTTGGCATGTACTGGAGCACCAGTGCTCTGAAGTCCATGTTGGAGCAGGTGTTTAGTATCCGTATTAGGTTCTTGTGCCGAGCCATGCGCAGAACATGACATTCGGTGTCAAAGCTTCTAATGGCTTCTTCTAGCTGCATGTCTAGAACTTTTATGGCAACCACCAAACCGGTGGTCAAGACACCCTTGAACACTTTTCCAAAGATCCCAATCCCCAATAGATTGCTCTCACTAAAATTATTAGTGGCACTACTGAGCTCATGGTAGGAAATTAGCCTATGGCTCCTAGCATTGCCTGGAGCGTGGCTCGAAACCTCTGTGGTGTTCGTATGTTTCCTTCTTATCAATAGGAAAATGCAAATAGCAGCAGTACTGAATGATACGATGATAGCTGGGACTACGAATTTTAGGAAATGTGTATTATTTGAGTGTGACTTTTGATGGCATGGAGGAAATCCAAGGCATGGAGCACCGCACGGTGCATCATTCCCAATCAAAGATAGTAACGTGATGTTTGAGAAAACACATCCCTCTGGTATATTGCCTTGTAAACTATTGAAAGAGAGATTCACGGTTGCCAAGTAGGTGAAATTGTTAAGGAACTTGGGATTGGTGCCAGAGAGATTATTCGACGAGAGGTCCAACGTTGCCAAGTTTGTAAGATATTGGAATGAGTCTGGTATGGAGTTATCAAATATGTTGTGTGATAGATTTAGGTAGCCTAGCATCGTAATTTGTCCAAAGGATTCTGGGATGCTTCCAAACAAAAAGTTGGAAGACAGGTCAATCTACAAGGATTTTGTTGATACATGATGGTTCGCTTTCATCACAGAACGTTGAAAAACCGTCACAGACAAGTATCTATAACAAACCCAAATTCTGTCATGTATTGAGCGTCATACATTGTTTGGCTCACTGGAACCGTCACAGATCAACAAAATCAATCCGTCGTGAATCAATTGGACGGCCGTTACTGCACCACCGTTAGCTCTACCCATAGTGACAAAAATGGAACATCATAGATTACCATAATATCGAAATGTTATCCCAAATTGTTTCCGCTTACTGTTTAGCACCAATGCATTAACATTCATCACAAGATACATCAATAATACAAATATATTTATTTATTCATGTATTAGGATCAACCGTTGTCACATAGATCATATTACAAATTGGCCTAAGTATAGGCAAACCCAAAACTTCAGTCAGTTCACAATTGTGGAGTAACTACGAGAAATTATTTAGGATCCAAACTATAGAGAAATCAAACGATATCTAGGGTCCTAATACAAACTAGGAACTACATACTAGCTGATCCATGGATATACTGAACGTAACTTGGAACTATAGAGGTGAAACTGTAGAGGAATTCTTCACGAGAGATTCCATCCTCAAGTCATCTTCATGATCGCTGTAAGATAATGTGCGGTCTAAAATATACCAAATCAGCTCATTATCCACAATGTGCGATCTGAAATATATCAAATCAACTCATTATCCACTGCAGTATAGCAACTTTGAAACTACTTAGTGTACAAAGTTATTCATGATAAGAAATTTGATGAGCACTCAGCAAAAAATGACTATCTCAACTTGGTATGTAAAGAAAGTGAAACTGAGTACTGATCAGACATGTGATTCCGTTCATAAATACAAAAAACATTTTCTTTAAATAGAGCAGCCGTTTGCTAGCGGCTAGGTGCTAGCTCACTGCAGTTTGATATACTTATAACACTAACAAAAGAGCAATGACACTACAATAGTAACTAAGCCATTTTTTGCTGAAACAATACACATTAACAGGCAACATAGAGCAGATTTTCTGCAGCCAGCATCAGCCTTTACACAGGCAACGAAACAAATATACTGAAATAATACAATATGCTTCTTCCGATGAATATATGATCTAAATCCAATTACTGGCAGCTAGGCAGCAATTTATTGATCTGAAAGATGTGTGGCCTATGGCTCAATCCATGCTAAAAAATCTTCTGCTGCTTGACAAATTCTAAACCAATGTGACAGAGAGATCAATGAACGGGAGAATGAAGAGATAATATATGGATCATGCACATGTGAGCATGAAAAAACGGTAGGCATGTGGTAGGCATCCACAAGAGCTACGAGTGAAAACATGCAATGCAGATATATTATGTTGGATCCTCCAAACAAATGGGTGTAATTTTGAGGACAAGCATAATCCTCAAAATACCCATTGATTGTCATATAATACTTATATGATGAAACAACCTCTATTTCTCAAGGAAGCTTAAATTCTTAGCTCCTACTGAAAGAGCAATACATATTGAAGTAAATAACAAACCCTTTTCAAGGACCTACAGGTGACATTTTTCTATAACCTGTGAAGACCAACAAATTAGTACTTGCCACTGCTAGATAGCCTACACAATTGTTATTCAGTCTTTTTAGGTGCCAGAGAGTCGCATAGGATGAAGAAACCACGGCATTAACAACCTAACCAAAATAAGCGAAGGAGTAAAGTTTTTCGAAACACGTCACAGGAATGCACAAATAGAAATCATCACTTATTGTAGCTACAAACCCAATATGAGGATGCGGACACGAGATGAAGTGGAAGGAGTCAGCTGCAAATTGCAATGCCCTTGGTGTTATCAGGAGCTGCCTCGTCACCATTGGAATATCCAAAACCTGTCAAACATACAAAAGAGTAAGTGCTAATGTGTAAACTGAGCTAGATGGATCAATAACAAAAAAGAATTTGTCTAATTCATGAAAAACAATACACCGTGCTATCACTTTATCCAAACTCTTGAGGGAAGGATAATAGGATTGGCATAGTTGAACCAAAAAAATATACAACGTGAAGATATCAGGTCAAGCATAATCTAAACACAACTATAAATATCTGTATATCTTATGGGAGTCATCTCTATGTCTAAGAACTGACCATGCCAAAAGTTAGCGCCTACACCACAAAATAACATAGTAGCATGACTGAAGCATACCATGCCAAGTACCTCGATTGACCACATGTGTTCAGATGACAGGCAAATAAGAATTTCACTGCAAGGAATGAGAACTGAACGACAGGCTATAGTTTTTGCACCTCCAGTTACGCACAGTTTGATGAAGAACCTATAAGAGGTCTGACCCAGGCTCTGTGTCCTGCGAGGAGCGCGAAACAAAGCACAATACAATAAGCGAAAGTAAGAACAGAGCCAACGCTGATAGAATCGCCATACCAAGAAGTGGCAGAAGGCAACTCAGGGCCAAGCACAGCAGATCCAGCGCAGGGGCTGCGTGAGCTGGCTCGCTGCTGCGCCGACCGTCGCCAGCACCAACTCCGCCATGCAGCCACCAAGGCCACCTCCGCGGCGGCGACGGGACGCGGCGCGGGTAGCCTAGGCGGCGTGCGCCGGCCATGTAGGCTGCCGAGCAGGCGGAGGCAGGCAGCAGCGCGGCCTTCCGAGGAGGCGGCGGAGGCAGGCGCCGCAGGCTGCCATGGAGGCAGGGGTCGGCGGCGCTGGCTGCCCAGCTGGCCGCGGCGGGGCCGGCCGCGTGGGCCAGTGGTGCGCCGTGCGTGGGGCGGCGGCTGGGAAGGAGCGGGGAAGGGACGGAATAGATCTGGATCAGGAGGGGGAAGTGTTGTGGTATGGTTCATTCACAGGGCTGGGCCATATTTACGGGATCAATCTATGACGCTTATGGATACGTTTGCATACCTGTTAAACAGAGGCGACACAATCTGTGACATCCAAATAGATCAAGCTACGACTATAATTATACCATGCATCATAGATGAGCCACCTGAATTATAGGACGTCATAGATAACGTCATTCGAAATCCGTCATGTATCAACAAAATTCTTGTAGTTCGATCATTTGCTTGTTTCAGTCCACTAATATCAGCTGGCAGGGAACCCACAAAGGAATTGTGAGAAAGATTTAGGTAAATAAGTTTATCTAGGTGAAAAAGGCTCGCTGGAATTGACGAACCCAACTGGTTATTAGACAAATCGATGTATTCTAGCAAGGCAAGGTTGCCGGTGCTGCTTGGTATGGAGCCAAAGAGTTCGTTCCCATTGAGTTGCAACCGCTGTAATCTCCTAAGCATACCAATCTGTGTCGGAATAGGGCTTGACAAGTCATTGTCGCAGACTTGAAGCCACATGAGATTATGCATCCCTATGACAAACTCAGGGATTTCTCCATTCAATAGGTTGCTACCAAGACCAAGGTTTTGAAGGTTACTTAAGTTTGTAAATGTCGATGGAAGCCTACCTGTTAACTTGTTATAACCGATATCAAACAAAATCAACTCTGTTGACAGGTTTCCTATATGATCTGGGAGGCCACCAGTCAAAGAATTATTAGACAGTTCAAGGATCTGGAGTTTTCTACACTTGGAAAGCGAGAACAAGAAGCCAAGATCCCCGTCTAAATTATTTGACGCCAGAGAGAGAATGGTCAGAGCTGGAATGCTCCCAAGTGCCGGTGGTACTGATCCAGACAGTTGATTTGAACCTAGAGACAGCAGAGTTAATTCTGAAAAATTCCCGAGAAAAGATGGAATTGGGCCCATTAGTTGATTGAACATGAGAGTTAGTGCAGTAAGACGGGTGAGATTGCTAAGCACCGCTGGAATAGGGCCAACGAGGTTATTTGCTCCCAAAGAAAGTTGCATGAGACGTGGTAGTTGTGCCAACCATGTCGGAACAACGTCCACAAAACGATTTATTGACAACTCGAGTACTTCTAGGTACTGGCATGCTGCAAGCCCTGTTGGAATCTGACTACCAAAGTTGTTCCTAAATAGAGAGAATCCGCAGTTGTGGAAGGCTAAAACTTTGATTGTTTGGAATAGGTCCAGTAAAACTGTTATCATCAAGCACCATGATTTGTAGCCTAGACATGTTATAGATGGCTGGGGGTACTGTACCTGAGAGGTTATTAAGTGGTAGAGCTAGTTGTACTAGCATGGTTAAGGAACCCATACCGCATGGTATTGGACCTGACAGGCTGTTATTTCCCAAGTTGATGTATCGAAGGAAAGCCGTGTTATTGAATAGATATGGCGGTATGTAGCCACTCAACTCATTCCTTGCAATTAAAAAATATGAAGGTTCTGCATATTTTGCAGCAGCCCCACCGGAATCTCCCCGGACAGGCTATTGCGGCTTAGGCGAAGCACCTGGAGACTTGAGAGGTTTCCTATGGCACTAGGAATGGGGCCTGAGAGGCTGTTACCCCAAAGAGAAAGAACCCTAAGCCGACGAAGTTTTCCAAGTTCTGGAGGGATGAAACCAGAGTGACCTGTGCTTGTGAGATTGAGCAGGGAGAGGAAAGAAAGGTTACCGAGGTGTGGGCTGAGGGGCCCCTGGAGAGGCACTTCCGGCAAAAACAGAGCCATGACGCGCTGCCGGCGGTGGCTGCACGAGACTCCAACCCATCGACAGAAGGACACATTGGGTGTCCAGCTGCGCTGGCAAGGACTCCGTGAGGATCAGAGAGCTCGCCTTTGAAAGCCAGCAGCGCAGCAAGGTCGGTGTGGCTGCCGTTATCGCTGGCTGCAATCGGGCTTGTCGAGGACGAAGAAACGGCTGCAGCAGCAGGCAGTAGCTCTGGGAGGAAGATGGCCAATAAGAGCACGAGAGCAACCGGCCGGTAGCTTGGTGCATCGGGCGCCATTGCAGGTAGCAGTGTGGCTGTGCTTCTCCAGCCGGTTCAGTTCTACTGAGAATGTATGTCTTGTGATGATGCACGCGACTACGCGAGTATATTTATGGACGGATATGTCGTCATCGTCACTGGTAGTAGCATGCTGTCTTTGACCGTCAAGCTCGTTGGAAACTTGGACTAGCAATGGGGTAATGGAAACCGGGTCATTGGTCGTCGTCGATCGTCCTGCTTCTGCCGGCCCAGCTACTAACACCACATCGAGTGTGTCAGTCGGCAAACGTACGTACATCCACCAGATCGATCGAGGAGGCATGGATGGATGCATGATGGATCCCATTCAATTCCCAGGTCACAAGTCTTTGTCGCGTAGGGGTTGTGATTTCCGACTGAAATTCTAGAAATTCCCAACTTGCAAAACACGTTTCTTTCAGCACTGAAGGGATGCACCACAGCTAGCTCTCTAAGAACCTAGTGACAATCGCAATTGTGCAGCAGTGAACAAACTCATAAGTTATAAAGTAATGTGTATATATACCAGGAATCATGTTTTGTACAAAAATCAACTCAGCACAGATTGCAACATCCACTACACTTTCCACACCCAAGTTTGGCCTTCCAAGCTCGAGGTCATGTTGAAAACCAAATCCGAGAAGACCATCACACTGAACCAAATCTGAACCGTATGCATCTAATGTGTTGCTGGAGGTCATCAAAATTGAATAGATAAAGAGATAGAATAGAAGAATATCTCTAGGCACAACAAGAGAAAAAGACTGGAGTTGTTCTATTGCCACATGTCCTTGCCTCAACTGTTGTTGATTTTGCGGTTTGCTCTTGTTAAAAATTCTATTTAACTTTAGATTTATCAATTTTCCTAACTCATACGCTGCCACTTGAGGAGACCAACGACATGGTATTGGATATATAATAAATAAAGCGCGGCAATGTATTCATGTGTCCGCGTGGAGATTTATATGTTTGATGCATCCATGTGTGTTGTGGCATTCTTGGAGTAAATAAATGGTCAACTAACGTTGCATTGGCACGTACATCTGCAACCTGCTTGGGGAAGCGGCCCATGAACTAAGCAGGATATATCGGACTCAGGAGTGAGGCCCAGTTAGTGCAAGCGGCCCAGGAGCCGGAGCATGGCATGGCAGGCTGCTGTGGGGGCCCAACAGGATATGCTTGCCTTGGTGCTTTTTTTATTTTTATATTTTCCAAAAAAAAATTACAAAGCTATACCTCCGCTCATGGTTTTTACAGCTCTATACGCCTGTCGCCCGACCAAGGGGCGATAGGGTCCCTGCAGGCACCAGCCGCCCGGCCGCGGGGCGACAGGCGCCCCTGGCCTAGCTGCGGCGCTCCCAAAGCCCCTGTCGCTCGGCCTCGGGGCGATAGGCCCACCTGGCCAGCCTGTCGCCTGGCTGCGGGGCGACAGACCCCAGTCGCCCGGAGACGGGGCGACTGGCCCCTATCGCCCAGGGGAGGGGCGGTAGGTGGCCACCGCGCCTATAAAAGGCAGCCCACCCCCTCCCCATTTATTGTGTGCAATTTTAAACCCCCCATGAGAGGTAGGAAGGAGTGAGGAGGGAGGAAGGAGGAGGGGGGAGTGGGAGGATTTGCAGCAAAGTTTTGCTGCGTTTGGACTGCAGGTAAATTTTGTTTTGCCATTGTTTATTATTTTGTAATTAATAGTGATGCAATATTTAGAATAAGTAGCTAATTAGATTGTAATTAGTTAGGACAAGCACTGATTAGACAGTAATGATCTAGTAATTAGGCAGTGATTAGATGGTAGTTAGGCACTCATTGTAACAGTAATTAGGCAGTTATTAAACAATAATTATAGTATAATTAGGCAGTAATTAAACAATAATTAGGCAGTACATAAACTATAATTAGGCAGTAATTAAACAATAATTAGGCACTAATTATACAATAATTGCACAATAACTAGGCAGTAATTAAACAACAATTAGGGTATAAGTAGGCATTACTTTAACATTAATTCGGTAGTAATTATGCAGTAATTAAATAGAAATTATGCAGTATTTAGGCAGTAATTAGGTAGTAAGTAGGCACTGATCCGACACTAGTTGGTGGGAACTAACGACCCTAGTATATGTCTAGATTTGTCAAACAGGATGCAGTTTCAAGTATATTTTGGAGAAACCATTGTGTTGTATGGACCTTATGGAGTAGAACTTTCAGGTTTCCATTGTACCAAGAAAATGGTAGACAAACCACTAGAGAGGAGTTTCTCTTCTATGGTAAAATGGCTGGAGCGTGGGTTTCACGTTAATCCTGACACTCATGTTATCAATGTGGATAGCCTTGTGTGTTGGGCTGTTGACGGGGAGGAATGGGAGCTAATGCATATCAATAATACGGAACAATGGAAGTTTTTCATGGAAGCAGCACTTGAGCGAGGCTGGCCACTTAGCATACTTGTTAGGATTGCTGAGAGGGGCCAAGCAGGTGGATCAACACATGAGCATGGTCTAAGCGGAACAATCGGTGATGGTCATGAACTTAATCAGACAGCACCTGTACTAGAAGAAGCACTAGTTGTGGAAGCAGAGGATGAGGCTACTCGTGTTAATGTCACATCACCTGTAGCAGAAGGCTTAGCTGACGAAGGAGAAAGAATCCCTGGTATCGTCGAGCGAATGAACAATGAGGACCACAATGCCCAGCAAATGGAGGAAAATGGTGACTCCTCAGATGACGAGGAAGCCCCAGTGCCTACTTGTTGGAGGGACCTTGGGTTTGGAGATTATGTAGTGCAAGATGGCAGCAGGAGTCTGTGGGAGTATAGAGCTAATGAGGTAGTGCAGGGGGCAAAATATGCAACAATTGAACAGGTGAAAGAGGCAAACAAGCTATGGTCTCTGTCTCTTATGAAGGAGTTCCGAGTTGTGAAGAGCAGCAGTCGTGACTACGATGTGAAGTGTGTCAATGATGATTGCCCATGGTGGGTACATGCACACAAGGGCAAATTCAAGTCCCACTGGGAATGCACCATTGTTGTCGAGCATACTTGCCTAGCTGCAAGAGTTGAAAAGGCTCATCGTAACTTGACATCAGCGTTCGTGGCCAATGAAATGTATGGATTGGTTGTCGAAAACATGGAATATGAGCTAAAACAGATAGTAAGGCAAATTGCGCTTAAATACAAGTACACTATTAGCTATGCAAAGGCATGGCGTGCGAAACAAAAGGTATTTGAGATGAGGTTCGGCACATTCGAGGCATCATATGATAACCTACCTCGGTTGTTGCCTGTAATGATGCAGAGGAATCCTGGAAGTCATTTTGATCTCTACTCGCTTCCAGTTCAGGCAAGTGGAGGTCCAAGGATCTTGCAGTGAGTATTTTTCTGCTTGGGTGCATGTGCACGGGCGTTCCAATACTGTCTTCCCATGCTATGCATTGATGGTACTTTTCTGACGGGGAAATACAAGGGCCAGATACTAACAGCAAACGAGAATACGGACAGCTGGTTCTGGTTTCTTGAACGGGTGAAGCGCCATGTTGTTGCTGAAAGACCTAACGTCTGCCTGATAAGTGACGGGCACTCTGGTTTGCTGGCAGCAATTGAAAAACTACAAATCGACTCAGGCACTCAAGCCCCCATTTGGCCAGACGTGCGGAACAGGTGGTGCATCAGACACATGGGAGCAAATTTCTATGATCACTTTAAGAACAAGGACCTCATGGACATGTTCAAGAGATTATGTAACGAAAATCAACAATAGAAGTTTAATGCGCTGTGGAAGTTGCTTGATTAGTTGACTCTTAAGCAGGCAGAGGAGGTAGACGCAGGGGGGCCAAGGGAACCATCTGCATGAGCACAAGGTCATCGTCGCGGAAGAAGATATTCTAAACCATTTACGGATTGGATCTGCGATACTCCCAAGGAGAAGTGGTCCATCCTGTATGATACCGATGGGAGCCGGTATGGTATAGGGATGACAAACCAAGCAGAGTGCTACAATATGGTTCTGCGTCCAGTCAGGGGTATTCCTCTTGTTGGGATAGTGGAGTACATCATGTATGGGTGTGCAAGGTACTTCATAGATCGGTATGCCAAAGCAACACTCCTCGTGAATACTCCACAAGTGATCTTTGCTCCAGGGTATCGGAGTACATGAACAAAAAGACCTTGAAGGCCCACAACCACAATGTTACACCGATGGGAACAATGGAACGCAGGTATGAAGTTGCTTGCAATGACAGGTCCCGACGTGGTGTTCGCAGGGAGAGGGTGGTACAAGAATGCTTGCTGCGGGATGATGGTACAGCTGTTTGTACCTACCATAAGCTACGGTTGTTGCATGTTCCCTGCTCCCATGTTATCGCTGCATGCCAAGAGACTGGGATTCGGTCTTCAATTTATGTTTCGCCATATTTCAAAAAGGAGCAGAATGTTTGGGCAAAAGAGGTATATGGAATTGGAATATTAGGGCCGTTCACAGACAAGAATGTTCCTGTGTTCTATATTCCTGATCCAAACACTAAGAGAGGAACCGGTAGGCGGCAAACCCGACGCATTAGGAACAACATGGACGTGGCAGAGGCAGGCAAGGTACCAAAGATATGCACCTAATGCGGAGAGTGCGGACACACTTACAAGAAGTGTCCACTGAACTCCCAACACGAAGCCGCAGAAGAAGGACCTTCAGGGAACCCTGCTGACGGATCTCCCCCGAAATTTTCGGGCCACCGTTATGTATAATGTATATAGTATTGTGGTGGACGATGATCCATGTAATGTATCCATATTATGCTACCATGTATCAAACTTATGCTACCATTCATATTATGCGACCATGTATCAATTTTATGCTACCATTTAAATTATGCTTCAATTTTATAGCTTCATTTTTAATGTATGGTCTTTAATGTTACATAGGTATGGCGGTACGGAACTACACTCCGACCCCTGATCTTCTTGATCCAAACCCCGACTCGGACCACCGATCGTTCTTGAGGTGCGTGGCCCGTGCTAAACTGAAAGAGATGCGTACTCGGGCACCAGGAGAGATGCTATACTTGGACGACCTTTAGTTTGGCAGGTAAAAGTTATGACAGTGCAATTCCAAATAGAACAAACTTGTTGTTTATTAACTGTGAACAAGTTGCGAGGTGCTGGTTTATTAACTCTGGCTCGGCTCGTTGAGGAATGGCCTAACGAGCCTGATGGTGGTGCTAAGGGCAGGCTTTGGCTGGATAGGTCTCTCTTGACGGTGTTGGTGGACAGGTGGCGCCCTGAGATGCACACATTCCACCTGCCGTGTGGTGAGATGGCCCCCACACTGCAGGACGTGTCGTACCTACTGGGGCTCCCACTAATTGGTGATCCAGTGGGTCCGCGGGTTATTACGGAGCAATGGATGGGCGTGCTGCAGGAGCGTTTTGTACTGGTGGATAGGTTTGTGCGACGCCTGCTGTAAGCCTCAGGCCAATGCAGTTCTGACTGGTTGCCCACTGCTTCTCCAACTGTGGTCGTATGAGAGATTCGCAATCGGAAGGCCCATGGTCGATGTTGACCCTTACGATGATGGCATGTACGGGGATGAAGAGGATGAAAGGCCGACAATGGCGACTATATGGATACGTCACAAAGGGGTAAGCCGAAGTACTCTTTATTCATGTTGTCTGTTTCAATTAAGCGCGCTCCTAAAATATTCTCACTTGCAGAGGTCATGGGCACACCAACAGGTCTGGCAGGTTTATCCCCAGTTTACCGCCGAATTTGACAGGTTGAAACCCGACGACGTGATATGGGAGCCATATACCCCTCAACAAGTAGCAATTCATGCTCCCTTGGGATTGTCGTCACTTTGCACTAGGGATAGCGAGTTATGGCTCATGACCACACCAATGGTGTATGACTACATGGTTGAGCCACACTGACCAGACAGAGTTATGAGACAGTTTGGATCCACCCAGCCTTGGCCAGTCCCTCGTGGTGAGCCTCGGGTTCCAGCGAACATACACCGATTTGTACCATACTATCTATTTTCACATCCAATCATTCACTTTGAAATTTATGAGATTTTTGACATATCGTCGACACTATGCAGGATGTCAAGGAGTGGGCTTCCTTTTTCCAGTGCCTGGGTCGCAAAATTGGCTCCATGGATAGAAGCTTGGGCTGAAGCTGCTGAACCGGTCGTGCACCCGGTTGGGCCACACACGGACCATTCCTTCAATGCATACTTAGCGTGGTACCAGCCTCGCACGCGGTGTCGAATCACATATGCTGCAGAGGTACAGGAGCCACATGAAGCAAGTACACGTTATTTGTATGCCAGTCACCGGGACGAAGCGCTAGCCGGAGTGGTGAGTTTTATAGCTTGTAGTTATTTTCATTGCATAAGAAGATGCATGGTGGATTTAACTTGTAATCATACATGATGCAGATGCGCGCATGTAGGTTGGTTGATACAGACGACTCAGCCTATATAATGAGACTAGATGTCGGAACCATGATGACTGATATGGAGCAACGGGAAGCCTAGAAAAAGACTCGGGAAAGCGTACGTCAGGTGTTGACAGCCTACGATGACCATTTATTTGAAGAAACAATCGGTCCATCACATACACCACCAACATCTGGGCCTTCGCAGCCTGAACAATACCAAGACCCAGGTGCATAATGGCTGCCTTACGTGCTTGCAACAAATATTGTTATTCGGTTTTCTTGGATACTAAAGATGCATTTTGCTTAGGGTACGGAACATCAACCATGGGTGGATGGTCCCAGCAGGAGCACATGGGTGGCTGGTCCCAGCATCAGCAGGAGGGTGCTAGTTCCTAGCATCACCAGATGAGTGCGTGGTCCCAGCAGGAGCACATGTATGGATGGTCGCAGCCGTCACAGATGAGTGCATGGGCCCAGATGGGACAACAGCAGACACCACACGTCGGTTCGTACTATTTCCATTATCAACTACAACTTCACATTGTATATCCGGCCCATCTCCTCCTTTACGTGCTAAAATTGGGCCCAATTTGGCAGACGTTACAGATGACGGGGCCCCATATCAGGACTATGCCTACGGCTACGTTGACCCAACAAGCGCCACCATCGGGATGGACCAAATTTTCAACCACCAACCGGACCAGGAGGTTATGGGGTCCTCGCAGATGCAGGGAGCGCCACATACCCAGGAAATAATGTACCAGACACCTACCGCGACGGTGCGTCCTACATGACAGGTGAGATCTCCTGGCCATTTAACATACCCTACGAACCACGTCGAGGCACAACGTAGACCTAAGAGAGGTAGGCGTCGTAGAGGTGGTTAGTTGATTATCATTCCTAGGATATTGGTCTTGATGCGAACATTTGACAATTTACATTCTGTTGTTGTGCGTGAACATGCTACCTTCCTGTATCTCTTGTTTCACTTACTGTTATGCGTGATATCTTCAACGTTCCATCCGATTTTAAGCTTCAATATTTACTCTCAAATTCCAGCATGTGGCCGTACAAATGTTACTTATTATTACACATAACATTCAACTCCTTACATGAAGTCGTCATCGTCATCATCTAAGAACGTCGTACTAGACCTCCGTGAACTAGAAGCTGCTGCAGGACGTGAGGTGCTCCTTCTAGGTCTAGTGCCTCCGCCTTGTCGACCCGCTTAGCCACGCACTGGCACGAAATCATCCTCATCGTCATCTAAAAATGTCTCATTTGACCGACGCGAACTAGAAGCTCTCGCACGGCGTGATGTGCTTCTTCTAGCAGCACCTCGTATGGGCTGCGTGTTTGCCTGCCCACGATCTGGCATGAAGTCATCGTCGTCGTCGTCCATGAAACTCACATTCCCTCCTCCTACTCTCACTTGAGAC
Organism: Paspalum vaginatum; assembly: GCA_030272315.1. Lineage (NCBI taxonomy): Eukaryota > Viridiplantae > Streptophyta > Magnoliopsida > Poales > Poaceae > Paspalum > Paspalum vaginatum. The sequence continues at coordinate 2,601,714 of CM059016.1, forward strand.
CCGCCTCGTATAACCTCCCCATATACATCCACGATCCCAAGTCGTCGGTTTCGCCGTTTCCGCACATCCGGAAGGACACCATGAGCAAAAAGATGACACATCGGCCAAAAAGAATGGATGTAAGTATTTAAGTACTGCGCATCTTCCGGGTGAGCCTACAACAATAACCAACATAAATGTTAGCGGCAACAAAATTTCTTAACATAATCACCATCCAAATAATGTTATACCTGAATGTTCGGAGCATAATCTTCATTCAACATCCATAAACTCCAAGATCGTCTGCAAAAACCCATGCAACTGGGCAGGTCCGCAATCTGAGATATTCTTTGATAGCGACCATGTTGGTGCAATATTTGTGCGCTAAGATCATGTAGGGTCAGCATTGGGCCTTTGTTGGGTTCAGAATTGAATCCGAACTCTGAAAAACATAGTTGCAATATTGTTTCCATTCTCTTTTTGTCAAATATACCGTGACGACCGTTCTGTGTAGCCATTCCAGCAGCAACTAGGGTGTTGTTGCTCAAAGAATGTGTCCATGGAAACGAAGAACCCATTCCACCATCCATTTAAATAATCCTACATGACTCGCATAAATAAATTATAGTGCAAACAAATATAATTGGCGGACTAATTATTTATTTAGTTCCTAATCATATGCTAATTATAGTCTACTCAGTGCTTAAATACTACCTGATTACAATCTAATTATCTACTAAATGGTTATTTATTGGTAAATTACTAACTATTTAATCTACTTCAAAAAACTTCATCACTATTTATTACACAATAACAAGCAAATGCAAAAAAATTTACTAGCTAATTATTGTTTAATTACTCTCTACTTACTAATAACTTAATGCCTAATTGTTCCCTAAGTACTGTCTACTTATAGTCTCATCACATAATAATCAAAGCCTAATAATTACCTACTAATCATACTTGCTAATTTTACTCTAATTCTAACTACTCGCTTACTATTTGTTACTCAATAACAAACAAGTGCTCTACAATTTTACCTGCGGACCGAATGCAGCGGTGCTTCGCTGCAAATTCACCCTCCTCCCTCCCACCACTCTCCTGCCTCCTGCCTCCTCCTCACCCAGCGGGGGAAAAATGGATCACAGTAACAATGGGATGGGCGGGCGCGTTGGCCGGGCGCGTTTTATAGGCGGCGGGATGCCACTCGCCCCTAGGCCAGGCGACAGGGGCCTCTCGCCCCTCCGCCGGGCGTCTGGAGCGCGGGATCGCGTCGGATGTGGGGTGGGGGGGGCCAATCGCCCCTCGCCCGGGCGACAGGGCCCTTTCACCCTGCGACCAGGCGGTGGGATGGTGGCAGAGGCCCTATCGCCCCTTGGTCCGGCGACAGGCGTATAGAGCTATAAAAACCGTGAGCGGTGGTATAGTTTTGTAATTTTTTTTTAGAAAATATAAAAATAAAAAAAGCGCCTTGCCTTGGCGAGGCACTGGAGGTTTGGCCTATTCAGAATTCGGCGTTGGCGAATATAAGAAGAGTTTGACTGTTCTTAGGCCGTTTGACTGTTTAAACATTAATTTTGGTCCACTCGTCTTATCTATCTATCTATCTACCCTATAAAAGTGCGAGTTTAAAACAAACGTTTTTCACCAAGCTATAATGTACCCAAAGATATCCCCACCTTCGGATCATCTTTCACCGTATAATCATGCAGTCCAAACTAATACCTTGGGCCCACACAAACTATCCAATCAAAAATAATATTTTGGACTCTCACGATATTGCGATGCATCTCTACCTATCGGCGGGGAAAAGACGTTTAAGCAGGGAACTCTTACGCAAACTTGTTATGCGTTTCTGCCGATATTATAAGTTTTTTTTTCACCAAACAATCTACCCATCTTAGATCGTACAAATCATATATCAAATATGCATGGCGGCCCTGTTACCGTTCTGGTTTCTTGTTTAGTAGATCCATATCGGCCCAACACATAGTGCAGCTTCGATTAAAATACAATAGATTGGTCACATAAATACACATACCCACATACACAGGCATACAATCCCAAACAGCCAACGAAATTGTGGACAACTATGTTTATAACAATAGTCGATCAAGCCCATATCAGCCAAGGATGGAAAAAGAATAGGAGGTACGTTGACACGGTCAAGAAAGGAGAAGGTTTGAGGGTGGGATCAAACAAAGAACGGATGATGCTAAAATCAAATCAATCAAAGAACTTGAGGGCAACCACAAATCTAACAGTCCAACAGTCCAGTCAAGGTGAATCGGAAGAGCCTGTCAGAAATTGCAACCTCCGCCAACATGGTGACATGACGAAGAAGACGCGGAGGAGAGGAGCGTTGGTGCTGCCGGACAGGGTGGGCAGACGCCGGACTCGCTAGAAGATGGATCGGAAGAGCCTGTCAGAATTGCAAGAACGGTCAACGGAAAATTTGTTTGCAACCTCCGCCACCATGGTGACATGGCGAGGAAGGAGGACGCAGAGGAGAGGAGTGGCGGCGCCGCCGGACAGGGTGGGTAGATGCCGGACTCGCGAGAAGATGGATCGGAAGAGCCTATCAGAATTGCAAGAACGGTAAGTGGAAAATTTGTTTGCAACCTCCGCCACCATGGTGACATGGTGAAGGAGAACGCAGAGGAGAGGAGCGGCGGCGGCGCCGGACAGGGTGGGTAGACGCCGGACTCGCGAGAAGATGACATGGCGAAGAAGGAGGACCGGACTCGCGAGAAGATGGATCGGAAGAGCCTGTCAGAATTGCAAGAACGGAAAATTTGTTTGCAACCTCCGCCACCATGGTGACATGGCGAAGAAGGAGGACGCAGAGGAGAGGAGCGGCGGCGCTGCCAGACAGGGTGGGTAGATGCCGGACTCGCGAGAAAATGACATGGCGAAGGAGGACCGGACTCGCGAGAAGATGAATCGAAAGAGCCTGTCAGAATTGCAAGAACGGAAAAATTGTTTGCAACCTCCGCCACCATGGTGACATGGCGAAGAAGGAGAATATGACATGGCGAAGAAGGAGGACTTGACTCGCGACAAAATGGATCGGAAGAGCCTGTTAGAATTGTAAGAACGGAAAATTTGTTTGCAACCTCTGCCACCATGGTGACACGGCGAAGAAGGAGGACGCAGAGGAGAGGAGCGGCGGCGCCGCCGGACAGGGTGGGCAGACGCCGGACTCGTGAGAAGATGGATCGGAAGAGCCTGTCAGAATTGCAAGAATGGAAAAACCTCAATCCCGGCGAAGGAGCGGCGGCGCCCGTGGGCTGGGAGAAGAAGCGCCTGGACCCTGAGAATCAGGCGGGGCAGGCAGACGCCAGACGGGCGAGAAAGAGCAGGATTGGGTAGCGAGTGGATAACGAAGGGCTATGACCGTTCTTTTCTTTCTTCTCCTTTTTATCGAGTCTGTCTATGCATCAAACAGATATTGGAATGCTTCCCAACACCTGAATTTTTTGCCATTGGATCTTAGATAGATAGTCAGGATTGCATTACAGTGTAACTCCTCCGCCCCCACCGGGCCAGATTCACCGCCACGGTTCCCCTCCGCCGGCGTGCCGCCGCTCCTCCACCTCCACCATCGGCGCGCACTTCCTCCTCTGTCGCCGGGCCGGTGCGCGCCCCACCGTCGCCGCGCCTCCTCCGCCTTCCCCACCCACCGTCGCCGCACCTCCTCCGTCCTCCCCCGCCCGCCGTCGCCCTCCCCCGCCGGCGTTCAACTGGGTAATGGAAAGGCTTCCATCACCCGGTTGATGTTTAAGTAGCCCCTTTTTATCCCTGTCATGCCGAAGTTTGTTTTTTTTTCCTTTTTAACCGCGAAGTGGATAAGCAAGGGCGTGCAAGGTGAAGATTTTTTAGTTGATTTTTTTCAATAAAAATGGTCAAATGCTCAATGATATTAATTTAGTGTGTACGTAAAAAGAGATTGTAGATGGAGGTGGATGAAATATTTTGAATAAGACGAGTCGGTTTGCTCGGATGCCAAAAAAATCAAACGATATATAAATTAGGACGAAGAGAGTAGAAATATAAATTAACAGGATTGCGGACAGACCGAAAACAACGACAAACTGAAAACGACAACAAAGTGTAATAACAGATTGGCGGGTTTAGTCGTTAGAACGTTAGCCTTTGTCTTTGTCTGCTTGCTTGGATCTTCTGACAACACAACGGCGGCGGTGGTGCCTAACGTGGATGCAACGGTACCAGGTAGCTAGGCACGTGGTAAATGCTGCATTACCTACACCAGGACTACCACGCCAAAGTGGTGCACCTAGACCTGAAAGCGAACAACATCCTCCTTGAACTTCGAACCGTACGTGCTGTGGGGAAGGAGCAGAACGAAGAGATGTGCGCCATGCCTCTGCAGAGCTTGTCGCTGGTGCAATCCATAGCAGGTGGTGTGTGGGATATCGATGGTAAGAGTTCATCGCTGACATCAATAGATGACTAGCAGCATGCTAGGATTGAAATGGGACGCAAAGCATTTTTTGCCACATGAGATAAAATAGACTAAATAAAGTTTTGGGCTGCATTAGAGTTTGTACAATATATGAAGAAATTTATTACCATCTATTTGTTTACAAAATATGTGATCAATGAATATAAATTTATTTATACTATCTCTATCTATATATATGATTTCTAAATGAATTGTTATTTAAAGATTTTAAAATATGAATTTCTGAAATACATGAATGCCCTATATTTTGGTCGGAGAGAATATTTCAGGACTCGGGGATGTGAACTCGCGCCATTTAGAGAAAAATTGGAACATTCTATGATTATGATGTAAATTCACACCGTCAATGGGTTGAAGGAAAATCAGGTTTTGTTTTGAAAAAACCAACTACAAATCACAAAATAAAAAAAATCACATAGATATGTTTGACATCTGATGAAAAATTTTACGCAAGTGCGGGACGCACGTGCATGGTTACTAGTTAAAAAAATCCATACTTTTCACTAAGAATTGTCTTTCCATATATACGATGTACTTTACTCATGACCTGAATCTTTACGTATTTGTGCAAATGTTTTGAATGAGATTAATTGAATAAGATGCCAAAGTCAAACTTGGTATCAAACGAGTTAAACGGTCCATAATATGAAGGGAGGGGGTACAAAAGAATAGAAAACTGTCTAAAACACGACATAATTCCTTAGTATGTCCATTCAATGCCGCGACAGGTAACCTCTGTTTCCTGTGATCAGGCTTACTTCAGCTGTTGCTTCTTTGAGAAATCTGGCACTGTTATGATGTTATAGATAGAGGAGAGTTTGAATTTGAGAAACGTGACCTGACAAGCAATTACTCCAAAAAGAAAGAACCTTAAGCCGACGATGTTTTGCAACTTGTGCAGGGACGGCAGCAGCACTAGGCAATAGCGCTGGCAGGGAAGACGGCCAATAATAAACACACAAGAGCAACTGGATAGTTTCCTGCATCGCCAGAGCGGCCGCCATTGGAGTTGTAGTGTGGCTATGGTTCGATTCTACTGTGTATGTCTTGTAATTCATAGTGTCTATCCAACGTAGGAGTAGGAGATGTTGGCAGTTGGAGAAAAAGTAAAGGCCCACCACCAGGGAGAAATGCAAGTGAATGAAGAAACAACGATGGGTGCCCTGTCTATGCAGTATTGCCGTGTGTGTCCGGACATTATTTAAGTACCGATCGATAATAATAATGTAAGTGTATGCTTAGCTGCACTGCCTATGGAGTTGTGAAATTTGTGATAACAAAGTAGTAGTGGTGGAAAGCTGCTTATTCCATACATTAAAACATGCCATGAAGCATTTATCAGCAATTGCAAGCATTTAATGCTTGCTCACACGTTTTACTATTGCAGCCGCATACATATAAGGCATGGATTCATAATAATATTTCCAGGCAGAAGCTGATGATAAAGATTCCTTTGACCTAATCTTAATTTAATGGTAAATACATCATCTGTAACAATTTTATTTATTTCCATTTTTGTTTAAGAAATTAACTAAACAAAATTATCAGAGGGTTTGTGTCATAATTGTTGCCATAACGTAATGCATTGATCTAGATCTGTAATCACATACTCCATCTAGTTCCTAAATGCTCGTCGTTTTGGACAATGACAAGGTCTCCAAAACATACGGCCTGATCGGCTACAAGGTTTTGCGTTGTAGGCAGCTTCATCAACAGTGCTGCACTGACTGCAAGTATCTATTAAGTGAAGCCCACCAACCTTTATCAACTCTATTTCTCTAAACATGCAAGCTGTCCACATCATCTAGGAGTCCACTAAACTAGCAACCTCTACTGATTATGTCCATCGATTTCCTGTGTCGTATAACCTCCAAGCATGCAACTATTAGTCTATATGATAATTTCTATTTCAGAAACACGATGAATCATTTAAGAGTTGATCTCTCAAAATAAGATGAACATGTTATTAAGTATAATGTTTGAACAAAATGTTCCTTGCAATCATTTTGAGCACAACAAGCATTGGCTGGGCTGTTCAGCCACTGCAGGGCAAACAAGCATGTGAATAGTGAAAAAAAGCCAAATAAGCAGCTGCAGTGGCTTGAAATGAGCACAACCAATCACACCCCATATCAACATTTTTAACTTCCGAAACAATAGTTTAAGAATTTCTATAGCAACGCGTAGGGTACCATCTACTTTGTATACAGTTGAGATTGGAGACCTTATGGTTATCTAGAAATGATATTATTTTTTTATAAGACCCAACCTAAATTTCTGTTATTTTACGGTCCTTTTGAGGGGAAGTCACTGGATTTGGCCATGGGCCAAGTTGCAGCGAAATAAAGATGAAGCACGGGTAATTATCATTGGCTACCGACCATCCGAGTCAGTAGTAAGTGTTTGTGTCCTTTTGGTTGGCCTTACGTGACTAGGATTTTATTTCATTCTTGATGAGACTTTGTAGATACAAAAGGATAATATGGGTTGTAATAAGCACGGTCCGATTCCCTCTTTATGGAAGATGAAGCCGGAAACTCTTTGTCACATGGAGCAAGATGGATACAGGGAGTACCTTGTGCCCTTATTCAAAAGTACTGACTAAACTATGTTCCATTTTCGGACAAATCTGTTCCATGCATGCGACAACTTTAACTGCATGAGCCACACTTGCAGACTCGACGAACAAGAAGCAGCTGGTATATATATATATATATATATATATATATATATATATATATATATATATATATATATATATATATATATATATATATATATATATATATATATATATTCAACGCGCCCAGCCCATCTAACCCCCGTGATTGTAAAAACAACACCCGCAATAGTAAAATCCATCCCGCAACCGTAAAATGCTGGTGAAACAACTCAATCTCCATCCACAATCGTAAAATTTTCCACCGCAATCGTAAAACTCTCTCTCTCGCCTAGCTCCCCAATCCGCAAGAGTAAAAGATTCTCCCCGCCATAGTAAATTTTATCTTGAAACCGTAAAATAACGCGTCAGCCCAGCCTTCGAACCCACAACTATAAAAAATTGTCCAGCAACATTAAAATTTTTCTTCAAATTGTATAGATTCTCTATGACAAATCTAACCTGTAACCGTAAAATTTTGTCTGGATGATTAAATTTTACTTTACACCTTATAGTCATAAAAGTCTATCAACCCGCAGTCGTAAAAGTTACTTCTACAACCGTAAAACTCGTCTTAAATCATGTATCACTTAACTTGTCGTCTCAACCGTAAAACTCATAGTTGTGTCACAACCGTAAATTTTTATTTCTTCAAACCGTAAAACTTCATAATTACAAAAACATCTTCTCCAAATAGTAACTTGTCATCCAGATAGAGAAAACTTGTTTTGGCTATATTTATATTAATTTATAGATACATCAGATAAAATAAAAGTGTGTTCGGTGGTACGTGCACATATTGATTTCAAAATAGCACGTGCTTTTTCCAATCAAATTTACAAGAGCTCATCATTGTACAAATTGCATGAGTTTGCATACAGGAAAATAAAAATAAAAGCTTCCAAAAGCTTGTTTTTTCGAACCGTATATATTTAGTTATTCTAAATTAGAATGATATTTAATGAGTTTTTAGCGATTCCAAAATTGTTATCTTTTTTTGTGACGAGCATGTAGCAATATGCTGATTCATAGAAAATATTGTGTCACTCAGAGCTAAAAATCTTAGAATTCCATACACAACTAAAATCCAAATTTGGTTACAAGCATAAGAGCGATCTTTTTATAGATTAAAAAAAGAAATCAATAAAACATTGTCCACCATAGGAATGTGAACAGATCGACATAGTAAAACATACTTGCTTGAATTACCTAGCCACATTGTAAGAATCATAAAAAAAATCATAACTATCAGGCTATGGACAAGGATAAGTAATTATTAAAATATGAATTCATTCTCTACTACGTCAAATGGTAATTACTCTTATTTGGTTTCAATAACCGTAAAGGATAGGATTCTATCAATATTTTACACTTAAAGATCCATGAATATTTATCCTCTAACCGTATCATATTTGCTACAACCCAACTGATACTTATCCTCGCATGGTAAGTATTTATTTCTCATAGGTGTAATGCTCAAATGCGAGGAAAATTATTTTGGGACAGTAAAACCTAACCATCCAAATCATAGACATTAGAAAATATATGTTTGTAATAGACAAACCGTAAAATATTGAGTGTGGTTAGGAGTGAGTTGTCACAGACAATGTTTTACGGTTGAGGGTTGAGAAAGAATTAAATGGAGTGAGTTTTATACATGTGAAAGTGACTTTTACGGTTGTGAATGGGAATATTATGGTTGCGGGAGGAAGTTTTACTGTTGTGGGTGGATGGCCGAGCTAGTTCACAAGTTCAACGACATTTTACGGTTGCGGGATAAAGTTTTACGATTGCAGGTGGGAGCTAAATTGGAGCGCGTTGAATAGCTATTCAACACCCTGGGAGTATATATATATATATATCCCCTGTGCACATTGATAAAATTGATTTTGTATGCCCAGGATATGAAGGCTGTATTTTACCTTCCAGATTAAAATACTGAATTCATATTGTGAGCCACCATAGGTGGACACAGGGGTGAGGCTGCCACCGATGGCGATCTGATTATTTGTCTGGACAAACCCTGCGCATAGGTTGTAGCATCCTGTCTTTTGATATGCATCACGCTGCAATTTTCAATATATATATAACGGAAAATTAGTACCTTTATGCCAACTATTTCTAATGAACGTGAAAGGGAATGCGATATTTATCTTACAGTCCAATAGATGAATAATCTAGGATTTCTATCACCATACATCCCTGGGTAAACCTGCAATTTTATAGCACATGCAGTTAACCAGAATGAAATAGATTGCCCAGCATATTACAGGATCATTACACAGTACGCTTAGAGCCAAATTTTTTGCTGGCTAATAAGGTAACACTGCTTCGTAAAAAAAGGTTTTAGGGGAATATTTCAATTTCTCCCTCGATAATAATTATGGATCGAGTTTATCCGCCATACAAGTTTTCGATGTGTGAAGGTATCACCTGCCATCCTGCTTCAATGGTGTTGAGGTCGTTGCCGCTGTACGATCCCTTAATGATCCAGAGCTGGGTCAAGCTGAAGTCCCCGGACCTTTCAATATTTGGTTGCCACAAATTGAACGTAGCTTTGGTTCCATAATACCTATCAGCACTTGAAGATGCTGTGGCCCACTGAATGATCGACCAGGGGGGCAAGACGAAGTTAATTAAATGGGAAAATTTTGAAGTAATAACAATAATCCACGAGGAAGCCAGATCAGTACGTAAATTAGTTTGATGATATATCCTCGCTTGATTGACGTTTATTTTGTACCTCATGGCCACTCGTCACACTTTGCTCGAAGGAATTGTGGTTTGGGATGCTCCCAGGTCTCTTCTTCCCAAACATGCTGATGGAGCTAGCCCTTAGGACATCCTCTTCCTTGGTCCTTCGGATGGGTATGGTGTTCTCAGGGCACCGCCCATTCTGATGCCAAGTTTGGGAGATTGGCTGGGGTGCGATGTTGGAGGCATTGTGGAGGTCTCTCGGGTAGGAGAAAGGCCGCATCTGAATAAAGGTTGCGACGGAGACATGATACAGTATATTATGTGGCACACTGCATCTAGCCTATCTGCAGCCAACAGTAAAACTGAAAATGGAAATAGTGCATGGTGGTGAGGATAGAGGATAGGAACCTGGATAGTATGGTTCTTGAGCAAAGGATGATCGAATGCTGGCTGTTTGGAGATGTGCACACAGTCGATGATATCTCCATCCGGGCTCTGTTATTTTTTCCCCCAAAATTATTGCTTGCAACCAGGTAGAAATATAAATATAAATATATATATATTAAAATTAATCAGGAACTCACTGGAAAGATAAATATTTCGTTCTTACATTGTACCTGTCGAGATATATGTAATCTCTCTTTGTCCCAAATTGTAAAGGGTTCTAACTTTTTTTATTTGTCCATATTCATACATAGTGTCGATGAATCTAGACACGTATTGGACATATATACATAGAGAAATGAATGAATCTATTTGAGACAGAGGGAGTAGAAGGTGCTATGGCGTTCTATATACTAGTCTATCAACCCGTGCTTTCACACGGGTTAGAGTGTTAAATGTATTATGTGTTATAAATACAACATATATAGTTCTATTTTTATACTTAGTTTTTTTATAATAGCATATCTTGCTACTTTATATGTATGCGTCATGTCACCACCCACTAAGATCACGCATTTACGATGGTTTCCACCGTTCTTCTGTGGCTAACAACATCCATGCATGCAACACTAATATGCAAACCACACAACACAATAGAATTCCTGCAGCAACGCGTATGGTATCATCTTAGTATGTTTAAATAGAATTCCTGCAGCATCCAACTGTGAGATTTTTCTAGATATGCACGAAGCCACATCACCAAGGTGTCAACTTAGTAGCATGCCACATTGCCATCCACTAAGCCACGTATTTATAACATCCATCGTTTTTCGATGGTTACATGTATGCAATACTATTAGATTGCATATGCACAGGATAACGCTCAAGTTCCCGCAACAATGCACTGCGCGGAGAATTCTCTAGTTCTAACAACCACTGCGTTGCTCTTGCTCATGCAATCGTAAGTCACGTGACGTGCGATGTTTCGAATGAAATATGTACATGTGCCGTTTTGACGCCTCAGTCACGTGACCTTCTATGTGACATTTATTGTAATACTTTGTTCATAAATATATGACGCGGTTAACATTTTGTTTAAACTTTGATCGATTGTTTTATTTAAAAAAATTAATAAGATAATCTTTAATTGATTACAAAAGTATGTGATTTTAATATAAATTTGAGGGGTTACTTTTACTATACTATCCGTCATAATAACTAAGGTGAATAATTTGCATATAAATTAGAGGGGCTATTTAGTATTATCCATCATAATAGCTAATGTGAGCAATTATGTATAAATTCACGGTGTTATTTCATATTTATTTTTCATAATGGCAGAGTGGATAATTAATCTGTAGTTTTAGGGGTTATTTAATATTGTTTTAATGATGGCAAATGTGGGTGATTACTTAGAAAACATATCTAATGGCTATTAAGATTCCAACATGTCAATTGATGATCGGATGTTTTTATTATTGTGAGAATTTCTATGATTTTATTTTTTCTAGCGCATCTCGTGAGGTTTGACATGAAAACTTCAAAAGGAGTCTACAATTAGTAATAGTAAGTTTAGGCATAAAATATCTGTTTCATGGAAAGGTTTCTAGCATCTTTAATGTGAAAAAATGGACAAAAAGTGAAGGTAATTTTAAAAATGGAAAAAAACTTAAATAAAGGTATTTGCTTTTGTGGAGAGTTGAACTCAAGACCTTTCATAATGGCAAATGTGGGTAATTATTTAGAAAACAGATCTAATAGATATTAATATTTCAATCTGCCAATTAATGGTCGGATGTTTCTGAGAGAATTTATAGAATTTATCTTTTTTTCTAGCGCGCTTTGAAAGTATTGTTTCTTTTAGAACCTTCAATTAGTAATAGTAAGATTATCTGTGGGGCGCCCTGGCCTTTGGCGGAGCGATGAAGATTAATTCGCTAATAAGTTTACTAATAACTGGCCGATGTGTAGTATATGCATCCAAATAATAGCGTTACGATTGGCTGGCCGTCGTCGTACGTAGCCGGCCGGGCCGTGCTTTGGTGAGCGCATGCATCATGCATGCCTTGTCGAGTCGTGTAGTATATACCGTCACGTGTTTTTTGTTTGGCCATATCTAGGATGATGGCCTGACCGGCTGACCCATTATATGGAGACACGCATGTCTAGATCAGTGTACTTTATTTAACCCACGATGGAATCAACATATATTATATGCATGGACGAACGAAGCATATGGATTCTGCATGTAGTCTCCCACCATTATCTTGCACCGGTAACACACACTTTATACCAGCACATGCAAAGCACCAACTGGGCGGTTACGTTCCCTCTCTGTATGTATGCATGCATAACAAGCTGTCCATTATATAGAGGTTATGTTTTACTGTAATTTGTAGACTGGCGGCCGGCCGGGTATACGTAGGCAGCTTGGGCGCCTGCATGTGTACACGCACGCACGTATACGTACCTGAATGGTTGCGAGAGGGGGCTTGTTCAAACGCCTGAGGAGGCTTTCCACCTGCTGGCGCTGTTGCTGCGTCATCGACGGCGGCCTTGCTGCACCACCCTCCACCACCACAGCTGCTACGACGAGAGCGAGGATGAACCACGCTCGCGCCGCCGCCATAGTGCTAACACTCTAATATCTCAGGTATTCGCTACCTTGATTCTTCGTTAGCTGTGTTGCCGTGCGTTGCATATATACCTATATTGGTGCGTAGAGGAGCGCAGCGTCCTGGAGTTTTTATAGGCCGGGCTCGATAGTGCGCCAGTGTGGAGACGTCCACGTACGACCAGGATCTAGTCATATATCCTTTAATTTATCCTGTGGAAATAAAATCCATTCTACTCTAACATGTTACTGATAAAAAGGGTATATATGCATATATATGCAAAGAAAAACAACGTACATCCCCTTTACAACTAATGTTAAAAAAAAACTACACAGGATCATCTAGCCGTTGGCTAATTGCCGATTAGCTCCACTTTTATTTTTCGCTCTATGCACAACCTATAGTGTTTGTAGATCTCGTCGGGTAGCTTTACAGTATAGATGAAGTCTTCATCTGAGGTGGTCATTGAGGAAATTAAAATTGTAGCAGATATTTCAGCCGGCAAAAAAAAATTTAAATGTAGATATTATTGTCAACTACAAAGTTTGAGATCACCTCAACCCGTTCTGGTTATTTTTTTGATATAATGTTTGTCTTCGTCAATCTTTATACTAAAGACTTTATGAATTTATTTGCGCTCTGACTATTCTAGAGACAGTATGGTTCTAACCACAAACAAACGGATTTCTGTCTCCATCGGTTAATGGAATAATCCTGCAACGATACTTCACATCCTCACTGCGGGGCTGTGTGCCATACTGCCATTACAATTTTTGTGGTTTGGAGAATTATTCATCATTATTAAAAACTTGTCATTACGCTTTTTTCTCTCTAGGTAAACATGCCACTTCGTATGTATCCAATGCCTTTGAGCAGGCCACTGTATCTTCGTATGGACAAAAATAAAGCTGATTGTTCTCTTGCTCTCTCTTATGTGTGGGATCCGCATGTCACCTCCGCGCCGTCCCCCTCCGATGCATAAAATCATTTCCATGCCACTGTTGGCATGGGCCCATGCCACCCTATCCGCCCCTCTACACAACCACTGTGCTAAGGATCCAACCTCCCAAGCCTTGGTGGCGAGCTCCATCTTTACTTCAAGTTAGCCCTGGATAATGGAGGATGCTACTGTTGAAGCTGGTGATGGGATAAGGCAGGGGCGAGTGAACAACAAAGAGGTCTACCAATAGACACGGCGGAGACAACTTTGTCAAGCGAGCTCCTCTAGCTCCCACCGTCAAGTAGGTTCTTTCCCGGTTCCACTGGAGGTCTCATGAACAGGCTTAGTCTAGGAGAAGTGGATGGCCTATGTGATGATGGGGCGAGGACAGTGGGCTCAGAGCTTTATCCTGGAGTGTGTGTAAGACGACGGCGATGGTGCTCGGCGGCTCACCATATAAGGGACTCAACAAATGGCAGTACCGCTCCTTTTTAATCTTTCTACCTGATTATTGAATAAATAAAAATAAACAAAAAAATACTATTGGTACCGGTCCCACCATTTCTGGTACCGGACCTACCTATTTCGTACCATCTTGTACCGGTACCATGGTACCGTCTATTTCTAAACCGTCGGATTTCGCTTAATGGACTGCTCTTATTTTTTTCAACCACCGTAAAAATTGTCTTTTATACATAACGAACGCTATTAATTTTAGTCAATTACATCAAGAGATACAATCACTCTATCGACAACAATATCTCGACATCAGCATTACAAGGACGACACACGGCCTAAGAAAAATTATAATGTATGAAAATGACATGACACCATATATCATGTCAAAGCAAAACTACAACGCACACTACTTCTTCCTGCCCACCATATCTGCATTCGTGGGCAAGCAAGAGGAGCTGATAAGAAGATGGTCATGAATGGTACGTGAATTAGCAATGGTGGAGTATGGAAGAGCGACTTGTGAGCATCTCCATTCATTTTGCATTAGCAAAAAATAGTGTCTGATAAATACCATTGCATTCCAGACATGGATGTTCTCTATGTAGTCTTCCAACTTGCATAACACGTTCTTTCTGCACTGAAGGGATGCGGTACTGCACTCTTAGAACCTAGTGACAATCACAATTGTGCTGCAGTGGATAGACTCTTCATTCGAAGTAATGTGTGTATGCCGAGCAATACACTCAGCAATCATGTTTTGAACAAAAATCTATTTAGCAAAGATTGCAACATCCACCACACGTGGAAAAATGAAGGTTATATTCCTTTAAGATCATTATTCATATCCAAGTTTGGCCTTCCTCCACTAGTCATAGTGAATGCCCTTCTTAACCCCTAAAACCTAATCCCAGAAGACCATGACACTGCACCTGAACTATATGGATCTAATATCAAGTAATCAAAATTGAAGAAATAAAGAGACAGAAATTGAAGAACATATAGTCATGAGAAAAAAGAAATACTTGGATTAAATGAATACATTTTTGGCGTGGGGGTTATTCTATTGCCATGCAAGTGTCCTTGTCTCAACTGCTTTGATTTTTTGGTTCATCCTTTAACGTTGAGTTGTTCCTAATTTCATGATAATATCTTTATTACTAAGTCCAATTACTTAATCATAGGAAACGATATATATATAAATAAATATATACATATATATGGAAAATCTACACTAAACATTTGTAGTTATGAATACACAATTAGAAGTATGATGTTTATCACACTCACTCATCAATGTACACAATTATTTATAATGTGGCATGTAATTGTGATACCCTGATTTTCCACCATGCAAATCCTTTCATAAATAAAACAATTCAAAAGATATTGTATGTTTGTGCATGGCAATATAATGATTTATTTTGGTTTTCTAAAATTATCAAGTAAAATGAATCATAGGTCCAACTTGGTTGAGCAAACATGCCGCTGCATATTTTTGTTGTATTATCTGGAGTTTTAATTCAAGCTCGTTTGTATAATTTAAGTATCATCTCACCTTCCTCAATTATCTCGAGGAGATTCTCTTTTCTACCTTTTCTCTTTTTCCTTCTTTGGTCGTGGCCGAGACTAAGCAAGGCTGTAGGCCAAAGCTCGCTGCTTTTCCTTCATGTCATCCCTTTGAGCCTTGCTGTTTAGCCTAGCGCAGGCGCTCTGGACTCGGAATCCAACCCGAGCCGGACACTTTCCGCGCCGTCAATATATTGCCTTCTCCGCAAGACACGGACGTCAATGCTATAAGTAGTGCCAGCCCAGACATCCACGCACACCAGAATTCAAGCCCTAGCAGCCGCATTCCGCCGGAGCTCGTCGCCGAACTTCTCGTCTACAAGCCATTGCTGCCAACGAGGATCCTTTGCCAAGCCTTGTCGCCGGGTAGAGCCCCTAAGACGCTTGATTTTGACCTTTGGTTAGCTTTCGATCTACGGTGTTGCTCACCTGAGCCGCCATCTTCCTACAGGAGCTCCGCTGACCTTCGTCGCTCGCCGTCGTTGACTCTCCGACCAACCAACCGCAGCCGTCGCTTCGCCTCGAGGTGAGGAACTTTACCGGTCGCCGCTTTGCAAAGGACCTTACCATCCAAAGTTGCGCAGCCGACCTACACTTGCTCCGCTAGACCTATCTCCGCCACGCCGGACCCCTACTCGTTTCGGCCAACCTACCTCCGTCTCGATAGACCGTCTCCTGTTCCGCTAGTGCGCTCCGTCGCTCCGTCTCGTGCGACCTATGGTCCGTCCGTGTGCTCCGCTTCGCCGACTGTCGTTCCGCCCGACCTATCCCGGGCCATCGGTCGGCGCAGCCTGCGCTTTTGCATCTGGATCCTTGAACTTTGCGAAGGTTAACCCACCGTCCAGATCTATTGTCCCGAGCTAGGTAGTTTTCACAGTTTAGCCCTTGCCGACCCAAATTTATTTCAAAATAGCTATTTAAACTTGTTTTGACCACATCTTTTACGTCTTAACTCTGTTTTAAGTGATTCTTGAACCTACAGGACCACAATAAACTGTAGATTAGTTCTATATCCTTTGTAATATCTGTTCTTGATGTTTGATGTACTATTTTAGTGCTTTGTGCCTATTGCTTGCATGTGTGTAACGTGTAGGGAACGAACCACCAGTGTTTGCTGAGAATCCAGTTTGGGAAGTTCCTGAGCAAATTTTTGCTAAGGAAGGCAAGTATTCTTTGACCTATTTACATTGAAAACTTAATTTATCGCACAACCAAGCATGCTCAACCTAAGGATGATTAGGCACTTATTTTCCTGTCAATGTTTATCCTATGGGAGGGCTGTTTTACGTAGATCAATGCTAGTGCTCAACACCCTCTATTCATGTTGTTAATACTGATTACTTAATAATGCAATGATGATAGAAGCTTGGCTACTTTATAAGTTGGAGGCTTGAGCATGTGGGATTGCTAAGCGCTTCACCCTAAGGATCGGTTCGCCGAGTGACCACCCAGGACAACAGTACAACCATAAGGCCTACATGGGCTATGGGCTTGACCAAATAATTAGATGAACTAGGACAGGTGGCTTGCTTACCTGAAAGATGGCGTAAGAGGGGATGCTGACGGGCGTAGGACTCGCTATCCTGTTTGGTTGCGGTTTGGTTTATTTGGTTTTGTTAGTCACCCTTCAGGAGGGGACTTCTATGCCTAGGTAGCGGAAACCTGTAACGGGCGGCTACACCCTAGATAGTCTTTGTAAAGGTCTCATAGTGAAACCCTGCCACTCACCAAAGGTGTGTTTGATGGGTCTTGCAAACCCAAGGCAAATGGGAATCACGACTTGTGGGTAAAGATGTACAACCTCTCGAGAGTGTGTTTAAAACTATTATAAAAACCGTACTCACGGTCATGAGCGGCCTGGACCCTCAACAGATTAGTGTTTTAAAAAGAAAAGGACCTATGGAAACAATGGCAAGTATGGTATGACGATGGTCATGGTGACAGATTGGAAGTATTTTATTGTTCTTACTGTATGTTTCCAGTTAAAGGGATTGGTTATGCTAATAACTTGCTAATGCTAAAATTTGACATACTAAAAGCGAACTACTGAGCCTGTCTACAATAAAGCCAGTCTACTTTTATACTAAACGGAATACTTGCTGGGTACGGCATGTACTCACCCTTGCTTTGTTTTATATTATGTTGCATGCATTGCAACTGCTGCTCAGATCCAGAAGAGAGTGGTGGTGACACTAACCAGGAGTTCCAAGACTACGATGAGTTCTTGGTTGGAGTGCCATCCATCAAGTCGCCTGTGGAGCATTGTTGTCTTCCGCTGCCATATCAAGTCGTTTAGTTATTTTCGTTTCGTTAGGTTTCGTTAAAGACATTAATGGTCTGGAATACGTTATTATGCTCTTAAGTTAAAGTATTGGTTATGTTATTACTTTTGTTTATGCTGTGTATGTGATTGAACTGATCCTAGCACATACATGGTGAGTGCTTGGTTTTGCTTTCAAAACCGGGTGTGACAGTAAGCATATTATCCAAATAATATATCATTTCTGATTCTTAAAAGATGGGAGGTTGGAGAACCAATTTGGCATAAATGCAAAAGGGCAATACAACTCTATATCTTGAAATATAATGGTATGAAGTATTCAAAATTTGTCCTCAAACATAAAACATTCTAGATACATTTAAACACAACTCATTTTCATGTTGGTTGGCGTGATTTACAAAATTCAGGACCGAGTTGTGTGATGTAGCTTTCTAAGAGACATGATGGATGATGTTGTGTCCTTTTTTTTTATTAAATTCAGGGCACATTGTTGTGTTGTGTCATCCCGGTCCCTCATTGGCAGAGAAGCCCCATAGTGCATGTTGGTACCATTGTGACCGAGATAGATATATATGATGGTTATGGTAACCTTGCATTGGTTTTTTTGTGGCACTTAGTCTTTGCTTGCCAAAATGCGTTAGTGGTATGTAACCGTGATCCGAAGAGATTTGGTGCTTGCCTTTTATCATGCATGGGAGTAAACATGAAATAGGGTTAGCCACTAATACCACAGAGTAAATCATTTTGTCATCAGAAGAGTTTGCATCCCCCTTCTCCCTTTGAATTCTCTTACTATATTTACATTTCCGCATTTAGTTTGACCTTGTGCCTCTACCTTCTAGACCGGTTGATAAACATAGATTTGACGTGAAGAATATAGGACTCCTTTTTAAGTAGAAGTTGCATTATATTAACCTTAGACCTAAATATGTGTATTATGCGCTAATTTTATCTTGAGTAAAACAAAAGCCATAAACTTAACTAGTATATACAGCCATACAGGCGCACGCGTGCGTAAGCATCACATGCAAATAAATGTCAAGGCTTCTCCCTCTACAGTGAATAAGAAGAATAGGACGAATCGGTACATGCACTAGAAATACTAGAGCATTACATTACACGAAAACGACTTGTGTGGGCTTAGCTGTTCATTATGCATTAGGCATTTTACAGTAGTTGGAATGGTACCCACCGATACCAAGTGGTACCAGATGGTACCCCTTGTTTTTTATTTTCTATGGCTGAATTTTTTGAATAATTAAAGAATTATTGGTACTGGGCCTACCATTTTGGGTATCGGGTCCACCTATTTGGTACCATCTGGTACCGGTACCGTGGTACCGCCTATTTATAAAGCGTTAGATCTCGTTTGATGGACGATTCTTATTTTTTCCAACCACCATAAAAATTGTATATGCATTATACCCAGAAAATAGTGTGTGTATAGCCTCTAGGTAGTCTACCAACTTGCAACACACGTGCCTTGCTTGCTACGAACCTAGTGACAATCCCAATAGTGCAGCACTGAACAAAAAAAAAAAAGATATTCTAATATACCGAGGAACCACTCATGACAAGAGAATCAATTTAGTACAAATTGCAACATCCACCAGATGTGGAAAATGAACGTTATTGTTTTTCAGGATAATCCTCAAAATCTTGGCTCTTAACCTGGTATGGTGCTTAGTGTCACAGGCGCACGAATCAAAATCATGGAAATTAAGCACGTACATAGGAACTGTCAACATCATGATTGATACTTGCGGTAGCAAGAGAATGGAGCATTTGTTTTTTGGGAAAGCGACAAGATATCATGTATTCACTGTGCAACTTCCTTCTACCTCATTCTTAAGTTATTTGAGTTGCTTTCTTCGTTTCAAAATCATTTAACTTTTGGTTTACCAGAAGCCAAATTTCTCCAACATTGATAAATTTATGACATGTTTGACAATGCATTTTTGATATTGCAGATGTTAATATATTTTCATAAAAAGTTATTTAATAGTTGGACAACTTTGACTTTAGTTAAAAAACCAATAATGAACTGAAATTTGGAATGGGAGGGGAATCCCAAATAAGTTCATGCAACTTATACGAAATAATTACATGTAGGTTTTTGAAATTTACTTTCGGTAGTTTGAATTTGATATGGGTAAAAATAAACTAGCCTGTATTTGTTCACCTCGTAAACACCTAACTTGACATGATAATATAGAGGCTTGTTACAATGGTTCTAGAAAATCGGTAAGTACTGTTAGTGCTTGTGGAGTATTTTGGTTTGTAATTTCTATTATCAAATAAAAATTATACATTTGAAAAACAAAAAAATGTTTTGGTACTGGTCCCACCTTCTTTTGGTACTTTCCCACTAATTAGTACTTTTTTATTACAACTGTTAGATCTTATGGAATGTAGAGCTTGTATTAATGCCAACCATTGTAAAACTTGTAGACAATATATCATACAAATTGCAGTGCCTGAAGAATGTTAACGCACGCAACGCGTGTGAAATTTAAGCACTGCTACCTGGACGCGTAGTAGGTTGTGGGGCCACGGATGATTCAGAAGGTCTTTCTGAAAGGCCAAAAGAGAGAGAGAGATAAGAGGGTGAGGGGAGCCAAACAGTTTATCCATAAAAAAGTTTTTAAAAGGAGAAGATACTTGATCTATAAATCCAAATATTGAATTTAAATCTCCAAATTTGTTCAAATCATACCAAAGAAAAAGATACCGAAATATTCATGCATCACACATTTTTCTCCTATAATAATTTTTAATTAATTAAAAACAACTAAAATAATTACAATGTCGTACATAAATCACACAAACTTCTGCAAATTAATTTTAGATGAAAGGAAATTGTATCTAAAAAACCAGGGTCTTACATTTCATCTCGTGTGTTCATATTACTGTCATCTGGGCCCCTCCCGATGTTTCAGAATTTAGTGGCAACAGGAGGATAACGTGATTGCTCACATAGCGGCAGCACACGTTGACCGGTATGCATGGGTACCACATCGATGTCACTGCAATAGATTTGAAATTCTACCGCAAAGTCTCTTCCCGGACATCGGACGGCGAATCACGATCGCCCTCCGTTATTACAAGTAGCAGGCCAGACAAACAAGATGGCATGTGCTCGTTCGACAATTGGTGCATATGCTGATATTCTTTTGAAAGAAAAAATGTTTCTGACCTATGCGCGTGACCACACACAGCCAAGTTCAAATTATAAAAATTTCAGCTAATATGGGCTCATAACAAAAACATAACAAAAAAAACACAATCCTATCTACCATCATGTAATTACAAACATATGTTGTTATAGTAAATTATATAACAAAAAATAGATCTATAAATGTTTCTATTGAATTACAACCTTGTATATTAGAACCTTGTATTACTATTGAATTTATCTACCATCATTTAATATATATGTTTTATAATTTAATATATTACCTTGTATAACAAAAAACATATATATTAGAACCTTGTATTACTATTGAATTTATCTACCATCATTTAATATATATGTTTTCAAAGTTCTAATCCGTGACACAGGATGAGCTCCTTTGGCATAAGATAAAGACTTCTACTCGGCTGTGCGTGTTTTTACTCCTCTGCACGTATACACCTCTTTCGCCATATCCGCTCTCCAGAAGCCTCCACCGCTTACTAGTCACCACCCCACCCAACCCAACTCTCTCTCCTCTCACACAATCCTCGCACACCTCGCCTCCCTGTGGCCGGCACCTCTCCTCCCATGCCTGCGCGCTCCAGCCGGGTGGTGCCTCTCCCCATGTGCCGGAGCGCTCCCGCCGGCGCCCCCCCCCATCAGTCTGCCCTCTCTGCCCACTGGCTCCGCCCCTGCCCGTGAGCCCTCTCCTCCCAACGGTGCTGTGCCCTCTCGGCCTCTCCTCCCACCGGGGCCGCGCCGCACCTCCTGCTCCGACACCAGCGTCTCCTTCTCCACCACCCAGCCAGATGCCAGTAGCGAGAGCGCGGGCCGCGGTATCCCACGTGATGCGGCCACCGTGGGGCCGCTACCCGTGTGGATCCGGCAGCCGCGGGGGCGTGCTGGAGGTGCGCGGTGAGGAGGGGAGAGAAGGCGGCTCTAGGTGGCTGCCAGCGCGCCAACTCCCCCCGAATCTGGCTGCCGCTCGGGCGCCTCCCGTGAGGAAGTATTTTGCCGAGTGACACTAGCATTTTTCTAAACGAAAAGCAATATAATTGCCTATTCCTAATTTCTACATGTGCATTTTTTTGCATTTTTCATCTGACCGGCGCGGGTGAAGGTGGTGGCCGTCCCTCCCCTCTCACTGCCACCCACCGCCGCTGTGGCCGGCTGCTCATCCTCCCGTGCTTCCTCCCGCGCGCTGCTGCGCCCCCTGATTTCCTTATTTGGACTGGGGGTGTGTTTTTTTTTCTTTTTTGGAGTGTGCGTGCAGCTGGACTAACGCACGCACATGCGTGCCTTAGCCACTCCCAATACAGCTAGCCATCCATGTGATAGGTTCAAATCTTAACATCTGTTAAATATATCCCATTTTCCGAATAATTACCTACATCATCTGGCATTATGAAAATAAAATAGAGTAACCCATTAAATTTCTATATAAATTGCGTATCTCTGCCATTATAAAAATAATAAGAATAATCACTTAAATTTAATCTAAATTAGCCATCTTTACTATTGTGATAGATATAATTTTAAATATTTCATTTAAGTTATATCTACATTAGCCATCTTTGCTATTGTGATAGATAATCTACAATAATATTTTAAGTTATATTCAAATTACCAATATCTTCCATTGCTAATGATAAACCAAAAAGTCAAACCTACATCTAAGTTATGAAAATATGGTATTATGAAAAAATTAAAAAAAAATTTAGACATATATGTGTTGTAATTACCAACTTCAATAAAAACAACATTTATCAATAGATTTGTTTCCAAGACTCTAACCGGTGCGAGAGCATGGGTTGGTGGACTAGTTATTACTGCTTAGAAGCTCCAAACAAAGCACTATTTTCAAAGCGCGTAGAAAAAATCCTAAAAGTTCTCAAAAAATAGAACCATCCGATCATTTATTATGCAACCTCTAACAATAGTAGTGATTGGATCTATTCTGTTTTCCAAAACAATATCCACCATGTGCCATTATAAAACATGAATTAAAGTAACCTGTAAATTTACATGATAATTACTCATTTTGCTATTAAGAAATAAGAACCAATGTCCCCCACTAATATTACAAAGCATACCTCCACAATCACTGTACATCTTTCTAAAATAATATTTTACTTGCAAATATGCCTATGCGTTGCAACGGAAAAAAATAAGAAAAGCATCATCCAACGTATAACACACGTGTCCTTAGCCATAGCAGCGCAGATGAAAGTTTAAACTAATCTCGTTGAGCCCCAACATGCAATCGTTCTCCAGACCCTTAATCATCACACCATGTGCATCAACTTGAAGGCAAGTTCTCTTTCATTAAATTGGGAGAAAATAGGCTTGTATCAAAATTTACGCATTCCTACCGATTATTCGTGGGATCCTGACTAAAATTGTCTTCCTAGGTTTTTATTTGTTTCTTTTATTTTTATTGGTTTTATTTCCTATGTGATTATTTTGAGTGCTTGACTGCTTATCTGTCCACGATCTGCACGTTTCTCTTTACTCTATGTTCTCTCACTTCGGTCCAGTGCTGCCGTGCAGACACGTCGGCGCGGCGTGGGTGAGGGATCGATTGGGTGGGCAGCTTATTCAGCCGACATGGCTGCCGACATGCGACTTCCGGCCAGCTGGTTCATATTGAAGCCGTCTTGTGAAGGAGTCATCGTTTTCCCAACCAAGAATTACAATTACATTTTTCTTTGTAACTGAACTGCATGTGAAACCATTAGAAAGATACATCCATCAATGTATAGCAATATAGCATCACCGGTTTAACAAAGGATATAGTGGAATTACAGCTTCAAGGCTTATTAGCAGACTTTTACAATGTAATCATAAGCAAACTTTATCTTTCTAACTTAATCCCCTTGGACTAATTGAAACCTTGCTAACGTACCATTACCCTGGATTGTAAACAAAGGGTTTTGCACCACACATAGCTACACGTAGGCCTGTCCCAACATGACAATATACAATGATATCCATAAAATTTTGCAAGCACTGGGTAGATAACTAGGAGTCTAGGACTGCTGCGTTTGCACTGGTTGGAGAGATGATCAGACAATAGCCTGCGGTGGTGTAGGGCCTCTGTTACGCTTCAGCACACCAGCGTGCGTGAGCAGCGCCCAGATGTGCGTGATGAACTCGCCTCCTTTTGCAAGAACTTCCAGGTGTGACCGGGCATCGTCAGACGGCGATACGTAGAGCATCATCTCCGCCCAGAAATCAGAGAGAACTTTCCACCGCAATGTCGATCCTTGTATGTCATTCATCAGATGCCTTGCAAGCTTGGCGGCCCGAGTGAGGAGCGGTGCATCATTACCACTATAATCCATTAGTATCCTGCACCTGTCGTCCAGCTTCTTGTGCTTCTTGAGCAACTCGTCTACTTCGTTGATTGCCTCGTCAAGTATGGGTTCAGATACAGAGCTGTGGTCGGGCAAGAGGTTAGGAGCAAAAGCAAGGAGATGCATGCAGTACTGTGACAAAGTGGAGGCTGTTGCGAGCCTTGCGACCGTGTCCATGTCTTTAGCTTGTTCATCCAACTGCTGGCACAGGGTTGTAGCAATGTGCCAGACCAGTATGGTGTGAGTCACGGCTCCATCGTCGCATGCGCAAGCAATTTCATCCAGTACCACCCGTGAGAGCTGAGCATGGACGCCATTGTTTCTCAGCGACCTAACTCCGTCAGACAGGTCGCCGTTGCTTCCTAGTAGGGAAGCAACGATGGCTTGCTTCACTGCTCCCGACAGCTTGACTGAAGTGTTGCTCCCCTTTCTCCTGGCCTTGTCCATCAGGCCCCGTGTAAAATGATGGACAAAATTCCTGTGCCGGCTACTGCGGCCAAGCTCCCTGAGGAGGCAGTACTGCCCAAGTTTGTTCTTCCATGGGCGAAACGCCTTGATCCTCAAGAGAAGGCCTATGACCATCTCGAGGCAGCCGCCAGCACTTGTTTGCAAACAAGGTGTGGAGACGTAGCACTGTATCAGCGCCACCTTGAACCAACCTGAGGCTACGTAGAGGTGCAGCTGGTATGCCTCCAGGAATGCCAAGACAGCCGTTATAAATATGGTTACACTAAGAAGGCTGGTACCGGATTCTTTTCTGTGCTTGACTAGCAGGTAGGTGAGCCATGAGCACAGGCCAAACATGATGATGGGTAGGCCGAGAGCATAGAATCGACCCTTTTGGTAGAGGTAATAGTACCTTGTGTAGTACAGGTCGTGGACAAATCCAAGCTCTTCCTCGATGACACTGAAGGCCCGCTCATGTGGCTGTTGGTGTCCGTTGCCGATGAGCAGGCCTCTGAACACCAAGTCATGGGTCTTGTCAAGCTCTGCCTCCGAGAGCTCAAAGCCTGCAAACCTTCGGTTGAGCATCTTGGATAGTGCCATCGAGAGGCACAAGTCCTTGAGCGATTGCACCCGTTTAGCCTTCTCTGGAGAATCATTAGCGGTGGCGTCGTGGCGCAGCAAATTCCCCGTACACCGCCAGATCTCCTCCACGGTGGTAATCTTCAAGTCCTCCTTCTTGTACCATGGCGTGCTCTCGGACGGCTTGCTGACACAGTGTTTCTCGCCGGCGACCAGGTACCGGTAACCTTGCATGGTCACAGGATCGAAGGACACCGGTGGGTTATCCTTATACTTCATGTAGTCCGCGATCACCTTCACGTTCTTGCAGAGGTTGGACTTGCTCACCGTCCTCATGGAAGCGATCCTCACGTACGACTTGATGAATCCGAAAAATAGGATTACCAAGACCGGGGCCCAGAGGTAGCGCGGATCATTATCCGGGCCATATCCCCGATCCATGTGGGCAATATGCACAACGATCCACACCACCAAAAATGCCTTGAAGAGGTGCTTGACGTAGGTGCTCTTCCAGTTTTCGATGTCGCTGAGGCGGCAGGCCGTGAGGCAGTCCGTGCTGCCGAGGAGCAGAAGTAGGAACACAGCCCACACAACGAAGTCATCGACGTACCAGTAGGAAGAATCCATCTTCGCAATGGTGTAGCCCACCAGCGGGTAGGACATAGTGTCGACTCCCATCACGACAAGGTGGAGGGCACCGTTGCTCGACCGCCGCCGTAACGAGCCCAGCACGTGCAAAAGGAACATGCCGACGACGGCTAGGATGACTAAACTTTCTACTGTATCTGTATAATCTTTACTAACAGGGCAATCTGATGATTCTTGGGGAAGAGGACTGGGTGCCCAATCCATGTCTGGTGGTAACCTGGGGTTGTGGTTGCTTGTTTACTCTCTACTACCACACCTCAGTCACTCAGGGGAGCTAGCTAGTACACAGTTGGAGAACACTCTGAGGCTGTATGTGTTTATATAAAGCTAGAGTCGCTGGGTGGTACGTACACCATTCAAATTTGTCTCTGTTTTTCTACCTCCAATACCAATTAAGGAATTTTTATTTCAGAAACTGTAACTCTCGAGCGCTATTTCCATGCATGTGGACATGTGGTAGCCCTCCGACGTGCTTCCTATCCTGTTGCGTATGGTGTGATTCTACCTCGGATCCGCACACCGAGTATTTTTTAGATACGAAGGAAGCTTAATTTCAAGATGATATAATTTTATGGCTTCCACAGACAAAAGTTGTATTCAGCATATTATAAAATAAATAAATGAAAATTATAAAAACTAGCTAAGCAACCCGTGCAAATGCACGGGTTTATAGGATATATGCTTTTGAAGTGCAATGTAGTTGTAATATCTAGCTCCGATGAGACTGCAAATGATTTCGTTCCCCACTCTGTCCATATCTTCCCCGCTCTGTCCACAATTCCACATTTTGCTTGACATATCGCGCATGCATACTTGAAATACTTAGCTTTCTAAACCGGTACTACTCAACCATTACCATTGCTTCTCCATTACCTTGACGAGCTCTAAAATTTTAAAAGTTTCTATGCAGTACTGACCTCATCTTCTATTTTAGAGGCAATAAACAGGACTATGCTAATTAAGCAGTTCGTACATTCTTTAGTTGCATGGTCTGATTGATCGATAGAGTATGGACTCAATTAGCAGATCTTATACTTTATTTCTATGGACCCTAGGAACTCAGACAGTTAAGGCTAATTAAGCAAGAGGATGCATGCAGGGCCTCTACTCCTGTGCATGGACAATCTACATCAGATTAGCATGTTGTTTCTAGTAGTGTCGTGATTCTTTTCTACCCAACTGTATAGGTGATGATTGATTAAAATTGGAAAACGTACCGTAGTCCTGGACGACTGGACATGAACGATCCTCGATTGGTCTAGAACTCCTGCTGGCCCACCCATAGGGGCAAGCGGCGCGAGAAGGCAAAGGAGAATAACCTACTCGCGCCGGAGGCCGAGCTACGTGCCATGGGCAAGGCCGTCCCGTACCCAATCCTCTCGCTCCGCGCCCTGGGGACTCCGCGATGATCCAGGTGGCGGCGCTCGACGATCTTTGTTAATCACGCGTATAACACGACAGCCAGACTCCCGAGAGATTGTGGCATGGGTGGATAATTTTAAAGCAAACATTAGGGGTTATATTAGATTGCATATTCAATGGCTGATATCTCGTCCGATGGTTACATGCCACCAAATTGATGGCTAGATGTTTCTTTTTTTTTTTTTAGTTTTTAGGATTTTTTTTTCTTAACGCATTTGGTGAGGATTAATCTGAAGACTTCAAAAGAAGTCTCCAATTAGTAATAGTAAGATAAGAAGTATGCTCTAAGCAATCTATAATACCATACTCAACATTTACCTCAAATTAAACTACCTATGAATACGACCCAACTCTAGACATGTTGTAACACAATTGCACTTAGATTTGCATATACTGTGAAGTTAAGTTTTTAAAGTCGACAACTGCATCGTTCTCCTACAAAAGAAGGAATAGGAGGATTTGTTAGGGCGTCACAAAAGATCTTTTCTTCCCACAAAGTACCAAGAGCTTCTTATTTCTGCAAAGCTGCAATGATCTAGAGCACCCCCTTCTTTTCCAAAAAATAACCAAGCCAGCTTGCATCACAAGGGAGGAGCACAAGGGACGTCAGAAAGCGACGTCACAAGGAAGGAGCATGCCATTGGCGTCGCGCCGCCCAGAAGAAGATCAAGGATTACGTGCTAGAAGAAATGTGTCATGCAAGCGAGAGGAAGGTGCAGGTTAATGGACACTTCCAAAGAAGTAAACGGCACTGAAAGAGTGTCGCTGTCATTGGCCCATCATAGAATGAACAGGCCGGTTAGGTTCTATCTGCTTTATTTTGCCAGTTGTCACACGCTCGATGAATCTCCATTATTGTTTTGTCTCTCCCACAGTCCCACGTACAAGTCGAATACGAAGAGGCAACCTAAAGATGGAAGGCGTGTTGTTCTTGAAAACAAAAATAGTTCATTGTTTCGCGGATTTCCATAAAACCCATGAAGAAATGTCATATTTGTGGGCTCAAAGATAACCAGCCATTTGCATCGATCCCTACCTCTCTTGTAAGTTGTAATAGCTTCATATCTGTCAGATGTGGTTTCGTATTCAGTTTAGACTACCTGCACAGTACACCAAAGAGAACCATACACTTAGAGTCTGTTTTGATCCAGGGGCTAAATCGAAATAAGCTCAAATTTAATCACTTTAGAGGCTAAAGTTCCAAACACAAGAGCTAGAATAGGAGCTAAAACATTTTAGCCCATTAGCTTCCAAGGAAGAGCTAAGAGGGGCTAAAATCCCCCTTTTCCCACCCCTGCCCCGGGGTCCCCACTGCCCACTACCCCGCTCACTCTCTCTTTGCCCTTTCTCTTCCCTCGTAGCTGCCGCCACCACAGAGTCCTCCCCCACCACTGCTGCCACCACCATCGACGCACCTCCCCCGCCGCCACCGCCGCCGCCGCCACCACCGACGCGAGGCAACAGCGAGCGCCGGCGTCCGCGGAGGAGGAGGAGCTAGAGCCGGCGCTGGACGGGAGCTGCGAGTCATCGAATGCGGCGGAGTCAGAGTCCAGGAAGCCGCTGCTTCGGCCGCCTCCTCTTCCCTACCGAAGACGGCTAGATCCGCCAATACGGGCACCTCATCTCTGACCTCCCCGTCTCCTCCCTCCCCGTCGACGCCGAGCGCGCCCTCACCAGCTCTTCCACACTGCCCTCCCTCCACCCTCATCGACCGCAACACCTCTGCCGGCGCCGAGCACCGGGCCAAGTCCAGTGCTCCACGCGTCGGCCCATCTCCACGGATCCGCCGCCCTCCTCCATGGATCCGTTGCCGGCGTCCTCACCCTCCGGCGGCCGCGCCCCATCCTCACCCTCCGGCTGCCGCACCTCATCCGTCTTTGACGGCGGGAGATGGGTGGTGTGAGCAAAGGGCACCAACCAGGGGGCATTTGAGTCATTCTGCACATCAATAAAGCCTTTAGCCTCTACTTTAGACACTGGTTTCAAACAGGAGTGGCTAAAATTTAGTCACTGGTTTTATTCACTTTGGCTTTAGCCCCTTGGATCCAAACGGGGCCTAAATAAGGCATCCTACTCGGGCTTACTCTAAACACTAATCTATTTGTCGAGTATGCTAAAGCGCACTCTAAATATAAATATAGAGTTCCTCTCACCCACTTTATATTCTTAATAATCAAACAAAAAATGAATATCTATAACAGACTCTAGCTAATTAGCATTTATACTTTATAATTGCATAGGTAATTTATATGCAAACTCACGTGTTACTTTAAATTATCCTTCACAATAACACAATAATTAATTTATATGTAAATTAGGGTATACTTTTAATTCATTTTTCATATACTTTAATTCATATTTGATAATGATATGCTGGGTAATTTATATGCAAGTTTAGGGGTTTCCTTTGATTCATCTTTCATAATGGCGTGTTGGGTAACTTTTTTAAAAAATATAATAGATCCAATGGCTACTAATATTGATACTATTTGATAGATGGCCAGACATACTTAATTTTTGTGAAAATTTTTAGAATTTATCTTTTTTCTAATGCACATCATAAATGTGCTTGTTTTTTAGCTCATCTGTCCGCTGATAATCTTCATATTTGTGGATGACACCAAGACAAGGTGAAATATACATTGTAGGGGTGACTATTAAATGTATAGAGTTGCATGCAGCCAATAGCACCTGCATGCATGAAGACATGCACAAAATGGGTAAATACATGGAGGTGCATTAACAAACTGTTGTGCAAATATGTAGATTTGTGGACATTTTCTCTTCGCTAAATATGTAGATTATTTGTGGACGGAAGGAGTAACGTATAAGATGGTGAGCTAATACTTAATGCTGAAGGGAAGCACGAAGTACTTGCACTATTTTTTCATTTTGATCCTTTTCTCAAAGAAATTTCACAAACAACCTCTCTCCAAACTACTTGCACGGCGTGACCCCTCCTGCAGCGCCACCGGAGCTGGCACCGCAGCAACACACTGCGGCGCTGTGGCGCCGCAGGCTGTGCCACGCTGGCGGCCTGGGCCGGCTCGGCGCTAGCGTGGCGAGCATGGGGCCCGCCTGTGGCGCCACATGCAATGGCGCCGCAGCGCTGAGGCACATAATGGGCTGTGGCCCACCCCGCGGGCGGCCCATGACTTGTTTGAGTTAAATATTTATTAATCTATTTTGGTAATGCAATGGTCGTAGAGGAGGGCAATTTAGATGTAAATCTCGAGGGTTATATTAGATGATAGATCGAATGATTACCATCGTCCAGATGTTTTTGTAGAATGTATACGATTTTATCTTTTTTAGTGCGTCTAGTAAGTAGTGTATCTTTTTGAGCCTTCACTCAGTAATAGTAAGATTTGAAGAGGTATTTTATATATTCCATTAGGGGAAGAGGAAGAACAATTGCGCATAGGAATACACTATTGTCCGCGATAGTTGGATGTCGTGGCCCAGCCATTGAGTCATTTCATTCGGCCGTTTGCCCCGATCAACTACAAGGCAGTTGCAGGATTTGTCATTTTCCATCACGTGGAGCTGTTATATATATATGTGCATGTGTGTACTAATCATCCTTCGCATTTGGAGCGCAACTTGGCACTAGCAGCTTACGGACTACCGTCAGAAAACAAAGAAGCCCATTGACTATTGAGTTGTTCCATTTGGTCGTATGCATACCTGAACTACAAGGCAGCTTCACACGATTTGTCATTTCCAATCGCGTCGAGCGAGGCGCCATGTACCCATGCTTGATCCTTCAATTCGCAATCCATTTACGGTAGTAGTAGCAGTGGAGAAAACACATAACGACTGTCGATATACGTAAGCATGGGTGAAGTCATCTAGCTGCTGCGTGCTTACTACAGCACCCAACACATGTATGTAACATGTAGAAGCAACTACAGCTCTGTTCGGATATATATGACGTTCGGACAGCTCCATTCTTCAAACATATTTGAACTAGCATTTTGGTCTGAAACGTCTTTCAAATCTGACCGTTAAATTAACCCTCCGGATAGGTATCAATTGGCATATTTGAACTAGCATTTCGGGTGGGCGTCACATCAATTGGCATGTGGTGGTGACAAATATTACAGTTGGATAGCTCCGCTGACTTTGCTAGCTCCAGTTTACTGGTGGCCATGCAGTATAGCGTGCTTTCCAGGAACGCACGGTTAGCATGGCGGCGCCGATCAAGGGCGTTGAACATGCACCAATACTGACCGACGTACGGTATGAAAGCTCCAGGGCTAAAAACCAGATCACCCTCTAGCGAAATTCTATCTCCATATATCCTACAAACATATTACGTACAGAAATGATGATAAACATTCATGACAAGTGACTCAATTAATATGGCATGTTAAAGGCAGAAATGCCATAGCTGCAAACGTCTGGTCCACCAGCTAGTACAAAAATGATCGTTTTGGATGTACACCTCCATCTTAATATTACTAATTGGAGACTTCATGTTAATTCTGACGAGACCCTCTAGAAGAAAAGAGAAATTTTAGAAATTCTCAAAAAAAAAAACAAAACATGCGACCATCCATTTATGCTATGAAATAATCAAAACCATTAAATTAACCCTAGCCACCTCCTACGTACAGCCTTCCAGCCGCCGTCTCCTACGTGCCTTCCAATCGCCCTGGCCTTTCTACAGCCGCCGCTTCTTACGTACAGCCTTCCAATCGCCTAGCCTTCCGCCCAACTGCGTACAGGTGCCGGAGTTGCCGCCGCTTCATACGTACAACTTTCCTGTGCCCAAACTCGAAACGAGATTATGCCGCGACCTACGTACCTCCAGTGCCTCAAATCCATACGAGGGCTGCGTCGTCCGTCTCGATGCCGTCGTGCATGGCTTTCCAGGAGCCTCTCGGCGTGAGTTTCCGGCACTGCCGCTGGCCGCCGCGCGCGTCGGCGTGCTGCTGGGACTAAAAAGCAGCGTGGCCTTCATGTAGTCAACGTTGTAATCGTGGTGGATGGCAACCTTGCAACGGCGTGCGAGGTGAACACCAGCACCAGAGTTCGAGATCGATGCGATCCGGCATATGATGTGGTGGAGTCGACGATCACTACAAGCAGCCGGCTCGCCCATGCACTACAAGCACAACCCCGGCCGTGAAAACGATCATCAAGACCAACGTGGTGGCCGGGAACACGCTCATCAACACGCCGGGCTGGCCAAGCAAGCGCGTCAGCGCTCACTTCCCCAGCTCACCAGGTCCATGCATGGCGACCCATTGCAGCACCTGACAGAGGCATACTTGAGGTCCACAGCTAATATGACGAAGGCAAGGACTACTACCCTGGGGCCAGCCTCGATCGAGCATGACATCGCAACAAGGATATATGAATATATCTTCGGGGACCATGCATATGTGCATTGATGACGGACGTGTCATCAAGAACGACATCGCTCATGCAGGTACGGTTGATGTAATTTTTAGCCACGGGAGTCAAGTTGGGTCCTCACATGCTATACACGTGTTGCATACATACAAAGATGTAGCGAAATCATGTTCTTCTTTTATGAGTTACTGTGAAAACCCACATTTGCATAATATAATTTCTGTATATATACGCAAAATTAAATAGCCGAATTTTTCGTGTCATTGCAACAAGTGAGATTAGACCAAGAAAGGAATTATGGAAGATCGAAGCTAGGATAGCCAACCTACGCAATACGACCTTGCCTGGCAGTACTAGCAAAAAAATTAGTTTAAACATGATGTTTATTGATTGCCAGCTGGTATAACAGTTCTGCACTATGATTGCAGTTTCTATTGACAATTCTTTAAAGTTTACAAGCTAATATTGTGCTTGAAAGATGAATAAAGGTTTCTTTATAAAAAAAACGTTGATGCAAAGAGTTAGCAATCTATATGGGAATATAAAAAAACAAATCATTTAATGGAGAAGGTAATGCGCTGAGTACAAGAAACATCGTCATATATATGTAGCACAAAAATATCTGCCAGTAGAAAATATGTCAACTTCTTACCATAACTACTCTAGAGAAGATAAAAGATACATAGACATTCAAGACTACAGCTTCAAGTTCTGCAGCACAGATATGCCTTGGAAAAAAAATTAAATGTTCGCATGTACCTCTCAGGTAATATAGCACCGCCTTTATAATTTCTTTAAATTTCTCTTATACGATGGCAGTCTAATAATAGCTTCCACCAACATAGTGGGCCACTAGAAAAACGAGAACAAACTAGGGATTGAACAAAACACGTGCTATTGTAATCCTCATCGAGCATGTTTTTAAGCATTTAGATACATGCTACCAATACAGACCTCATATTCATACTATGCCCCTAAGTAATTAATTCAAACACTTACATCATGTTTTATATTGATTTACCAACATATCTTAGATTGTGTTACTTTTCACTTTTGCATTTGCAGCGATGAAGAAATTAAAGTCATAACTTTTTTTGGAGAGGGGTGCAAAGCTAGGGAAATTGATTCAATGACACAGTATATAACATGTACAATTGTGAGCAAAGTTTCCTGTAAGTCTTCATTTGATGTCATTATTGCAAATTAGTTATTCAATAAACCCCATCTTAAATAATTGATATGTTGGCAGGGTACTATATAGGGATCATATACTATCCATATTGTTTTTATCTCATAAATCATGAAACTGAAGTGCAAAAATATATTGCCCTGTAAATATGCATAGTCTGTGTACTCTATCCTGCTTGCTCATTTATTTAATAAATTATAAAAAAAGCCTAACTCAAATCAAACATACATGTTGTATTCTACTATGCAGGCCAAGTATGAATGCAATCATAGAAATAATTATATATTTATATTTGTTAATGGTCATGAAAAAAATAACCCTTAACAAATCACATACGACTAACACTTAAAATTTGCTTTAAATTATGATGCATATTCTATGACAATAAATAATCTAAATTGCTACATTGGGAAAAAAAACTATATATTTTGGTTCCATTCAACATCCCGAGTGTCGTGATTTAGGCTATAGCAACAACTTATACCATTAAACTATATTTAAATAAAAAATATATTATGAGAATTTTGAATAAATTAAAAGATTAAGGTTTCAGGTTAATCTGCAGGAAAAAATACAGCAACTAATGACATGTAAGTTCTACTAATGACTCACATAACTCATGCTAAGCTACCAACTAAGCACATATCAAAAACATAACGAGATGCTATGAATATGGATAAATTAGTAAATCTTTTGTTTGGTTTGAGGTGGTTGGTAGGGATTGAGATGGTTTCTCTTTTAATCTCTTCTAATCTATTTGAATATTTATGAGGATATTGTATCAGAAATTGAATAGAGAGAGCATACAAAGATAACCAGTTGTAGTTAGTTGTAAATACTAAATGTATTTATAAACTTCTAATATTTTATCTCCGAAGATTCTAGCCCGTGCAGGAGCACGGGTTGATGGGCTAGTTTATTTCCAATGACAAAGCCAAAAGTAGAGTCCTCCCATATCCATGCTGCTGCACCAGTGTGCCTAGAAAAATGGTTTGCGCTTGCGAATTGTTCGTGTAGCCAAAAGTACTAGCAATCTGATGCTCTTTAGATTAGGTTCGAGTAGTAGCAGGAATGAACCCTAGTGTGCAGAGTCTTGAGTATTACGCTGCTAACGGTAATTGCAAGTTAAATTGACCTATAAGGTGTTGTTTGCTATTTTATGCATTTAAGCCATCTACAGCAATCTGTGTGACGGTCGTGCATAATACTGTTCCGTAGACATAGTATAGTTTGACCTATACGGTTTTCTTTGCACCTCCAGGAAATTTCAAGGAACTTCCGCAAATGATGTAGGGCAGTACGTCCTTTTCCGAGATTATTTGAGCCCTCACTCACCACTTGTGTGTTGACGCAGAAACTCGCCCTCCATCATCACTGTGCCGTCATTACAAGTGCCATCAGCGAGCCAGACAAACAAACAAAATGGCACGTGTGCTAGCATTATTCGAGGTGCAATTAATCAAGTTGGAATAATGACCAAAATGTGGTGGAGAATTAATCATACAGTACGTACGTAATTGCGGATAGGCACACACTACCGTCAGATTCTTGGATAGTCGATCGTTGGATGTGGTGGCCCAGCCATGCATTGAGGCATTTCATTCTGTCGTTTGCCCCGGCCGACTACAAGGCCGTTGCAGGATGTGTCATTTTCCGTCACGTACGTGGATCGGAGGTGTGTATTATTCATTCTTGGCAATTGGAGCAACTTGGCACAAGCAGCTTTTACTGACTAGCAGTTGCTCAATTCGGTCGTATATGCATGCATGTCTGAACTAGGAGGCAGCATCACACGCGCGTGAAGTACGTCATCTATTAGCTGCTGCGTGCATACACATCACCGAACAGTTTTTGGCACACGTACGTGTTGCTGTTGACAATATTACAGTTGGATAGCTTCGCTGACTTTACTACATTCCAGGTCAATTCACTGGGGGCGTTGCCATATATATGCATGCCCATGCACATATAGGAACGCACGGTTAGCTTGGCGGCGCCGATCGAGGCCGTTGAACATGGACCAATGCTGTCCGATGTATGTACGGTATCGCAGCTATAAGGCAAAAAACCAGATCGACTACAAACATATTGCAGAAATGATGATGAACATTCATCACAAGTGAGTCAATTAATACGGCATGTCAATTTTATTTGTGGTCCGACCGAAATGCCATGTTATGCATAGCATAAGTATGCTCTAAAAATTGATTTTCAGAAATTATCCATGCTATGCATCGCATCTGGGAATCAAACTCATTTTCTGAGATTTGCTATTAGAATTCAGAGGCCCCTTGTAGTACCGCATGGCTATAGAAATGGTGGAACATTAGCCCGAGAGGAAAGATGGTATACCAAATTTCAGCTCGACGCTACAAGTGTAATTATGGAAAGCCTAGTTATTTTAGCACGCGGC
Source organism: Paspalum vaginatum (assembly GCA_030272315.1). Lineage (NCBI taxonomy): Eukaryota > Viridiplantae > Streptophyta > Magnoliopsida > Poales > Poaceae > Paspalum > Paspalum vaginatum. The sequence continues at coordinate 2,638,370 of CM059016.1, forward strand.
TGGGCGTGGACTCGAAGGTCTTGCAGTTTGATAAAGTGGCAAGTGGGCCTGAAATGAGCATGGTACAATTTCCTTCACTGATTGAAACTTATAAACGAACACTACTTGGACGAGAAGGGAACCACTGAATCTTAAAAACAATAGTTAGTTAATAAGTAACAGCAAAATAACAGGAAAGATTAACTTTAGTTTGGTACATAACTAGCACGCCAACCCCATGTTAGCTTTTTTTAAGGCCTTGTTTGGATACTAGCTACAACCCTCCAATCCACATGGATTGAGGGGGATTGGTAGAGAATTTAAACTAATTTTCACTCCAAACTCTTCAATTCACGTGGATTGTGTTTATCCAAACAAGGCATAAGTTTTTTCCATAACATGGCTAAAATAAAAAACAAATATAACGTTAATTGGTATAAGTTGACTTGGGTGAAGTCATCCAAAGACGACTACATGTGTAATATTAAGAGATAAGTAGTAGCTGTTTTGGCCTCGTTGATTTGGTGTCTTGGTGACCAGGCTTTACTGCTAATGATAGCTATATGCTGAGCTTTCGAGTCCAGTTGAGGAAGAAGCTGCTCGGGGCCTTTTGGATTGTGTATTCCGGGAATGTTCAGAAGCTCGCCTCGTGGCGAAGCTGTCAAACACGTGGCAATATGCTGTCCGGACTGTGGGACGATTCTAGGGAGGGGCAGAGGGGGCCTTCCCCCATAATCATCTTCATTTCTTAATGGATTATCTAATGACTCTGCTAACTTAATGCTAATTTAGGCTATATTTTATGTATTTTTGTCCGGTATCACAGTTCTAGGGCTAAAATAAGTAGACCCTCGTGATGATACGTATGATCCTTAATTCTTTTTACAGCGAATACATGATATATATGATAATAAACATTACTGTGTACTCTCACAGTCCCAATTTACAGATCGTTTAATCTTTTTAGCACTAAGATTGTCTTTTTGTCTTATTAAAAAATTTGGTGAAAATGTGTAAAAAATTTAAGTCATAATTACCTACAAATTCGTGAAGTCGCTAGTCGTGCTGGGTGTAGCCGCCACTTGTTCATCACCTTGGCTGTCAATACAAGAAACGTAGAAAAATTCGTTAGTTTTATCTATTTTTGTTAGGTCCAGACATGGCTAGTGGGACAAGTTGGCCACTTGGGGAGCAATTTCGTCAGTCACAACAGAAATAGACAAATTTATTGGGGCCAAATTGGTCAGTCATTTGATAAAGTCATCCTTTAGTATGAACTCATTTATTTTGTTATAAATTCTTCAGTTTCTAGCCGATAAATCTTTCCTAGATCATGTAGTGTGCAGAAATGATCTTTTTAATATATTTATGTACATACGCACGTAGCTAGACTTACCTTTAACAAACCAATAAAGGTATGTTCGCATACTCATTTATCATTTTGAGTATGTTCACATACTCATTTTAAGATATCTCAAAACGAACAACACAAAAAAATTTACAAAATAGCCCCTGATTTTAATATATTCTGATAATACCTTCGTAATAGTACATATGATGTGGTATGTTCATATACCTTAGCTATACTCCCATACCTCATGGTTAAACAAGCCAAGCTCTAATGAGGACGATCGTTATGTGGCACTCGGGAAACATAAATATGAAACGCCTAACAGTGAATTTTAGAGTATGTTTATGTAATTGCGGATAGCGATATGCTGTTGTTGGATGTGGTGGCCCACCCATCGAGTCGCTTCGGGGCCTGTTCTTCTGGGTGGATAGACGGCAGAAGCAAATGGTAAAACAGTGATCTGACCGATTTAAAAATTAAAACACACGGAGTTTAGATGGAGAGCCACGTTTTTCGACATGCTGCAACTGCCCAAAAGAACAGAAGCCTCATTCAACCGTTTGCCCGGACTAGCTACGTACCAGTTGCAGCAGGATGTGTCATTTTCCATCACGTCCAGTTGCAGGATCCTTCGCAACTAGTGTAGCTAGCTACGGTACAGACCTGTATATATACCAACTTGGCACTGACTACATTGATACATACTGACTCTTTGTTTGTTTCTCTGTTCACGGATCGGGATGCCAGCAAGCTACCCGATTGGTTCGATGAATACAGTGGTTGTCGATAGCAGCTTACGGAACTGTCGAAGACGAGAGAGAATACGAAGCCCGGTGATTGAGTTGCTCCACTCGGTCGGTAGTATGCATGTCGATCGTGGACAAGGAGAAGCAGAGAACTCGGACAAGAAGCCCAGTGATTCCCTGTGAGCAGTCGGCCCTGGGCGAGGAGAACTAGGCCGCCTACTTGCACGTCCCCCACTGGCGGGCCCGCGCGTTGCACCTTATCGCTGTTGCCTCGACCAGCAAGACGGACCAACGGCGCCGCCGCTGACGGCAAGATGGACCCCAAGGGGGTTCCTTCCGGCGATGAAGCATGTGTTGCCCTAGTGCTCTTCATATATGCTCTGTCACATACGGCCGCCCGGCCGGACCCCGATCCTACTGTTGACACGACGTCCACCACGGTACCGAAGGTTGGTGGCCGGCGGCGCCACGTACAGCTTGACCGTGGGCTGGACCTTCTGGTAGATGATCCATGTATGATGCAAAGTCAAAGGTCGGGGTTTTAGTTAGTTTATGGATTGGAGACACCACCGCCCTACCCTAGGCCCCCCAGTGCAGGGCTTGCTCGGCCGCTGTCGCTGTAGGACCGAAGACTGCGACTAGAGGGGGTGAATAGGAGCAGTTGAAAAACTCGAACTCACGACCCCCGCACAACAAACGACTGACATAGCACGAAAACGCTAGACACCATCCATTGAACAGATACGTGTCTAGCAAATACTTGGTGTCACCCACTGGACCGGAACACACCAAGCAACCGAAAGTGCAAGACTCAATGATCAAGAAATCGCAAGCCAAGCCAAGCAACGCCTCTCGCACCAGAGAATCTCACGTAGCCACTCCACACCTATGTGCGTCTCCCTGGTAAACAGAGAGCAAAGAGTATTGGCAAGAGGTGAGAAACCACACAAGAGAGGACGAAGCAAAAACGCTGCGGAAGACGCAAAGCACAAAACAGGGCAGCAGCCTGCTCACACAGGACTATCCGGTGAGAGGCGCCGGACTGTCCGGTGGGACCAGATAGTTCGGTAGAAGCCGCCGGACTGTCCGGTGGCAGAATCGGGACAGCCTAGGCGCCGGACTGTCCGGTGGGACCGGATTGTCCGGTACAGCCCTAGAACTTAGGTTCTCACCCCCTAAACTTGACCAAATCTTGTCCAAACTTCACGAGATTTTGCACAGGCTAACTAGACCCTATTCCAAAGCTTTTCCCAAAAGATCAACTCAAAATGATTACGGGATTAGCGGGAATTTCAAATCTCGCAAAGAAGTCAATCTTTGTGCAAGAGAGGGAAAACTCAAGTCCGACTTGCTCGTGGCAGTTCAACAGGATTGAGATGTTCTAAGACATAATCTCCACGTCCTAGCAAGTCCAAAAGAGCCAAAAGAATAGGATTAACTCGTGGGTAAAGCAAATCACCAAAAGTCTTTAAGTTTCACCCAAAATCCAAACTAGAAGAGAGAGAGGAAGGGAGCTGCACACATGAACTCGAATTTCAGAGGAATATTGCTGGATTAATCACGAAATTGAGTCTCAAACAAAGATCCTACAGCCTACCACCCTTCATCCTCCCTCTTGATGCAAGAAACTAGAGCTAGGTGACCAAATCCTACACTCTAAGCCTCTCTTGATCTCTTAAGCACTTGGCTGTATGGAAAATGCTAAGCCTAGGGTTTCTAAAGCCCAAGAGATAGTCTAAATGACCAGCCACTTAGATATTTATACCCCAGGCCTAACGACGCAGTTTTACACTATGACCCCTACTCTAGAAACGCCCGGAGGGGGCTAAATCGAAAAGATACAATCGGACGAGTACGATGATGCTTTGATCTTCTTCTTCTCCACGCCTCGCTTGGATATACGCCACGTAGCCAATAGTCCGGAAGCTTCCCTCGGTTTTGAAGTCAGAAACCAGGAAACCTTATTCTGCGGGCTTCCTGGGCCGAGTCTGGGCCCAATCTTCTATCTTGACGAGTTTTGACCCACTCACCAAGTCTTGGTAGTTTGGGTGGTGGTTTTGAGCCGAAGCCGCCAAAGCCTCCCTCGCACGTCTTCGAGCCATGCACTCGGGTTGGAGCACCACGGTCATGCCCAGCTTCTCCAGTCCATCGGAGCTGCCCCACAGTCCATCGGAGGTCTTCCACAGCCATCGTCGAACCGCCCCTCCGTGTACCGAACTCCCATGGACGACCGACGTCGAGTATTGCCTCCAGTCCATCGGAGGGCTTTTGCCTCAGTCCATCGAGGTCTTCTTCTTCTACCTCCAGTCCATCGGAGGACTTGCACCGTTGACAATCACTCATCACACCAAGAGAGCAATGAGGCCGGTCCATTGGCTCTCAGCTGCCACCGCCGGTGGCCGCTGCCCAAGCGCTGCACTGCGCTCTCCCCTCCTCTCCCTCCTCCTGCTCTCTCCGTCGCCACCTCTCAACCACCGTCACCGTCTCTCCACCTTCTCTCGGCCGAGGCCGCCTCCCACCATCCCGATCCGCCAGCCGTGGGCCGGGGCTGCCTCCCGCCGGCCGAATTCGCCGACCACGGGCTGGGGCCACCTCCCTCCGATCAGATCCGCCGGCCAGGGCCGCCTCCCCCCAGCCAGATCCGCCGGCTACTGGTCGGATCCGAGGTGCGGCGACGTGGGCTGTGTGGCAGCTGCTCCACTTTGAGCGGCCGGTTCTGGCACCGTTGCCCGAGGTGGGTGTCGCCGCCTCGAGTCACGCCGGCACGACGGCCGCGCTCATCGCCGCCGCCGCCGCCGGGTGCTGGCTGCACCTAGTGGCCTCCCGTCGCCGGCTGGCGTCGGTCACTGTGCCGCGACGCGCCACTTCGGCATCATTCTTCGGCGCACACTGGTCGCCCTGCCCTCCACACTCGGCCTGCTGGGCCACCCCGCGTCGCCACATGTAGTGCCGGCCGTGCGCTGCCTGGCGTGGGCATTCTAGTAGCCCAGGTGCCTACCTGCCTCCACCTGCTAGCCGCCGCTGTTGCGTCACGCATCTGCACGCTGACCGCGGCTGTCATAGCTGCTCCACTTCGCTCCGTTGATGGTATGTAATTTTCTTAGGTTGAGCCCTTGTTCTCTGTTGGTGGTTGGCCGGCTGTTGGCGTTCCATAGCCTATCAGATATAACTCCGCAAGCGTACAGAAAATGCGTTGTAGCCTTTCACCCAAGAGTATTCTGGGGTATCGAATCCACGAGGAATGAGGAGTATAATAACACACAACACAACTTACCGAACTAGTGATGCTAGCAAGATAGAGAATAAAAGACAGAGAAGCAGGTGTTGGGGACACAAACCTCGAAGCCCCTGCGGTTATCGAAGACACACCGAAGTCGTAGGATCAATCCACTGCGCGTGCAAAAGCCAAGAGTAAGGATTGGAATCAGGCGAAAACCGAGGACTAAGAAGGGAGCGACGCTCGGCCGAAGGCCGAAGATCAAGCGAAGGACGGAGGTTAGGTGGTGCCCGAAGGTTAAGTGAAGACCGAAGGTCATGCGCAGGCCAAAGGTCAAGCAAAGGACGGAGGTCAGGCGATGTCCGAAGGTCAAGTAAATCTCAGAGGTCAGGCACAAGCCGGAGGTCAAGCGAAGCTCGAGGCTCATGCGGAGGTCAAGGGACAAGTGAAGCCCAAAGGCGAAGCGGGAGCCGAAGCCCAGCGTGGTGGTCAGGAATCAGGCGACGGCTGAAGGCCAGACGAAGGTTTCAGTGGGTCCCATAGGGATGGCTAAGAATGAGTTGTAAAGTGGTTTGTAGATGTACGATTTGCCCTCAAATATTCGCCGAATATAGTGGTTGACGAGGGCAAATCAGTCCATGTACCTGGTGTTGGTTCATCTCCCTATAAAAAGGGGCATCCTGTACCTGAAAAGGGGTTCCAAAATTCTAAGTAGGTTTCTAAAGGTGCTTTTTGCATAATTCCCTTTGTCCATTGAGCTTTTCATTTTAGCCTTCATTTACTGTTTGGGAGTCGAGGAATCGAGTCCCAACAGTTGGCGCCCACCGTTAAAGCTCGTCCCACCGACGAGTTTTGAAGCTTGCAGATCCTCAAATCAAGTCCTTCGGCGGCGTCCCACTTGACCACAGGTGCGGATGGTGGAACTCTTCCGGCTTCATGTGCCATCGGGGCTATCTCGCAAGACACCCCGGAGGCCCTGGCTCAGTTGGCTCTGAGTGGCGAAGCTGGGGCCAAGGCCTCAGCCCTCGCCTCATCGTCCAAGTCCAAGAGTACTGCCCGGGTCCATTGTGAGGAGGAAGACGATGGAGACCTGGTCAGTGAGCTCAAGAACCTCCATCAGTTGCAGCAACAGTTTGAGTCTGCAAAGCAGAAGAAGCTAGAGCTAGAGAGCAGGGCTATCAAGAGATCCAAGGCCGAGGCTATCATGGCTCAGATCCAACAACTGAAACAGTCCATGGTCATACTCGGCGTCGAGATCGAAGACCTGCAGTCAGCTGAGGGCCTCGAGGGCGAAGCACCAAACCTCTTCGACCGAAACCCGAACCTTCGCTTAACCCTCGTTTCACAACCAACCAGCATACCCAGAGCTAGCTCCCCAATCCAGCGCCCAATCACCCATAGTGTCATTCACACCAGCAGCAGTTAACCCTACACCATATCGCCTCCGTCGATCCTCAATCCCCTCTATCTGTCGTGTTGCAGCTTCGGCCCTGGCCACCAACTTATAAGCCAGCCGCAGCTCTCCCTTGGTTTGACGGCACCTCAGATCCCAAAAAGTTCCTCATGAGTTACGAAGCTGCTATCGCCTCGGCCAGCGGCGATGAGGCTGTCCTAGCTAAGGCCTTCGTTATCATGGCAGAGGGCATTGCTCACGCCTGGTTCTCCTCTGCCGTGCCGTTTTCCATCACCTCATGGTCCCAGCTTCGCAGAGAAATTATGCAGAACTTTCTCAATTTTCAACCGACCACCATCACCATTAGCGATCTATTCAACTGCAAGCAAGCCCCTCACGAGCCATTGGCTGATTACCTTCAGCGATTCTTACAGCTCAAGGCCCAAGCACCCCACATTCCATAGACTGCCGTCATGGTAGCGGCAGTCGAAGGCCTCGGTATTGTCCCCTGCGCTGAGTACTTCACACTCGAGCCTCCGACCTCTGTTGCTCAAATGTTCGAAGTCATGGAGAAGTACTGCAACCAGGATCATGACAAGAGGTTGCCGCTCTTGAAGATGCAAGCCTCAAGGGATCATGAGCATAGCGGTGGCAAGTACGATGCTCACCATGACAGTGAAGACCGCCACCGCCATCGCGCTCGGGATCAGGGAGGCTATGGTGGCAAAGGCTCCCACCGTAGCAGTAGCCGCGATAATCACCGCCACATCTCCAACATCTCTACTGAGCATAAGCCCTCCTCTCCCAAAAAGCCTTTGCCTCCAAAGCAGTCTCGCCACTGCTCCCAAAACCACCCTAAGTATTACTGCATGTTGCACGGCGAAGACGCAGGCCACTCCACCAAGTACTGCAAATACACCAAAGAAACCTAGGAAAGGATCGATAGAGAGAAGGCCGACAAGCTCAGCCACAAGCTTGTCAACGCAACCACTATCTCTACCTCACCAAGCCTCAGCTATCAAGTTTTCTACCCCCCTCATAACCACATGCAAGCCCTCTACCCCAACCACATCCACTCCCAGCTCGTTATCCAGCCACAAATCACCTACACTCCCTTCTATGTGCCTCAATACACACCATCCTACCCGCCTTTCTACCTCACCAATACCCTCTCCCAGCATCAGAAACCGCCGCATGGCAAGCAGCCATCGCCAGAGCCAAAGGTTGAGCATGTTGAATCGGTGCACACAAAGGCCTCGGCCTCTGCCCTCGCCAGCAAGGGAATCATTCTTCCCATTTTCGACGGGTCCAAGCTCGATTTTGACAACAAGCACCAGAGGCGCAATTACTTCTCTCGGGTGAACCACATCTTTGTCAACGGCCCCGTGGTTCAGTCAAGTTGGTCCCACGTCCCAATCACCTTCACCCAAGAAGACCTCAAGCTATCCAATTATCCGCACAATGACGCGATGGTCATTCACGCCAACATCGCTGGATGGATTGTGACGAAGGTCTTGGTAGACAATGGCAGCTCGGCGGATGAGATTCTTGCCAACGCCCTCGATGACATGAAGATCAACCGCCAAAGTCTGGAACCTTCGTATTACCCTCTATGTGGCTTCGGTGGAAAAAGAACTTCATCTATTGGCAAGATCGACCTCCCGGTTTCGTTCGCTGGTGAAGCAGGTGCCCGGACTGAAACCATCACCTTCGACATGTTTGACATATACTACCCCTATAATGTAATCCTGGGTCGGGGAACCATCAACGCCTTTGATGCAGTCATTCATTCTCACTACCTCTGCATGAAGATGCCAGCTCCTCTCGGTGTCATCGCAGTGTATGGGTCGCAAAAAGAAGCCCGCGACATTGAGAAGGCTTACACCCCGGGTCAGGGTAACGTTCATGTGCTCGACGAAGCTTCCAAGAAGCCAGAAGAGTGAGAGGAGGGCGAAATTGCAGCTCTGCTCAGCAAAGTCAAATCAGAACCGCTCGACCATCAAGATAAGAATGTCGAATCAAAGGAGCCGACAAAACTGGTGCCCCTCGACCCAGCGATGCCTGATAGGAATGCCACTCTGAGTGCAAGTCTGTCCCCGGAGGCTGAGCATAACCTACGTCAATTCCTCTTGAGAAACAAGGACCTTTTCACCTAGTCCTCTAGGGACCTGCAGGGGGTCAGTCGCGACATCATCGAGCACAAGCTGAATGTCGACCCGTCCACACGGCCAAGGAAGCAAAAGCTCCGCAAAATGTTAGATGAGAGAATTCAAGCCGCGCAGGCGGAGGTCCAGCGCCTGCTCGATGCCGATGTAATCAGGCCGGTGTAGTACCCCTCGTGGCTAGCAAACGTTGTCTTGGTCAAGAAGAAAAGTGGCATGTGGCGCATGTGCATCGATTTCACTAACCTCAACAAGGCTTGTTCGAAGGACGATTTTCCTCACTCAAGGATCGATTCCCTGGTCGACTCGGCCTCCGGGTGTGAGATGCTTAGTTTACTGGATTGCTTCTCCGGTTATCAACAGATTTGGATGCACCCGGAGGATGAGGAGAAGACTAGTTTCATAACACCGTTTGGCATTTACTGCTACGTCAGAATGGTCGAGGAGCTCAAAAACGCAGGACCCACCTTCGTCAGAATGACCTCCGCAGTGTTCGATGACCAGATCCCCCGCAATCTTTCAACCTATGTTGACAACATCGTCGCCAAGAGCGTAAAGGCCAAGGATCACATCTCAGATCTGCCCGAGACATTTGCCAACCTTCGGGCGGCAGGCCTCAAGCTCAATCCGGACAAATGTATCTTCGGCGTCAGCAAAGGGAAGCTACTCGGTTGTATTGTCTCCGCCAGGGGAATTGAGGCGAACCCTGAGAAAATCAAGGCAATCATCAATATGGAACCTCCGTCTTGCATCAAGGATGTGCAGAAATTGACTAGCCGCATTGCCGCCCATAACAGGTTCATCACGCGATCGGCTGATCGAAGCTTGCCATTCTTCTAGCTTCTAAAGAACTCTTCTCCTTTCCATTGGTCGCCAGAGCATCAGAAGGCCTTCGACGATTTCAAGGATTACCTGCTTCACTTGACGATTCTCACAGGCCCGGGCGTGCCATGAGCGAAGCTGCTCCTGTATATGGCGGCATCCCCGGCCACCGTGAGCGGCGTGCTTGTCCTGGAATGCAAGCTTGAGAACAAAATGACGCAATCACCAGTGTATTTCTTATCCGAGGCTCTCTCCCCCACAAAGCTGAAATATTTAGAGATCGAAAAGCTTGCATATGCAGTAGTCATGGCTTCGCGGAAGCTCCGGCATTATTTTCAAGCACACCAGATAGTGATTCCAACTTCTTACCCCCTCAAGGACGTCTTTGATAGCAAAGGGGCTCCAAGCCGTATAAGCAAATGGGCCATCGAGCTATCTCAGTTCTCTGTCAAGTTCATGTGGAGGATGGCCATTAAATCCCAAGTCCTCACGGACTTCGTCGCAGATTGGACACCGGCAGACGTTCAGCCCGATGGGGCACCTCCGGAGCAGGTTTGGCACTTACAGTGCGATGGGTCCTGGGTGCATGGCGGTGCCAGTGCCTTGGCAGTTCTCTCCTCCCCTTTAGGGGTCAAGGTCAAGTATGCAATCTGGTTGAATTTTGCGTGCACCAACAATATTGCGGAGTACGAAGCTTTGTTATTGGGCCTTCGCAAGCTCATGGCCGTAGGTGCAAAGCGCGCTATCCTGTTCTCTGACTCAAAGGTAATCACCAAGCACGTCGATAAGTCAGCGTCAGCAAAGGATTCCACTTTGGCTCAGTATCTAAAGCTAGTTCGAAGCCTAGAGAAGCAATTCTTGGGTTTCACTTTAAAGAAGATCAAAAGAACAGAAAATTTTGAATCCGACGAGCTGGCGAAGCTAGCAGTGTACAATGAACCCCTCCCACCAGAGGTCTTCTATCAAGTTGTTTCAGAGCCATCAATCAAGGCCGAAGGTTCTCTCGTGGAGGCTATCAAGCGGTACGAGGACTGGAGAGCTCTGATCATGGCTTTCCTCCGAGGGGAACCGGACCTGGAGGCCGCCGAGACAGAAAAGCAACTGGCTGCCCGTGCAAGAAATTACACTCTCCTCAATGGGGTGTTGTTCAAGAAAGGGGTCTGTACACCTTTGCTTCGGTGCATCAGCCGCCTCGAGGGTATCGATCTTCGGAGGGAGATTCACGGAGGTTTCTGCGGCGCACACAGAGGTGCCTGAGAGATAGTCGTGAAGGCTTTCAGGCAAGGTTTCTATTGGCCTACGGCAATCTCAGATGCAGCAACTTTGGTCCACGAGTGTCAGGCGTGCCAGCTTATGGCGAAAGTCAGCCGTGCCCCAGCAAGCAGTACCCAGCTGATAACCCCATCTTGGCCGTTGCAAAGATGGGCGATAGATATCGTCGGCAAACTGCCAACGGCAAGGGGGAACTTGCAGTTCACAATTGTCGCAGTTGACTATTTCACTAAGTGGGTCGAGGCTCGGCCTGTGGTCCGCATTAAAGCCGAAACAATCCAGAATTTCTTTTGGCAGTCCATCATTCGCTGATTTGGGGTTCTGAGCGACATAACAGTCGACAACGGGAAGCAGTTTGATAGTGACTTCTTCAAGGAGTACTGCCATCGCCTAGGCACGAGGGTACACTTTGCGTCAGTTTATCACCCGCAGTCAAACGGGGCTGTGGAAAGAGCGAATGGCTTGATTTTGGAAGGCATTGCCTAGCGCCTAGTTGGCCTTCGCAGGGGCAGGTGGCCTTTGGAGCTCACCAAGTCCGTCTGGACTCACAACACCTCTACATCTAGGGCCATGGGTTTCACTCCCTTCCGGCTCCTCTTCAGCGGCGAAGCCGTCACCACCGCCGAGATTAAGCTCGGGTCACTGCGAAGTTCAAGCGTTGAGCAAAATGATCAAGCCTCCGCCTTCGCAAAGGACACCGTGGAAGAGCTAAGGCTACATGCCGCAAACAACATCACCAAGTATTAGGAAGAGACACGTAAGTGGCGTGACAAGAAGGTGGTCCAGTGTGACATCAAGCCGAGTGAGCTAGTCCTATGCAAAAGACCCTTGGACATCGATGGAAAATTCGTCACCAAGTGGGTCGGCCCTCGGTCATTGATTCCCTTCGCCCCTACACTTTAAATCTCTGTGATAGCGAAGGGAAGGAATTGCCCCACACCTAGAACGTCGACAATCTGAGAAGATATTACCCTTAGGGTGTTTCGGCTTCGCCTTTTTTGTTTTCTCTCTTGTTTTCTTTTCTTCTTAACTTTCACGTAATCAAGAGGCACACTCTTTTTCCACACAGGGGAACCCTTCGCAGGGGTGAGGTTTTTTAATGAGGCGCACTCCATATAACACCTGTTCTATAAGCATGAAGAACAGTTTTTCCCCAATCTTGAGTCAAGGTTGTTGCGAAACGATGTTTGGATACCGCATTATCTGAGAAAAACTTCAAGCAAAGTTGAAGGAACAAAGGACATATTTTTCTGACCTTAGGGTCGATGAGTTGACCGACCGAGCCAAAAAAAATCGGCTTGGGGCTTCGCCTCGCGCACTTTTCCGACCTTAGGGTCGATGAGTTGAGCGACTGAGACAAAAAATTGGCTTGAGGCTTCACCGTGTGCAGTTTTTTTTGACCTTAGGGTCGATGAGTTTGCCGACCGAGCCAAAAACAAGCTTGATGTTGCGCCACGTGCAGTTTTTTCTGACCTTAGGGTTGATGAGTTCGGCGACCGAGCCAGAAACAGGCTTGGGGCTGTGAGCTCTCCCGACCTTAGGATCGGCGAGTCTGGCGACCGAGCCAAAGGCAAGCTCAAGGGGCACGGATCCCTCAAGGCCCAAGAGGCCGCGTCCTTCACGCAAAAAGAAAGTGGGGGAACGGCGTCTCCCTAAAAATTTTAAACTCATAACGGGCGACGCGATCAGTAGCGCGAAGGTCTAGAGGCGGGCTCTTGCACCTCCTTCGCCCAATTTCAGGCCCTACGGCGATGCCCACGTGGCGCGGGTCCCTCAAGGCCCAAGAGACCGCGTCCTTCGTGCAAAAAGAAAGTGGGGGGACGACGTCTCCCCGAAAATTTAAACTCATAACGGGCGACGCGATCCCTAGCGCGAAGGTCTAGAGGCGGGCTCTCCTTCGTTGAGTTTTAGGCCCTGCAGTGATGTCCATGGGGCGTGGATCCCTTAGGGCCCAAGAGGCCACATCCTTCGCGCAAAAATAAAGTGGGGGGACGGCGTCTCACCGAAAATTTTGCTCTCACCGTTTAGGCGAAGCCACCTGCAGCGCGAAGGTCCAGAGCTGGCCTCTCGCACCTCCTACGCTTTGATCTCAATGCCTCTGTCTCATAGCAAATGCCTCACATCGTTTACACAGGGGGATGGTTCCCAACAACAAGTTGGCATGTCTCGCATTTCAACCTAGCTACGGAGTCGGCTAGGTCATAGAGCAAGTACTCAACGACCCCGTTTATGATTCTCTCCCCGGTTTCATTCAAAAAGCTCCGGTACTCCTCGGTGTTGAAGCGCCTCCACTCCCCCTCCCATAGGAACTCGATCTGCACCACAACCTTCGCATCAGTCTCGGGGTTATTTGGTGATAAAAGGGAAAAGAAGAGGCGTATATATTCGTTCATTATTCGGCCAGCCCTCTTGAACTGGGTCGCAAAAACGGTACAATCACTAAATTCCCAACCAAAGATCGCCGTCGGTACATAAAGCTATACAACCCTTGACAATCAAGAGAAGCAGCCGAAGCTGGCACAATTTCATGGGGCGTGGGCAGGGACAACCGTACGCTTCCGCGGCTTCGCCTCTGGCCGCGCGCGCGAGCAAAGGCAACATTGGCTCGGTAGTTATTAATGTCATAACGGGAAAGCATCGTCCACCAAAAATTTTCAAAGTCGGCGTCCGGATGAAGACAGCAAAATTGGCGCCAGCATCGCCTAGAAACATAAAAGTCTTGGCGATTAATCATTAGCGGCGTTACATCAAGGACCTCCGTCGCAGGCTCCCGATGCGGAACCTCTGACCAGGAGCCTTGTCAGCAAAAGAAAATTTTTATAGTACACTTGGTCCTAAGACCATCTGCACTCCATTCTGCTACGCCTCCGCCATCCTGCATACCGGAACAATATGGAGTAAAAACACCTGCACCCGTCTCCTCCACGGCTTCCTCCATGGCAACGGAGACCGGCCGTTCCACCAGATACAGCGGAATCCTTCCCTCCTGCCACGCACTGTAGCTCGTGGGCTCATGCTACCGGCCGCTCTGTCGCGCGCGCAGACGGAAGAGGGAGAGATCGGTGGCGGAGGCCGCCTGGCCGGGCTTGGAAAAGGCCGCGACGAGGGGGATGGAGGCCGGCGGTGATGGATCCACGCGGAGGAGGCAGCGCGGTGTGGCCTTGCTCTTACGGTCTGACCTCGCTGCGGAGATGGTGCGGATGCGGTGGAGAGAGAGGGCGACGGGGAGTTGACGTAGGGGTTGGAGATGAGGCCGGTGAGGAGGCGGACGGGAAAGAGGACCGGGCCGCACAGGTGGCAGATCCGGCCTGGCCAGTGGTGGGCTGTAGAGGCGGCGTCGCTGAGGGAGGCGGGAGAGGCGGTGGTGTCGAGGGAGGCGGGCGGCGGTGGGAGGGAAAGGACGAGGTGGAAGGGTCACCGAGTGGAAGCGGCGGGGTCGAATCGAGAAGACGGAGGAGGAGTAGCTCCACGCGGGGCCATAGGGCGGAGGCGACGGGGTCCAGTGGCCGCCACCGCCGTCATCTCCGCCCGCCGCCCGCCGCGGAGGAGGCGGATCCAGTGGCGAGTGGGAGAGGCAGGGGCATGGAAGACATGAGCACCGGCGGCTGCATCGAGCGCAGGGGGCGAGGCGAGGGCGTGGAAGATGAAGGTGCTTCTGGATGGCTCCTGGGACCCACTCGTCAATGCGAGAAGAAATATGGAAGAGGAATACGGCAGTTGGGAGATGGTTAATAAAATATACGGTTGTTGAACGTGGAGGAAATATATAGAGGAACGGGAGTGTAGGAAAAATTGATTTGGAGGAAAGAATCTTGCTAACTGGACTGGAATATTCTTTTTAGAGGAAAAATTTGGAGGAATAGGAGTGCAGATAGTCTAAGAGCCACTCCTGCATACTCCTAAAATGCATTTAAAGCTCCTGGGATTGCTAGGTGGTGAAATTACACTTCGTCTGGAAGACCTTCCTCCGCGTTCGCCGCGTGTTGGGCCTCCAAGCTTCGGTAGTGCTCGGCCGCTTTCTCTGCTTGAAAAGAGATCACAAGATTCAGCCTTCGTTGAGAGGTGCGTGAACTTGCGGTGATTCAGCCAAGCGAGATATCGATTCACCGATGATCACAAGCAGGCTATACCTATTTCCATGCTGTTTCAGTGGCCAACGTGTAGCCACCTTTCGCCCAAAAGTCCTTCAGAACGCGGCCCGCCATGCGCTTCGCAACGGAGCTCACCTGGTGAAAAGCTTCAGCGGGTGGCATGTCGGCGGAGATGGCCGCGCTCAGACGTTGGCATCCCGCTTTCTCCAGGAATGATGTCATGGCGTGGCTAGTTTGGCGGAACCGCCGATTTAATCCGAACTAAGCACACCTGCCACCTCTGGCTTGCAGTGTGATTAGGCTGAACTAAACCCGGTCGTCCGTCAAGCTACTCAGAAGGGCACTCGATGCAACCATCACCCAGAGATGCCGACATCACACACGTTAAGCCCTCGAAAGAGCCACAACAATTACAACAACCCACCATTTCATACAAACATAGATTGATTTGTTTAAAAATATTTACTCAAAATGGGGTACAATCATACTGAAATAGAGTACCAAAATAATCTTGCAGCGGAAATAAAACATCGAGCCATGACATTGAGCCCACCACTGTCATTCTCGATCACGAAGTTCCTGAAATAAAAATATCAACAACGTAGGGATGAGTACGTGAGGTACTTGTAGGACTTACCCGTGGGCGGTTTCAGCCCGACACATTTGAGAGTATGCAAGGCTTTTTGTGGACTTGACTCTAACCCGCGCAAGCTTACTAGAAGTGAGTCCTTACTTTCAAGTATCATTTATTTTTTTAAAGTATAAGCCTCATTTGTTTCATTATAGTTATTATCATCATCCATAGCTCATATATATCATCATCCCAACACATATGTCATCATAAAGGAGCTTGCGGAAATGTAACATACAAGTACAAACATGTAATATAAAAAGCATGATTAAATGAACAAGATATTAAAGTTATTACTACGTTGCCCGTGTGCGATACTGGCATTCTCACACCTGGTGAGCATCAGCGATTCGAATCGATTTTTAATTTCTGGGAATAACTATCATGCCAGGGGTATATGCTTACTAGCCATCGCATTCCCACATATAGCCCCCATCTCCACTCGTCCCATCTCAAGTTCGATTCAATCCCGCCATTCCCCCGGGTTTTGCCCTCTCAGGAGCGATACCACGGCCGCACCGGGTCAGCCCTCCCTCGAGTACAAGCTCCCCCAGGCCTAACTCCCTCCAACAAGAATGGTAGGAACCTGTCTCTGTTCTTCGGATGGCACGAGTAAGACTTTCACCGGTCCATTATCCTGGATAAGCACTCTAGCAATATTATGCCGATCAGCAGGCGAACAGCGAATCAGGCCTTAAACGACTCGGGCGGAGTCCACCAAACCATCCTCATCATTTTTCATCGTAATATGCCCATATCTCCGCCCGGTCTCATCTTTTCATCACATCATATCATATTTCTCTCATATTAAATTTTTGTAAAACCTTTTGAGTCCTATCATCTCGCGAGTGAATATCTTCATTCGACTTCTACCGTCTAAGCATGGCTAAGCATAGACTTCGGCCTATCCATTCTAATTAGGGTATCAGGTATTTATGCAGGTGGGGTTTCAAACAACTCCTGAACGTAAATGCACAACCAAATAAAGGGTGGTGAGATTCCCTAGGTAGGTGTATATGCCTAAGGGGCCTACCTTTGTTGTTGATAACTTGAACAAACTAAACTAAAGTTAGTTTGCCGGGTTGTGGGGCTTTGCCCCAGGCAACCCCTTGATCACTTGGACAACTCCTCCGTCCAAACACGACTGATGGGCCCTCCAGGTCGTGAACGGGTCTTAGTTGGTCTTCTGGATCACCGTTGCTTGTTGTAGCTCCACGTTTTATCTTCTCCGATCACATATCTACAATAATCGTCACTATATGAATCATATGCACGATGCAGTGTATGGGAGGCATGATATAATGAAATGAGTGCAAACGAATGCAAATGAACGTGTATGGTGCCGGTGCGAAGTGAATAGTAGCATCCAGCAAGCAATTTGACCAACATTATCATATACAAAAATCGGCAAAACAATAAACTTAATTTGATAGCATTTCCATTTTTCCCTGTTTATTTGAACTCATTTTTAGATGCAATACAACAGCAATAATAAAATCACTAAAAATACTTTCTGGAACCTAAACTTAACCATTAAGCACCATGATTTTTCTCAGAATTTATTTTGTAAAATAAAGTCACTTTTTCCTATTATTCATTTTAACATGCAATTATTTGTCTATTTCAAAACAGCAACCAAAACTTACATGCAGACCTTGAAACTTTAAAAAATGGATTAAATATACAACATAGAGCATCTACAAATTTCAGTGGAAAATTTGGAGCAATTTTTATGTAGCAAGTATTTTCACTCATGTAAAATGCTCAAAATTCATGCATGAGGGCAAAACAGTAATTCATCAGTGTATGCTAGGGTTACCAAAAATCACACACAGCCTAAACAACACGATAAAGCTACTGTCCATGTTTCATAATTTTTGGAGTTCATCTACACCTATTTTGCTATTTCTTTTGTTTAAACTTACAAGCAACAAACCAAGGGCAAAATAGTCAATTCACAGATCTACATCATACCTAGCCTATAGATCTAGTAAATAGGAACACAATATAATAGATCTTGCATTTTTAGCATTTTTATTTGATTTACTGTGATTTTTCGAAGTTACACATAAAAAAAATGCAGTTTGACCTTAGATCTACACAGCCCAGGGACTTGTACGTAATTAACCCATAGATCCAGGGGCTAAAACACGAGATCCGCAAGACCTAGTGAACAGCGTGTGAGATGGAAACGTAAAAGTAGCAGAGTCCAGGGGCTAAATCGAAAAACTGGAAGGGTCTTCTTCTACCTCCCGACAGGGGCGACCTGCGCGCAGGGAGGGGGAAAATGGAGCTGCGCCGGCGCGTAGGGGTGCGGACTTGGAGCCGAGGAGCTCCGGGAAGGTGTTCCCAGCGATGGGCTACCGTTCCCCCTTGATTTCGACGCGTGGGGAGGCCCGAATCGACGAGGAACGCACCGTGAACCGGCGCTGTCCGCAGTGCACGTGCTTGGCGATGTTGGGCTCGATCTGTCGATGGAGACCGGGAGAGGCGCCCCAAAGGATCCCACGGGCTGCGCGGTGATGCCGCGAACCCAGCGGAGGCGGTCTGGTGGTGCGGGGAGAGGAGGAAACGGCGGCGCCGCGAGCTTCAAGCTCGAACAGCCATGGTGGCGACGATGGCACGCGTGGGGAGGGTGGAGGACGCTGCGATGTCCGGTAAGGAATGGCGCGTGACGTGGAGGAGTGCGCGATGCCGGGGCACGCAGCGGTTGGGGATAAGGGCAGGGCGGTGCAGATGGTGAGCGACGCGTGCCCATGGACGTGGCGAGCGAGCTCTGGCCGCTGCGGCGTCCACTCAGGTGGGGCCCGGTTGTCAGCGACACAGAGAACAAAGAAAAATTCCGAAACTAATAAAAGGTGGTTTGACTGCAGAGATACCCGTTTAAATTTCACATTTTTGAGAAACTTAGAGGCCGAATTTGAACAAAATCAAAATACAAGAAATGTTGTAAATTTGATATTCTACATCTTCATTATAAACTTCGATGACATGTTCTATAGGAATTTTGAGTCATAATTTGAATTCAATTTGCTGACAGTGTTTGACCAACTGAATCCTCCAACTTAAAAATTCCACAAGTCATATTTTTATGCATTTTCATGGTAAATGTTATATACCAATGTTGTTCAGTTGCTCAGGACCTACAACTTTGATATACAAAGTTTTGCAAGATAATGACTTTTGTTTCATAAAAATTTGAAATATCTATTCAGATCAAATTTGGACAGATTTCTCAGCTTTACAGAAAATGACCAAAAACTCTTTTCAAACCTTTATGCATGTCATGACACAAAATACCAAAGTTGTTCATTATGAAATTTTCTACAAGTTTGGTATGTATAGTTTTATCAAATTCACAACAGTATTAAAGTTACAGGGCAAATGCAAATGCAGTTGCAGAAAACCCGGGTTTAACTCGCTTCAAATGACTTAATCCACTCATGCCCCTAATATGAAATGTTCATATAATGATGCAATTAAGCTAATGATGCTAATGTAATACACTTGAGATGCCTGGGGCATCACAGCTAGCCAGCAGCGCGGTGAAATAGCCATAAGTACTTATGACTCCGCCCAGCCCCTGGCTTGTCTGCACCATCCACTCGTGAAAGCCATCCACACCGCCATCGTCGTTCACATAGGGCGCAGCTTCGGCCCCGTACTGTGCAATCAGGTCAGTTAGCGTGGCGGCGATGTTGGCGGCCTTGAGAGCGAAATCCTCCTTGTGCCTCTTTAGCTCCGCATGGAGGGCTTTGGTGTTCGCTCGCTCCATCTTCAAATCGGCTTTTACCTCCGTGAGCACCTCAATCCGCTTCTCTACTGCGGCCTCCGCCTCCTCAGCTCTCCTCTTCCAGGCAGCCAAGTCCTCCAGCAGCATTGTATTGTCCTCATTGAGATTCTCCTTCTCTTCCTAGGCTGAGGAAAGCGCGGTCTTGGCCTGGTACAGCTCCTGCTCGCGAGAGTTGTGCCTTCGCTCCATCCCGTGAGCTGCGAGAATGCTGCGAAGGGAATTCACCATCACGGCGTCCATAAGCTCGCCGTCGTCGGTATCGGCAAGCTCCTCCACATCTAGCGCTGCGAAGCTATTGCTCAGCTTCTGAAAGAACCTCTGCTCATCCAGATCCGGCAGCATGTGAATGTGGGACTCCATATTCCCGTAGATAACTCGGGCGCAGTTAGGCACGCCCAAGCCCTGGCACAGCGCCATCACTCGCTCCCTTTTGGAGCTCGAGGCTCCGTCCACCTTGTCCACAATGCTCGTGGAGTACGCGGCACTCGAGGAGCTAGGGCTTGTGCTGGAGCCCAAGCCATCTTGCGGCTCTCACTGCGATGAGCTCCCCTCCACGTCAACTGCGGTATCTTCCAGGGTCTTCTGATGCTTTTTGGGAACTTCGGCAACATCGGCCTCCGGCCCCACCGCTGCCTCCTTGGATTGCCCCTGGACCTTCGGGGATCTCTCCAGTGCGGTGGTACCCATCTGAGTGGCCTCTAGCTCCTCGTCAATCATATCAAAAACGTTCCCCACATACATCCCCCTCTTGGGGTCAAACGGCCGGTCCTTAAGCTACAGCAACGACAGCGTGGACTCCTTCTCTGCTATAGTCTGGGCCTTCGGTGAGGGCCCGGTCTCCTTCGCAGGCTCGTTCACGGGAAGAGCTAGCGCGACTTCCTTGCGGGCCAGTTCTTCGCGCGCGGAGCTCTACTCCGCTCCAGTCGCACCTTCGGTAATCAGGGCCTTAAGAATCCCTGAGACCTTCAGCTTCTTGGGTCTGCCCCCAACTCCTTTGGCAGGGTGGCACCCTTGCACTTTGTCGTGAGCTTCGTGGCAGGCCTTGGCCCTTCATCTGCCCTGGACTTCGGCTCTATCCGGGGCTCGTACTTGACATCCATCTCGTCCAGTACGCGATTCACGCGGAGCTTGTCGCCGAGAAAGCTGGCGAGGCTCTTGTGCTCTCGCATCGTGTAGCCGCCCACTATCTCGCAAGCGGTGGCCTCCACGTGCGCTACAATGCCAGCGTCGTCGAGTCTGGGGAATCTCTGCTCCTTGCTCAGCCCGAACGCTAGGTACCCTAAGCTTGCATGTGCAGGCCCGGAGAATTTCACCGAGTGCGGCCTCTAGCCCGGAGTCAGTGGACTTAATCCGGTGGTGCAGTATTCCTCTGTCAGGTCGCGGGTGCTCTCCGCGGCAGCCGCAAAAAGAAACACCCAGGTCACCTTCTTTGAAACCTTCATCAACTCGCTGTCTGGAGAGCAAATACCGGCGAAGTTTGTCATCTGGGAAACCAAGGGGTTGGCCTTCGACAGTTTCTTGACTGGCGCCGCGCAGACCTCCGTGTCGGTAGCCACTCGGTAGTAAAACCAGTAGTCCGTCCAATCATTCCACTTGTTCTTCTGAGCCATGACTAGCTTCACCTTCTTCTTCTTGCCCTTGCACGGGGTGAAACTGCAACTCCCATACTGAGCTTCGAATTCTTCTTCCGAGTCGGCGAATTAGCCTTCTTTGGCCGGCGGTGCAGCTCAAAGACTTGGGCGAAGGCGTCCACATTGGGTTCAACGCTCTGGCTTCGGCACGCCCACACGAACTGCGCAACCCCGGCGTAGCCGTTCAGAGTTAGATCGTGTGGCTCGATCTGATACCGCTTCAGCACGTTGCCAAGAAAAGGATGGCAAGGAAACCGGAGGCCGGCAACGAAGTAGAAGCGGAAGGCAACCATTTCGTATGGCTCCGGCTTCGGCGTCTCCTCCCTAGCCGGCAGCCGAGCGAAGCTCCTTCGCTCGAGGTAACCCGCCTCCGTCTGCACATCTAGCCCATTCTCACTCATGCGGCTGGGCCCGATGCGGGTGGTCAGCTCCAACTTCATCTTCTCCATGTTCCCAGCTGACTCAACCGAACCCTCCTCCGCCAGCGACATCTTCTCCGGGTTTGGTCAGGAGCTGTGTGTTATACTTGGATTTGTATTCAAAAAGTAGTTTAAAAATAATAATTGTATA
Organism: Paspalum vaginatum; assembly: GCA_030272315.1. NCBI lineage: Eukaryota > Viridiplantae > Streptophyta > Magnoliopsida > Poales > Poaceae > Paspalum > Paspalum vaginatum. The sequence goes on from CM059016.1 coordinate 2,660,028, forward strand.
TTTATTGATGATATATTATAAAATATATAAATAGTCAACTTCGTTTTAAGTACCATACTAAATATTTATATGCCTTATGTTACATGAAGGAGGGAGAATAGTGAACAGCAAAAAAACATCAAAGGGAACAGTATCTTCTTCTCCCTAAAAATATTATTATAATTGTTTTATTATGTTTTGGCAAACAACCATGATTTCATAATGGTAGCAATGAATGTTGAATGTCTCATGTCAAAATTTGCCTAATTCTCACGAAGAAGAGCACAATAAAAAATCACAAATAATCCTTTATTTGACGCTACGGTACCAGTTTTTTAAAACATGTGTAGGTGTAAATAGTCCCTTCAATTTCAAAATAATGGACAATTTGATTTGCGAGCAGTGAACATATTTAGTTTTAACCTAACATCTTTTTATAAATAATTTAATTCACATTTTAAAATTGGTATGACTAGATTCGTCCTCAATATATCATAGTTTTAAAATATTACACAATTCATATATTTTGAATTTATGTAATATTACTTATTGATGGTCAAAGTAGTGTCTTGGTGATCGTATCACACTACTACAGAAGTTAACTATAGGAACGGTGGAAGAGGCTTCTATAGCAGCGGATTTGGAAAATGTTGCTACTCGTGCGCACTTACGGTGAAACCAACGTAAGAGCGGTTGTTGAACCGCTCCTGTAAAGGCCACTACAGGAGCGGCTCATAATGTGCACCGCTCCTGCTAAGGCTGCTACAGGAACGGTTCGCGGTACCCACCACTCCTAGAAACCAAATCTTCTTGAGCGGTTTATAGGATACACCGTTCCTACAGAGAGATTAAAAAAACAAAAAAAAAAGGCGTCATGCCCTTGGCCGCAGCTGCCACGCCGCGCCCGATGCGCGTGCCTGCCCGCTGTCACGCGCAGCTAGCTGTGCGCCACCGCCGCTAGCCATGCGCCGCCTGGGCACCGCGCCGCCGCGCCCCTAGCCGCCGTTGCCCCACGCTGGGACGCCGTCTTGCTGCCGCCGCCGCCGCTCCAGCCGCCGCTGTTGCCGCCGCCGACGTGCCACTGCCGAGGTAGGCCGCTCCAGCCACTGCCGATGCGCCGATGCCGAGGGAGGCTGCTGCTGATGCTGGAACTCTTGCCGCTGCCGCTCACGCTTCCCTCACCTAGACTCCCCGTGACCAATCCCCGACCTCTTCCCCAAATCTTCAGATCTGCCTCCTTCTCCGGCTCCCACTTGCGCCGCGCATCCATAGCACACCACAAGCCTCTCCCAACCCCCGAATCCAGATCCGCCGCCACCGCCTCTGCCTCCTCCTTCTCTTCCTCCTCGTGCGGCATCCTCACCGCCGCGAGGACCAACAGGGCGCCGCATCGACCTCCACATCGGTAGCCACTCGGTAGTAAAACCAGTAGTCCACTTGTTCTTCTGATCCACGACTAGCTTCACCTTCTTCTTCTTGCCCTTGCACGGGGTGAAGAAAAGTATGGCAAGGAAACCGGAGGCCGGCAACGAAGTAGAAGCAGAAGGAAACCATTTCGTATGGCTCCGGCTTCGGCGTCTCCTCCCTAGCCGGCAACCGAGCGAAGCTCCTTCGCTCGAGGTAACCCGCCTCCGTCTGGCATCCAGCCCATTCTCACTCATGCGGCTGGGCCTGATGCGGGTGGTCGGCTCCAACTTCGTCTTCTCCATGTTCCCAGCTGACTCAACCGAAGCCTCCTCCGCCAGCGACATCTTCTCCAGGTTTGGTCAGGAGCTGGGTTTTGTCGAGGTGCACTCAAGCGGGGCTCCGGCGTGCGTGGTCGTTCGAGCGATCGCTGAGCAGGTCTAGAAGACCAGAGCGCGGGGAGGCTGTAGGCAGGACAGTGAAAATGGGAGCGGTGGGGTAAAAGTGAAAAGGGGGGCTCGGGGGACCCTTTATATAGTCACCGCACGGCGTCTCGGTTACCGTGCCACCAGCTCGTTTCTTGGCACTCCCATGGGTCGACGGCCCTGATGAGGACACCTGTCTCAACCACCACCATTGGACCAAAGCGCGGGACGGCGTCGGGGATTGTGTTCCATCTAAAGTTTCGTCGTTACCGACCCGCCGGAGGTGGTTCGAGCTACGAGGGGCTTCTATTGGGGACACAATCCCCGAAGCCCCCGCGGCTGTCGAAGATGCACCAAAGTCGCAGGATCAATCCACTGCGCGTGCAAAAGCCGAAGGTGAGGATCGGAATCAGCCGAAGGCCGAAGATCAAGCGAAGGACGGAGGTTAGGCGGTGCCCGAAGGTTAAGTAAAGACCGAAGGTCAAGCGCAGGCCGAAGGTCAAGCGAAGGAGGGAGGTCAGGCGATGCCGGAAGGTCAAGTAAATCTCGGAGGTCAGGCACAAGCCGGAGGTCAAGCGAAGCTCGAGGCTCATGCGGAGGTCAAGGGACAAGCGAAGCCTGAAGGCCAAGCGGGAGCCAAAGCCCAGCGCGGTGGTCGGGAATCAGGCGACGGCCAAAGGCCAGATGAAGGTTCCAGTGGGTCCCGTAGGGATGGCTAAGAATGAGTTGTAAAGTGGTTTGTAGATGTACGATTTGCCCTCGAATATTCGACGAATATAGTGGTTGACGAGGGCAAATCGGTCCATATACCTGGTGTCGGTTCATCTCCCTATAAAAAGGGGCGTCCTGTACCTAAAAAGGGGTTCCAAAATTCTAAGTAAAGTAGCTTTCTAAAGGTGCTTTTTGCATAATTCCCTTTGTCCATTGAGCTTTTCATTTTAGCCTTCGTTTATTGTCCGGGAGTCGAGGAATCGAGTCCCAACAGCAGTTACTCGACAAAAGCTAAGTCACCTTACTGTACTAATCATGCGTGGAGCAGGTGATCGGCGCGATGGGGAAAATGGCAAAGCGTACGTGTGAAACTGGCCAGCCTCCTTGTCCACGATCGACATGCATACGACCGATCGAGTGGAGCAACTCAATCACTGGGCTTCTAATTAATCTCTCTCGTCTTCGACAGTTCCGTAAGCTGCTAGTGCTGTGCTATCGACGACCACTGTATTATTCATCGAACCAACCGGGTAGCTCGCTGGCATCCCGATCCGTGAACAGGGAAACAAACAAAGAGTATGTATCAATGTAGTCAGTGCCAAGTTGCTAGACAGGTCTGTACCGTAGCTAGCTACACTAACACTAGCTGCGAAGGATCCTGCAACTGGACGTGATGGAAAATGACACATCCTGCTGCAACTGGTACGTAGCTAGTCCGGGCAAACGGTTGAATGAGGCTTATGTTCTTTTGGGCAGTTGCAGCATGTCGAAAAACGTGGCTCTCTATCTAAACTCCGTGTGTTTTAATTTTTAAATCGGTCAGATCACCGTTTTACCATTTGCTTCTGCCGTCTATCCACCCAAAAGAACACGCCCCGAAGCGACTCGATGGCTGGGCCACCACATCCAACAATAGCATATCGCTATCCGCAGTTACATAAACATACTCTAAAATTCACTACGAGGCCATTCTGGTTTCCCAAGTGCCACAAAAGATAGGGGGGATTGAAACTATAGTTGAAACAGGCACCGTATGGTTTCATTCGGTAAAGATAGAGGGTCGTATGTTTCTGATTTTTATAAAAATTCTAGAATTTATCTTTTTTCCTAATGCTTCTCACAAGGATTAATGTGGAGTGTTCAAAAGGAGTATCTAATTACTAATAGTAAGATACAAAGATAGGTAGTTACATGCAAATTTAAATTATTACATAGCTTAGCTATTATAATGAAAAAATATAGATAACTTAGATTTTAGTAGGGAATTGTATTAAATTACTTCATAATACTATTTTAAGTACTAATATATGTCACACCCGATTTTAGGAAGAAACCAAGTGCTAACCATGTATGTGCCATGATCAGTTCAACCACATACACAGCATAAACATAAGTAATGTCACAACCAGTACTTTAACATAAGAGCATAACGAGTTATTACAGACCATAAAAGTCTTTAACAAAACGAGTATGTCAACGAACGAATAAATCTAAACAACAGCGGAAGACAACCATGCTCCACACGCGACTGATGGGTGGCACACCAGCCTAGAACTCGTCGTAGTCTTAAAACTCCCGATTAGCATCACCACCACTGCCTTCTAGATCTGAGGAGCGGTTGCAATAGAAGCAACGTAATATAAAACAAAGTAAGAGTGAGTACATACCGTACCCAGCAAGTATTCCATTTAAGATAAAAGTGGACTGGCTTTACAGTGGACAGGCATGGTAATTGCTTTTAGTTGGTCAAGTTTTATTGCTAGCAACTATTAGCGTAACCCATTCCATAACTGAAATAACATAAATAAAATATCTGAAAATAAACCACCATCCTTCCATTATCATCCCATGATCATACCATCGTCACCATCATTCCATGAGTCATTTTCCTTTCGAAAAAACTCTAATCTATGAGAGTCCAGGCTGCTCTTAACCGTGAGCATGGCTGATATATTAGTTTTATAACACTCTCGAGAGGTTGTACACTTTACCCACAAGCCCATATGCCAAGAGGTGGCCAAACCCCATTATTCATTACCTTAGATGAATCGGAAGGGTTTCATTATAAGACCTTTACAAAGAATCCCTATAGTTGTGGCCTACCCGTTACAGGATACTCCAGTCACCTAAAGATATGAGAGTTCCATTCCAAAGGGTGACTAACAAAATATCAAATAAACCAAACTGCACCACCTTGGCAAAGGGCAAAGTCCCATATCCCCCAGAACCCCTCATACGCCATATTTCAGGGAAGCGGGCCAAAACTCTAGTTCATCTAATTAATCAGTCAAGGATGTCCCATTGCATCCTTTGTGGTTGTACTGTTTTCTTGGGTGGTCACTCGGCGAACCCATCCTTAGGGTGAAGCACTCGAGCAAACCAACAAAAACATGCTCAATTCCCCAGGTTGCTAAATAACCAACTTTTACCATCATTGCCTCATTAATTAGTAAAAATTAGCAACATAAGTAAAGTTTGTTGAGCGGTAGCGTTAATTCTACAACATCACAGCCCTCCCAAGGTTCATAGACATGTAAAAGTATATCTGGCTAGTCATCCTTAATAGGAGCATCCAAATTAGGCTCTAGATCACGCAATTAAATGAAATAGGACATAGGTCAAACAATACATGCCTTCTTCAACAAAAACATGCTCAGGGGCTTCCCAAGCTTGATTTTCCGCAAACACGGGCGGATCGTCGGCTACACGTTACACACATACAAGCAATAAGTACAAAGCAAGTAAAACAGTACAGCAATCATCATAAACAGAGACTAAAAAGGATTTAGAATTAATCTATACATTATCACGATTTCGTAGGTTCAAGAATCGCTCAAATCGGAGGTAAAACATGAAAGATATACTTAAAACAAGATTAAAGGCTTAAAATAAAGAAAATTTGAATCTACAAGGGCTAAACTGCGAAAACTGGGACCTAGATGCAAGAGATCTGGACGGTGGGTTGATTTAAGAAAAGTTCAGGGGCTCTTTTGCAAAGTCATAGGCGTTGACCGGGTCCCGATCCACTACGGCCGTTTGATCTGGATCAGACGGCTCTGTTTAGATCGGGGGGAGAGAGGCAGGGGACGGCGGCGAGTCTTGCTGGCACCGTCCGCTGAGCACGGCGGAGGGTTGCCGGAGGCACGCCGGTCCGTAGCCCCGGTGAGCTAGGGTGAGCAGGATGGTGTGCGCGAGCGAGCAGGGAAAGTGGTGAAGCAGGTGGTGCAGTCGCAGTGGCGGCGTATCGGCTGGCGGCGGCTACTGATGGGGCGGAGCAACGGAGAAAGAACGACGAGCAATTGCCGGCGATGCGAGGCGCTATCAAGGGTGGGGAAGGGCCGAGAAGGTTCCTCACCTCAAGAATAAGCTTCGGGTACAAATGAATTCGACGGAGACGCGGCGACGGTGATCGGCGACTCCTGCGCGAACCGGCGGCGCAGTGAGTCAACTCCGGCGTGACAAAGCGAAACAGGGATCGGGATTAGGCGTTTAGATGTCCCACCTTGCGGCGAATCTCACGGGCTAACCCTCGTCGAAGGCGGTGGCTTGTAGATGCGGAAATCGGCGGCGAACTCGGCGTGAGCTTTTGGTGGGCACGAACGTCGGGGTCGGTGCCTTAAATAGGGGCAGAGCTCCGAAGCTTGCGGAGGGGGCTAGGAAGGGCAGTGCAGCGCGAGAGTCCAGCTCGGACTCGCGTCCGTGTCGCGCACGGTGAGTGCAGGCAGGGGAGAAAAAGGAAGGCGCGGGCAGGGGGATGACAAGTGGCCCCCGCGCGTCAGTGAGGGAGTGAGAAGAGTGCGAGCTGGGCCGCTGTTGGGTTGCTCGGCGCAGGTGGGCTGCTGCTGCTGCGCTGGTTGGACTGCTTCTAAGAGAAAAAGAGAGCGGGCTGCTTCCCCACTCGGGCCAAAAGTGAAGAAGAAAGAGAAAAGGAAAAGGAGAACCTTCCCAAATATTTGGAAGAGACCAAAGTAGATTTGAGGAATTTAAATGAATTTTGAATTTCAAATTAAACCACCGCAAATCACTCAATAAAAATATGCAGCAGCATGTATGCATTCAAACAAGTTATTGCCTATGATTCATTTTACTTGATTACTTTAGAAAACAAATAAATAAATATATTGTCATGCAATAAACACATAATTACTATAGAATTAATTTATTTATGAAGAAATTTGTATAGTTGAAAATCAGGGTGTTACAATATATAAGTCCCCTAATTGAGAGTTAGTTAGTGTATTGTATTGTTTTGGTGTTTCCACTTGACATGTATGACTATTCTTACGTGGGTAACACTGCAGTACAGAACAGAAAAATAGTCATGGATGAGAGCGCTTCTCTGACGATATAAGCGACGACTCGGAAGTCTTCCTAGTCGCAAACGGACGTGCATGAAAGCGCAGCTCTGAAAATATATAAGCGATGACTTGGAAGTCTTCGTGCTCGCAAACGTCCATGCATGGATTGAGCGCAGCAAATGATGTAGTTATCACTCACCATAGAGAGTGATGGGAGAGAGCACAGGCGCAAGAAACAAATTTAGGATGCTCTATCAAAGTACGAAAATACTACTATTTATGTATTTTCTTGCTTGTTGGGACAGAGACCTATATATATTTCTACATGAATATCGTAATTTGTGTCCCATCCATGCTAAATGTAAGTTAGGAATTTCTAAAATAGTTGAAGAGAAAAAGTTATGAAAGATGAATTATAATAGTTCCCAACCCATGCACGCTCACGGGCTATAATATATAGATTATTGCATACTAGTATGCCAATCCTGTGCAAAGCACCAGCTTAAATGTTAGCAATTTATATATGAATTACTATTAGTCAATATGTCTCATATAGTCATATGTTCATACTCTATAAACATATTTTTTTAGTTTATCTAGTATAACAGACTCTAGCTGATTAATATTTATATTTTATGATTTCAAAGTGCTAATTTAAAAGTGAATTTAGGAGATTACTCTAAATTAACTTTCACAATGTCACAATAGATAATTAATATATAAATTTAGGGGATAATTTAATACATGTCTTATAATGAGATGGAGAGTAATTTATGTGCAAATTTAGGAGTTACTTTAATTCATCTTTCACATTTACATGGTGGGTAATTTATATATAAATTTAGGAGGTTACTATACTTCATCTTTTGCGTAATTTTTATGTAAATTTAGTGGATACTTTAATTGATCTTTTCATAATGGTATGGTGGGTGTATTTTTAAAGATATAATGGATATCCCATCTTTTTAATGGGATCCGAAGATGTTCAAAATCGCTTGCTGACCGTAGAACAGCTTCCCGGCCCAACGACAGGGAGTAGACACGTAGTAGTGATGTTGTGATGACACTATATGGTATATGCACGCGTCCGTGACATCATGATAACAAGTTTGGTTTACTGATTTACATCTCTTAGTTTGTATGTAAAGAATATCTTAACACGTCTCTTTGTTAATAATCTCAGTCCCCTTGGTATGCTTGGAAACAAGATACTTAGTATAGGTACGTACAACCATCATGATCGAAAGGAGCCATTAAGAAAGTATTAGTTCGTCCCTCCACACATGCAAGGTTAATACCAGTTGTCCAGTTGGTTCAAAACAATAAATAGTGTGACAAAAATTGCTTTTTTATAATCATGGTTAATCGATTATATTACATCAAACCATGAGTATTTGTCATTTTTGGTTTCTGTTATCTCATGGGTGACGCGACACTGTGCAGTCCGTCTTTCATCAGCTTCATGTCTTTCGGTTACACGCAATTACCTATGGCTACCTGAAGTCGCTAGTCGTGCTGGGCAGTGGCGGGCCCAGGATTTTCAACTTGGGTATTCGAAATTTGAAGAGGCTATTTTTTCTACTATCTAAAACCTACTATTTGGTATATGTAAATACCCTGCAATGCTAATTGCATAGTATATATTGGTGGTAATCAAATATATCACATAATAGAGCAACATTCAATATATTCATGCAACTGATAAAAATTCAAGATTATTGAACATATAGAGGCACTAATTTTCATCATAGCAATGTGGCAACATATGAAATGTTTAGAGGCAGAAGAAAAGAGAATAAAATGACAGGAAAGTTTACAGATTATAGAATAACTTTCCGATCCTTAATTTTCTGAAAATGAGTGACGATTCCCCATCCTTAACTTGCAAGAAAAATTCCCTTCCAATGAAAGTAACCAAAGAATCATTCAATTTCTTCTCTTTAGCTCTCCGCTGCCACCTAGGGTTAGCAGCACAAAACAGGTCTGGGTGTGCTGCTTCACGAGTTTGTGGCTACGGTCCTGGCGTGCAGCGTGCTGCGAGAAGGTGGGCTGGTGGGGTGGGCCGTGGGGATGGAGATCGGTGTTAAAGGCCCAGGAAGACAGCTATTGTGGGCTAAATACAATATTTTCTATGTTTTCTTATACTATTATTCACATATGTATTATATGTACTATATATACATAATTTTTTTCTTAAAAATCTTGGGTATTCAACTGAATACCCATGAATCTATACTGGGCCCGCCCATGGTTCTGTCTGATTTCTGGGCGGTGATGATGCTGTACATCTCGCCATCCGACGATGCCCGGTCACACCTGGAAGTTCTTGCAAAAGGAGGGGAGTTCATCACGCACATCTGGGCGCTGCTCACGCACGCTGGTGTGCTGAAGCGGAACAGAGACCCTACACCACCACAGGGTATTGTCTGATGACCTCTCCAACCAGTGCAAACGCAGCAGTCCTGGCTATCTACCTAGTGCTTGTGAAATTTTATGAATATCATTGTATGGTGTCATGTTGGGACAGGCCTACGTGTAGCTATGTGTGGTGCAAAACTCTTTGTTTCCAATCCAGGGTAATGGCAAGTTAGCAAGGTTTCAATTAGTCCAAGGGGATTAAGTAAGAAACATAAAGTTTGCTTATGATTACACTGTAATAGTCTGCAAAGCCTTGAAGCTGTAATTCCGGTCACTATATCCTTTGTTAAACCGGTGATGCTATATTGCTATACATTGATGGATGTATCTTCTAATGGTTTCACATGCGGTTCAGATAACTGTAACAGTAAAAAGGGAAAAAAGTAATTGTAATTCTTGGTTGGGATAATGATGACACTTTTGTGTTTTATACATGGAATCATTCCCGTAATAAATTTATTTTAAATTTAAAGCTCCATTATTGGACGACGGTAAAGATTTTTGTTTGGTAACTGCAATGATAGCTAATTTTCGCAATAGATAATTAACCTAGCAAAAAGGAATTGTTATGGAAATCAAAAGTGTTGTTTCTGTAATCACAACGAAACATCTTTATTTTATTGCAAGTATACTACTATTATTTTGGAATTGTGTATGTAGCATACGTTGTTAATCCCTCCTAGATCCGTTACCCATATGCTTGACAGTTAGTTAATGGACATACCAAAGTAGGAAAGAAAAATGATCTTTTTTGGCGTTTAGTTCCTGCTTTTATTTGGAGGATTTAGTCTATGTGTAATGACATTGTTTTTATACAACAATGCTATATCACCTTTATTATAAAGACTACATACAAAGGAACATATTAGCTGTGTGTTATGTCACTATATTGCAGTGTGAAAACACAAGCGAGATCTCCAAGCATGAATGGAGAAGCAGTAGTAGACTTGGCTTGTGATTTTAACTTTATTGTGTTCTCAGTTCTGTTTTCTGATGATGAGCGCATATTATCTGAAGTTTTGTGTGGTCGCAGAGTCAGAAACATTTCTTGTTTTTAAAGAAATATCAGCATGCACCACGTGTCAAATCAAACGAAGACATGACATCTTGTTTGTCTGGCTCGCTGGCACTTGTCCGATGTCCGGCAGGCTAGGGATTCTGCATGCGTCAACAGACAAGTGGTGAGTGAATGCTCATATCCATATATTCTCGGAAAAGGCAGACTGGCCTAATACTTGACTGGCTGGTCAAGAACAAGCAAGAGTCACAGTCTGGGCTCCACCGTATTCATAATTAACGGCATTCATACTTGATCAGGCCATCAAAAGGAAGCGAACCAGTTGCTCAAGAATCTAAAGACGCTAGCTGGACAAAAGGTGCACCTTGCTAATGAGGGCACTAGGCTTGCAAGGCAGCTGGTGCTGGACACACATAGAAGAGCCGGCTTTAATTTGCGGCGTGGAAGGTCCTCTCTGAATTTTTGGCGGAGATACCTGGGTAGCTCTTGCCAAAGGAGCGAGTGGAGTTCATCGCTCCACTTTGGGCGCTGCAACTGCAAATGCATGCCGGCATGCTGGAGCGACCACCCGCTGGGCCAAATTAAGGATATTGTCTGATTGATCTCTCCAACTACTGCACACGCACCCCCCGACGACCGGTCCTGCTAGTGCGACTGCTCGGTTGGAGCTGGTTGAAACTCAGAGTGTTTTGCATGTGTCGTCGTGTCTCATGGAATAAATAATTTACAGATGAGGCGGCTGAGGGAAACTGTCGTCGTCGTTCTTCTGGGTTGCTACTTGCTAGGCGATACGATGATCTGGTGTGCGCTCTGGCCCTAGACGTACAGGAGCAGTTAGGAGACCAGTCGGAGCACAGGGGAGTCTTGGGTCTTGCTTGGGCGTGTACTTCTCAGGCGTTCGTCAGTTTAATTTGCCACTAGGAAAGCGTCAAGCATGCATGCGCAAGCCTAAGGTCACTACTACTTGCGATCTGGTCCCATCCCATGTGTGTGCGTGCGTGCGTCACAACGATATATATAGTGTCCTGGTTTTGGTAGTGCACTAGTGCTGTGTCCGTGATCATGGCCTTGGTGTCCGGTGAGGAACGCAGGCACGAGCCGTTGCTCGGCCGCGCGCGGCGATGTGACGATGAGCGAGGGTGGTCTGTGCTTGGTAAAGCTAAAGCCGTGGTCGGGTAAAATGCTGAAGCCGCGACGAGGTTCTGGTTCTGGGCAACGCGTGCTCGCAGTCGCAGGTGACCGCGTGCTTAGAAGGTCGATGCACGTGCGTGCGGCTCGCGAGAGCGCGACCGCCTCCTCGTCATGGCCGTGCGGCAGCAAGGGTGCGTGCGTAGCAAGGACAAGGGTTGTCAAGGTGTTGCTCGGTGGCCGGCATGGCGCGCGAAGCAAGGAGGCTGTGGCCGCGTCTGCGTGAGACCTCGTCCACGTCCACGTGGAGGAGATTAAGAACATGGAGGGGGGTGCTTCTTGGGGGGGTCGTCTGTCATTGATAGAGAGGGGAGCTGCAGCCTTTTGTTTAATAATAGTATATATACTCCTTCCGTGCATATTTATTGTCGGCTAGTTTATTTTTAAACAAATAAATTTTGACCAAATAAAAAACGGAGGGAATACATGTAGTTACCTATATTATTATTTGGTTTGAGTTTAATTTGAATGGAATGGTTCATTAGATTGGGGTTTAATTTGGGTTTTCTATTTATATGTAGCACTTATAAATGCTTAGACTAATATTTGCTTGGAATTTGAATACACGATCAAATGCCAAACGTAACACTCACGCAAACTATATATACTACTCCATCAACCTGCGCCCTCATATGGGTTAGTGTTTTAGGTGGTATATATATTAAAAGTTGATATATATTTAATCCTTAGTAATATTAGAGTTGATTATTTTAATTCATCTTCGTAATGACCTATAAATACTTATCAGTCTCCATTATTGATTATAAAAGAGCACCATGCCTACTTTAAAACTCCAAAATCACCTTTTTTTTATCAGTAAAAATAATATCTATTATTGATAATTTGTCTTCAAGTTATATCTGGAAAGATTTCTTTATTTTAAATTGTCAACATATATAAGACATATATATACTCAAAATAATGCATCAAAAAGTAAAATTTGGAAAACAAAATGCATTATTTAAGACAAATAAAATAAAAACAACAAAAGGCAAATTAAATAAAGATAATTTAACAATATCAATTTCAAACAAAAACAAAATTTTAAATAAAAACACTAGCCACCCGCGCTATTTGCGCAGGCCATCTTGCTAGTTAATTTGAAGGGGGGAGTCTCTTGGAGAGCCCTCTAAGGTCTTATGTACCTATATATAGAGAGACAAAAATATAGTTCATACTTCATAGTGGTGGTGGTTGTGCATTGCATTGCATTGTTGACCCAGCAGGCACAGGGGATAATCTGTACAAGTATATCGATCGTTGGTGCCTCAGCTCCATCGTACGTCGCGCTTTGCCCATGCACCTTGTAATCCCAACTAACGGTAAGCGTGCATCCAATCTACGAGTATCTGTCGTACTCTAGTTTAATTTTGAACTAAAATATGACAAATAAAAAATAGAAAAAGAATATATTTATGCTTTAAATATAGTACAATTCCGTCGTACTTGTACAAATTCCGGCTGGTCTAAACTAGAGAAAAAGACAAGCACAGTAACCACGTATGTACTGTATTAGCTGTGGCTAGCGGCTCCCTGTCCATTTCCCTCGTCCACTGTTCCTGCACTGTTTATCTACCGTAGACAAAAAAATAATAATTAGAATAGTGTATAGGGACGTAGGATGGAGAAGTTGCTAATTCAGTCTTACTGTAATTGCTAGTTTCCTACTAAAAGTGGAGCTGATTATTTTGCGACCGGTCTCCAACAATCCACGTGCAGATGTTCCCCACACAGGCGTCCTTTGTTTGACTGTTCCGCGCGCAAGTGGGTAGGCAAAATCACGTTTCTGCTTTTTTTTTTCCGTGAAAAGTGCCAGCTACTTCTCACGCACTCCCTGATTTGTTTTTTTCCGCTGTCTACGTACCACCTGTGGTATATCAAATAGCTAGTTTTCTTTTTCCATAAATTTTATCATTTGAAAAGTTATAAAGTTATGCACTTAATTAATAGTCACAACTAGTCATACCTTTTTATATAACTCTCGAAACATATCTTTTCTAGAAAAAGGTTATCATAATTTTTTGATATAACTTTTATATAACTCTCGAAACATTTTTTTTCTAGGCAAGTTATGATAAATTTTTATCATAACTTTTCTGATATAAGTTTTCGCTCTTCAATAACTTTGAAACTTATTTTATCAAAAAAAAGTTAAAAACTTATATAGATAACTTATTATAGTAATTTAAGATCATAATGTTTTGGTACAACTTATCATAATAACTTATGATCATAATGTTTATCATAATAACTTATATAGATAACATATTGTTTACTGTCCTTCGACGTCTTAAAAGCATATACACATAACTTATTCATATAATTTTTAAGATATAAGTTTCTATTCTCCAATGTATTCAAAATACATGCACAACGTTTATCTAGTGCAAAATTATATGTAAAATGTTTATGTTGAAATATATGAAATAAGAAGCAATTATTTATTGCATATATAATTGACAATAGGTAGATCATTTGAGAAAGAAATAAAAAATAAAAAGGAGAAAAAGGAAACATGGGATGCATATGCGGAATTGGAATTGAAAAGAAAAGTGGGCGTCTGGAAGAAAAAAAGAAGAAAATGGGCAGAGTATACTGGACAACAGGGCACAACCGTTCGCTCGGGGCAAGCGATCGCTGAGAAAGATCTGAGTAAAAATATATATCATAATAACCTCTTTGATATAAATTATAAGAACAAAATTATGACAAAAGTTATGCACATAAGATCTAAGATAATAATTTATCCGATATAACTTATGATCATAACACAAGAACTTTCACATAAATAACTTATGTCCACAACTTTTGTGCATTTCATTTTTTGGAACAAAACTTATGATCATAAGTTATAAAATCACTTATGATAATAACTTATGCTAATAAGTTTATATGTATAGGTTCAACAATAATATAGCTTATGCAGGTAACTTAGGAAAATAACTTTTCGATATAACATCAGACACATATTTATAGGAGCCAAACAGCCTCTATATGATTTTCTTACACATTTATAGTTTCCTCCCTTTGCAACGCACCTATTTGTGTCCTCAATACTCGCTCCATCTAGTAAATGATATTTTAAGATTTAAACTATTCCCTCCATTATTTTTTATTTGACGCTTCGTAGTTTAAAAACGAACTGGCCGGCTATAAATTTTCGAACATAGAGGTAGTATTTTGAAAAACATCTAAAGTTATCAACAAAAAAAAGGGACTTAACCCATCAGTAAGAGATCCCCGCTTGCATACACAAGATAAGGAAAGGATGTAAGGATTGATATAACTGCGAATTACCTGTGCATCCATCTTTGATATAAGGATTGCCTTGGTATCCCTTGGAACAGTAGCAAAGGTACCCCTGTGTCACGCTGAGTCAGTAGCTGTTGGTGCTGGCACAGGCGGGGGCTGTAGGTTTCCCACCTGCCTCTCGACTGGGCTGGCAAGACGACCCATCGTAGTTTTGGATGGCCCAGTCAAGAACCATGGGGATTGTCCTGTCTTCAACCCGGTTGATATAGCTTTCGTTTCCTTTACCACTCAGGTCTTGCCCTTGAAGTTGTACCTATATATATACTAGTAAAAATGCACGTGCATTCCACACGTGGATAAATAAATATGCCCCCTTTAGTATCAAAATTATAGACGTTTCAGAAAGTGACACTACTACAAAAGTGCACTGCAGCAACGTCCCCCTATTCACATTAGGAACGGCTCCAATAACGAGCTGCTCCTGTTGTGTACAGGGCAGGTCCCACCATATCAACCGCTCCTGCTGCTGTAAGCTCAGCAGGAGCGGTGGGTGGCACCAGCCGCTTCTAAAAATAGCAGGAGCGGCAGGTGCGGTGTACCGCTCGTACTGAGGGCAGTTAGCAGGAGCGGTTGGTTCCGAACACCGCCTCTAGATTTTTAGAAGCGGTTTATAACGTAACCCGCTCCTAATGCAGGAACGGTTGAAAGGGTGCGCTGATCCTAAATTTTTTTCACCGCTTCCATTGTTGGCGCGCAAGTCAAAATGTTCCTTCCCTCCTTTTATTTACCCACGGGCATCTCTCCTCTCTCAGCCAGCTCTTCTCCTCCATCCCTTCTGCATCTCCCTCTCTCCCCACGCGCAGGTGGGACGACGACAGCCTGAGCGACGACACGGCAGGCGGCGCAGCGGGGCCATGCTGCGTGGCGGCGGCGCGGAGGCGGCGGCGCTCTGCTGGTCCTCGCAGCGGTGAGGATGCCGCATGAGGAAGAAGAGAAGGAGGAGGCAGAGGCGGTGGCGGCTGCGGTGGCGGATCTGGATTCGGGGGCTGGGAGAGGCTTGTGGTGTGCTGTGGAGGCGCGGTGCGAGTGGGAGCTGGAGAAGGAGGTGGATCTGAAGATTTGGGGAAGAGGTCGGGGATTGGTCGTGGGGAGTCTAGGTGGGGGAAGCATGAGCGGCAGCGGCAGGAGTTCCAGCATCGGCAGTGGCTGGAGTGGCGGCGGTGGCTGCGACAGCGGCTGGAGCGGCGGCGGTGGCAGCGCAACGACAGCCCTGTGTGGGGCAACGGCGGCTAGGGCCACGGCGGCTCGGTGCCTAGGCCCTTCCCCACCCTCAATAGCGCCTCGCATCGCCGACTTTTGCTCGCCGTTCTTTCTCCGTTGCTCCGCCCAGTTGCTAGCCGCCGCCGGCCGATGCGCTGCCACTGTGACCGCACCACCCGCTTCACCACTTTCCCTGCTCTCTCGCGCACCCCATCCTGCTCACCCTAGCCCACCGGGGCCGCCGACCAGCGTGCCTCCGCCGACCCTCTGCCACGCTCAGCGCGCGGTGCCGGCAAGACCCGTCGCCGTCCCCTGCCTCTCTCTCCCCGATCTAGACGGAGCTGTCCGATCCAGATCAAACGGCCGCAGTGGATCGCATCCCGGTCAATACCGGTCAGCGCCGGCAGCTTTGCAAAAGAGCCCCTGAACTTTCCGTAAATCAACCCACCGTCCAGATCTCTTGCATCTAGGTCCTGGATTTCGCAGTTCAGCCCTTGTAGATTCAAATTTTCTTTATTTTAAGCCTTTATTCTTGTTTTAAGTATATCTTTCATGTTTTAACTCCAATTTCAGTGATTCTTGAACCTACGGAATCGTGATAATGCATAGATTAATTCTAAATCCTTTTTAGTCTCTGTTTATGATGATTGGTGTACTGTTTTAGTTGCTTTGTACCTATTGCTTGTATGTGTGTAACGTGTAGCCGACGATCTGCCCGTGTTTGCAGAAAATCAAGCTTGGGAAGCCCCTGAGCATGTTTTTGTTGAAGAAAGCAAGTATTGTTTGACCTATGTCCTATTTCATTTAATTCCGTGATCTAGAGCCTAATTTGGATGCTCCTATTAAGGATGACTAGCCAGATATACTTTTACATGTCTATGAACCTTGGGAGGGCTGTGATGTTGTAGAATTAACGCTACCGCTCAACAAACTTTACTTATGTTGCTAATTTTTACTAATTAATGAGGCAATGATGGTAAAAGTTGGTTATTTAGCAACCTGGGGAATTGAGCATGTTTTTGTTGGTTTGCTCGAGTGCTTCACCCTAAGGATGGGTTCGCCGAGTGACCACCCAAGAAAACAGTACAACCACAAAGGATGCAATGGGACATCCTTGACTGATTAATTAGATGAACTAGAGTTTTGGCCCGCTTCCCTGAAATATGGCGTATGAGGGGTTCTGGGGGATATGGGACTTTGCCCTTTGCCAAGGTGGTGCAGTTTGGTTTATTTGATATTTTGTTAGTCACCCTTTGGAATGGAACTCTCATATCTTTAGGTGACTGGAGTATCCTGTAACGGGTAGGCCACAACTATAGGGATTCTTTGTAAAGGTCTTATAATGAAACCCTTCCGATTCATCTAAGGTAATGAATAATGGGGTTTGGCCACCTCTTGGCATATGGGCTTGTGGGTAAAGTGTACAACCTCTCGAGAGTGTTATAAAACTAATATATCAGCCATGCTCACGGTTAAGAGCAGCCTGGACTCTCATAGATTAGAGTTTTTTCGAAAGGAAAATGACTCATGGAATGATGGTGACGATGGTATGATCATGGGATGATAATGGAAGGATGGTGGTTTATTTTCAGATATTTTATTTATGTTATTTCAGTTATGGAATGGGTTACGCTAATAGTTGCTAGCAATAAAACTTGACCAACTAAAAGCAATTACCATGCCTGTCCACTGTAAAGCCAGTCCACTTTTATCTTAAATGGAATACTTGCTGGGTACGGTATGTACTCACTCTTACTTTGTTTTATATTACGTTGCTTCTATTGCAACCGCTCCTCAGATCTAGAAGGCAGTGGTGGTGATGCTAATCGGGAGTTTTAAGACTACGACGAGTTCTAGGCTGGTGTGCCACCCATCAGTCGCGTGTGGAGCATGGTTGTCTTCCGCTGTTGTTTAGATTTATTCGTTCGTTGACATACTCGTTTTGTTAAAGACTTTTATGGTCTGTAATAACTCGTTATGCTCTTATGTTAAAGTACTGGTTGTGACATTACTTATGTTTATGCTGTGTATGTGGTTGAACTGATCATGGCACATACATGGTTAGCACTTGGTTTCTTCCTAAAATCGGGTGTGACATATATTAGTACTTAAAATAGTATTATGAAGTAATTTAATACAATTCCCTACTAAAATCTAAGTTATCTATATTTTTTCATTATAATAGCTAAGCTATGTAATAATTTAAATTTGCATGTAACTACCTATCTTTGTATCTTACTATTAGTAATTAGATACTCCTTTTGAACACTCCACATTAATCCTTGTGAGAAGCATTAGGAAAAAAGATAAATTCTAGAATTTTTATAAAAATCAGAAACATACGACCCTCTGTCTTTACCGAATGAAACCATACGGTGCCTGTTTCAACTATAGTTTCAATCCCCCCTATCTTTTGTGGCACTTGGGAAACCAGAATGGCCTCGTAGTGAATTTTAGAGTATGTTTATGTAACTGCGGATAGCGATATGCTATTGTTGGATGTGGTGGCCCAGCCATCGAGTCGCTTCGGGGCGTGTTCTTTTGGGTGGATAGACGGCAGAAGCAAATGGTAAAACGGTGATCTGACCGATTTAAAAATTAAAACACACGGAGTTTAGATAGAGAGCCACGTTTTTCGACATGCTGCAACTGCCCAAAAGAACATAAGCCTCATTCAACCGTTTGCCCGGACTAGCTACGTACCAGTTGCAGCAGGATGTGTCATTTTCCATCACGTCCAGTTGCAGGATCCTTCGCAGCTAGTGTTAGTGTAGCTAGCTACGGTACAGACCTGTCTAGCAACTTGGCACTGACTACATTGATACATACTCTTTGTTTGTTTCCCTGTTCACGGATCGGGATGCCAGCGAGCTACCCGGTTGGTTCGATGAATAATACAGTGGTCGTCGATAGCACAGCACTAGCAGCTTACGGAACTGTCGAAGACGAGAGAGATTAATTAGAAGCCCAGTGATTGAGTTGCTCCACTCGATCGGTCGTATGCATGTCGATCGTGGACAAGGAGGCTGGCCAGTTTCACACGTACGCTTTGCCATTTTCCCCATCGCGCCGATCACCTGCTCCACGCATGATTAGTACAGTAAGGTGACTTAGCTTTTGTCGAGTAACTGCTGTTGGGACTCGATTCCTCGACTCCCGGACAATAAACGAAGGCTAAAATGAAAAGCTCAATGGACAAAGGGAATTATGCAAAAAGCACCTTTAGAAAGCTACTTTACTTAGAATTTTGGAACCCCTTTTTAGGTACAGGACGCCCCTTTTTATAGGGAGATGAACCGACACCAGGTATATGGACCGATTTGCCCTCGTCAACCACTATATTCGTCGAATATTCGAGGGCAAATCGTACATCTACAAACCACTTTACAACTCATTCTTAGCCATCCCTACGGGACCCACTGGAACCTTCGTCTGGCCTTTGGCCGTCGCCTGATTCCCGACCACCGCGCTGGGCTTTGGCTCCCGCTTGGCCTTCAGGCTTCGCTTGTCCCTTGACCTCCGCATGAGCCTCGAGCTTCGCTTGACCTCCGGCTTGTGCCTGACCTCCGAGATTTACTTGACCTTCCGGCATCGCCTGACCTCCGTCCTTCGCTTGACCTTCAACCTGCGCTTGACCTTCGGTCTTTACATAACCTTCGGGCACCGCCTAACCTCCGTCCTTCGCTTGATCTTTGGCCTTCGGCTGAGCGTTGCTCCCAGCTTAGTCCTCGATTTTCGCCTGATTCCGATCCTCACCATCGGCTTTTGCACGCGCAGTGGATTGATCCTACGACTTTGGTGCATCTTCGACAGCCGCGGGGGCTTCGGGCATTGTGACCCCAATAGAAGCCCCTTCTAGCTCGAACCACCTTCGGCGGGTCGGTAACGACGAAACTTTAGAAGGAACACAATCCCCGACGCCGTCCCGCGCTTTGGTCCAACGGTGGTGGTTGAGACAGGTGCCCTCGTCAGGGCCGTCGAAATCACCGGACGCGCGGCCAATGGACACGTGTTGACCCGTGGGAGTGCCGAGAAATGAGCCGGCGGCACGGTAACCGAGACGCCACGCGGTGACTATATAAAGGCCCCCCGAGCCCCCTTTTTCACTTTTACCCGGCCGCTCCCATTTTCACTGTCCTGCCTACAGCCTCCTCGCGCTCTGGTCTTCCAGACCTACTCGGCGATCCCTCGAACGACCACGCACGCCGGAGCCCCGCTTGAGTGCACCTCGACGAAACCCAGCTCCTGACCAAACCCGAAGAAGATGTCACTAGCGGAGGAGGCTTCGGTTGAGTCAGCTGGGAACATGGAGAAGACGAAGTTGGAGCCGACCACCCGCATCAGGCCCAGCCGCATGAGTGAGAATGGGCTGGATGCCAGACGGAGGCGGGTTACCTCGAGCGAAGGAGCTTCGCTCGGTTGCCGGCTAGGGAGGAGACGCCAAAGCCGGAGCCATACGAAATGGTTTCCTTCTGCTTCTACTTCGTTGCCGGCCCCCGGTTTCCTTGCCATACTTTTCTTCACCCCGTGCAAGGGCAAGAAGAAGAAGGTGAAGCTAGTCATGGCTCAGAAGAACAAGTGGACTACTAGTTTTACTACCGAGTGGCTACCGATGTGGAGGTCCATGCGGCGCCCTGCTGGTCCTCGCGGCGGTGAGGATGCCGCACGAGGAGGAAGAGAAGGAGGAGGCAGAGGTGGCGGCGGCGGATCTGGATTCGGGGATTGGGAGAGGCTTGTGGTGTGCTATGGATGCGCGGCGCGAGTGGGAGCCAGAGAAGGAGGCAGATATGAAGATTTGGGGAAGAGGTCGGGGATTGGTCACGGGGAGTCTAGGTGAGGGAAGCGTGAGCGGCAGCGGCAGGAGTTCCAGCATCGGCAGCAGCCTCCCTTGGCATCGGCGCATCGGCAGCGGCTGGAGCGGCCTACCTCGGCAGTGGCGCGTCGGCAGCGGCAGCAGCAGCGGCTGGAGCGGCTGCGGCGGCAGCGCAACGGCGTCCCAGCGTGGGGCAACGGCGGCTAGGGGCGCGGCGGCGCATGGCTAGCGGCGGGGCGCACAGCTAGCTGCGCGTGACAGCGGCCAGGCACGCGCATCGGGCGCGGCGTGGCAGCTGCGGCCAAGGGCATGACGCCTTTTTTTTTGTTTTTTTAATCTCTCTGTAGGAACGGTGTATCCTATAAACCGCTCTAGAAGATTTGGTTTCTCGGAGCGGTGGGTACCGCGAACCGTTCCTGTAGCGGCCTTAGCAGGAGCGGTGCACATTATGAGCCGCTCCTGTAGTGGCCTTTACAGGAGGGGTTCAATAACCGCTCTTACGGTGGTTTCACCGTAAGTGCGCACGAGTAGCAACGTTTTCCAAAACCGCTCCAATTATAGATGCCAACTTTAGTATCAAAATTATAGATGTTTCAGAGAGTGACACTACTACAAAAGTGCACTGCAGCAACGTCCCCCTATTCACATTAGGAACGGCTCCAATAACGAGCGGCTCCTGTTGTGTATAGGGCAGGTCCCACCATATCAACTGCTCCTGCTCTAAGCTCAGCAGGAGCGGTGGGTGGCACCAGCCGCTTCTAAAAATAGCAGGAGCGGCAGGTGCGGTGTACCGCTCGTACTGAGGGCAGTTAGCAGGAGCGGTTGGTTCCAAACACCGCCTCTAGATTTTTAGAAGCGGTTTATAACGTAACCCGCTCCTAATGCAGGAACGGTTGAAAGGGTGCGCTGATCCTAAAATTTTTTCACCACTTCCATTGTTGGCGCGCAAGTCAAAATGTTCCTTCCCTCGGCAGCGGCAGCGGCAGGAGTTCCAGCATCGGCAGTGGCTGGAGCGGCCTCCCTCGGCAGTGGCGCGTCGGCGGTGGCTGCGACAGCGACTGGAGCGGTGGCGGTGGCAGAGCAACGGCGGCCCTGCGCAGGGCAACGGCGGCATGGTGCCCAGGCCCTTCCCCACCCTCAATAGCGCCTCGCATCGCCGACATTTGCTCGCCGTTCTTTCTCCGTTGCTCCGTCTCGTTGCTAGCCGCCGCCGGCCGATGCGCTGCTGCTGCGACCGCACCACCCGCTTCACCACTTTCCCTGCTCGCTCGCGCGCCCCATCCTGCTCACCCTAGCCCACCGGGGCCGTCGACCCACGTGCCTCCGCCGACCCTCCGCCGCGCTCAGCGCACGGTGCCGGCAAGACCCGCCGCTGTCCCCTGCCTCTCTCTCCCCGATCTTGACAGAGCTGTCCGATCCAGATCAAACGGCCGCAGTGGATCGCATCCCGGTCAATACCGGTCAGTGCCGGCCTCCGGTTTCCTTGCCATCCTTTTGTTGGCAATGTGCTGGAGCGGTATCAGATCGAGCCGCACGATCTAACTCCGAACGGCTACGCCCGGGACGCGCTGTTCGTGTGGGCGTGCCGATGCTAGATCGTTGAATCCAATGTGGACGCCTTTGCCCGGGTCTTTGAGCTGCACCGCCAGCCAAAGAAGGCTCATTTCGTCGATTCGGAAGAAGAATTTCGAAGCTCAGTACGGGAATTGCAGTTTCACCCCGTGCAAGGGCAAGAAGAAGAAGTTGAAGCTAGTCGTGGCTCAGAAGAACAAGTGGAATAATTGGACGGACTACTGGTTTTACTACCGAGTGGCTACCGACGTGGAGGTCCGTGTGGCGCGCTGCTGGTCCTCGCGGCGGTGAGGATGCCGCACGAGGAGGAAGAGAAGGAGGAGGCAGAGGCGGTGGCGGCGGATCTGGATTCAGGGGTTGGGAGAGGCTTGTGGTGTGCTGTGGATGCGCGGTGCGAGTGGGAGCCGGAGAAGGAGGCAGATCTGAAGATTTGGGGAAGAGGTCAGAGATTGGTCGCGGGGAGTCTAGGTGGGGGAAGCGTGAGCGGCAGCGGCAGGAGTTCCAGCATCGGCAGCAGCCTCAATCGGCAGCGGCGCATCGACAGCGGCTGGAGCGGCCTACCTCGGTAGTGGCGCATCGGCGGCGGCTGCAGCAGCGGCTGGAGCGGCGGCGGCGGCGGCAGCGCGACGGCGGCCCTTCGTGGGGCAACGGCGGCTAGGGGCACGGCGGCGCGGCGCCCTGGTGGCGCGTGGCTAGCGGCGGTGGCACACGGCTAGCTGCGCGTGACAGCGGCTAGGCACGCGCATCGGGCGCGGCGTGGCAGCTGCGGCCAAGGGCATGATGCCTTTTTTTTGTTTTTTTAATCTCTCTGTAGGAACGGTGTATTCTATAAACCGCTCCAGAAGATTTGGTTTCTAGGAGCGGTGGGTACCGCGAACCATTTCTGTAGCAGCCTTAGCAGGAGCGGTGCACATTATGAGCCGCTCCTATAGTGGCCTTTACAGGAGCGGTTCAACAACCGCTCTTACGGTGATTTCACCGTAAATGCGCACGAGTAGCAACGCTTTCCAAAACCGCCGCTATAGAAGCCTCTTCCACCGTTCCTACAGTTAACTTCTGTAGTAGTGTGATACGATCACCAAGACACTACTTTGACCATCAATAAGCAATATTACATAAATTCAAAATATATGAATTGTGTAATATTTTAAAACTATTATATATTGAAGACGAATCTAGTCATACCAATTTTAAAATGTGAATTAAATTATTTATAAAAAGATGTTAGGTTAAAACTAAATATGTTCACTGCTCGCAAATCAAATTGTCCATTATTTTGAAATTGAAGGGACTATTTACACCTACACATGTTTTAAAAAACTGGTACCGTAGCGTCAAATAAAGGATTATTTGTGATTTTTTATTGTGCTCTTCTTCGTGACAATTAGGCAAATTTTGACATGAGACATTCAACATTCATTGCTACCATTATGAAATCATGGTTGTTTGCCAAACCATAATAAAACAATTATAATAATATTTTTAGGGAGAAGAAGATACTGTTCCCTTTGATGTTTTTTTGCTGTTCACTATTCTCCCTCCTTCATGTAACATAACGCATATAAATATTTAGTATGGTACTTAAAACGAAGTTGACTATTTATATATTTTATAATATATCATCAATAAATATAGAATTATTATTTTTAAACTACTTTTTGAATACAAATCCAAGTATAACACACATGTTCAAACATCTAAAAATACTAATATTGCTTATTGATGTATTGAATGAGAACAAAATAAACAAAAATTAACTACGTTATATGTGTATTAACGGATGGAGGGAGTATTAATGTCTTGTAAGGCAGGCCGGTATTAACTTTGGTTCAAAAAATTTCAGAGAGAAAGCCGAGTAGTCAGCAACATCTGCCGATCTGGTCCATAGATGGTGAAAACGGATTATATCTAATGGCCATAGAAAACGTAGCAATCAACTAAAGAATTGTTTTTAACGTCCCGTGGGCCAAAGAAAACTTAATCAGACTAATCCAACGGTTGATGTACTTCATCCAGGGTGGGTATACCATTGGGTAGGTTAAAGCTAAGTATAGATTGTTTTTTTTTAACACCCTCTTTTATAGGGTAGATAATCTCCGAATGATCCAATAGACGTAACTAAGAAAAACAGACCTCTATATATATGAAAAATACGCGACAAAAGTTTACTTCTGAAAACAAATCTGGCTGAAACATAGATGAACTCAGACGATGACGCGTACCATTCTTGTGCGGCCACAAAGGCGTAGCTACATGGGCTGTACGTCCAGGTAGGATTATCTGTTAAGGAACCGTTGTTCCAGTTAACCTCTATCATGTCAAGGTTGCTTGGGATGCGTGTGTCTGGCAGCAGCCGAGTCCTGTGCAGAGATGTCGCTGTCATTCGCCGCTTCCTCCAAACTCGGGAATGGTGATGCAGCCGGTGAAGTAGCTCCAGTCATCCCGGCCGTTTAGTAGTGCCAGGGTGTTGCAGCCGACGGCCGTGAAGACGTTGTGTGTCGGCGAGATCAGGAATGGTGTTTGTGTGAGATTCAATGACACTTCGACAAAGTCGAAGGTATTAGAAGAGTTGTAGCAGATGGACGACACCCCACAAAATTCTTGAAACACTACCACCGTACCTTTTTGATAGAGGCATTCAAACTGTACAAAAGAAGTAGTAAATACAACACGTAATTGACAGTCAATCCAAAGACAAATCGCCACCAATATGTATAGATAAAATACTATGTTCACCAACCGCTCCTAATTGTCGACGCCATGACAATAATATCCTGAATGCTTGCATATGTACAATTTATCACTATCTGAAAACCAAACAAAAGAGGCACTTCAACTATTGTGACGCACAAAGAATTATATATTTCTTTTTTTTAAAAAGGAAAAAAATACTTTCTGCATAGACTACATGATCCAGGATAAATTTCATCGGCTAGAAACCAATGAATTTATAACAAAATAAATGAATTTATACTAAAGGATGAATTTTTCTAACGACTGACCGAATTGCTCCAAATAAATTTGTCTATTTCTGCTGACTGACGAACTTGCTCCCAAGTGGCCAACTTGATCCCACTAGCCATGTCTGGACCAAACAAAAATAAATAAAACAGACCAATTGTTCTATGTTTCCTATATTGACAGCCAAGGTGATTGATGTTCAAGTGGCGGCTGCACCCAGCACTGCTCATGGGCGGGCCCAGTATAGATTCATGGGTATTCAGTTGAATACCCAAGATTTTTAAGAAAAAAATTAAGTATATATAGTACATATAATACATATGTGAATAATAGTATAAGAAAACATAGAAAATATTGTATTTAGCCCACAATAGCTGTCTTCCTGGGCCTTTAACACCGATCTCCATCCCCACGGCCCACCCCACCAGCCCACCTTCTCGCAGCACGCTGCACGCCAGGACCGTAGCCGCAAACTCGTGAAGCAGCACACCCAGACCTGTTTTGTGCTGCTAACCCTAGGTGGCAGCGGAGAGCTAAAGAGAAGAAATTGAATGATTCTTTGGTTACTTTCATTGGAAGGGAATTTTTCTTGCAAGTTAAGGATGGGGAATCGTCACTCATTTTCAGAAAATTAAGGATCGGAAAGTTATTCTATAATCTGTAAACTTTCCTGTCATTTTATTCTCTTTTCTTCTGCCTCTAAACATTTCATATGTTGCCACATTGCTATGATGAAAATTAGTGCCTCTATATGTTCAATAATCTTGAATTTTTATCAGTTGCATGAATATATTGAATGTTGCTCTATTATGTGATATATTTGATTACCACCAATATATACTATGCAATTAGCATTGCAGGGTATTTATATATACCAAATAGTAGGTTTTAGATAGTAGAAAAAATAGCCTCTTCAAATTTCGAATACCCAAGTTGAAAATCCTGGGCCCGCCACTGCCCAGCACGACTAGCGACTTCAGGTAGCCATAGGTAATTGCGTGTAACCGAAAGACATGAAGCTGATGAAAGACGGACTGCACAGTGTCGCGTCACCCATGAGATAACAGAAACCAAAAATGACAAATACTCATGGTTTGATGTAATATAATCGATTAACCATGATTATAAAAAAGCAATTTTTGTCACACTATTTATTGTTTTGAACCAACTGGACAACTGGTATTAACCTTGCATGTGTGGAGGGACGAACTAATACTTTCTTAATGGCTCCTTTCGATCATGATGGTTGTACGTACCTATACTAAGTATCTTGTTTCCAAGCATACCAAGGGGACTGAGATTATTAACAAAGAGACGTGTTAAGATATTCTTTACATACAAACTAAGAGATGTAAATCAGTAAACCAAACTTGTTATCATGATGTCACGGACGCGTGCATATACCATATAGTGTCATCACAACATCACTACTACGTGTCTACTCCCTGTCGTTGGGCCGGGAAGCTGTTCTACGGTCAGCAAGCGATTTTGAACATCTTCGGATCCCATTAAAAAGATGGGATATCCATTATATCTTTAAAAATACACCCACCATACCATTATGAAAAGATCAATTAAAGTATCCACTAAATTTACATAAAAATTACGCAAAAGATGAAGTATAGTAACCTCCTAAATTTATATATAAATTACCCACCATGTAAATGTGAAAGATGAATTAAAGTAACTCCTAAATTTGCACATAAATTACTCTCCATCTCATTATAAGACATGTATTAAATTATCCCCTAAATTTATATATTAATTATCTATTGTGACATTGTGAAAGTTAATTTAGAGTAATCTCCTAAATTCACTTTTAAATTAGCACTTTGAAATCATAAAATATAAATATTAATCAGCTAGAGTCTGTTATACTAGATAAACTAAAAAAATATGTTTATAGAGTATGAACATATGACTATATGAGACATATTGACTAATAGTAATTCATATATAAATTGCTAACATTTAAGCTGGTGCTTTGCACAGGATTGGCATACTAGTATGCAATAATCTATATATTATAGCCCGTGAGCGTGCATGGGTTGGGAACTATTATAATTCATCTTTCATAACTTTTTCTCTTCAACCTATTTTAGAAATTCCTAACTTACATTTAGCATGGATGGGACACAAATTACGATATTCATGTAGAAATATATATAGGTCTCTGTCCCAACAAGCAAGAAAATACATAAATAGTAGTATTTTCGTACTTTGATAGAGCATCCTAAATTTGTTTCTTGCGCCTGTGCTCTCTCCCATCACTCTCTATGGTGAGTGATAACTACATCATTTGCTGCGCTCAATCCATGCATGGACGTTTGCGAGCACGAAGACTTCCAAGTCATCGCTTATATATTTTCAGAGCTGCGCTTTCATGCATGTCCGTTTGCGACTAGGAAGACTTCCGAGTCGTCGCTTATATCGTCAGAGAAGGGCTCTC
Organism: Paspalum vaginatum; assembly: GCA_030272315.1. NCBI lineage: Eukaryota > Viridiplantae > Streptophyta > Magnoliopsida > Poales > Poaceae > Paspalum > Paspalum vaginatum. The sequence continues at coordinate 2,687,776 of CM059016.1, forward strand.
ATCCATGACTATTTTTCTGTTCTGTACTGCAGTGTTACCCACGTAAGAATAGTCATACATGTCAAGTGGAAACACCAAAACAATACAATACACTAACTAACTCTCAATTAGGGGACTTATATATTGTAACACCCTGATTTTCAACTATACAAATTTCTTCATAAATAAATTAATTCTATAGTAATTATGTGTTTATTGCATGACAATATATTTATTTATTTGTTTTCTAAAGTAATCAAGTAAAATGAATCATAGGCAATAACTTGTTTGAATGCATAATGCTGCTGCATATTTTTATTGAGTGATTTGCGGTGGTTTAATTTGAAATTCAAAATTCATTTAAATTCCTCAAATCTACTTTGGTCTCTTCCAAATATTTGGGAAGGTTCTCCTTTTCCTTTTCTCTTTCTTCTTCACTTTTGGCCCGAGTGGGGAAGCAGCCCGCTCTCTTTTTCTCTTAGAAGCAGTCCAACCAGCGCAGCAGCAGCAGCCCACCCGCGCCGAGCAACCCAACAGCGGCCCAGCTCGCACTCTTCTCACTCCCTCACTGACGCGCGGGGGCCACTTGTCATCCCCCTCCCCGCGCCTTCCTTTTTCTCCCCTGCCTGCACTCACCGTGTGCGACATGGACGCGAGTCCGAGCTGGACTCTCGCGCTGCACTGCCCTTCCTAGCCCCCTCCGCAAGCTTCGGAGCTCCGCCCCTATTTAAGGCACCGACCCCGACGTTCGTGCCCACCAAAAGCTCAAGCCCTAGCAACCCCCTTGCGCCCGAGGTTGCCGCGAGTTCATCGAGTTCACGCCGAGTTCGCCGCCGATTTTCGCATCTACAAGCCACCGCCTTCGACGAGGGCTAGCCCGTGAGATTCGCCGCAAGGTGGGACATCTAAACGCCTAATCCCGACCCCTGTTTCGCTTTGTCACGCCGGAGTTGACTCACTACGCCGCCGGTTCGCGCAGGAGTCGCCGATCACCGTCGCTGCCTCTCCGTCGAAATCATTTGTACCCGAAGCTTATTCTTGAGGTGAGGAACCTTCTCGGCCCTTCCCCACCCTCGATAGCGCCTCGCATCGCCGGCAATTGCTCGTCGTTCTTTCTCCGTTGCTCCGCCCCGTCACTAGCCGCCGCCAGCCGATACGCCGCCATTGCGACTGCACCACCTGCTTCACCACTTTCCCTGCTCGCTCGCGCACCCCATCCTGCTCACCCTAGCTCACCGGGGCTGCGGACCGGCGTGCCTCCGGCAACCCTCCGCTGCGCTCAGCGGACGGTGCCAGCAAGACTCGCCGCCGTCCCCTGCCTCTCTCCCCCCGATCTAAACAAAGCCGTCTGATCCAGATCAAACGGCCGTAGTGGATCGGGACCCGGTCAGCGCCTGCGACTTTGCAAAAGAGCCCCTGAACTTTCCGTAAATCAACCCACCGTCCAGATCTCTTGCATCTAGGTCCCAGTTTTCGCAGTTTAGCCCTTGTAGATTCAAATTTTCTTTATTTTAAGCCTTTAATCTTGTTTTAAGTATATCTTTCATGTTTTACCTCCGATTTGAGCGATTCTTGAACCTACGAAATCGTGATAATGTATAGATTAATTCTAAATCCTTTTTAGTCTCTGTTTACGATGATTGGTGTACTGTTTTACTTGCTTTGTACTTATTGCTTGTATGTGTGTAACGTGTAGCCGACGATCCGCCCGTGTTTGCGGAAAATCAAGCTTGGGAAGCCCCTGAGCATGTTTTTGTTGAAGAAGGCATGTATTGTTTGACCTATGTCCTATTTCATTTAATTGCGTGATCTAGAGCCTAATTTGGATGCTCCTATTAAGGATGACTAGCCATATATACTTTTACATGTCTATGAACCTTGGGAGGGCTGTGATGTTGTAGAATTAACGCTACCGCTCAACAAACTTTACTTATGTTGCTAATTTTTACTAATTAATGAGGCAATGATGGTAAAAGTTGGTTATTTAGCAACCTGGGGACTTGAGCATGTTTTTGTTGGTTTGCTCGAGTGCTTCACCCTAAGGATCGGTTCACCAAGTGACCACCCAGGAAAACAGTACAACCACAAGGGATGGAATGGGACGTCCTTGACTGATTAATTAGATGAACTAGAGTTTTGGCCCGCTTCCCTGAAATATGGCGTATGAGGGGTCGGGGGATATGGGACTTTGCCCTTTGCCATGGTGGTGCAGTTTGGTTTATTTGATATTTTGTTAGTCACCCTTTGGAATGGAACTCTCGTATCTTTAGGAGACTGGAGTATCCTATAACGGGTAGGCCACAACTCTAGGGATTCTTTGTAAAGGTCTCATAATGAAACCCCGCCGATTCATCTAAGGTAATGAATAATGGGGTTTGGCCATCTCTTGGCATATGGAAATCATGACTTGTGGGTAAAGTGTAAAACCTCTTGAGAGTGTTATAAAACTAATATATCAGCCTTGCTCACGGTTAAGAGCGGCGTGAACCCTCGAAAGGAAAATGACTCATGGAATGATGGTGACAATGGTATGATCATGGGATGATAATGGAAGGATGGTGGTTTATTTTCGGATATTTTACTTACGTTGTTTCAGTTATGGAATGGGTTACGCTAATAATTGCTAGTAATAAAACTTGACCAACTAAAATCAATTGCTATGCATGTCCACTGTAAAGCCAGTCCACTTTTACTTTAAACGGAATACTTGCTGGGTACGGTATGTACTTACCACCCAGCGACTCTAGCTTTATATAAACACATACAGCAAGCAACCACAACCCCAGGTTACCACCAGACATGGATTGGGCACCCAGTCCTCCTCCCCAAGAATCATCAGATTGCCCTGTTAGTAAAGATTATACAGATACAGTAGAAAGTTTAGTCATCCTAGCCGTCGTCGGCATGTTCCTTTTGCACGTGCTGGGCTCGTTACGGCGGCGGTCGAGCAACGGTGCCCTCCACCTTGTCGTGATGGGAGTCGACACTATGTCCTACCCGCTGGTGGGCTACACCATTGCGAAGATGGATTCTTCCTACTGGTACATCGATGACTTCGTTGTGTGGGCTGTGTTCCTACTTCTGCTCCTCGGCAGCACGGACTGCCTCACGGCCTGCCGCCTCAGCGACATCGAAAACTGGAAGAGCACCTACGTCAAGCACCTCTTCAAGGCATTTTTGGTGGTGTGGATCGTTGTGCATATTGCCCACATGGATCGGGGATATGGCCCGGATAATGATCCGCGCTACCTCTGGGCCCCGGTCTTGGTAATCCTATTTTTCGGATTCATCAAGTCGTACGTGAGGATCGCTTCCATGAGGACGGTGAGCAAGTCCAACCTCTGCAAGAACGTGAAGGTGATCGCGGACTACATGAAGTATAAGGATAACCCACCGGTGTCCTTCGATCCTGTGACCATGCAAGGTTACCGGTACCTGGTCGCCGGCGAGAAACACTGTGTCAGCAAGCCGTCCGAGAGCACGCCATGGTACAAGAAGGAGGACTTGAAGATTACCACCGTGGAGGAGATCTGGCGGTGTACGGGGAATTTGCTGCGCCACGACGCCACCGCTAATGATTCTCCAGAGAAGGCTAAACGGGTGCAATCGCTCAAGGACTTGTGCCTCTCGATGGCACTATCCAAGATGCTCAACCGAAGGTTTGCAGGCTTTGAGCTCTCGGAGGCAGAGCTTGACAAGACCCATGACTTGGTGTTCAGAGGCCTGCTCATCGGCAACGGACACCAACAGCCACATGAGCGGGCCTTCAGTGTCATCGAGGAAGAGCTTGGATTTGTCCACGACCTGTACTACACAAGGTACTATTACCTCTACCAAAAGGGTCGATTCTATGCTCTCGGCCTACCCATCATCATGTTTGGCCTGTGCTCATGGCTCACCTACCTGCTAGTCAAGCACAGAAAAGAATCCGGTACCAGCCTTCTTAGTGTAACCATATTTATAACGGCTGTCTTGGCATTCCTGGAGGCATACCAGCTGCACCTCTACGTAGCCTCAGGTTGGTTCAAGGTGGCGCTGATACAGTGCTACGTCTCCACACCTTGTTTGCAAACAAGTGCTGGCGGCTGCCTCGAGATGGTCATAGGCCTTCTCTTGAGGATCAAGGCGTTTCGCCCATGGAAGAACAAACTTGGGCAGTACTGCCTCCTCAGGGAGCTTGGCCGCAGTAGCCGGCACAGGAATTTTGTCCATCATTTTACACGGGGCCTGATGGACAAGGCCAGGAGAAAGGGGAGCAACACTTCAGTCAAGCTGTCGGGAGCAGTGAAGCAAGCCATCGTTGCTTCCCTACTAGGAAGCAACGGCGACCTGTCTGACGGAGTTAGGTCGCTGAGAAACAATGGCGTCCATGCTCAGCTCTCACGGGTGGTACTGGATGAAATTGCTTGCGCATGCGACGATGGAGCCGTGACTCACACCATACTGGTCTGGCACATTGCTACAACCCTGTGCCAGCAGTTGGATGAACAAGCTAAAGACATGGACACGGTCGCAAGGCTCGCAACAGCCTCCACTTTGTCACAGTACTGCATGCATCTCCTTGCTTTTGCTCCTAACCTCTTGCCCGACCACAGCTCTGTATCTGAACCCATACTTGACGAGGCAATCAACGAAGTAGACGAGTTGCTCAAGAAGCACAAGAAGCTGGACGACAGGTGCAGGATACTAATGGATTATAGTGGTAATGATGCACCGCTCCTCACTCGGGCCGCCAAGCTTGCAAGGCATCTGATGAATGACATACAAGGATCGACATTGCGGTGGAAAGTTCTCTCTGATTTCTGGGCGGAGATGATGCTCTACGTATCGCCGTCTGACGATGCCCGGTCACACCTGGAAGTTCTTGCAAAAGGAGGCGAGTTCATCACGCACATCTGGGCGCTGCTCACGCACGCTGGTGTGCTGAAGCGTAACAGAGGCCCTACACCACCGCAGGCTATTGTCTGATCATCTCTCCAACCAGTGCAAACGCAGCAGTCCTAGACTCCTAGTTATCTACCCAGTGCTTGCAAAATTTTATGGATATCATTGTATATTGTCATGTTGGGACAGGCCTACGTGTAGCTATGTGTGGTGCAAAACCCTTTGTTTACAATCCAGGGTAATGGTACGTTAGCAAGGTTTCAATTAGTCCAAGGGGATTAAGTTAGAAAGATAAAGTTTGCTTATGATTACATTGTAAAAGTCTGCTAATAAGCCTTGAAGCTGTAATTCCACTATATCCTTTGTTAAACCGGTGATGCTATATTGCTATACATTGATGGATGTATCTTTCTAATGGTTTCACATGCAGTTCAGTTACAAAGAAAAATGTAATTGTAATTCTTGGTTGGGAAAACGATGACTCCTTCACAAGACGGCTTCAATATGAACCAGCTGGCCGGAAGTCGCATGTCGGCAGCCATGTCGGCTGAATAAGCTGCCCACCCAATCGATCCCTCACCCACGCCGCGCCGACGTGTCTGCACGGCAGCACTGGACCGAAGTGAGAGAACATAGAGTAAAGAGAAACGTGCAGATCGTGGACAGATAAGCAGTCAAGCACTCAAAATAATCACATAGGAAATAAAACCAATAAAAATAAAAGAAACAAATAAAAACCTAGGAAGACAATTTTAGTCAGGATCCCACGAATAATCGGTAGGAATGCGTAAATTTTGATACAAGCCTATTTTCTCCCAATTTAATGAAAGAGAACTTGCCTTCAAGTTGATGCACATGGTGTGATGATTAAGGGTCTGGAGAACGATTGCATGTTGGGGCTCAACGAGATTAGTTTAAACTTTCATCTGCGCTGCTATGGCTAAGGACACGTGTGTTATACGTTGGATGATGCTTTTCTTATTTTTTTCCGTTGCAACGCATAGGCATATTTGCAAGTAAAATATTATTTTAGAAAGATGTACAGTGATTGTGGAGGTATGCTTTGTAATATTAGTGGGGGACATTGGTTCTTATTTCTTAATAGCAAAATGAGTAATTATCATGTAAATTTACAGGTTACTTTAATTCATGTTTTATAATGGCACATGGTGGATATTGTTTTGGAAAACAGAATAGATCCAATGACTACTATTGTTAGAGGTTGCATAATAAATGATCGGATGGTTCTATTTTTTGAGAACTTTTAGGATTTTTTCTACGCGCTTTGAAAATAGTGCTTTGTTTGGAGCTTCTAAGCAGTAATAACTAGTCCACCAACCCATGCTCTCACACCGGTTAGAGTCTTGGAAACAAATCTATTGATAAATGTTGTTTTTATTGAAGTTGGTAATTACAACACATATATGTCTAAATTTTTATTTAATTTTTTCATAATACCATATTTTCATAACTTAGATGTAGGTTTGACTTTTTGGTTTATCGTTAGCAATGGAAGATATTGGTAATTTGAATATAACTTAAAATATTATTGTAGATTATCTATCACAATAGCAAAGTGGCTAATGTAGATATAACTTAAATGAAATATTTAAAATTATATCTATCACAATAGTAAAGATGGCTAATTTAGATTAAATTTAAGTGATTATTCTTATTATTTTTATAATGGCAGAGATGCGCAATTTATATAGAAATTTAATGGGTTACTTTATTTTATTTTCATAATGCCAGATGATGTAGGTAATTATTCGGAAAATGGGATATATTTAACAGATGTTAAGATTTGAACCTATCACACGGATGGCTAGCTGTATTGGGAGTGGCTAATGCACGCATGTGCGTACGTTAGTCCAGCTGCACGCACACTCCAAAAAAGAAAAAAAAACACACCCCCAGTCCAAATAAGGAAATCAGGGGGCGCAGCAGCGCGCGGGAGGAAGCACGGGAGGATGAGCCGCCGGCCACAGCGGTGGTGGGTGGTGGGGAGAGGGGAGGGACAGCCACCACCTTCACCCGCGCCGGTCAGATGAAAAATGCAAAAAAATGCACATGTAGAAATTAGGAATAGGCAAATATATTGCTTTTCGTTTAGAAAAATGCTAGTGTCACTCGGCAAAATACTTCCTCACGGGAGGCGCCCGAGCGGCAGCCAGATTCGGGGGGAGTTGGCGTGCTGGCAGCCACCTAGAGCCGCCTTCTCTCCCCCCCCTCACCGCGCACCTCCAGCACGCCCCCGCGGCTGCCAGATCCACGCGGGTAGCGGCCCCACGGCGGCCGCATCACGTGGGATACCGCGGCCCGCGCTCCCGCTGCTGGCATCTCGCTGGGAGGTGGAGAAGGAGACGCTGGTGTCGGAGCAGGAGGTGTGGCGCGGCCCCGGTGGGAGGAGAGGCCGAGAGGGCGCAGCACCGTTGGGAGGAGAGGGCTCACGGGCAGGGGCGGCGCCAGTGGGCGGAGAGGGCACACTGATGGGGTGGGCGCCGGCGGGAGCGCTCCGGCACATGGGGAGAGGCACTACCCGGCTGGAGCGCGCAGGCATGGGAGGAGAGGTGCCGGCCACAGGGAGGCGAGGTGTGCGAGGATTGTGTGAGAGGAGAGAGAGTTGGGTTGGGTGGGCTGGTGACTAGTAAGCGGTGGAGGCTTCTGGAGAGCAGATAAGGCGAAAGAGGTGTGTACGTGCAGAGGAGTAAAAACACGCACAGCTGAGTAGAAGTCTTTATCTTATGCCAAAGGAGCTCATCCTCTGTCACGGATTAGAACTTTGAAAACATATATATTAAATGATGGTAGATAAATTCAATAGTAATACAAGGTTCTAATATCTATGTTTTTTGTTATACAAGGTAATATATTAAATTATAAAACATATATATTAAATTATGGTAGATAAATTCAATAGTAATACAAGGTTCTAATATACAAGGTTGTAATTCAATAGAAACATTTATAGATCTATTTTTTGTTATATAATTTACTATAACAACATCCTGTTAGTAAGGACTGAACCATCCTTTTCCCTCCTTGTTTGGTCCAATTGTTAAGTAAATGGCAAACACTCTTACGAGGTTTGAGACCAAAAATACAATGGAAAGGACACCAGAGAAATTTAGCATAATGACAGTCAAATAAAAGGTGTTGGATAGTTTCTTGTTTGCTACAAAATTCACAAGTCTTCTGATCCTTTCGGTTCCTTTTTCTAGGTTATCCTTTGTTAAGATGACTCCCCTTTTGAAAAACAAAAGGAAAATCTTAACTTTCACTACTACACAAGTCTGCTACCGGAGCGGTGGAAAACCCCATTAAGGAGCGGTTTTAGGAAGGGCTCCTACTCGTGGGCTCCTGCAGTGGAACCCACTGTAGGAGCGGTTCTTTGACCGCTCCTATAAGGTATGCATCAGGAGCGGCTCATGTTTTGAGCTTTGAGCTGCTCCTGATGAGGACCTTACAGGAGCGGTGCACAACACCCACCGCTCCTGCTGAGGTCCTCAGCAGGAGTGGCTCAAAACATGCGCCGCTCCTGCTGAGGACCTCAACAGGAGTGGTTTGAGTTTTTGACCGCTCCTGCTTAAATCTAAGCCCCTCTTTCATTCCCGCCATAATTTGAAAAAGCCCTGTGTTTTGTGTTTCCTGCCAAATTCGAAATGATTTCTATGTAATTCTTCCCAGATTGCCTCCCTCTCTGCTTTTGTTTTTCCTGCCTGCTGTTCTTTGCTATCATCTTTTAGCTTGAGTGGATCGTCGTGTTCACTCTGGTTAATTATTGAAGGGTCCAAGAATCCGAGTCTTGTATCGCCACGCTTTTGAGATATTTGATGCTGCATTCTGAAAGGTATATTATAAAGCGAATGGATGTTGCATACGAAATTATTATTTATGTTAATTATGCCCACATAATTAATGGGATTGGCAGGGAGACATACAGGCACCAAAGGGCCATCGCAGTGATGTCTGTTTGTCCTAAGCAGAACATGTTTTGGAACTCCAAAAAAATCGGCGATTGTGATCTTGGTTAGGGTGGTGAAACATTCACTGGGAATTTGAGCGGTTACAAATTGGACCCCAAGTTTACATGCCCTTAGATACCAATCATGAAATCTTCTCATCTCCCCTGGCAATCGTTCATCCTTAAGAGCCCAATCTGGTAGGAATGGTTTGCCATGTTCGTATCTTAGAGGACAATCCAGCATATCAGGAATTTCATCAAGGCCAATCACGAATTTATAGAATTTTCGGTCTGGAATAAGATCAATTTCCTTTGCTTTCTCTTTTCCCTTTGGTTTCTCCTTTTCCTTACCTACTGTATTTTTCTTGAACCATGTTTCCACCTCAGGTGTCACATCCTTTTCATATGCACGTACCATTTTTCGCACCATGCTTGTATCCAATGTCTGTGCTGCCACTGGCTCCTCAGGCTTTGGAGCTGTGTCTAACATTTTTGTTTCAGGCTTTGGATCAGATGTTGGTTGTTCTGATGGGGCTGGCTCCTCGATGACTTCTAGATCACGTGTAGCCATCTTTTCAGCGAGATCGAGAGGAGTTGGCACAAATTCGTGTATCGGAGGATCTGGATCTGCATGATCTCGTTCGGGCACAACATGTTCTTCCTGCATTGCATCTCCATGTTCGAGTGCTAGCTGTCTTTGTTTGAGTTGTAGTTGGTCTTGTGGTGTCAGGTTCTGGATGTATAGCTTATTCCACAAGATGAACTGATCGACAGACTGGCCAAGGAAGTGGATCCCCTCTGCCTTGGGGATGTCTATCCTTTCTTCTGCATGTCTGGGATCAACGCTAAGGACCTAGACCTTGCATAGTTCGGCAGGATCAAAGTGCCATGGAAAAGGCTGCTCCCAGGAATCGCCAGTGCCCTTTCTACCTCCACTGTCCTTCCATGTATTCCCAGAGGAATGTGCAGCTCGCAAGGAGTCAGTAGTGATGGTATTGACTGCACGCCCCTCTGGATCGGCGGAATGAGGCCTTTTGTCACACCCGGTTTTAGAAACAAAACCAGATGACACCGTATGTGTGCCCAGGATCTATTTTCCACACATACAGCCGACTTCATTAGTGAATATCAATAGACAGTGTATTATATAAGCATATAAAACTTACATTTGACACAAAGGTCATATCAGAGTATAGCGGAACTTTTATCTCGTAGCTGAACTCCATCTTCACAGGAAGGTTAACTGAGGGCACGTACGCCTAAACCCCGAGGAGACTTCTAGATCCACTTCGTCTTCATGTCATCGTCAACTTGAATTGAGCAGAGCTATATTTTTGGGATAGCAAGGGTAAGTACATGTCGTACTCAGCGAGTATTCCGTTTAGGATAAAATGGACTGGCTTTATAGTGGGCAGGCAAAGCAATCGCTTTTAGTTGGTCAAATTTTAATTACTAACAATTATTAGCTTAAACCCATCCCATAACTGAAATAACATTAACAAATAACATATATGAAAATAAACCACCATCATACCACCATCATCCCATTATCATCCCATCTTTGCCATCATTGTCATGAGTCCTCTTTCTTTGAAAAACTCTAATCTGTGAGGGTCCAGGCCGCTCTTAACCGTAAGCACGGCTGATATATCAGTTTTAAACACTCTCGAGAGGTTGTACATCTTTACCCACAAGTCATGATTCCTATATGCCAAGAGGTGGCCAAACCCCGTATATTCATTACCTTAGATGAATCGGCAGAGTTTCATTACGAGACATTTACAGAGAATTCCTAGAGTGTAGCCGCCCGTTCCAGGTTACCGTTACCTAGGCCTAAAAGTCCCCTCCCGAAAAGTGACTGGCAAAAACCAAATAAACCAAACTGCACCAATTTAGGAGAGCGAGTGTTATACCCGTCAACGCCCCTCATACGCCATCTTTCAGGTAAGCAAACCACCCGCTCTAGTTCATCTAATTAATCAGTCAAGGACGTCCCATTCCATCCCTTGTGGTTGTACTGTTTTCCTGGGTGGTCGCTCGGCGAAACGATCCTTAGGGTGAAGCACTCGAGCAAATCCAACAAAACATGCTCAAGTCCCCATGTTGCAAAGTAACCAAGCTTTTACCATCATTGCATCATTAATTAATCAAAATTAGCAACATGAGTAAGATTTGTTGAGCGCTAGCATTAATCTACACATCACAGCCCTTCCCAAGGTTCATAGACATACAAAGGTATATCAGGCTAGTCATCCTTAATAGGAGCAATCAATTTAGGCTCTAAATCATGTGATTAAAGTAAATGGGATATAGGTCTGAGAATACTTGCCTGTATTCCAAGTATATAGCTGCTCAAATAAACCGCAATTGTAGATATTTGGAAAGCTTGATTTTGATAATCTCATGTATTGATCTTTAATCCTCAAAACTCATAGACAAGATCTCTCGTTCTACACAGGACAAGCATCCAACACAAGCAACATACAAGCAAACAAACACACATGCATAAGAACAATACACCAATCATAAGAAAAGCTTTCATAGAACACAATCCAAAAGATAAGGCTCATTGCTACCGCGACATGAACAAAAGAAACACTAAAAATGGTGCTAAGGTTGAGAAGTTACTACTAACGGAAGTTTTGCATATTAACAACTATAAGTTGCAATTATTTTAAATACCAAAACAATGTAAAAGGATATTTCAGAGGCGTAACCAAGTTAGAATTAATCCAAATTATATTTGAATTGAAAAACGGCAGTTGATACTAAATCATATTTAATTTAATAATAGTAATACTATTTAAACAATTAATCTTAGAAAGTCAGGTACATAAAATTACCTACTCAGGATTTTAGCGTATAACTTGTTTGATCTAGACATGTCATAATTGAAAACACAATATAACTATCATTAATCAAATTTACATGGCTTTACGAAAAGCCAAGTATAGCCTATTCGTATGTTAATTGAGAAAAAACTAGTTATATCGTTGTTAACCAGATCGACAAACATTTATTATAAAACCATAGTTTGTACCTAGTTTGATTTTAGGTATATAAATCATTGGAGTAGGGCATAACCGAAGTTTAATTAAATGTAAACCCTAAGTTGATTTTATTTAGAAAACTAATGGGGATCATATTACTCAGAAACGATTCTAACTAATTTTGCAAAACAGGAACATCGAAAGACATAGTTGTTAGTGCGCAGATTTTTATTATTATAAAGCAAACACAACTAAAACAGATAAAAACGGATCTAAAACGAGATACATATGAGCATTAAAAGATTTAGAATCAGATCATAACTAACGGTTGCTAACAAGGACCAGTAGGAAGGATTTACGTGACCCAAAGAACAGTGCACGCGAAAGGGTAGAGGAGCAAGTGTAGATCGTCAGGAATTCATCGCACTGGACTGTAGGAATCTAAATAAAACAAGGGTAATCAACAGATTGATCGACATACAAAAGAACAGGGAAGAGGATTACCATCTTCTGGAGGGAATCCATTGCGAAATCCTTTTTCTAGTCCCCATGACGCATGCATGCATCTACTCCTGGTGGCTTCTTGGTGCTTCTCACGTGACTGCGCGGGGTGTCTGCTGGGGTACCAGCGCTCCAGTCTGATGGACTGTCACACCCGGTTTTAGAAACAAAACCAAATGTTAACCATGTATGTGCCAGGATCAGTTTAATCACATACACAGCGCAAACAAAAGTAATAACACAACCAGTACTTAACTTAAGAGCATAAAGTGTTATTACAGACCATAGATGTCTTTAACGAAACCGAATATCTTAACGAAACGAGTAACTAAACGACAGCGGAAGACGACCATGCTCCACAGGCGACTGATGGATGGCACATCAGCCTAAAACTCGTCGTAGTCTTGGAACTCCTGGTTAGGATCACTGTAGCTCCCCTCTGGATCTGAGCAGCGGTTGCAATGGATGCAACATAATATGAAACAAAGCAAGGGTGAGTACATGCCGTACCCAGCAAGTATTCCGTTTAGGCTAAAAGTGGACTGGCTTTATGTGGACTGGCTTTAGTAGTTGCTTTTAATTGGTCAAGTTTATTATTAACAATGATTAGCTTAACCCATCCCATACTTAAAACATAATAAAAGCAGTAAAGTAAATAAACATAAACCATTGTCCAGCTGTTCACCATATCCACCATCACTTCCTTTATCACACCGTACAGGTCTTTTATTTTAAAACACTAATCTGTGAGGGTCCAGGCCGCTCTTAACCGTGAGCACGGCTGATATATCAGTTTTGAACACTCTCGAGAGGTTGTACATCTTTACCCACAAGTCATGATCCCCATTTGCCCGAGGTTTGCAAAGCCCCATTTATTCACTATCCTTTGATGAATCGGCAGGGTTTCATTACGAGACCTTTACAAAGAATTCCTAGAGTGTAGCTGCCCGTTCCAGGTTTCCATTACCCAGGCATAAAAGTCCCCTCCCGAAGGGTGACTAACAAAAACCAAATAAACCAAACTGCACCCACTCAGGAGAGCGAGTCTTATACCCGTCAACGCCCCTCTTACGCCATCTTTCAGGTAGGCAAACCACCCGCTCTAGTTCATCTAATTAATCAGTCAAGGGCGCCCCATTCCACCCCTTGTGGTTGTACTGTTTTCCTGGGTGGTCGCTCGGCGAACCGATCCTTAGGGTGAGGCAATCAAGCAATCCCACAAAACATGCTCAAAGTATCATCATTATGCCATTAATTAATCAAGATTAGCAACATGAGTAAAATGTGTTGAGCGACAATATTAAATTAAACATCACAGCCCTCCCATAGGATAAAACATTTGCTGGAAATAAGTGGCAAGTCATCCTTAGGTTGAGCATGCTTGGTTATACGATAAAGTAAGTTTTCAATATAAATAGGACAATAGGTCAAAGAATACTTGCCTTCCTCAGCAAAAACTTGCTCAGAAGCTTCCCAAGATTGATTTTCAGCAAATCCGGACGAATCGTCGGCTACACGTTGCACACATACAAGCAATAAGCAAAAACACTAAGAACAGTACGTCAAACATTAAAACAGAAAGTACAAAACATCTAGAAATAACCTACAGCTTATAACAGTGCTACACGACCTAGAATCATCTAAAATGAACTATAGCGTGAAAGATATGGTCAAAATAATATAAAAGAGCTATTTTGAAATAGTTTGCGTCGGCAAGGGCTAATCTGTTGAAACTACATAGATCGGCAGACATGAGTTAGACTGTGGTTAAGAAAATGCAACGATCATCGGCGATGATCGTCGACTCTGGGATGGGTCAGCTAGGTCGGACAACGGTCGAGTGGGGTGAGTATAGGTCGCAACTCGCAACAGCGACCCATTGGTCGGTGGCGACAGTTTATGGCTCGGCATGGTCGAACGAAGTCTAGAAATCCCTATTTGGTGATAGAGAGCATGATTAGAAGTAAGATCAAACTATATACAGTCCCTTACCTCGAACCAAAGCTATGATTGTGCAAGACGAACAGACGAGCTGCAAACAGGAAACGACGATGATCTGCGGCGGCTCCTGTAAGATCCCGTTGTCGGAACAAGTTTAATCTACTGATTAAGATGAAACGAGGTCAAGAACAGAATGCCTAGGTGATCTACCTTGCGGTGGCAACTTGGTCAAGAGCTCCCAACTGCGTTGAAGGCTTGTAGACGAGAATCCCCCGCAACGAGCTCCTGGCTGCGGCGGCGCAGCTGGAACGCTATGAGGCTGCTAGGGTTTGGAGCTTCGGTGTCTCGGACGTTGATGTTTGCACCCTTTTATAGCGGCGGCTCCGCGTCTTGCGGAAGGGGCAGAGGACCGTGACGCGATGAGTCCGGTTCCGCCTGGACGCCGAGTCCGTCTCGCTCATGCATGCAGCCCGCAGGCAAGCAGCAAGGCGCAGGGAAAAAAAAAACAAAGGCTTGCGTTGCTGCTGCCCGTCTGCTGCTGCTACGCGGCATGGCTGCTGCTGGTCTGCGGGTGCTGGGCATCTGCTGCGTAGCTGCTGTTACACTCAGGCTGCTGGAATGCTGCTGCTGGTTTGTGCCATGGCGAGAGAGAGAAAGCAGACCGTTTCACTGCTCCGGCTCGGAAAAGGAAAAGAACAAAAGAAAAGAATTTTCCTAGAGTATTTGAGATGACAAATGAATTGAATTTCAAACATACAACTCCAAATCACACAATAAAAAATATGCAGCAGCATGTATGCATCAACCAAGTTAATCTCCTATGATTAATTTTACTTTACTTTAGAAAACAATAAATAATAATATTGTCATGCATAAACACATAGACCTTGATGAATTAAATTGTTTTATGAAGGAAATTGTATTGGTTCAAAAATCAGGGTGTTACATGGACGAGG
Source organism: Paspalum vaginatum (assembly GCA_030272315.1). NCBI lineage: Eukaryota > Viridiplantae > Streptophyta > Magnoliopsida > Poales > Poaceae > Paspalum > Paspalum vaginatum. Next base: position 2,702,991 of record CM059016.1, read on the forward strand.
CCGGCACTTGACAACGCTGGGTGGCGCGTGCTGCGCGGACAGGATATCAGGGACTGAGAGCTAGCAGGGAGAGCCGGGCGACGGGGCTGGGCGGCTGCACGGCAGACGCACAGCACGGGCGAGAGGTGACATGCAGCGACGATCGGCGCAGAGAGCTTGGGCGCAAAGCGGCGGCTAGGGCTAAGGTTTAGCGTTTGGGGGCACGGACGTCAGTGCCTGTGTCCTTTATAGAGGTCGAGTCCGTGACTTGGGGACGGGGGCAAGGGAATATGGCAAGGGGAGAGTCCGACCTGGCTCGGACTTGGCGTTTGCATCGCGCTTGGTGCGTCTACGTGAGCAAGGCAGGCAAGGCAAGCAGGGCGCAGGATGAACAAAGGCTGGCGTTGGGCACTTGGGCTGCTGCTGCGCTCGTGGCTGCTGCTGATCTGCTGCTGCTACGATGGTCCACTGCTGATCTGCTGCTGCTACGGTGCAGGTCGGCTCAGGCAAAACGAAGGAGAGAAGAGCTGCTCGGCTGGTCTGCTGGTGCAAGGATGGGCTGCGGCAATAGAGGGGAAAAGAGCAGACTATTGCACTGCTCGTGCCAAGAGTGAAAGAAGAAAAGGAAATTTTCTAAGATATTTGAAATAGGCATGTGAATTCAAATTCAACCAACAATCTCCAAATCACACAATAAAAATATGCAGCAGCATGTGGACAACCAAGTTACTCCAATGATTCATTTTAATTGATTAATTAGAAAATGCATAAATAGTTATGGTGACATGCATAAACACTCAACACTAATTGAATTAAATTATTGAACCAAGGATTTTTCATGTATCAAAAATCAGGGTGTTACACCTTTCAATGCCAAGAAATGTGTGATCTTGCATTGTTTTTTCAGCAAATTCATTTATTCTTTTTATGAATACCTCCTCGGAAGTGTCTCTCATAGCTTGCTTGTAGCGATCAAGCTTTTTGTACTTGGCCCTATCCTCGGAGAACTCCTCCTTCTAGTTGAGCTTGGACGAGATGCCTCTGACTCGGCCTCCATGCTCTTTTGTCCCTATTGCTTCGCTCAAGACGTCTTTCTCCTTGTTAGGGATAAATTTGCCTACCTTCTGGGCCTCTGCAAGCTTCTTGATTTTGCTCACCACCTCTTTGGTCTCAGGCTTTGCAAAAATTTTTTGTCCTCCAGACACCTTACCTCTCGGGCCTTGCACCACTGGAACGTTCAGTCATTTAAGCCTTCGTACGGGTCAGGTAGCCCTTTAGCTATTTTATCTTCCCTTTCTTTGTTCCATTTCTCGACTTGCGCGGTGTACCCACCGGGGCCAAGAGTCGTCTTGTGCACATCTTTCAAAGCACGAGATGTGTTTGCTTTGCTACGCTCTATGGCTTTTTCAGTTGTCCTTTGCCTCATGAACTCATCCCACTGCGCTTGGGAGATCTTACCGTACTCCTGAAAAGGAGTAAGGTTGTTCTACACATACTTTCTCGTCAGATCCCCTCTCCATCGACGATAGGCATAACCTAGCTGCTTCAGTGCATATGACTTAGCCTTCTCCTCGCTGCCACGTGGGAACTGGAACACTTCTGCAGCTCTATCCATAATAAATCCTTCTCTCCATTGGCCACCTTGCTCCAATTAGGCCACGTAGGTTCCATGCATTCCCTTGCTATCACCCCCACGGCGTTGCGGAACTTTGCTCTTACCGAAAAAGGTTGTACTAGTTCCCTAGCAACGCCAACCTCAAGCACTATGAGCTGTGTTTCTGGTAATTTGTTCTTCGCTCGCTTTCCGTTTCTCCTCTTGCTCGTTCCAACTACATCAATGGTGTCTTGTTCGAGGTGAGTCTTCTGAGGTGTGGTGGGTTCTTCGGCCGTTTGTTGTTCCTATTTGGTGCGAGATTGTTAATGAAACAATGAATTTGTATCATTACAACAACTAAACGACATTAGTGTTCGGCTCACACCTTGGCAGAGGGCACGTAGTTCGGATCCCTCGCGAGTTCTCGAGTGCATTTGGCAGCAAGTACATCCACGGCATGTGGGTCTTCTGGATCGTAATCGAATTCGTGGGGTTCATCGTTAAGAACATCTTTGAGTCATGCAATGTCTTCTGCGTATCGCTATGGTGACCTACTATAAATTTTTTCTAGAAAAGACCGCGTAATCTAATAATTATAAAATTCAAACACATGAATAATCATAGCACATGAAAATTTAAAATACATGAAAAATGTTTAAACACGAAAATGGAAATAACATGATCGTTTCATATACAACAAATGAATATACATGAAAATTGAATATACCAAAAATAAATATATATACATGAAAAATGAAATTACATAAATGAATATACATGAAAAATGAATATAAAAAATGAATATACATGAAAATGACTATACATGAAAATGAATATACATGAAAAAGACTATACCAACTAAACTAACTAAGCTAAATGAAAATGTGATTAACAAAACTAATTAAACTATACTAAGTAAACTAAATTGAATCACTAACTAAACTATATATATACTAACTATATATACTAACTAAACTAAATTAAATCACTAACTAAACTAAATTAAATACTAACTAAACTGTATACTAACTTTAGGCCAGCAGAGGATGAGGCAGTGGCCGGGCGCGGAGATGACGGAGGAGGAAGCGCTACGCAGAGGAGGAGGACACCGGCAGCGCTACGGAGGAGGAGGAGGAGGTCCGCGGTCAGGGAGGCCGGTGGCGCTACGGAGGAGGAGGAGGCCGGCGGTACGCGGTGAGGGAGGCCGGCGCCGCGCAGTGAGGAGGATGAGGCTGGCGGCATAGTGAGGAGGATCGACGGTGGAGCGGTGAGGAATTTCGGCAGTGTAACTGCGCGAAGACGAAAAGACGAACCTTCTAGGACTTATACATTTTCGCCTTCCCGCTCTTTGCTTTTATACGGGGTATCTTACTACGCTCCTACTATACTCAGTAGGAGCGGTGCGTGGAGTCTACCGCTCCTGCTAATTCCTCAGCAGGAGCGGTGTGTGTAGTCCACCGCTTCTTCTAACACAACAGCAGGAGTAGTGGATTTAATGCACCGCTCCTACTGAGTTTTGCGAAACCCTAATGGGCCGCTCGCACTGGGCCCATGAGGGTTAGTTTTTTCATTTTACCTTCTTTTTAGTTTCTTTTCATTTAACTTTCTTTTTATTACCATTCTAATAAATAATACACTAATAAAGTTAACTAAAATTACCTAATATACTAACTCGCTCATATATAACTGAACTAACTAAAATTAACTAATAAAGTAAACTAAACTAACTAAAATTAACATAGGTGAGTGATATATTAAATTAAAATCATACATTTCACAGTTTAGAATTTTTGCCTCTCCACACTGTCACATAACAACAATGTGTGCCACTCAACCATAGGTAGTCATATTAGGCGGTTACAATTCTTGCCTCTCTATCCGTGCGTACCCAAGGCTTCACCCCCTTAATTGTTGCTTCTTCTTCCTTAATCTTGGTTGGTAGGTCTATAAAAAGCTCCATGTTGTCATAGTCATTGAAGGCCTCGATATCATCGACACCATCAACTCCGATAATACTCTGTTTGCCCAAGACAACTATGTGCTTCTGATTATTAAGACGTGGGTCGAGGATATATAGAACCTATGCAACGCATTTGGCTAGCACCCAAGGGTCATCATTGTATCCAACCTTGGCAAGGTCAACGATTGTGAGTCCATAGTTGTCGACCTATACACCTTGTGGCTGTTTCACCTATTGGCACCAAAAGACAAGAATTTTTATGTTCGATCCGTAGTCCAACTCCCATATGTCCTCTATGAAGCCAAAATATGTGACCTTGAGGCCCGATGTGTCATCAATGGCGTCAATCCGAACTCACTATTTTTCACACGTTTTTCTTATCCTTTGCAGCTATATAGAATGTATGGCCATTAATGTCATACGTCTGCCATGTCGTGACCCGTGAAGATGGGCCGGAAGCCAGCCTTTTCAATGTTACTTCCTCGGCAGTTGTTCCTTCGGCTATGTTTAGGTCCATGAACCAGCTGGTGAAGCGGTGTTTGTGCTCTTTCATGATCCAGGAATCCGAGCGGTCGTGGTTATCCGCGCAGATAATATCAATGTGCTGCTCGATGAAAGGAGTCATCATCTCTACCTGATGCAGGACATTGAAATGAGCACTTGCCACTTCTTCATATGCACTATCAATAAATGGTTTTCTCCCCCTTGTGCCTTTCCCAGCTAACCTTCCGGTATGATGAGAGTCAACTAAACTGATACCTCTGTTATCAACCAAGTAATCCTAACAGCACTCTACGCCCTCTTCGGTGCAATAGGCCTCGATCATAGATCCCTCGGGGTATGCACGATTGAGAACATAATGGTTTAGGGTCGACATGAAATGCTCATATGCCCACATTTCTTGTAAGTAACTTGGACCAAGTGCACGGATTTGGTCAACCATGTGTACCATGAGGTGCGGCATTTTATCAAAAAAAGGAGGGAAGCACATCTCAAGCTGAGCCATAGTCTCCGTGCAGAATTCTTGTATCGAATCCAATTCATCTTTACGAATCTCCTTTTGTGAGATCTTGCTAAAGAAATAGACCGTCGGAGTGACCACCATCTGCATGAATACTAGATTGATAGCCCTGATAGCAACAGCAAGGAACACCGTCAGCATCATATGGCAATCATGAGCGTTGTATCCGCTAATGGACACATCTTTCATAGATACTAGACTCCTGATATTAGACAATAACCCAGTGGGCACTTTTAGACCACGTAGACACAAGCACAGTTCCCGTTTCTCATCTGATGTCAGGTTGTAACTCGCGGCGGGGAGCTTAAATTTCCCATTGTCATGTTCCACGGGGTGGAGCTCACTTTTGATCTTCATATTTACTAGATCCCGACATGACTTCAGGCCATCCTTTGTCTTCCCTTTCACATCCATCAATGTACATATAGTGCTATCAAACACGTTCTTCTTTAGGTGCAAACAATCGATGGCGTGTGGAACCTCCAAGTCCTTCCAATATGTCAAGTACTTAAAGAAGACTGACTGCTTCTTGAAAGGCACGCCCTCAATTGGGGGTCTTGTTCTCTTGACCTTCTTCCCATAGCAAACTTTGATGTTCCTGACCATATCAAAAACATGTTTGCTATCGTGTCTTCTTCTTGGTACTAAACCTATCTCTAACTTGCCATCAAAGTGGTTGTAGAACTTTCTCCCATGGTACCTATGCCCTTCAACTAGGTAGCGGCGGTACTTCAAGTACACAACCTTTTTATCCATTGAGGTACAAAGACGTCGTTGCATCATCCAAGCATACTAAACATCTTGTCTTTCCTTTGATCTATCCGAAGAGGGAAAAGTTTGTAGGGTAATCATTGATCGTAGTGAGTATCATACCTCTGAGTGTAAACTCTTCCTTTATTGATGAATCGATCATTTTGACCCCATTGTTCCAAAGCTTCGCCATATCTTCCATCAAGGTCTCAAGGAAGACATCTATATCGATTCCTCGTTGTTTAGGCCCTTGTATCAGACCGCATAACAATGTGAACTTTCTCTTCTGACAAAGCCATGTCGGTAGATTGTGTACGGTCAATATCATAGGCCAAGTGCTGTGTGTGCTGTTCCTTTCTCCAAAAGGATTCATTCCATCTGTACTAAGAGTGAACCGCACATTCCTTGGATCCTTTGCAAACTCAGGATATATCTCATCAAACCTTTACCATTGTGTGCCATCAGCTGGGTGTGCAAGATTTTCATCATCCTTCCTTCGCTGCTCATACCACCAACGCATCAGCTTTGCAAAGGTAGGGTTTGCAAAAATAAGCACCGTAAGCGATCAATGGGATTGAGGTACTAGAAGGCAACGGCGGGGATTCTCCTCTTGTTCTCATTGATGCCTAAGCATGTATCTTGCTTAGAGGGATCGGGTCCAGCCTTCTTCTTCTTCCTCTTCTTGCTATTAGAGGAACCTTCATCAACACCGTGGCATATGTCATTCCGCTTGTAACGACTCACACCACAAGTTGGACATTTGTCTAGTTTCTCAAATTTCCCTCGGTATAAGATGCAGTGGTTCGGACATGCATGTATTCTATCAACTCCAATTGTCAAAGGGCTAATAACCTTCTTCGCTTGATATGTGTTAGTTGGCACAAAGTTAGGCTTCGGAAGCAACCACGAGAAGGGTTTCAACAAATCGTTGAAGCTAGAGTTAGACCACCCGTACTTGGCCTTCAGAATCAACAGCTCTAGTGCAAAATGTAACAGAGACCAATGAGTTGAACAACCCTTTGACTTCTCATACACACTCTTCTTTGTAGCATGATTTAACGCCTTTAAATTCTCTGTCCCTTTTCCACCCAGGAGAAGGATATCTGCCTTAAAGTGTTTCAGCATTTCATCAAGGTCATCTACATCTGAATCATCATCAAATCCCAAGTCTTCGATACTCTCTAAAGGTACAAAGCCATATGTTCCACCACCATTGTCTTCCTCATCATCGCCACCACAATCCAACGTATCAAGATCTGCATCAAACAAGGTGTCGTTGTTATCATCCACATCGCCGCCAATGAGTTCATCTGAGACCTGGTAGGCATCTTTTCATTTTGGAGGTGCTTCTTGCTCGCCGTGGTGGATCCAAACAATGTAGCCTTCCACATAACCTTTCGTGACCAAATGCGATCGAATCGTGACTTCATCTGTCCAAACCTTCAGATTTTTAAATGCTCTGCAAGGACAACATATGCCGAGGACCTTCTTCGTTATCGCATCCTTCTTCGTAGCTTCAATAAATTTATCCACTTCCTCTCAGAAAGGTTTCCCCATCCTTGGCCAGTTATACATTTGTTGCCGTCACTTAAGAACGGCAAACCTTACACTGCAAGCGACAGTATTATATGTAGCTTTTCCCCAGGATAAGTATCGTGGGTTTTGTCAATCCAAGGAACGAAATAAAGGTAATCTAATTAACAAGAGTTTGAGATAAACTTAAAGGGGTGATAGGTGTATAGCTAACTCTAAACCAATCCTTAACCAATACTAGATATGTTAATATATAAGATAGACGATTAGAACATCATTAGAGAACTAATTAAAGGGTATTAACTAGCTTCTAATCAGGCTCTAAATGGATCCAAAGCATATGCGATAACGGGCATCACATCTAAGATAAAACAGCGAGATAACTAGTAGCTTAAGGCAAACAAGCATGTTCAAGCAAATTCATCATAGCATAATTAAATCATGATCAACTAATCTAATCCCCTAGATCGAGTTTAACCTTTCCCCGAGCTCTACTGTCACAACCCCTTTTATCAAACCGTTTGCTTTTGCCCTTGACATGATAATGGCCAACATACCTTGACCTTCTAGTGAGACGATGACCTGGTCATCCGCTGAGACGTTGCTTTGGATGCTTGCGTCATGTTAGGGGGTATTTGGATCCAGGAGCTAAACTTTAGGTCACGTCACATCGTATGTTTGGATGCTAGTTAGAGTATTAAATATAGTCTAATTAAAAAACTAATTACACAGATGAGAACTAAACAGCGAGATGAATTTATTAAGCCTAATTAATCTATGATTAACAATTGGTTACTATAGCATCACATTTGCTAATCATGGATTTATTAGGTTACTGTAGCATCACGTTTGGAGGAAGAGAAGGAAACACGCTAACTACAGATCCGAGCTTTATTCCTAGAAGCTGGAGTATTATCTCATGTTAAAATGTAGATTCCTTCATCTACAAATACTCGATGCGTTGATCCGAGCTGGGAGAATCACCATTGGCTAACTATCTACGCCAAAGTAAACCGAGCAGTCCAACCATGCATATATATTCATTCGACCAAGTAAATTCGATTGGAAATGTCAATTCTCCGAGAAAATACAAACTATATGTAGCTGTCCCTAAGACTGGGTATGTAAATAATAGCTTGGTCCTAGATTCCACCATTGTAAAATAGTACCACCGTTCATAAATATATGACATGGTTGCTTTTTTCCTCTAAAACTTTAATCATTTCTCTTATTTAAAAAAAAATTGTACAAACATGTGAAAATATGAACTATACTCAAACAACTACATTTTATGATAACTCAATTAACAATAAAATAATACGTAATTTATTAATTTTTTTGAATAAGACGAATGATGATTGTTTTGGAGAAAAATCAATAGCATCGTATATTTACGAATGGAGGGAGTACATACATCACCGATAGCTAGGCGGTGGATTATAACACTGAGGTGCGGGCACTCATATGTCATCCAGTCTGTTCCGTGGGACGTTCTCGCCAAGAGACTGAATGGTCGACGTGTGGGCTAGGAATGACGATGGATCAAATCGCTTGACGGCACAGGCACGAGCGTCGGAGGGCTACCACATTGCGTGGAACTACCGCTCGAGAGTTACAGTTTTCCGAAATAAAAAAAATCCTTCGAGGTACAAAAAGTAGATATAAATTTGAATAGTGTACGTACCATCCAGCGATGCTAGCGCTTTTCTATAAATATAAACACATGCGGCCTCTCAGGCAAACTGTGCACCTACTAGCTCCTTCACTGATTGGACTGTGGTAGTGGAAACTAGAGAGTAAACAACTTAACCACACAGCTAGTGCGCAACCCTAGCATACCAGATATGGATTGGGCACCCAGCCCTCTTCCCCAAGAATCATCAGATTGCACTGATAGGGATTATACCCGTAGAGTAGAAGGTTTCGTCATCGTGGCCATCGTCGGCATGTTCCTTTTGCACGTCCTGGGCTCGTTACGGCGGTGGTCAAGCATCGGTGTCCTCCACGCTGTCGTGACGGGAGTCGACACGCTGTCCTACCCTCTGGTGGGCTACACCATTGGGAGCATGGATTCTTCCAACTGGTACGTCGACGACTTCGCCTTGTGGGCAGTGTTCCTGCTTCTGCTCCTCGGCAGCACCGACTGCCTCACGGTCTGCCGCCTCAGCGACATCGACAACTGGAAGAGCATCTACGTCAAGCATCTCTTCAAGGCAATCTTTGTGGTGTGGATCGTTGTGAAGGTTGCCTTCTATGATCACCAAAATGGCCAGGATCCGCACTACCTGTGGCGCCCGCTCACGGCCATCTTGTTTGTCGGCGTCATCAAGTGGTACATGAGGATCGCTTCGATGAGGATGGTGAGCAAGTCCAACCTCAGCAAGAGCGTGAAGGTGATCGCTGACTACATGAAATATAAGGATAACCTTCTGGTATCCTTCGATCCTGTGACCATGCAAGGCTACAGCTACTTGGTGGCCGGTGAGAAACACTGTGTCAGCAAGCTGTCTGATTGTACGCCATGGTACGAGAAGCATGACTTGAAAATTACCACCGTGGAGGAGATATGGCGGTGCACGAGGAAATTGCTATGGCGCCATGATGCAGCTAAAGATTCTCTAGAGAAGACTAAGCGGGTCCAATCCCCCAAGGACTTGTGCCTCTCTATGGCGCTATCAAAGATGCTCAACCGAAGGTTTGCTGGCTTCGAGCTCTCGGAGGCACATCTTGACATGACCCATAGTTTGGTGTTCGATGGCCTGCTCATCGGCGCCGGACACCCACATGAGCGGGCCTTCAGTATCATTGAGGAAGAGCTTGGTTTTGTCCATGACCTATACTACACAAGGTACTTTTACCTCTACGAAAAGGGTCGATACTTTCTCTCTGCCTGCCCGTCATCATGTTTGGCCTATGCTCATGGCTCACCTACCTGCTAGTCAAGTACAAAAAGACACCTCCTCCTGATCCCAAGACATCTTCCCCTGATCCCAGCCTTCTTGGTGTAACCATATTCATAACGGCTGTCTTGGCATTCCTGGAGCTATACCAGCTATACCTGTACTTAGCCTCAGGTTGGTTCAAGGTGGCGCTCATATGCAGCTACGTCTCACTCTCTTCAACTTTTCTGCAAACAAGAGCTGGTGCCTGCCTCGAGATGCTCATAGGCCTTCTCTTGAGGTTCAAGGCGTTTCACCCATGGAAGAACAAACTTGGGCAATACTGCCTCCTCAGGGACCTTGGCCACAAAAGCCGGTTTAGGAATTTTCTCCATTATGCTACACTGGGCCTGGTGGACAAGGCCAGGAAAAAGGGGAAGCACAGTTCAGTCGAGCTGTCGAGAGAAGTGAAGCAAGCCATCGTTGCTTCCCTACTAGGAAGCAACGGCAACCTGACCCTGACGAACTGGGTAGCATCTCTGCAAAAAAATGGCGTTATTCATGGTGACCTCTCATGGGCATGTGATGCTATTCCTACTGACGGCCGCGTAAGGGTGACCTCTACCATACTGATCTGGCACATAGCTACAACCATGTGCCATCAGCTGGATGATCAAACTAAGGACATGGACACGGTCACAAGATCCGCAACAGCCTCCACTTTATGGCAGTACTTCGCAACAGCCACCATTTTATCGCAGTACTGCATGCATCTCCTCGCTTTCGCACCTAACCTCTTGCCCGACCACAGTTCTCTATCTGAACCCATACTTGATCAGGCAATCGATGAAGCAGGAAAGTTACTCGGGAAGCGCAAGAAACTAGTGGAGAGGTGCAAGGAACTAATGGGGCCTAGTGGTGATGAAGCACCGCTCAGTGGCGATGAAGAACCACTCCTTACTCAGGGCGCACAGCTTGCAACGCAACTGATGGATGACATACAAGACTCGACGTTGTGGTGGAAGGTTCTGTCCAGTGGCGGGCCCAGGATTTTCAACTTGGGTATTCGAAATTTGAAGAGGCTATTTTTTCTACTATCTAAAACCTACTATTTGGTATATATAAATACCCTGCAATGCTAATTGCATAGTATATATTGGTGGCAATCAAATATATCACATAATAGAGCAACATTCAATATATTCATGCAACTGATAAAAATTCAAGATTATTGAACATATAGAGGCACTAATTTTTCATCATAGCAATGTGGCAACATATGAAATGTTTAGAGGCAGAAGAAAAGAGAATAAAATGACAGGAAAGTTTACAGATTATAGAATAACTTTCCGATCCTTAATTTTCTGAAAATGAGTGATGATTCCCCATCCTTAACTTGCAAGAAAAATTCCCTTCCAATGAAAGTAACCAAAGAATCATTCAATTTCTTCTCTTTAGCTCTCCGCTGCCACCTAGGGTTAGCAGCACAAAACAGGTCTGGGTGTGCTGCTTCACGAGTTTGCGGCTACGGTCCTGGCGTGCAGCGTGCTGCGAGAAGGTGGGCTGGTGGGGTGGGCCGTGGGGATGGAGATCGGTGTTAAAGGCCCAGGAAGACAGCTATTGTGGGCTAAATACAATATTTTCTATGTTTTCTTATACTATTATTCACATATGTATTATATGTACTATATATACTTAATTTTTTTCTTAAAAATCTTGGGTATTCAACTGAATACCCATGAATCTATACTGGGCCCGCCCATGAGCAGTGCTGGGTGCAGCCGCCACTTGAACATCAATCACCTTGGCTGTCAATATAGGAAACATAGAACAATTGGTCTGTTTTATTTATTTTTGTTTGGTCCAGACATGGCTAGTGGGATCAAGTTGGCCACTTGGGAGCAAGTTCGTCAGTCAGCAGAAATAGACAAATTTATTTGGAGCAATTCGGTCAGTCGTTAGAAAAATTCATCCTTTAGTATAAATTCATTTATTTTGTTATAAATTCATTGGTTTCTAGCCGATGAAATTTATCCTGGATCATGTAGTCTATGCAGAAAGTATTTTTTTCCTTTTAAAAAAAAAGAAATATATAATTCTTTGTGCGTCACAATAGTTGAAGTGCCTCTTTTGTTTGGTTTTCAGATAGTGATAAATTGTACATATGCAAGCATTCAGGATATTATTGTCATGGCGTCGACAATTAGGAGCGGTTGGTGAACATAGTATTTTATCTATACATATTGGTGGCGATTTGTCTTTGGATTGACTGTCAATTACGTGTTGTATTTACTACTTCTTTTGTACAGTTTGAATGCCTCTATCAAAAAGGTACGGTGGTAGTGTTTCAAGAATTTTGTGGGGTGTCGTCCATCTGCTACAACTCTTCTAATACCTTCGACTTTGTCGAAGTGTCATTGAATCTCACACAAACACCATTCCTGATCTCGCCGACACACAACGTCTTCACGGCCGTCGGCTGCAACACCCTGGCACTACTAAACGGCCGGGATGACTGGAGCTACTTCACCGGCTGCATCACCATTCCCGAGTTTGGAGGAAGCGGCGAATGACAGCGACATCTCTGCACAGGACTCGGCTGCTGCCAGACACACGCATCCCAAGCAACCTTGACATGATAGAGGTTAACTGGAACAACGGTTCCTTAACAGATAATCCTACCTGGACGTACAGCCCATGTAGCTACGCCTTTGTGGCCGCACAAGAATGGTACGCGTCATCGTCTGAGTTCATCTATGTTTCAGCCAGATTTGTTTTCAGAAGTAAACTTTTGTCGCGTATTTTTCATATATATAGAGGTCTGTTTTTCTTAGTTACGTCTATTGGATCACTCGGAGATTATCTACCCTATAAAAGAGGGTGTTAAAAAAAAACAATCTATACTTAGCTTTAACCTACCCAATGGTATACCCACCCTTGGATGAAGTACATCAACCGTTGGATTAGTCTGATTAAGTTTTCTTTGGCCCACGGGACGTTAAAAACAATTCTTTAGTTGATTGCTACGTTTTCTATGGCCATTAGATATAATTCGTTTTCACCATCTATGGACCAGATCGGCAGATGTTGCTGACTACTCGGCTTTCTCTCTGAAATTTTTTGAACCAAAGTTAATACCGGCCTGCCTTACAAGACATTAATACTCCCTCCATCCGTTAATACACATATAACGTAGTTAATTTTTGTTTATTTTGTTCTCATTCAATACATCAATAAGCAATATTAGTATTTTTAGATGTTTGAACATGTGTGTTATACTTGGATTTGTATTCAAAAAGTAGTTTAAAAATAATAATTCTATATTTATTGATGATATATTATAAAATATATAAATAGTCAACTTCGTTTTAAGTACCATACTAAATATTTATATGCCTTATGTTACATGAAGGAGGGAGAATAGTGAACAGCAAAAAAACATCAAAGGGAACAGTATCTTCTTCTCCCTAAAAATATTATTATAATTGTTTTATTATGGTTTGGCAAACAACCATGATTTCATAATGGTAGCAATGAATGTTGAATGTCTCATGTCAAAATTTGCCTAATTGTCACGAAGAAGAGCACAATAAAAAATCACAAATAATCCTTTATTTGACGCTACGGTACCAGTTTTTTAAAACATGTGTAGGTGTAAATAGTCCCTTCAATTTCAAAATAATGGACAATTTGATTTGCGAGCAGTGAACATATTTAGTTTTAACCTAACATCTTTTTATAAATAATTTAATTCACATTTTAAAATTGGTATGACTAGATTCGTCTTCAATATATAATAGTTTTAAAATATTACACAATTCATATATTTTGAATTTATGAAATATTGCTTATTGATGGTCAAAGTAGTGTCTTGGTGATCGTATCACACTACTACAGAACTTAACTGTAGGAACGGTGGAAGAGGCTTCTATAGCGGCGGTTTTGGAAAGCGTTGCTACTCGTGCGCATTTACGGTGAAATCACCGTAAGAGCGGTTGTTGAACCGCTCCTGCAAAGGCCACTATAGGAGCGGCTCATAATGTGCACCGCTCCTGCTAAGGCTGCTACTGAAATGGTTCGCGGTACCCACCGCTCCTAGAAACCAAATCTTCTGGAGCGGTTTATAGAATACACCGTTCCTACAGAGAGATTAAAAAAACAAAAAAAAGGCATCATGCCCTTGGCCGCAGCTGCCACGCCGCGCCCGATGCGCGTGCCTAGCCGCTGTCACGCGCAGCTAGCCGTGTGCCCCGGCCGCTAGCCACGCGCCGCCAGGGCGCCGCGCCGCTGTGCCCCTGGCCGCCGTTGCCCCACGAAGGGCCGCCGTCGCGCTGCCGCAGCCGCCGCCGCTCTAGCCGCTGCTGCAGCCGCCGCCGATGCGCCACTACCGAGGTAGGCCGCTCCAGCCGCTGCCGATGCGCCGCTGCCGATTGAGGCTGCTGCCGATGCTGGAACTCCTGCCGCTGCCGCTCACGCTTCCCCCACCTAGACTCCCCGCGACCAATCTCCGACCACTTCCCCAAATCTTCAGATCTGCCTCCTTCTCCGGCTCCCACTCGCACCGCGCATCCACAGCACACCACAAGCCTCTCCCAACCCCTGAATCCAGATCCGCCGCCACCGCCTCTGCCTCCTCCTTCTCTTCCTCCTCGTGCGGCATCCTCACCGCCACGAGGACCAGCAGAGCGCCACACGGACCTCCACGTCGGTAGCCACTCGGTAGTAAAACCAGTAGTCCGTCCAATTATTCCACTTGTTCTTCTGAGCTACGACTAGCTTCAACTTCTTCTTCTTGCCCTTGCACGGGGTGAAACTGCAATTCCCGTACTGAGCTTCGAAATTCTTCTTCCGAATCGACGAAATGAGCCTTCTTTGGCTGGCGGTGCAGCTCAAAGACCCGGGCAAAGGCGTCCACATTGGATTCAACGATCTAGCTTCGGCACGCCCACACGAACTGCGCGTCCCGGGCGTAGCCGTTCGGAGTTAGATCGTGTGGCTCGATCTGATACCGCTCCAGCACATTGCCAACAAAAGGATGGCAAGGAAACCGGAGGCCGGCACTGACCGGTATTGACCGGGATGCGATCCACTGCGGCCGTTTGATCTGGATCGGACAACTCTGTCTAGATCGGGGAGAGAGAGGCAGGGGACAGCGGCGGGTCTTGCCGGCACCGTGCGCTGAGCACGGCGGAGGGTCGGCGGAGGCACGTGGGTCGACGGCCCCGGTGGGCTAGGGTGAGCAGGATGGGGCGCGCGAGCGAGCAGGGAAAGTGGTGAAGCGGGTGGTGCGGTCGCAGCAGCAGCGCATCGGCCGGCGGCGGCTAGCAACGGGACGGAGCAACGGAGAAAGAACGGCGAGCAAATGTCGGCGATGCGAGGCGCTATTGAGGGTGGGGAAGGGCCTGGGCACCATGCCGCCGTTGCCCTGCGCAGGGCCGCCGTTGCTCTGCCACCGCCACCGCTCCAGTCGCTGTCGCAGCCACCGCCGGCGCGCCACTGCCGAGGGAGGCCGCTCCAGCCACTGCCGATGCTGGAACTCCTGCCGCTGCCGCTGCCGAGGGAAGGAACATTTTGACTTGCGCGCCAACAATGGAAGTGGTGAAAAAATTTTAGGATCAGCGCACCCTTTCAACCGTTCCTGCAATAGGAGCGGGTTACGTTATAAACCGCTTCTAAAAATCTAGAGGCGGTGTTTGGAACCAACCGCTCCTGCTAACTGCCCTCAGTACGAGCGGTACACCGCACCTGCCGCTCCTGCTATTTTTAGAAGCGGCTGGTGCCACCCACCGCTCCTGCTGATCTACCTATTGTCAATTATATATGCAATAAATAATTGCTTCTTATTTCATATATTTCAACATAAACATTTTACATATAATTTTGCACTAGATAAACATTGTGCATGTATTTTGAATACATTGGAGAATAGAAACTTATATCTTAAAAATTATATGAATAAGTTATGTGTCTATGCTTTTAAGACGTCGAAGGACAGTAAACAATATGTTATCTATATAAGTTATTATGATAAACATTATGATCATAAGTTATTATGATAAGTTGTACCAAAACATTATGATCTTAAATTACTATAATAAGTTATCTATATAAGTTTTTAACTTTTTTTGATAAAATAAGTTTCAAAGTTATTGAAGAGCGAAAACTTATATCTGAAAAGTTATGATAAATTTTTTATCATAACTTGCCTAGAAAAAAAATGTTTCGAGAGTTATATAAAAGTTATATCAAAAAATTATTATAACCTTTTTCTAGAAAAGATATGTTTCGAGAGTTATATAAAAAGGTATGACTAAAAAGTTGTGACTATTAATTAAGTGCATAACTTTATAACTTTTCAGTGCACTACCAAAACCAGGACACTATATATATCGTTGTGACGCACGCACGCACGCACGCACGCACATGGGATGGGACCAGATCGCAAGTAATAGTGACCTTAGGCTTGCGCATGCATGCTTGACGCTTTCCTAGTGGCAAATTAAACTGACGAACGCCTGAGAAGTACACGCCCAAGCAAGACCCAAGACTCCCCTGTGCTCCGACTGGTCTCCTAACTGCTCCTGTACGTCTAGGGCCAGAGCGCACACCAGATCATCGTATCGCCTAGCAAGTAGCAACCCAGAAGAACGACGACGACAGTTTCCCTCAGCCGCCTCATCTGTAAATTAATTATTCCATGAGACACGACGACACATGCAAAACACTCTGAGTTTCAACCAGCTCCAACCGAGCAGTCGCACTAGCAGGACCGGTCGTCGGGGGGTGCGTGTGCAGTAGTTGGAGAGATCAATCAGACAATATCCTTAATTTGGCCCAGCGGGTGGTCGCTCCAGCATGCCGGCATGCATTTGCAGTTGCAGCGCCCAAAGTGGAGCGATGAACTCCACTCGCTCCTTTGGCAAGAGCTACCCAGGTATCTCCGCCAAAAATTCAGAGAGGACCTTCCACGCCGCAAATTAAAGCCGGCTCTTCTATGTGTGTCCAGCACCGGCTGCCTTGCAAGCCTAGTGCCCTCATTAGCAAGGTGCACCTTTTGTCCAGCTAGCGTCTTTAGATTCTTGAGCAACTGGTTCGCTTCCTTTTGATGGCCTGATCAAGTATGAATGCCGTTAATTATGAATACGGTGGAGCCCAGACTGTGACTCTTGCTTGTTCTTGACCAGCCAGTCAAGTATTAGGCCAGTCTGCCTTTTCCGAGAATATATGGATATGAGCATTCACTCACCACTTGTCTGTTGACGCATGCAGAATCCCTAGCCTGCCGGACATCGGACAAGTGCCAGCGAGCCAGACAAACAAGATGTCATGTCTTCGTTTGATTTGACACGTGGTGCATGCTGATATTTCTTTAAAAACAAGAAATGTTTCTGACTCTGCGACCACACAAAACTTCAGATAATATGCGCTCATCATCAGAAAACAGAACTGAGAACACAGTAAAGTTAAAATCACAAGCCAAGTCTACTACTGCTTCTCCATTCATGCTTGGAGATCTCGCCTGTGTTTTCACACTGCAATATAGTGACATAACACACAGCTAATATGTTCCTTTGTATGTAGTCTTTATAATAAAGGTGATATAGCATTGTTGTATAAAAACAATGTCATTACACATAGACTAAATCCTCCAAATAAAAGCAGGAACTAAACGCCAAAAAAGATCATTTTTCTTTCCTACTTTGGTATGTCCATTAACTAACTGTCAAGCATATGGGTAACGGATCTAGGAGGGATTAACAACGTATGCTACATACACAATTCCAAAATAATAGTAGTATACTTGCAATAAAATAAAGATGTTTCGTTGTGATTACAGAAACAACACTTTTGATTTCCATAACAATTCCTTTTTGCTAGGTTAATTATCTATTGCGAAAATTAGCTATCATTGCAGTTACCAAACAAAAATCTTTACCGTCGTCCAATAATGGAGCTTTAAATTTAAAATAAATTTATTACGGGAATGATTCCATGTATAAAACACAAAAGTGTCATCATTATCCCAACCAAGAATTACAATTACTTTTTTCCCTTTTTACTGTTACAGTTATCTGAACCGCATGTGAAACCATTAGAAGATACATCCATCAATGTATAGCAATATAGCATCACCGGTTTAACAAAGGATATAGTGACCGGAATTACTGCTTCAAGGCTTTGCAGACTATTACAGTGTAATCATAAGCAAACTTTATGTTTCTTACTTAATCCCCTTGGACTAATTGAAACCTTGCTAACTTGCCATTACCCTGGATTGGAAACAAAGAGTTTTGCACCACACATAGCTACACGTAGGCCTGTCCCAACATGACACCATACAATGATATTCATAAAATTTCACAAGCACTAGGTAGATAGCCAGGACTGCTGCGTTTGCACTGGTTGGAGAGGTCATCAGACAATACCCTGTGGTGGTGTAGGGTCTCTGTTCCGCTTCAGCACACCAGCGTGCGTGAGCAGCGCCCAGATGTGCGTGATGAACTCCCCTCCTTTTGCAAGAACTTCCAGGTGTGACCGGGCATCGTCGGATGGCGAGATGTACAGCATCATCACCGCCCAGAAATCAGACAGAACCTTCCACCACAACGTCGAGTCTTGTATGTCATCCATCAGTTGCGTTGCAAGCTGTGCGCCCTGAGTAAGGAGTGGTTCTTCATCGCCACTGAGCGGTGCTTCATCACCACTAGGCCCCATTAGTTCCTTGCACCTCTCCACTAGTTTCTTGCGCTTCCCGAGTAACTTTCCTGCTTCATCGATTGCCTGATCAAGTATGGGTTCAGATAGAGAGCTGTGGTCGGGCAAGAGGTTAGGTGCGAAAGCGAGGAGATGCATGCAGTACTGCGATAAAATGGTGGCTGTTGCGAAGTACTGCCATAAAGTGGAGGCTGTTGCGGATCTTGTGACCGTGTCCATGCCCTTAGTTTGATCATCCAGCTGATGGCACATGGTTGTAGCTATGTGCCAGATCAGTATGGTAGAGGTCACCCTTATGTGGCCGTCAGTAGGAATAGCAACACATGCCCATGAGAGGTCACCATGAATAACGCCATTTTTTTGCAGAGATGCTACCCAGTTCGTCAGGGTCAGGTTGCCGTTGCTTCCTAGTAGGGAAGCAACGATGGCTTGCTTCACTTCTCTCGACAGCTCGACTGAACTGTGCTTCCCCTTTTTCCTGGCCTTGTCCACCAGGCCCAGTGTAGCATAATGGAGAAAATTCCTAAACCGGCTTTTGCGGCCAAGGTCCCTGAGGAGGCAGTATTGCCCAAGTTTGTTCTTCCATGGGTGAAACGCCTTGAACCTCAAGAGAAGGCCTATGAGCATCTCGAGGCAGGCACCAGCTCTTGTTTGCAGAAAAGTTGAAGAGAGTGAGACGTAGCTGCATATGAGCGCCACCTTGAACCAACCTGAGGCTAAGTACAGGTATAGCTGGTATAGCTCCAGGAATGCCAAGACAGCCGTTATGAATATGGTTACACCAAGAAGGCTGGGATCAGGGGAAGATGTCTTGGGATCAGGAGGAGGTGTCTTTTTGTACTTGACTAGCAGGTAGGTGAGCCATGAGCATAGGCCAAACATGATGACGGGCAGGCAGAGAGAAAGTATCGACCCTTTTCGTAGAGGTAAAAGTACCTTGTGTAGTATAGGTCATGGACAAAACCAAGCTCTTCCTCAATGATACTGAAGGCCCGCTCATGTGGGTGTCCGGCGCCGATGAGCAGGCCATCGAACACCAAACTATGGGTCTTGTCAAGATGTGCCTCCGAGAGCTCGAAGCCAGCAAACCTTCGGTTGAGCATCTTTGATAGCGCCATAGAGAGGCACAAGTCCTTGGGGGATTGGACCCGCTTAGTCTTCTCTAGAGAATCTTTAGCTGCATCATGGCGCCATAGCAATTTCCTCGTGCACCGCCATATCTCCTCCACGGTGGTAATTTTCAAGTCATGCTTCTCGTACCATGGCGTACAATCAGACAGCTTGCTGACACAGTGTTTCTCACCGGCCACCAAGTAGCTGTAGCCTTGCATGGTCACAGGATCGAAGGATACCAGAAGGTTATCCTTATATTTCATGTAGTCAGCGATCACCTTCACGCTCTTGCTGAGGTTGGACTTGCTCACCATCCTCATCGAAGCGATCCTCATGTACCACTTGATGACGCCGACAAACAGGATGGCCGTGAGCGGGCGCCACAGGTAGTGCGGATCCTGGCCATTTTGGTGATCATAGAAGGCAACCTTCACAACGATCCACACCACAAAGATTGCCTTGAAGAGATGCTTGACGTAGATGCTCTTCCAGTTGTCGATGTCGCTGAGGCGGCAGACCGTGAGGCAGTCGGTGCTGCCGAGGAGCAGAAGCAGGAACACTGCCCACAAGGCGAAGTCGTCGACGTACCAGTTGGAAGAATCCATGCTCCCAATGGTGTAGCCCACCAGAGGGTAGGACAGCGTGTCGACTCCTGTCACGACAGCGTGGAGGACACCGATGCTTGACCACCGCCGTAACGAGCCTAGGACGTGCAAAAGGAACATGCCGACGATGGCCACGATGACGAAACCTTCTACTCTACGGGTATAATCCCTATCAGTGCAATCTGATGATTCTTGGGGAAGAGGGCTGGGTGCCCAATCCATATCTGGTATGCTAGGGTTGCGCACTAGCTGTGTGGTTAAGTTGTTTACTCTCTAGTTTCCACTACCACAGTCCAATCAGTGAAGGAGCTAGTAGGTGCACAGTTTGCCTGAGAGGCCGCATGTGTTTATATTTATAGAAAAGCGCTAGCATCGCTGGATGGTACGTACACTATTCAAATTTATATCTACTTTTTGTACCTCGAAGGATTTTTTTTATTTCGGAAAACTGTAACTCTCGAGCGGTAGTTCCACGCAATGCGGTAGCCCTCCGACGCTCGTGCCTGTGCCGTCAAGCGATTTGATCCATCGTCATTCCTAGCCCACACGTCGACCATTCAGTCTCTTGGCGAGAACGTCCCACGGAACAGACTGGATGACATATGAGTGCCCGCACCTCAGTGTTATAATCCACCGCCTAGCTATCGGTGATGTATGTACTCCCTCCATTCGTAAATATACGATGCTGTTGATTTTTCTCCAAAACAATCATCATTCGTCTTATTCAAAAAAATTAATAAATTACGTATTATTTTATTGTTAATTGAGTTATCATAAAATGTAGTTGTTTGAGTATAGTTCATATTTTCACATGTTTGTACAATTTTTTTTTGAATAAGAGAAATGATTAAAGTTTTAGAGGAAAAAATCAACCATGTCATATATTTATGAACGGTGGTACTATTTTACAATGGTGGAATCTAGGACCAAGCTATTATTTACATACCCAGTCTTAGGGACAGCTACATATAGTTTGTATTTTCTCGGAGAATTGACATTTCCAATCGAATTTACTTGGTCGAATGAATATATATGCATGGTTGGACTGCTCGGTTTACTTTGGCGTAGATAGTTAGCCAATGGTGATTCTCCGAGCTCGGATCAACGCATCGAGTATTTGTAGATGAAGGAATCTACATTTTAACATGAGATAATACTCCAGCTTCTACGAATAAAGCTCGGATCTGTAGTTAGGGTGTTTCCTTCTCTTCCTGCAAACGTGATGCTACAGTAACCTAATAAATCCATGATTAGCAAATGTGATGCTATAGTAACCAATTGTTAATCATAGATTAATTAGGCTTAATAAATTCATCTCGCTGTTTAGTTCTTATCTGTGTAATTAGTTTTTCAATTAGACTATATTTAATACTTCTAACTAGCATCCAAACATATGATGTGACGTGAGCTAAAGTTTAGCTCCTGGATCCAAATACCCCCTAACATGACGCAAGCATCCAAAGCAACGTCTCAGCGGATGACCAGGTCATCGTCTCACTAGAAGGTCAAGGTATGTTGGCCATTATCATGTCAAGGGCAAAAGCAAACGGTTTGATAAAAGGGGTTGTTCCGCAAGTAGTTGAGGATGGTTTGTCTATTCTTCAGTATGCATATGCAGATGATACCATTCTATTTTTGGATCATGACTTGGAACAAGTAAAAAAAAACATAAAGCCTATTCTGTGTTTGTTTGAACAATTGTCAGGTATAAAAATTAATTTCCATAAAAGCGAAATTTTTTGCTTTGGTAATGCCAAAGAATGGGAGAGCCAATACTCTAATCTTTTTGGATGCAAAGTAGGTTCTTACCCTTTTCGTTATCTAGGGATCCCGATGCATTTTAGAAAATTAAATAACAAAGACTAGAAGATGATATAAGAGAGAATTGAAAAAAAGTTGAGCAATTGGAAAGGTAAGATGCTTTCTTTTGGTGGGAGGTTAGTACTGTTAAACTCGGTGCTGTCTAGCTTACCGATGTTTATGATTTCTTTTTTCGAGATACCAAGAGGGGTATTAAGAAAAATAGAATATTTTAGATCGCAATTCTTTTAGCAGTACGATAACCACAAAAACAAATATAGATTGATACAATGGCCCCTCATATGTTAGCCTAAGGAACAAGGGGGTTTAGGAGTTTGAAACCTAGACATCCAAAATAAATGTCTACTGAGTAAATATGGCTCTTTAAACTATGTAATGAAGATGGACTTTGACAAGATTTATTGCGGATTAAATATCTAAAAGGAAATTCGTTGAGCCAAATAGAAAAAAAAAAGACAAGAGACTGTCATTTTTGGAAAAGTCTTATGGGAGTAAAAGACCAGTTCCTAAGCCAAGGGCAGTTTAAGCTGGTTAGCAGAAACCAAATAAGGTTTTGGAGAGATATTGGGTTAGATAATTAGGCTCTTAAGAACATATACCCAAACTTGTTTAACATTGCTAGGAGAAAACATGCAATGGTAGGAGTACTCAGTACTGCTCCCCTTAACATCTCTTTCAGAAGGACGTTAGTAGGGAATAAGATAAATGAGTGGCTTAATCTGGTTGCACGTCTTGCAAATGTTAATCTTCATGAGGGTAGAGATCTATTTGTGTGGGGTTTGCATAGTGTAAAGGCATTTTCACTATAAACTCAATGCACAAACATCTTGTTAGCAACGGATTGAAAGTTTCACAAGAGATTCGGCATTTGAAAATTCCTTTGAAAAACAACTACACAAATCTACTGTAGGAGCGCCACCCATTTCACAACAGGAGCGGCTCCAATAAAGAGCCGCTCCTGTTGTGTCCAGGGCGGGCCCCACGAGGTGCACCGCTCCTACTGCAAGCTCAGCAGGAGCGGTGCACCGAACCAACCGCTCCTACTAATAGCAGGAGTGGTTCGTTCGGTGCACCACTCCTGCTGAGGGCTTACAGCAGGAGCGGTTCATGTCGTCCACCGCTCCTACTAAGTGCTTTACAGCAGGAGCGGTGCATAGCTTAAACCGCTCCTGATATTTTCTTTACAGGAGCGGTGGGCTCCTTGCACTGCTCCTATAAACAAAATAACAGGAGCGGTTTTTTATTTGCACCACTCTTGCTGTGACTCCCCCATATATACCCCTTTTTCCTTCTCGGGTTCCTGTGCACCCGAGGAGGTAAAGCTGTTCTTGCTCTTGGAAGCTTATGTCGTCCAAGAATTAAAAAATAAGAGGGGGACCTTTTTTTTTCTATTTCTTGAGAGTTACAAGCAATATAAGGTAAGCCTCCACTCTCTATGCATTTAACTTGAGTATCTTCAAAGAATTAGGTGGTAAACTAGGTAGGATTAAATGTCATTCTCTCTCCTCTCATCTATGGAGTATTTGTTACCCTATACCATCGGATGTTTTAAGGTAATGGAGTAGTTTAGGTTGCCTCAACTTGGTAGTAAAATGCAATTTGTTGTGGTTACTCTAGGTGTTGGATTACTCTCTATTATTTATTAGTGGATCTCTTTTCCTAGATCTTTAGGTGTTGTATTCATGATTATACCTCATTAATTTCCATCATAAATATTTTTCATGATTATAGTCCTCTTTAGGAGGTGTTTGGATTCGGTGACTAAAATTTAGCTCACATCACATCGAATGTTTCGGTGCTAATTATAAGTATTAAATATGGTTTAATTAGAAAACTAATTACACGATTGAGAACTAAACGGCGAGATGAATTTATTAAGCCTAATTAATCTATAATTAGCGAATGTTACTGTATTATCACATTTGCTAATCATGGATTAATTAGGCTTAATAAATTCGTCTCGTCCTTTAGTCCTCATCTGTGTAATTAGTTTTATAATTATACTATATTTAATACTTTTAACTAGCCTCCAAACATTTGATGTGACGGTGACTAAAATTTAGCCAGAGAATCCAAACACCCCCTTAAGATACCCTCATAAATACATTTAACAAATGCACTTCATTAATGGACACCCTCATAAATCGACCCTCATAAACACACTTCATTAATAGCCTCATTAATTGATACCCTCATAAATAGACAATCATAAATATACTTCATTAATAGTCTAATTAAGAATACCATATCCATCTATGATATTAAATATATGTGAAATATTGATTTATAGATGGCACGTGTTTGAATGTTGTTGACGCGGCTTATGTACGAAATTTATGTATCATTTTATATGATTTATCATTGATTTTATGCGACAACTATATCTTTCACTAACATTTATCACCGATAGTCGGGGATTTTGCAATATTGTCTTGGAAATATGCTACATGTGATTTTTACAGCTTTTAGACCAATTTTTCGCGGAATTCACCATGATCCACCTCGAGTAAGAAAAGACCGCTAGATGACATAGATTGAAGATGAAGAACAAGAAAGACTTGGTGTACTCATAGCCCCTCGTGTAGATCAAGGCTCCCTAACCAGAAGATTCAATGAAGTGTCAAAGAGCTACAACAAAATAAAGATATTATTCATTAAAGATGATTAATATGACAAAGGCCAGAAGAATTCATCGAAGCTCGGCCCATTATGAAGATTCCAGAAGCATAAGAGTCCCGAAGGCCTTGCACAAATATTACTTAAGCATTAAGTAACTACCCCGGGAAAGATGGAAAGGAGACGACGCAGGAAGAGTCCGGGTCGACTGACCCCTACCCTCCTGGTCGGCCGACCCCACCCCTCCGAACGTCGGTTCGACTTGCCTTTTCTCCCACATCTTCTCCAGGGTATAAATAGTGAGTCTAGGCTCTGAGTCGAGGCATCCAATTCATTATCAAGGCGTGAAATCGGCGGAAAGAGGGACAACAACTAGAGAGAGCAGAGGGTCGAGTTTCTAGTCTAGGATTAGAGTTGTTCTAGTTTCTGGAGGTGATTAGAGGCCTTGCACGGTGTTCTAATTACATAGCTTTGGAGGTCTAATTGTATCATCAAGGGAATGTATGATCATGGATGTAATGTTGATACAGTTAATCAATGAAGCTTTGTTCTTGTCTAATTATCAAGTTCTTGTTCTAATTATGCTTGTTCTAGTTCTAATTAGATTTAGATCTAGATACTTGTTGATTAGATCATGTCATTAAGGGTGTTATTTATCTAGCGTTCTTGATCTCTAATCTAGTTTACTAATGATATAGTTATGTTTCTAGTTCTTGTGATCATGGTGATTAGAAGTTCTACTTGCTTTAGTTATGTTATTAGACTATGTGAAGTAATTAGAAGCGCGTTCTCTAATTATGTATGCCTGTTGAGAGTTTCTCGTCGATTACTTGGTTAGTAGTGACAGTAGAGCTCGGGGAAAGGTTAAACTCGATCTAGGGGATTAGATTGGTTGATCATGATTTAATTATGCTACGATGAATATGCTTGAACATGCTTGTTTGCCTTAAGCTACTAGTTATCTCGCTGTTTTATCTTAGATTCAATTTTGAAGTGGTTTATAAAAAAAAAGGGGAGAGACCTTTTTCTTAGATTTTAATATTTTATTATTATAAGATTTCAGAATCTTCTCTCTAATTTATCCAAAAACTAGGCGTATACCTAAGCTACGCTAAAGAAATGAGATGGGTATATTCAATTCAATTCATGAATTGAATTACTTATCTTTATTCTGAAATTAACTCGGTAAATCTACCGAACATTTGTTTTTATGCAAAACAAAACATAGGTTTTAGAATAGCAACTTAAATTATTTTATATCTCGAAATTAAAATCTATGTTGAGTGTTATAAACATTGTGTGCTTTTAACCTACTATAGTAGGCATACTTATGAATATGTTTATATTGCATAAATGCAAAATAAGGACGTAGAATTAGTGAAGATAATCAACTTCTTAATAAGAAATATTTAAATTAGGCAACAAAGGATCCTCTTTTAGTATAATATAACTAGCAAACTTGATATGGATAATAATTAAGAGGTTTTGATAGAAAAGGTTTAAAAGGCTATCACCTAAGGAGAAAAACTTTAAAGCCTTAATTGTTTTTGTGTCAAAAGCTGCATGCATATCGACAACCTTGCTGTATAAGCCAGCCTTTATTGCTAGGAATCCTATGGGTAGCTTACAGGAGAAGTGTGGAAGCGAGCAGGTCCAGAAGATGCCTGGCTTGGCCGACCAGACTCCCCCAGGTCGGCCGACCCCAGCCAGTCCTTCACTAGATCGGCCTCCCCTTTGAGCCACCTCTTTGCCTATAAATTAGAAGTTGATGTCACTGCTTTTCAACACCAGAACCTCTACCACCAGTTCAGAAACCCCCAGGAGAAGAAGTAGAGTTTTAGTTTTGAGAGAAATATTTGAGAGGTAGATGAAGAAATTCCTCAAGAAAGCCTTCAAGAGTACCCCATCTAGAGGACGCCCTCTTCGAGTGGAGGAGAGTTCATCAAGGCCCACATCAAGGAGATACTCTGTCTCTGAGATGGGAAGTTCCGACTCTGATCGCAGTCTTCATCGCGATCAAGGCCTACGTGGGTGTTATTCCCGCTTCTCCGTCAACACTGATGAAGTTCTAGATCCAACAAGAAGGAGGACCCGTTCTTCTACCCGAGCTCAACAACAAGCCCCTCAAGCGATGGACGTTGAAGAGGATCAATGGAAGTACTCACAGGAAGGATTCTCGCTCCGCACCGCTATTGAAGAGCAGAGGTATAACAGTTGCCAGCATCACATCACCTCCATTTATGATTTAGACTTCGATTTCCTGGGCAGTCTAGATTTTGCTCCTAGCATAGAGAAAGCTTTTCAGAATCTGGGCTGGAGCAATTTCATTCATATTTCTGCTACCTACCAGAGGGACATAGCTTTTGAAATCATAACCACTATGAATATAATCAGTTCCTCTGATTATAACCATGCCTTGAGATTTAGATTGAAGGAAGATTGGGTAGAAATGTCCTTTGGTATGATTGGTTCTTTGTTGGGATTTTGGAAGAACTCACCTGAAACTTTTGAAGTGAACCAATACATTCTAGAGAGTTTTTGGTTACAAATTGCTGAGAATTCTTCCAAGGAAAGAATTAGAATAATTAATCGTATAATCAGAATCATCCATAGATTCATGACTGTCAGAGTCATAGAGAGGCTAGATGACACTAAGGTGCAGAATGCTGAAATGAAATGGCTTTACATTGCACTTTGTCAACCCATAGGGATTAATCCAATACGTTCCATGATTAACCATTGGATTGCTCAGAGGAATAGAAACACTGGATTACTTGGATTTGGACACTATTTTACTATCCTCGCTTCTGCGCTAAAACCTGATTTAGTGTTTGATCCAAGTTACACAAAGTTACCAGCTAGCATTGATGAAAATTCCTTAAGGAAAGGAAAATATATTTATGGAAACAAGAATACTGGTTTCTTTGTTAGCAAAACCAATTTTAGAATTCCTATTCCTAGACTTGCCTTATTTGCACAAGGAAAGATTGATTGGTTGGAAAAATTTATGACTGAGGAAGGAGAATCAAGCCACCAACCGCCATCATCTGGATGGGGCACCTGGGAGACACCATCTGCACAACCTAGTCAGCATTTTATGGCTGAAGAGTTTAGAGCATGATCATCATCTCAAGTGCATGTGCTTAATCCAAGGCCAGTTAGCTCGTTTGATCCTAGTTCTACTCCTGTGTTCACTCCTTCAACACATTTTCCCCCGCCTCCAGGTTTTGTTCCAAGGAGTGCAAGACGTCGTACTCCTGAATTTATTGTAACTCCGAGCATGCCTCAACAAGCATTCTACGGCATAGAAAATATGGCTTCAGAGAATTATCAGATACTTGATCAAATTAGAGCAAATACAGATCAGTTTGAGTGGAACACTCAAACCACAGAAGAGCAATTGCACCATTTGAGGCAATGGAACTAGAGGTGTCAACAGTGAAGATCAGTGGTTTGCTTTAGTTTTTATTTATTTCTTTAATTTTCGTTATGAATTTTATTTTTGTTTTTCTTTTATCAATTTATGTATAGTTATAAGTTATTTTTATTTATGTGTGAGTTAGTTTTATCATGATTATGTATTTCCCTATGATGAGATGAAATAAAATAAAATGTTTATTTTCTTGTAATCATATGTCATTAATTAAGCTGAATTTATGCTCTCATTAATGCAATTTAATTGAATTATGATTGGCATTTATACAGTAGATATGATATTTCATAAAGACCTACGTGTTATTCAAAGTTTAGAATTCAATTCTTTGTCATAATAGATCTCCTTTAAATTTTGTTTTGAGCTATCAGTATTAAGACAAAGTTTCTTATGATTATTTTATATAGGCCCTACCTATTTAGAGCTTTATTGTTAACCGTAGTTTTTATCAAATGTAATTCTTGATTGAATTGGATTAAGATTTGAACCTAGGGAATAAGATTTCAAAGCTGGTCATTCATTTCTACTTATCTTTTTATTTGCTAGCCTTTTTATCCATGCATTGTAACTCTCTACATCAGAAAGATTACAAACTTCGCTGGATATCCCTCCTGAAACCAAAATTATCATTTCATATATCTTACTTGACCACAACCTATTGTTTTCTGGAGTTTTGGAAATAAATATTTTAGTTATATCCCACTTATATTGGTGTTTTAAATACTCAAGGATGAGTATTATCTAAGAGTGAGGATGGAGGTCTTATCTATAAAAAAAAAGAGAAGGGCAACCATGTGGTCGCCAGAAAAAAAGGGGGAAAGAGAGAAAAAAAAGAGAAGAAAAAAAATAGATAGAAAAAGACCAAGTGGTCAAAAGTAGAATTAGGTAAATATACCATACCTCTTTGTTTTCTTAAAGACATCTGTATAACTTAGTTGGTTGTTTTAAAAAAAAGAAAGAAGAAACTCCAGAAAATTTTCCAACCTTATGCAATCCGATAATAAGGACTTCATTTGTGCCTTGAGATCATTTAATTTATTTGCATATGTCCACTTTTCTATATATACTCTCTTCTAATCTTTTCATCATTATGAATTCCATGACCTTTTTGAGAAGTCTCAGTAATACCAGTAGATTTCTTTCTTAGTTTGATAATATATCGAGATTAAATTTTGATTAGGACTCATAGCAAGGTCCAGATAAGCTTATACTTATAGTTTCTTATAGTTTATTCCACATATATATGTACACTGAGGGCCTAGAAAGATGAGAGTTTGTCTTAGCTTATATATTTTAATCTTTGATACTTAATCTTTTTTGAAAATTTATTGAAAAAATAAGGAGATTTGTTATTGATAAGTTTTTGATTTCTTTCTACATATGTTGTGGAGTATGCTTACATGAATATCTATTTACTTGTATAAATTGTTAGTCTAAACATAGAAAAAATTTGAGAGTTTTAAATTTAGTTTGATTATATGATTTATGATTATAAATGAACTTTAATTGTAAAACTTGACTAACTCGAGGACGAGCAAGGTTTAAGAGTGGGGATGTTGTTGACGCGGCTTATGTACGAAATTTATGTATCATTTTATATGATTTATCATTGATTTTATGCGTCAACTATATATTTCACTAACATTTATCACCGATAATTGTGGATTTTGCAATATTGTCTTGGAAATATGCTACATGTGATTTTTACAGGTTTTAGACTAATTTTTCGCGGAATTCACCATGATCCACTTCGAGTAAGAAAAGACCGCTAGATGACATGGATTGAAGATGAAGAACAAGGAAGACTTGGTGTACTCATAGCCCCTCTGTGTAGATCAAGGCTCCCTAACCAGAAGATTCAATGAAGTGTCAAAGAGCTACAAAAAAGTAAAGATATTTATTCATTAAAGATGATAAATATAACAAAGGCTAGAAGAATTCATCGAAGCTCGGCCCGTTATGAAGATTCCAGAAGCATAAGAGTCCCGAAGGCCCCGCACAAATATTACTTAAGCATTAAGTAACTACCCCGCGAAAGATGGAAAGGAGACGACGCAGGAAGAGTCCTGGTCGGCCGACCCTGACGCTCCTGGTCGGCCGACCCCACCCCTCCGAACGTCGGTTCGACTTGCCTTTTCCCGCACGTCTTCTCCAGGGTATAAATAGCGAGTCTAGGCCCCGAGTCGAGGCATCCAATTCATTATCAAGGCGTGAAGTTGGCGGAAAGAGGGACAACAACTAGAGAGAGCAGAGGGTCGAGTTTCTAGTCTAGGATGAGAGTTCTTCTAGTTCCTGGAGGTGATTAGAGGCCTTGCACGGTGTTCTAATTACATAGCTTTGGAGGTCTAATTTTATCATCAAGGGAAGGTATGATCATGGATGTAATGTTGATACAGTTAATCAATGAAGCTTTGTTCTTGTCTAATTATCAAGTTCTTGTTCTAATTATGCTTGTTCTAGTTCTAATTAGATTTAGATCTAGATACTTGTTGATTAGATCATGTCATTAAGGGTGTTATTTATCTAGCGTTCTTGATCTCTAATCTAGTTTACTAATGATATAGTTATGTTTCTAGTTCTTGTGATCATGGTGATTAGAAGTTCTAGTTGCTTTAGTTATGTTATTAGACTATATGAAGTAATTAGAGGCGCGTTCTCTAATTATGTATGCCTGTTGAGAGTTTCTCGTCGATTACCTGGTTACTAGTGACAGTAGAGCTCGGGGAAAGGTTAAACTCGATCTAGGGGATTAGATTAGTTGATCATGATTTAATTATGCTGTGATGAATATGCTTGAACATGCTTGTTTGCCTTAAGCTACTAGTTTTCTCGCTGTTTTATCTTATATGTGATGCCCGTTATCGCATATGCTTTGGATCCGTTTAGAGCCTGATTAGAAGCTAGTTAATACCCTTTAATTAGTTCTCTAATGATGTTCTAATCGTCTATCTTATATATTAACATATCTAGTATAGGTTACGGATTGGTTTAGAGTTAACTATACACCTATGGCTTTGTACCTTTAGAGAGTATCGAAGACTTGGGATTTGATGATGATTCAGATGTAGATGACCTTGATGAAATGCTGAAACACTTTAAGGCGGATATCCTTCTCGCGGGTGGAAAAGGGGCAGAGAATTTAAAGGCGGTAAAGGATGCTACAAAGAAGAGTGTGTATGAGAAGTCAAAGGGTTGTTCAACTCATTGGTCTCTATTACATTTTGCACTAGAGCTGTTGATTCTGAAGGCCAAGTACGGGTGGTCTGACTCTAGCTTCAACGATTTGTTGAAACCCTTATCGTGGTTGCTTCCGAAGCCTAACTTTGTGCCAACTAACACATATCAAGCGAAGAAGGTTATTAGCCCTTTGACAATTGGAGTTGATAGAATACATGCATGTCCGAACCACTGCATCTTATACCGAGGGAAATTTGAGAAACTATACAAATGTCCAACTTGTGGTGTGAGTCGTTACAAGCGGAATGACATATGCCACGGTGTTGATGAAGGTTCCTCTAATAGCAAGAAGAGGAAGAAGAAGAAGGCTGGACCTGATCCCTCTGAGCAAGATACATGCTTAGGCATCGATGAGAACAAGAGGAGAATCCCCGCCCTAGTCTTCTAGTACCTCAATCCCATTGATCACTTACGGTGCTTATTTGCAAACCCTGCCTTTGCAAAGCTGATGTGTTGGTGGTATGAGCAGCAAAGGAAGGATGATGAAAATCTTTCACACCCAGCTGATGGCACACAATGGTAAATGTTTGATGAGATATATCCTGAGTTTGCAAAGGATCCAAGGAATGTGCGGTTCACTCTTAGTACAGATGGAATGAATCCTTTTGGAGAAAGGAACAGCACACACAGCACTTGGCCTATGATATTGACCATACACAATCTACCGACATGGCTTTGTCAGAAGAGAAAGTTCACATTGTTATGCGGTCTGATACAAGGGCCTAAACAATGAGGAATCGATATAGATGTCTTCCTTGAGACCTTGATGGAAGATATGGCGAAGCTTTGGAACAATGGGGTCAAAATGATCGATTCATCAATAAAGGAAGAGTTTACACTCAGAGGTATGATACTCACTACGATCAATGATTACCCTACAAACTTTTCCCTCTTCGGATAGATCAAAGGAAAGACAAGATGTTTAGTATGCTTGGATGATGCAATGACGTCTTTGTACCTCAATGGATAAAAAGGTTGTGTACTTGAAGTACCGCCGCTACCTAGTTGAAGGGCATAGGTACCGTGGGAGAAAGTTCTACAACCACTTTGATGGCACGTTAGAGATAGGTTTAGTACCAAGAAGAAGACACGATAGCAAACATGTTTTTGATATGGTCAGGAACATCAAAGTTTGCTATGGGAAGAAGATCAAGAGAACAAAACCCCCCATTGAGGGCGTGCCTTTCAAGAAGCAGTCAGTCTTCTTTAAGTACTTGACATATTGGAAGGACTTGGAGGTTCCACACGCCATCGATTGTTTGCACCTAAAGAAGAACGTGTTTGATAGCACTATATGTACATTGATGGATGTGAAAGGGAAGACAAAGGATGGCCTGAAGTCATGTCGGGATCTAGTAAATATGAAGATCAAAAGTGAGCTCCACCCCATGGAACATGGCAATGGGAAATTTAAGCTCCCCGCCGCGAGTTACAACCTGACATCAGATGAGAAACGGGAACTGTGCTTGTGTCTACGTGGTCTAAAAGTGCCCACTGGGTTATTGTCTAATATCAGGAGTCTAGTATCTATGAAAGATTTGTCCATTAGCGGATACAACGCTCATGATTGCCATATGATGCTGACGGTGTTCCTTGCTGTTGCTATCAGGGCTATCAATCTAGTATTCGTGCAGATGGTGGTCACTCGGAGGGTCTATTTCTTTAGCAAGATCTCACAAAAGGAGATTCGTAAAGATGAATTGGATTCGATACAAGAATTCTGCACGGAGACTATGGCTCAGCTTGAGATGTGCTTCCCTCCTTTTTTTGATAAAATGCCGCACCTCATGGTACACATGGTTGACCAGATCCGTGCACTTGGTCCAAGTTACTTACATGAAATGTGGGCATATGAGCGTTTCATGTCGACCCAAAACCATTATGTTCTCAATCGTGCATACCCCGAGGGATCTATTATCGAGGCCTATTGCACCGAAGAGGGCGTAGAGTGCTGTTAGGATTACTTGGTTAATAACAGAGGTATCGGTTTAGTTGACTCTCATCATATCGGAAGGTTAGCTGGGAAAGGCACGAGGGGAAGAAAACCATTTATTGATAGTGCATATGAAGAAGTGGCAAGTGCTCATTTCAATGTCCTGCATCAGGTAAAGGTGATGACTCCGTTCATCGAGCAGCACATTGATATTATCCGCGCGAATAACCACGACCGCTTGGATTCCTGGATCATGAAAGAGCACAAACACCGCTTCACCTGCTGGTTCATGGACCTAAACATAGCCGAAGGAACAACTGCCGAGGAAGTAACATTGAAAAGGCTGGCTTCCGGCCCATCTTCATGGGTCACGACATGGCAGACGTATGACATTAATGGCCATACATTCTATATAGCTGCAAAGGATAAGAAAAGCGTGTGAAAAATAGTGAGTTCGGATTGACGCCATCGATGACACATCGGGCCTCAAGGTCACATATTTTGGCTTCATAGAGGACATATGGGAGTTGGACTACGGATCGAACATACAAATTCTTGTCTTTTGGTGCCAATAGGTGAAACAACCACAAGGTGTATAGGTCGACAACTATGGACTCACAATCGTTGACCTTGCCAAGGTTGGATACATTGATGACCCTTGGGTGCTAGCAAAATGCGTTGGATAGGTTCTATATATCCTCGACCCACGTCTTAATAATCAGAAGCACATAGTTGTCTCGGGCAAACAGAGTATTATCGGAGTTGATGGTGTCGATGATATCGAGGCCTTCAATGACTATGACAACATGGAGCTTTTTATAGACCTACCAACCAAGATTAAGGAAGAAGAAGCAACAATTAAGGGGGTGAAGCCTTGGGTACGCACGGATAGAGAGGCAAGAATTGTAACCGCCTAATATGACTACCTGTGGTTGAGTGGCACACATTGTTGTTATGTGACAGTGTGGAGAGGCAAAAATTCTAAACTGTGAAATGTATGATTTTAATTTAATATATCGTTCACCTATGTTAATTTTAGTTAGTTTAGTTTACTTTATTAGTTAATTTTAGTTAGTTCAATTATATATGAGCGAGTTAGTATATTAGGTAATTTTAGTTAACTTTATTAGTGTATTATTTATTAGAATGGTAATAAAAAGAAAGTTAAATGAAAAGAAACTAAAAAGAAGGTAAAATGAAAAAACTAACCCTCATGGGCCCAGTGCGAGCGGCCCATTAGGGTTTCGCAAAACTCAGTAGGAGCGGTGCATTAAATCCACTGCTCCTGCTGTTGTGTTAGTAGGAGCGGTGGACTACACACACCGCTCCTGCTGAGGAATTAGCAGGAGTGGTAGACTCCACGCACCGCTCCTACTGAGTATAGTAGGAGCGTGGTAAGATACCCCGTATAAAAGCAAAGAGCGGGAAGGCGAAAATGTCTAAGTCCTAGGTGGTTCGTCTTTTCATCTTCACGCCGCTACACTGCCGAAATTCCTCACCACTCCACCGTCGATCCTCCTCACTATGCCGCCAGCCTCATTCTCCTCATTGCGCAGCGCCGGCCTCCCTCACCGCGTGCCGCCGGCCTCCTCCTCCTCCGTAGCGCCACCGGCCTCCCTGACCGCGGACCTCCTCCTCCTCCTCCGTAGCGCTGCCGGTGTCCTCCTCCTCTGCGTAGCGCCTCCTCCTCCGTCATCTCCGCGCCCGGCCACTGCCTCATCCTCTGCTGGCCTAAAGTTAGTATATAGTTTAGTTAGTATTTAATTTAGTTTAGTTAGTATATGTAGCTTGTATATATATAGTTTAGTTAGTGATTCAATTTAGTTTACTTAGTATAGTTTAATTAGTTTTGTTAATCACATTTTCATTTAGCTTAGTTAGTTTAGTTGGTATAGTCTTTTTCATGTATATTCATTTTCATGTATAGTCTTTTTCATGTATATTCATTTTTTATATTCATTTTTCATGTATATTCATTTGTTGTATATGAAACGATCATGTTATTTCCATTTTCGTGTTTAAACATTTTTCATGTATTTTAAATTTTCATGTGCTATGATTATTCATGTGTTTGAATTTTATAATTATTAGATTACGCGGTCTTTTCTAGAAAAAATGGATAGTAGGTCACCAGAGCGATACGCAGAAGACATTGCATGACTCAAAGATGTTCTTAACGATGAACCCCACGAATTCGATTACGATCCAGAAGACCCAAATGCCGTGGATGTACTTGCTGCCAAATGCACTCGAGAACTCGCGAGGGATCCGAACTACGTGCCCTCTGCCGAGGTGTGAGCCGAACACTAATGTCGTTTAGTTGTTGTAATGATACAAATTCATTGTTTCATTAACAATCTCGCACCAAGCAGGAACAACAAACGGCCGAAGAACCCACCACACCTCAGGAGACTCACCTCGAACAAGACACCATTGATGTAGTTGGAACGAGCAAGAGGAGAAACGGAAAGTGAGCGAAGAAAAATTACCAGAAACACAGCTCATAGTGCTTGAGGTTGGCGTTGCTAGGGAACTAGTACAACCTTTTTCGGTAAGAGCAAAGTTCCGCAACGCCGTGGAGGTGATAGCAAGGGAATGGATGGAACCTACGTGGCCTAATTGGAGCAAGGTGGCCAATGGAGAGAAGGATTTATTATGGATAGAGCTGCAGAAGTGTTCCAGTTCCCACGTGGCAGCGAGGAGAAGGCTAAGTCATATGCACTGAAGCAACTAGGTTATGCCTATCGTCGATGGAGAGGGGATCTGACGAGAAAGTATGTGTAGAACAACCTTACTCCTTTTCAGGAGTACGGTAAGATCACCCAAGCGCAGTGGGATGAGTTCATGAGGCAAAGGACAACTGAAAAAGCCATAGAGCGTAGCAAAGCAAACACATCTCGTGTTTTGAAAGATGTGCACAAGACGACTCTTGGCCCCGGTGGGTACACCGCGCAAGTCGAGAAATGGAACAAAGAAAGGGAAGATAAAATAGCTAAAGGGCTACCTGACCCGTACGAAGGCTTAAATGACTGAACGTTCCAGTGGTGCAAGGCCCGAGAGGTAAGGTGTCTGGGGGACAAAAAAATTTTGCAAAGCCTGAGACCAAAGAGGTGGTGAGCAAAATCAAGAAGCTTGCAGAGGCCCAGAAGGTAGGCAAATTTATCCCTAACAAGGAGAAAGACGTCTTGAGCGAAGCAATAGGGACAAAAGAGCATGGAGGCCGAGTCAGAGGCATCTCGTCCAAGCTCAACTAGAAGGAGGAGTTCTCCGAGGATAGGGCCAAGTACAAAAAGCTTGATCGCTACAAGCAAGCTATGAGAGACACTTCCGAGGAGGTATTCATAGAAAGAATAAATGAATTTGCTGAAAAAACAATGCAAGATCACGCATTTCTTGGCATTGAAAGGTGTAACACCCTGATTTTTGATACATGAAAAATCCTTGGTTCAATAATTTAATTCAATTAGTGTTGAGTGTTTATGCATGTCACCATAACTATTTATGCATTTTCTAATTAATCAATTAAAATGAATCATTGGAGTAACTTGGTTGTCCACATGCTGCTGCATATTTTTATTGTGTGATTTGGAGATTGTTGGTTGAATTTGAATTCACATGCCTATTTCAAATATCTTAGAAAATTTCCTTTTCTTCTTTCACTCTTGGCACGAGCAGTGCAATAGTCTGCTCTTTTCCCCTCTATTGCCGCAGCCCATCCTTGCACCAGCAGACCAGCCGAGCAGCTCTTCTCTCCTTCGTTTTGCCTGAGCCGACCTGCACCGTAGCAGCAGCAGATCAGCAGCGGACCATCGTAGCAGCAGCAGATCAGCAGCAGCCACGAGCGCAGCAGCAGCCCAAGTGCCCAACGCCAGCCTTTGTTCATCCTGCGCCCTGCTTGCCTTGCCTGCCTTGCTCACGTAGACGCACCAAGCGCGATGCAAACGCCAAGTCCGAGCCAGGTCGGACTCTCCCCTTGCCATATTCCCTTGCCCCCGTCCCCAAGTCACGGACTCGACCTCTATAAAGGACACAGGCACTGACGTCCGTGCCCCCAAACGCTAAACCTTAGCCCTAGCCGCCGCTTTGCGCCCAAGCTCTCTGCGCCGATCGTCGCTGCACGTCACCTCTCGCCCGTGCTGTGCGTCTGCCGTGCAGCCGCCCAGCCCCGTCGCCCGGCTCTCCCTGCTAGCTCTCAGTCCCTGATATCCTGTCCGCGCAGCACGCGCCACCCAGCG
This sequence comes from Paspalum vaginatum, assembly GCA_030272315.1. NCBI lineage: Eukaryota > Viridiplantae > Streptophyta > Magnoliopsida > Poales > Poaceae > Paspalum > Paspalum vaginatum. Next base: position 2,740,415 of record CM059016.1, read on the forward strand.
TTGTCAAGTGCCGGCCTCGTCCATGTAACACCCTGATTTTTGAACCAATACAATTTCCTTCATAAAACAATTTAATTCATCAAGGTCTATGTGTTTATGCATGACAATATTATTATTTATTGTTTTCTAAAGTAAAGTAAAATTAATCATAGGAGATTAACTTGGTTGATGCATACATGCTGCTGCATATTTTTTATTGTGTGATTTGGAGTAGTATGTTTGAAATTCAATTCATTTGTCATCTCAAATACTCTAGGAAAATTCTTTTCTTTTGTTCTTTTCCTTTTCCTAGCCGGAGCAGTGAAACGGTCTGCTTTCTCTCTCTCGCCATGGCACAAACCAGCAGCAGCATTCCAGCAGCCTGAGTGTAACAGCAGCTACGCAGCAGATGCCCAGCACCCGCAGACCAGCAGCAGCCATGCCGCGTAGCAGCAGCAGACGGGCAGCAGCAACGCAAGCCTTTGTTTTTTTTTTCCCTGCGCCTTGCTGCTTGCCTGCGGGCTGCATGCATGAGCGAGACGGACTCGGCGTCCAGGCGGAACCGGACTCATCGCGTCACGGTCCTCTGCCCCTTCCGCAAGACGCGGAGCCGCCGCTATAAAAGGGTGCAAACATCAACGTCCGAGACACCGAAGCTCCAAACCCTAGCAGCCTCATAGCGTTCCAGCTGCGCCGCCGCAGCCAGGAGCTCGTTGCGGGGGATTCTCGTCTACAAGCCTTCAATGCAGTTGGGAGCTCTTGACCAAGTTGCCACCGCAAGGTAGATCACCTAGGCATTCTGTTCTTGACCTCGTTTCATCTTAATCAGTAGATTAAACTTGTTCCGACAACGGGATCTTACAGGAGCCGCCGCAGATCATCGTCGTTTCCTGTTTGCAGCTCGTCTGTTCGTCTTGCACAATCATAGCTTTGGTTCGAGGTAAGGGACTGTATATAGTTTGATCTTACTTCTAATCATGCTCTCTATCACCAAATAGGGATTTCTAGACTTCGTTCGACCATGCCGAGCCATAAACTGTCGCCACCGACCAATGGGTCGCTGTTGCGAGTTGCGACCTATACTCACCCCACTCGACCGTTGTCCGACCTAGCTGACCCATCCCAGAGTCGACGATCATCGCCGATGATCGTTGCATTTTCTTAACCACAGTCTAACTCATGTCTGCCGATCTATGTAGTTTCAACAGATTAGCCCTTGCCGACGCAAACTATTTCAAAATAGCACTTTTATATTATTTTGACCATATCTTTCACGCTATAGTTCATTTTAGATGATTCTAGGTCGTGTAGCACTGTTATAAGCTGTAGGTTATTTCTAGATGTTTTGTACTTTCTGTTTTAATGTTTGACGTACTGTTCTTAGTGTTTTTGCTTATTGCTTGTATGTGTGCAACGTGTAGCCGACGATTCGTCCGGATTTGCTGACAATCAATCTTGGGAAGCTTCTGAGCAAGTTTTTGCTGAGGAAGGCAAGTATTCTTTGACCTATTGTCCTATTTATATTGAAAACTTACTTTATCGTACAACCAAGCATGCTCAACCTAAGGATGACTTGCCACTTATTTCCAGCAAATGTTTTATCCTATGGGAGGGCTGTGATGTTTAATTTAATATTGTCGCTCAACACATTTTACTCATGTTGCTAATCTTGATTAATTAATGGCATAATGATGATACTTTGAGCATGTTTTGTGGGATTGCTCGATTGCCTCACCCTAAGGATCGGTTCGCCGAGCGACCACCCAGGAAAACAGTACAACCACAAGGGGTGGAATGGGGCGCCCTTGACTGATTAATTAGATGAACTAGAGCGGGTGGTTTGCCTACCTGAAAGATGGCGTAAGAGGGGCGTTGACGGGTATAAGACTCGCTCTCCTGAGTGGGTGCAGTTTGGTTTATTTGGTTTTTGTTAGTCACCCTTCGGGAGGGGACTTTTATGCCTGGGTAATGGAAACCTGGAACGGGCAGCTACACTCTAGGAATTCTTTGTAAAGGTCTCGTAATGAAACCCTGCCAATTCATCAAAGGATAGTGAATAAATGGGGCTTTGCAAACCTCGGGCAAATGGGGATCATGACTTGTGGGTAAAGATGTACAACCTCTCGAGAGTGTTCAAAACTGATATATCAGCCGTGCTCACGGTTAAGAGCGGCCTGGACCCTCACAGATTAGTGTTTTAAAATAAAAGACCTGTACGGTGTGATAAAGGAAGTGATGGTGGATATGGTGAACAGCTGGACAATGGTTTATGTTTATTTACTTTACTGCTTTTATTATGTTTTAAGTATGGGATGGGTTAAGCTAATCATTGTTAATAATAAACTTGACCAATTAAAAGCAACTACTAAAGCCAGTCCACTTTTAGCCTAAACGGAATACTTGCTGGGTACGGCATGTACTCACCCTTGCTTTGTTTCATATTATGTTGCATCCATTGCAACCGCTGCTCAGATCCAGAGGGGAGCTACGGTGATCCTAACCAGGAGTTCCAAGACTACGACGAGTTTTAGGCTGATGTGCCATCCGTCAGTCGCCTGTGGAGCATGGTCGTCTTCCGCTGTCGTTTAGTTACTCGTTTCGTTAAGATATTCGGTTTCGTTAAAGACATCTATGGTCTGTAATAACACTTTATGCTCTTAAGTTAAGTACTGGTTGTGTTATTACTTTTGTTTGCGCTGTGTATGTGATTAAACTGATCCTGGCACATACATGGTTAACACTTGGTTTTGTTTCTAAAACCGAGTGTGACAGTCCATCAGACTGGAGCGCTGATACCCCAGCAGACACCCCGCGCAGTCACGTGAGAAACACCAAGAAGCCACCAGGAGTAGATGCATGCATGCGTCATGGGGACTAGAAAAAGGATTTCGCAATGGATTCCCTCCAGAAGATGGTAATCCTCTTCCCTGTTCTTTTGTATGTCGATCAATCTGTTGATTACCCTTGTTTTATTTAGATTCCTACAGTCCAGTGCGATGAATTCCTGACGATCTACACTTGCTCCTCTACCCTTTCGCGTGCACTGTTCTTTGGGTCACGTAAATCCTTCCTACTGGTCCTTGTTAGCAACCGTTAGTTATGATCTGATTCTAAATCTTTTAATGCTCATATGTATCTCGTTTTAGATCCGTTTTTATCTGTTTTAGTTGTGTTCGCTTTATAATAATAAAAATCTGCGCACTAACAACTATGTCTTTCGATGTTCCTGTTTTGCAAAATTAGTTAGAATCGTTTCTGAGTAATATGATCCGCATTAGTTTTCTAAATAAAATCAACTTAGGGTTTACATTTAATTAAACTTCGGTTATGCCCTACTCCAATGATTTATATACCTAAAATCAAACTAGGTACAAACTATGGTTTTATAATAAATGTTTGTCGATCTGGTTAACAACGATATAACTAGTTTTTTCTCAATTAACATACGAATAGGCTATACTTGGCTTTTCGTAAAGCCATGTAAATTTGATTAATGATAGTTATATTGTGTTTTCAATTATGACATGTCTAGATCAAACAAGTTATACGCTAAAATCCTGAGTAGGTAATTTTATGTACCTGACTTTCTAAGATTAATTGTTTAAATAGTATTACTATTATTAAATAAAATATGATTTAGTATCAACTGCCGTTTTTCAATTCAAATATAATTTGGATTAATTCTAACTTGGTTACGCCTCTGAAATATCCTTTTACATTGTTTTGGTATTTAAAATAATTGCAACTTATAGTTGTTAATATGCAAAACTTCCGTTAGTAGTAACTTCTCAACCTTAGCACCATTTTTAGTGTTTCTTTTGTTCATGTCGCGGTAGCAATGAGCCTTATCTTTTGGATTGTGTTCTATGAAAGCTTTTCTTATGATTGATGTATTGTTCTTATGCATGTATGTTTGTTTGCTTGAATGTTGCTTGTGTTGGATGCTTGTCCTGTGTAGAACGAGAGATCTTGTCTATGAGTTTTGAGGATTAAAGATCAATACATGAGATTATCAAAATCAAGCTTTCCAAATATCTACAATTGCGGTTTATTTGAGCAGCTATATACTTGGAATACGGGCAAGTATTCTCAGACCTATATCCCATTTACTTTAATCACATGTTTTGTTGGATTTGCTCGAGTGCTTCACCCTAAGGATCGTTTCGCCGAGCGACCACCCAGGAAAACAGTACAACCACAAGGGATGGAATGGGACGTCATTGACTGATTAATTAGATGAACTAGAGCGGGTGATTTGCTTACCTGAAAGATGGCGTATGAGGGGCATTGAAGGGTATAACACTCGCTCTCCTAAATTGGTGCAGTTTGGTTTATTTGGTTTTTGCCAGTCACTTTTCGGGAGAGGACTTTTAGGCCTAGGTAACGGTAATCTGGAACGGGCGGCTACACTCTAGGAATTCTTTGTAAATGTCTCGTAATGAAACTCTGCCGATTCATCTAAGGTAATGAATATACGGGGTTTGGCCACCTCTTGGTATATGGGAATCATGACTTGTGGGTAAAGATGTACAACCTCTCGAGAGTGTTTAAAACTGATATATCAGCCGTGCTTACGGTTAAGAGCGGCCTGGACCCTCACAGATTAGAGTTTTTCAAAGAAAGAGGACTCATGACAATGATGGCAAAGATGGGATGATAATGGGATGATGGTGGTATGATGGTGGTTTATTTTCATATATGTTATTTGTTAATGTTATTTCAGTTATGGGATGGGTTTAAGCTAATAATTGTTAGTAATTAAAATTTGACCAACTAAAAGCGATTGCTTTGCCTGCCCACTATAAAGCCAGTCCATTTTATCCTAAACGGAATACTTGCTGAGTACGACATGTATTTACCCTTGCTATCCCAAAAATATAGCTCTGCTCAATTCAAGTTGATGATGACATGAAGACGAAGTGGATCTAGAAGTCTCCTCGGGGTTTAGGTGTACGTGCCCTCAGTTAACCTTCCTGTGAAGATGGAGTTCAGCTACGAGATAAAAGTTCCGCTATACTTTGATATGACCTTTGTGTCAAATGTAAGTTTTATACGCTTATATAATACACTGTCTATTGATATTCACTAATGAAGTCGGCTGTATGTGTGGAAAATAGATCCTGGGCACACATACGGTGTCATCTGGTTTTGTTTCTAAAACCGGGTGTGACAAAAGGCCTCATTCCGCCGATCTAGAGGGGCGTGCAGTCAATACCATCACTACTGACTCCTTGCGAGCTGCACATTCCTCTGGGAATACATGGAAGGACAGTGGAGGTAGAAAGGGCACTGGCGATTCCTGGGAGCAGCCTTTTCCATGGCACTCTGATCCTGCGGAACTATGCAAGGTCTAGGTCCTTAGCGTTGATCCCAGACATGCAGAAGAAAGGATAGACATCCCCAAGGCAGAGGGGATCCACTTCCTTGGCCAGTCTGTCGATCAGTTCATCTTGTGGAATAAGCTATATATCCAGAACCTGACACCACAAGACCAACTACAACTCAAACAAAGACAGCTAGCACTCGAACATGGAGATGCAATGCAGGAAGAACATGTTGTCCCCGAACGAGATCAAGCAGATCCAGATCCTCCGATACACGAATTTGTGCCAACTCCTCTCGATCTCGCTGAAAAGATGGCTACACGTGATCTAGAAGTCGTCGAGGAGCCAGCCCCATCAGAACAACCAACATCTGATCCAAAGCCTGAAACAAAAATGTTAGACACAGCTCCAAAGCCTGAGGAGCCAGTGGCAGCACAGACATTGGATACAAGCATGGTGCGAAAAATGGTACGCGCATATGAAAAGGATGTGACACCTGAGGTGGAAACATGGTTCAAGAAAAATACAGTAGGTAAGGAAAAGGAGAAACCAAAGGGAAAAGAGAAAGCAAAGGAAATTGATCTTATTCCAGACCGAAAATTCTATAAATTCGTGATTGGCCTTGATGAAATTCCTGATATGCTGGATTGTCCCCTAAGATACGAACATGGCAAACCATTCCTACCAGATTGGGCTCTTAAGGATGAACGATTGCCAGGGGAGATGAGAAGATTTCATGATTGGTATCTAAGGGCATGTAAACTTGGGGTCCAATTTGTAACCGCTCAAATTCCCAGTGAATGTTTCACCACCCTAACCAAGATCACAATCGCCGATTTTTTTGGAGTTCCAAAACATGTTCTACTTAGGACAAACAGACATCACTGCGATGGCCCTTTGGTGCCTGTATGTCTCCGTGCCAATCCCATTAATTATGTGGGCATAATTAACATAAATAATAATTTCGTATGCAACATCCATTCGCTTTATAATATACCTTTCAGAATGCAGCATCAAATATCTCAAAAGCGTGGCGATACAAGACTCAGATTCTTGGACCCTTCAATAATTAACCAGAGTGAACATGACGATCCACTCAAGCTAAAAGATGATAGCAAAGAACAGCAGGCAGGAAAAACAAAAGCAGAGAGGGAGGCAATCTGGGAAGAATTACATAGAAAGGCAAAGAGGAAACTTGCCTCGTACATTGTCACTGCCCTGAAGTTCCTCCACGAAGAAAACCGTGACCAAATCCTTGCTCCATACAACTTTGAGTATGTCAAAACCCTTGCCTTTGATAATGAGTGAAAACTAAACACACACGATCATATCTAACTTCATTTGGTTTGGTTTTTGCAGCGGACACTGGATTTGTCTATACATCATGCCTAAGGAGAGCAGAGTATTGGTCTTCAGCTTGTTGGATGTCGAAACCAAGAGATATTCGACCATTTTGAATATAATATGATGGTAAGATATATATATGCCATATTGGTTCTTATACATGTCAAGTCATCCTACTTATTTGAGTTTCTATATGTGTTCTAATTATAACAGGGCCTTCAGAATTGGCATCGAAAAGTATAAACTGCCGTTTCATCCTGAGCGCCAGTACAATATCCAAGTCAGAACAAAATTCCCGGTATGAAAGAAAAGACACGTACATATGCATATGTTCAAACATAGTATTATAAATCTATAACTAATGAAACTTGTTTGTAAAACATAGTGCCACAAGCAACCAAGGGGAACCGGATGCTGTGGATACTATGTTTGTGAGTATCTCAAGGTCGATGGGAGGTACAGAACTAATCCTGAAGATGTAAGTAATCAAAAACATTATCTCGTTTCATTGTATATATTGCATGTGTGCACATAATTAAGACCACCTTGGCACTGTTAACACTCATATCATCTTTTTTGGGTCTAGCTCCCCCCAATCCCTTTAACAACTCGGCCTCTCACGAGACTAATCTCATGAATATCGTTGCCAACCTATGCTGTTTTACAATGCACGAGGTAATCAACCGGCGAGGGCAATTCTTCGATCACGATTTAGTTTTAGCAAAAGAAGAAAAATACCGTTGATTGGTCGAGTGGGAATATCATCCGTGCTAAGTTGTTGTGTTCGATGTATAAACATGTAGTAATCTACGTGCGATGTGTTTTTGTAACTATCTACCACGCACGGTAAGGTTGACACACTTGAATATTTATGTAGATATGGCTCGAATATATACAGAAAAGCATTAGGAGGATTCAACAAATAGTCGAAGCAATACATTTCAATCCATACGATTTCGAAAACAAATCATTTCGAATTTGGCAGGAAACACAAAATACATGGCTTTTTCAAATTATGGCGGGAATGAAAGAGGGGCTTAAATTTAAGCAGGAGCGGTCGAAAACTCAAACCACTCCTGTTGAGGTCCTCAGCAGGAGCGGCGCATGTTTTGAGCCGCTCCTGCTGAGGACCTCAGCAGGAGCGGTGGGTGTTGTGCACCACTCCTGTAAGGTCCTCATTAGGAGCGGCTCAAAACATGAGCCGCTCCTGATGCATACCTTACAGGAGCGGTCAAAGAACCACTCCTACAGTGGGTTCCACTGCAGGAGCCCACGAGTAGGAGCCCTTCCTAAAACCGCTCCTGTAGGGGGTTTTCCACCGCTCTGGTAGCAAACTTGTGTAGTAGTGAAAGTTAAGATTTTCCTTTTGTATTTCAAAAGGGGAGTCATCTTAACAAAGGATAACCTAGAAAAAGGAACCGAAAGGGTCAGAAGACTTGGGAATTTTGTAGCAAACAAGAAACTATCCAACACCTTTTATTTGACTGTCATTATGCTAAATTTCTCTGGTGTCCTTTCCATTGTATTTTTGGTCTCAAACCTCGTAAGAGTGTTTGCCATTTACTTAACAATTGGACCAAACAAGGAGGGAAAAGGATGGTTCAGTCTTTACTAACAGGATGTTGTTATAGTAAATTATATAACAAAAAATAGATCTATAAATGTTTCTATTGAATTACAACCTTGTATATTAGAACCTTGTATTACTATTGAATTTATCTACCATAATTTAATATATATGTTTTATAATTTAATATATTACCTTGTATAACAAAAAACATATATATTAGAACCTTGTATTACTATTGAATTTATCTACCATCATTTAATATATATGTTTTCAAAGTTCTAATCCGTGACAGAGGATGAGCTCCTTTGGCATAAGATAAAGACTTCTACTCGGCTGTGCGTGTTTTTACTCCTCTGCACATACACAACTCTTTCGCCATATCCGCTCTCCAGAAGCCTCCACCGCTTACTAGTCACCACCCCACCCAACCCAACTCTCTCTCCTCTCACACAATCCTCGCACACCTCGCCTCCCTGTGGCCGGCACCTCTCCTCCCATGCCTGCGCGCTCCAGCCAGGTGGTGCCTCTCCCCATGTGCCGGAGCGCTCCCGCCGGCGCCCCCCCCCCCCCATCAGTCTGCCCTCTCTGCCCACTGGCTCCGCCCCTGCCCGTGAGCCCTCTCCTCCCAACGGTGCTGTGCCCTCTCGGCCTCTCCTCCCACCGGGGCCGCGCCACACCTCCTGCTCCGACACCAGCGTCTCCTTCTCCACCACCCAGCCAGATGCCAGTAGCGAGAGCGCGGGCCGCGGTATCCCACGTGATGCGGCCGCCGTGAGGCCGCTACCCGTGTGGATCCGGCAGCCGCGGGGGCGTGCTGGAGGTGCGCGGTGAGGAGGGGAGAGAAGGCGGCTCTAGGTGGCTGCCAGCGCGCCAACTCCCCCCAAATCTGGCTGCCGCTCGGGCGCCTCCCGTGAGGAAGTATTTTGCCGAGTGACACTAGCATTTTTCTAAACGAAAAGCAATATAATTGCCTATTCCTAATTTCTACATGTGCATTTTTTTGCATTTTTCATCTGACCGGCGCGGGTGAAGGTGGTGGCCGTCCCTCCCCTCTCCCCACCACCCACCACCGCTGTGGCCGGCTGCTCATCCTCCCGTGCTTCCTCCCGCGCGCTGCTGCGCCCCCTGATTTCCTTATTTGGACTGGGGGTGTGTTTTTTTTTCTTTTTTGGAGTGTGCGTGCAGCTGGACTAACGCACGCACATGCGTGCCTTAGCCACTCCCAATACAGCTAGCCATCCATGTGATAGGTTCAAATCTTAACATCTGTTAAATATATCCCATTTTCCGAATAATTACCTACATCATCTGGCATTATGAAAATAAAATAAAGTAACCCATTAAATTTCTATATAAATTGCGTATCTCTGCCATTATAAAAATAATAAGAATAATCACTTAAATTTAATCTAAATTAGCCATCTTTACTATTGTGATAGATATAATTTTAAATATTTCATTTAAGTTATATCTACATTAGCCATCTTTGCTATTGTGATAGATAATCTACAATAATATTTTAAGTTATATTCAAATTACCAATATCTTCCATTGCTAATGATAAACCAAAAAGTCAAACCTACATCTAAGTTATGAAAATATGGTATTATGAAAAAATTAAAAAAAAATTTAGACATATATGTGTTGTAATTACCAACTTCAATAAAAACAACATTTATCAATAGATTTGTTTCCAAGACTCTAACCGGTGCGAGAGCATGGGTTGGTGGACTAGTTATTACTGCTTAGAAGCTCCAAACAAAGCACTATTTTCAAAGCGCGTAGAAAAAATCCTAAAAGTTCTCAAAAAATAGAACCATCCGATCATTTATTATGCAACCTCTAACAATAGTAGTCATTGGATCTATTCTGTTTTCCAAAACAATATCCACCATGTGCCATTATAAAACATGAATTAAAGTAACCTGTAAATTTACATGATAATTACTCATTTTGCTATTAAGAAATAAGAACCAATGTCCCCCACTAATATTACAAAGCATACCTCCACAATCACTGTACATCTTTCTAAAATAATATTTTACTTGCAAATATGCCTATGCGTTGCAACGGAAAAAAATAAGAAAAGCATCATCCAACGTATAACACACGTGTCCTTAGCCATAGCAGCGCAGATGAAAGTTTAAACTAATCTCGTTGAGCCCCAACATGCAATCGTTCTCCAGACCCTTAATCATCACACCATGTGCATCAACTTGAAGGCAAGTTCTCTTTCATTAAATTGGGAGAAAATAGGCTTGTATCAAAATTTACGCATTCCTACCGATTATTCGTGGGATCCTGACTAAAATTGTCTTCCTAGGTTTTTATTTGTTTCTTTTATTTTTATTGGTTTTATTTCCTATGTGATTATTTTGAGTGCTTGACTGCTTATCTGTCCACGATCTGCACGTTTCTCTTTACTCTATGTTCTCTCACTTCGGTCCAGTGCTGCCGTGCAGACACGTCGGCGCGGCGTGGGTGAGGGATCGATTGGGTGGGCAGCTTATTCAGCCGACATGGCTGCCGACATGCGACTTCCGGCCAGCTGGTTCATATTGAAGCCGTCTTGTGAAGGAGTCATCGTTTTCCCAACCAAGAATTACAATTACATTTTTCTTTGTAACTGAACTGCATGTGAAACCATTAGAAAGATACATCCATCAATGTATAGCAATATAGCATCACCGGTTTAACAAAGGATATAGTGGAATTACAGCTTCAAGGCTTATTAGCAGACTTTTACAATGTAATCATAAGCAAACTTTATCTTTCTAACTTAATCCCCTTGGACTAATTGAAACCTTGCTAACGTACCATTACCCTGGATTGTAAACAAAGGGTTTTGCACCACACATAGCTACACGTAGGCCTGTCCCAACATGACAATATACAATGATATCCATAAAATTTTGCAAGCACTGGGTAGATAACTAGGAGTCTAGGACTGCTGCGTTTGCACTGGTTGGAGAGATGATCAGACAATAGCCTGCGGTGGTGTAGGGCCTCTGTTACGCTTCAGCACACCAGCGTGCGTGAGCAGCGCCCAGATGTGCGTGATGAACTCGCCTCCTTTTGCAAGAACTTCCAGGTGTGACCGGGCATCGTCAGACGGCGATACGTAGAGCATCATCTCCGCCCAGAAATCAGAGAGAACTTTCCACCGCAATGTCGATCCTTGTATGTCATTCATCAGATGCCTTGCAAGCTTGGCGGCCCGAGTGAGGAGCGGTGCATCATTACCACTATAATCCATTAGTATCCTGCACCTGTCGTCCAGCTTCTTGTGCTTCTTGAGCAACTCGTCTACTTCGTTGATTGCCTCGTCAAGTATGGGTTCAGATACAGAGCTGTGGTCGGGCAAGAGGTTAGGAGCAAAAGCAAGGAGATGCATGCAGTACTGTGACAAAGTGGAGGCTGTTGCGAGCCTTGCGACCGTGTCCATGTCTTTAGCTTGTTCATCCAACTGCTGGCACAGGGTTGTAGCAATGTGCCAGACCAGTATGGTGTGAGTCACGGCTCCATCGTCGCATGCGCAAGCAATTTCATCCAGTACCACCCGTGAGAGCTGAGCATGGACGCCATTGTTTCTCAGCGACCTAACTCCGTCAGACAGGTCGCCGTTGCTTCCTAGTAGGGAAGCAACGATGGCTTGCTTCACTGCTCCCGACAGCTTGACTGAAGTGTTGCTCCCCTTTCTCCTGGCCTTGTCCATCAGGCCCCGTGTAAAATGATGGACAAAATTCCTGTGCCGGCTACTGCGGCCAAGCTCCCTGAGGAGGCAGTACTGCCCAAGTTTGTTCTTCCATGGGCGAAACGCCTTGATCCTCAAGAGAAGGCCTATGACCATCTCGAGGCAGCCGCCAGCACTTGTTTGCAAACAAGGTGTGGAGACGTAGCACTGTATCAGCGCCACCTTGAACCAACCTGAGGCTACGTAGAGGTGCAGCTGGTATGCCTCCAGGAATGCCAAGACAGCCGTTATAAATATGGTTACACTAAGAAGGCTGGTACCGGATTCTTTTCTGTGCTTGACTAGCAGGTAGGTGAGCCATGAGCACAGGCCAAACATGATGATGGGTAGGCCGAGAGCATAGAATCGACCCTTTTGGTAGAGGTAATAGTACCTTGTGTAGTACAGGTCGTGGACAAATCCAAGCTCTTCCTCGATGACACTGAAGGCCCGCTCATGTGGCTGTTGGTGTCCGTTGCCGGTGAGCAGGCCTCTGAACACCAAGTCATGGGTCTTGTCAAGCTCTGCCTCCGAGAGCTCAAAGCCTGCAAACCTTCGGTTGAGCATCTTGGATAGTGCCATCGAGAGGCACAAGTCCTTGAGCGATTGCACCCGTTTAGCCTTCCCTGGAGAATCATTAGCGGTGGCATTGTGGCGCAGCAAATTCCCCGTACACCGCCAGATCTCCTCCACGGTGGTAATCTTCAAGTCCTCCTTCTTGCACCATGGCGTGCTCTCAGACGGCTTGCTGACACAGTGTTTCTCGCCGGCGACCAGGTACCGGTAACCTTGCATGGTCACAGGATCGAAGGACACCGGTGGGTTATCCTTATACTTCATGTAGTCCGCGATCACCTTCACGTTCTTGCAGAGGTTGGACTTGCTCACCGTCCTCATGGAAGCGATCCTCACGTACGACTTGATGAATCCGAAAAATAGGATTACCAAGACCGGGGCCCAGAGGTAGCGCGGATCATTATCCGGGCCATATCCCCGATCCATGTGGGCAATATGCACAACGATCCACACCACCAAAAATGCCTTGAAGAGGTGCTTGACGTAGGTGCTCTTCCAGTTTTCGATGTCGCTGAGGCGGCAGGCCGTGAGGCAGTCCGTGCTGCCGAGGAGCAGAAGTAGGAACACAGCCCACACAACGAAGTCATCGACGTACCAGTAGGAAGAATCCATCTTCGCAATGGTGTAGCCCACCAGCGGGTAGGACATAGTGTCGACTCCCATCACGACAAGGTGGAGAGCACCGTTGCTCGACCGCCGCCGTAACGAGCCCAGCACGTGCAAAAGGAACATGCCGACGACGGCTAGGATGACTAAACTTTCTACTGTATCTGTATAATCTTTACTAACAGGGCAATCTGATGATTCTTGGGGAGGAGGACTGGGTGCCCAATCCATGTCTGGTGGTTACCTGGGGTTGTGGTTGCTTGTTTACTCTCTACTACCACACCTCAGTCACTCAGGGGAGCTAGCTAGTACACAGTTGGAGAACACTCTGAGGCTGTATGTGTTTATATAAAGCTAGAGTCGCTGGGTGGTACGTACACCATTCAAATTTGTCTCTGTTTTTCTACCTCCAATACCAATTAAGGAATTTTTATTTCAGAAACTGTAACTCTCGAGCGCTATTTCCATGCATGTGGACATGTGGTAGCCCTCCGACGTGCTTCCTATCCAGTTGCGTATGGTGTGATTCTACCTCGGATCCGCACACCGAGTATTTTTTAGATACGAAGGAAGCTTAATTTCAAGATGATATAATTTTATGGCTTCCACAGACAAAAGTTGTATTCAGCATATTATAAAATAAATAAATGAAAATTATAAAAACTAGCTAAGCAACCCGTGCAAATCTGAGATAGCGAAGGGAAGGAATTGCCCCACACCTGGAACGTCGACAATCTGAGAAGATATTACCCTTAGGGTGTTTCGGCTTCGCCTTTTTTGTTTTCTCTCTTGTTTTCTTTTCTTCTTAACTTTCATGTAATCAAGAGGCACACTCTTTTTCCACACAGGGGAACCCTTCGCAGGGGTGAGGTTTTTAATGAGGCGCACTCCATATAACACCTGTTCTATAAGCATGAAGAACAGTTTTTCCCCAATCTTGAGTCAAGGTTGTTGCGAAACGATGTTCGGATATCGCAACGGGTTCTGACATTGTAGAGGCACAGCCCCGCATTATCTGAGAAAAACTTCAAGCAAAGTTGAAGGAACGAAGGACATATTTTTCTGACCTTAGGGTCGATGAGTTGAGCGACCGAGCCAAAAAATTGGCTTGAGGCATCGCCGTGTGCAGTTTTTTCCGACCTTAGGGTCGATGAGTTTGCCGACCGAGCCAAAAACAAGCTTGATGTTGCGCCACGTGCAGTTTTTTCTGACCTTAGGGTCGATGAGTTCGGCGACCAACCGGAAACAGGCTTGGGGCTGTGAGCTCTCCCGACCTTAGGATCGGCGAGTCTGGCGACCGAGCCAAAGGCAAGCTCAAGGGGCACGGATCCCTCAAGGCCCAAGAGGCCGCGTCCTTCACGCAAAAAGAAAGTGGGGGAACGGCGTCTCCCTAAAAATTTTAAACTCATAACGGGCGACGCGATCCCTAGCGCAAAGGTCTAGAGGCGGGCTCTTGCACCTCCTTCGCCCAATTTCAGGCCCTGCGGCGATGCCCACGGGGCGCGGGTCCCTCAAGGCCCAAGAGGCCGCGTCCTTCGTGCAAAAAGAAAGTGGGGGGACGACGTCTCCCCAAAAATTTAAACTCATAACGGGCGACGCGATCCCTAGCGCGAAGGTCTAGAGGCGGGCTCTTGCTCCTCCTTCGTTGAGTTTTGGGCCCTGCAGTGATGTTCGCGGGGCGTGGATCCCTCAGGGCCCAAGAGGCCACATCCTTTGCGCAAAAATAAAGTGGGGGGACGGCGTCTCCCCGAAAATTTTGCTCTCGCCGTTTAGGCGAAGCCACCTGCAGCGCGAAGGTCCAAAGTTGGCCTCTCGCGCCTCCTACGCTTTGATCTCAATGCCTCTGTCTCATAGCAAATGCCTCACATCATTTACAGAGGGGGATGGTTCCCAACAACAAGTTGGCATGTCTCGCATTTCAACCTAGCTACGGTGTCGGCTAGGTCGTAGAGCAAGTACTCAACGACCCCGTTTATGATTCTCTCCCCGGTTTCATTCAAAAAGCTCCGGTACTCCTCGGTGTTGAAGCGCCTCCACTCCCCCTCCCATAGGAACTCGATCTGCACCACAACCTTTGCATCAGTCTCGGGGTTATTTGGTGATAAAAGGGAAAAGAAGAGGCGTATATATTCGTTCATTATTCGGCCAGCCCTCTTGAACTGGGTCGCAAAAATGGTACAATCGCTAAATTCCCGACCAAAGATCGCCGTCGGTACATAAAGCTATACGACCCTTGACAATCAAGAGAAGCAGCCGAAGCTAGCACAATTTCGTGGGGCGTGGGCAGGGACAACCGCACGCTTCAGCGGCTTCGCCTCTGGCCGCGCGCGTGAGCAAAGGCAACATTCGCTCGGTAGTTATTAATGTCATAACGGGAAAGCATCGTCCACCAAAAATTTTCAAAGTCGGCATCCGGATGATGACAGCAAAATTGGCGCCAGCATCGCCTAGAAACATAAAAGTCTTGGCGATTCATCATTAGCAGCGTTACATCAAGGACCTCCGTCGCAAGCTCCCGATGCGGAACCTACGACCAGGAGCCTTGTCAGCAAAAGAAAATTTTTATAGTACACTTGGTCCTAAGAGCCACTCCTGCATACTCCTAAAACGCATTTAAAGCTCCCAGGATTGCTAGGTGGCGAAATTACACTTCGTTCGGAAGACCTTCCTCCGCGTTCGCCGCGTGCTGGGCCTCCAAGCTTCGGTAGTGCTCGGCCGCTTTCTCTGCTTGAAAAGAGATCACAAGATTCAGCCTTCGTTGAGAGGTGCGTGAACTTGCGGTGATTCAGCCAAGCGAGATATCGATTCACCGATGATCACAAGCAGGCTATACCTGTTTCCACGCTGTTTCAGTGGCCAAGGTGCAGCCACCTTTCGCCCAAAAGTCCTTCAGAACATGGCCCGCCATGCGCTTCGCAACGGAGCTCACCTGGTGGAAAGCTTCGGCGGGTGGCATGTCGGCGGAGATGGCCGCGCTCAGACCTTGGCATCCCGCTTTCTCCAGGAATGAGGTCATGGCGCGGCTAGCCAGCAGCGCGGTGAAATAGCCATAAGTACTTATGACTCCGCCCAGCCCCTGGCTTGTCTGCACCATCCACTCGTGAAAGCCATCCACACCACCATCGTCGTTCGCATAGGGCGTAGCTTCGGCCCCGTACTGTGCAATCATGTCAGTTAGCATGGCGGCGATGTTGGCGGCCTTGAGAGCGAAATCCTCCTTGTGCCTCTTTAGCTCCGCATGGAGGGCTTAGGTGTTCGCTCACTCCATCTTCAAAACGGCTTTTACCTCCGTGAGCACCTCACCCCGCTTCTCTACTGCGGCCTCCGCCTCCTCAGCTCTCCTCTTCCAGGCAGCCAAGTCCTCCCGCAGCATTGTATTCTCCTCATTGAGATTCTCCTTCTCTTCCTAGGCTGAGGAAAGCGCGGTCTTGGCCTGGTATAGCTCCTGCTCGCGAGAGTTGTGCCTTCGCCCCATCCCGTGAGCTGCGAGAATGCCGCGAAGGGAATTCACCATCACGGCGTCCATAAGCTCGTCGTCGTTAGTATCGGCAAGCTCCTCCACATCTAGCGCTGCGAAGCTATTGCTCAGCTTCTGAAAGAACCTCTGCTCATCCAGATCCGGCAGCATGCGAATGTGGGACACCATATTCCCGTAGATAACTCGGGCGCAGTTAGGCACGCCCAAGCCCTGGCACAGCGCCATCACTTGCTCCCTTTTGGAGCTCGAGGCTCCGTCCACCATGTCCACAACGCTCACGGAGTACGCGGCACTCGAGGAGCTAGGGCTTGTGCTGGAGCCCAAGCCATCTTGCGGCTCTCACTGCGATGAGCTCCCCTCCACGTCAACTGCGGTATCTTCCGGGGTCTTCTCAGGCTTTTTGGGAACTTCGGCAACCTCGGTCTCCGGCCCCACCGCTGCCTCCTTGGATTGCCCCTAGACCTCCGGGGATCCCTCCAGTGCGGTGGTACCTATCTGAGTGGCCCCTAGCTCCTCGTCAATCATATCAAAAATGTTCCCCACATACATCCCCCTCTTGGGGTCAAACGGCCGGTCCTTAAGCTACAGCAACGACAGCGTGGACTCCTTCTCTGCTATAGTCTGGGCCTTCGGTGAGGGCCCGGTCTCCTTCGCAGGCTCGTTCATGGGAAGAGCTAGCGCGACTTCCTTGCGGGCCAGTTCTTCGCACGCGGAGCTCTACTCTGCTCCAGTCACACCTTCGGTAATCAGGGCCTTAAGAATCCCTGAGAGCTTCGGCTTCTTAGGTCTGCCCCTGACTCCTTTGGTAGGGTGGTACCCTTGCACTTTGTCGTGAGCTTCGTGGCAGGCCTTGACCCTTCATCTGCCCTGGACTTCGGCTCTATCCGGGGCTCGTACTTGACATCCATCTCGTCCAGTACGCGATTCACGCGGAGCTTGTTGCCGAGAAAGCTGGCGAGGCTCTTGTGCTCTCGCATCATGTAGCCGCCCACTATCTCGCAAGCGGTGGCCTCCACGTGCGCTACAATGCCAGCGTCGTCAAGTCTGGGGAATCTCTGCTCCTTGCTCAGCCCGAACACTAGGTACCCTAAGCTTGCATGTGCAGGCCCGGAGAAGTTCACCGAGTGCGGCCTCTAGCCCAGAGTCAGTGGACTTAATCCGGTGGTGCAGTATTCCTCCGTCAGGTCGCAGGTGCTCTCCGCGGCAGCCGCAAAAAGAAACACCCTGGTCACCTTCTTTGAAACCTTCATCAACTCGCTGTCTGGAGAGCAAATACCGGCGAAGTTTGTCATCTGGGAAAACAAGGGGTTGGCCTTCAACAGTTTCTTGACTGGCGCCGCGCGGACCTCCGCGTCGGTAGCCACCCGGTAGTAAAACCAGTAGTCCGTCCAATCATTCCACTTGTTCTTCTGAGCCATGACTAGCTTCACCTTCTTCTTCTTGCCCTTGCACGGGTTGAAACTGCAACTCCCATACTGAGCTTCGAATTCTTCTGCACATCCAGCCCATTCTCACTCATGCGGCTGGGCCCGATGCGGGTGGTCGGCTGCAACTTCGTCTTCTCCATGTTCCCAGCTGACTCAACCGAAGCCTCCTCCGCCAGCGACATCTTCTCCGGGTTTGGTCAGGAGCTGGGTATTGTCGAGCTGCACTCAAGCGGGCCTTCGGCGTGCGTCGTAGTTCGGGCGATCGCCGAGCAGGTCTGGAAGACCAGAGCGCGGGGAGGCTGTAGGCAGGACAGTGAAAATGGGAGCGGCCGGGTAAAAGTGAAAAGGGGGGGCTCGGGGTGCCCTTTATATAGTCACCACGCAGCTACCCTACCCAATTGTATACCCACCCTTGGATGAAGTACATCAACCGTTGGATTAGTCTGATTAAGTTTTCTTTGGCCCACGGGACGTTAAAAACAATTCTTTAGTTGATTGCTACGTTTTCTATGGCCATTAGATATAATCCGTTTTCACCATCTATGGACCAGATCGGCAGATGTTGCTGACTACTCGGCTTTCTCTCTGAAATTTTTTGAACCAAAGTTAATACCGGCCTGCCTTACAAGACATTAATACTCCCTCCATCCGTTAATACACATATAACGTAGTTAATTTTTGTTTATTTTGTTCTCATTCAATACATCAATAAGCAATATTAGTATTTTTAGATGTTTGAACATGTGTGTGTATATAGCAGTATGTTATACTTTGATTTGTATTCAAAAAGTAGTTTAAAAATAATAATTGTATATTTATTGATGATATATTATAAAATATATAAATAGTCAACTTCGTTTTAAGTACCATACTAAATATTTATATGCCTTATGTTACATGAAGGAGGGAGAATAGTGAACAGCAAAAAAACATCAAAGGGAACAGTATCTTCTTCTCCCTAAAAATATTATTATAATTGTTTTATTATGTTTTGGCAAACAACCATGATTTCATAATGGTAGCAATGAATGTTGAATGTCTCATGTCAAAATTTGCCTAATTGTCACGAAGAAGAGGACAATAAAAAATCACAAATAATCCTTTATTTGACGCTACGGTACCAGTTTTTTAAAACATGTGTAGGTGTAAATAGTCCCTTCAATTTCAAAATAATGGACAATTTGATTTGCGAGCAGTGAACATATTTAGTTTTAACCTAACATCTTTTTATAAATAATTTAATTCACATTTTAAAATTGGTATGACTAGATTCGTCTTCAATATATAATAGTTTTAAAATATTACACAGTTCATATATTTTGAATTTATGTAATATTGCTTATTGATGGTCAAAGTAGTGTCTTGGTGATCGTATCACACTACTACAGAAGTTAACTGTAGGAACGGTGGAAGAGGCTTCTATAGCAGCGGTTTTGGAAAGCGTTGCTACTCGTGCGCACTTACGGTGAAAGAGCGGTTGTTGAACCGCTCCTGTAAAGGCCACTAGGCTCATAATGTGCACCGCTCCTGCTAAGGCTGCTACAGGAACGGTTCGCGGTACCCACCACTCCTAGAAACCAAATCTTCTTGAGCGGTTTATAGGATACACCGTTCCTACAGAGAGATTGAAAAAACAAAAAAAAGACGTCATGCCCTTGGCCGCAGCTGCCACGCCGCGCCCGATGCGCGTGCCTGCCCGCTGTCACGCGCAGCTAGCTGTGCGCCACCGCCGCTAGCCACGCGCCGCCTGGGCGCCGCGCCGCCGCGCCCCTAGCCGTCGTTGCCCCACGTTGGGCCGCCGTCGCGCCGCCGCCGCCGCCGCTCCAGCCGCTGCTGCAGCCGCCGCCGACGCGCCACAGCCGAGGTAGGCTGCTCCAGTCACTGCCGATGCCGAGGGAGGTTGCTGCCGATGCTGGAACTCCTATAGCTGCCGCTCACGCTTCCCTCACCTAGACTCCCCGCGACCAATCCCCGACCTCTTCCCCAAATCTTCAGATCTGCCTCCTTCTCCGGCTCCCACTCGCGCCATGCATCCATAGCACACCACAAGCCTCTCCCAACCCCCGAATCCAGATCCGCCGCCGCCGCCTCTGCCTCCTCCTTCACTTCCTCCTCGTGCGGCATCCTCACCGCCGCGAGGACCAGCAGAGCGCCGCATGGACCTCCACGTCGGTAGCCACGGGGTAGTAAAACCAGTAGTCCACTTGTTCTTCTGAGCCACGACTAGCTTCACCTTCTTCTTCTTGCCCATGCACGGGGTGAAGAAAAGGATGGCAAGGAAACCGGAGGCCGGCAACGAAGTAGAAGCGGAAGGAAACCATTTCGTATGGCTCCGGCTTCGGCGTCTCCTCCCTAGCCGGCAACCGAGCGAAGCTCCTTCGCTCGAGGTAACCCGCCTCCGTCTGGCATCCAGCCCATTCTCACTCATGCGACTGGGCCTGATGCGGGTGGTCGGCTCGAACTTCGTCTTCTCCATGTCCCCAGCTGACTCAACCGAAGCTTCCACCGCCCGCGACATCTTCTCCGGGTTTGGTCAGGAGCTGAGTTTTGTCGAGGTGCACTCATGCGGGGCTCTGGCGTGTGTGGTCGTTCAAGCGATCGCCGAGCAGGTATGGAAGACCAGAGCACGGGGAGGCTGTAGGCAGGACAGTGAAAATGGGAGCGGCGGGGTAAAAGTGAAAAGGGGGGCTCGGGGGACCCTTTATATAGTCACCGCACGGCGTCTCGGTTACCGTGCCGCCGGCTCGTTTCTCGGCACTCCCACGGGTCGACGGCCCTGATGAGGACACCTGTCTCAACCACCACCGTTGGACCAAAGCGCGGGACGGCGTCGGGGATTGTGTTCCTTCTAAAGTTTCGTCGTTACCGACCCGCCGGAGGTGGTTCGAGCTACGAGGGGCTTCTATTGGGGACACAATCCCCGAAGCCCCCGTGGCTGTCGAAGATGCACCAAAGTCGCAGGATCAATCCACTGCGCGTGCAAAAGCCGAAGGTGAGGATCGGAATCAGGCGAAAACTGAGGACTAAGCAGGGAGCGACGCTCAGCCGAAGGCCGAAGATCAAGCGAAGGACGGAGGTTAGGCGGTGCCCGAAGGTTAAGTAAAGACCGAAGGTCAAGCGCAGGCCGAAGGTCAAGCGAAGGACGGAGGTCAGGCGATGCCCGAAGGTCAAGTAAATCTCGGAGGTCAGGCACAAGCCGGAGGTCAAGCGAAGCTCGAGGCTCATGCGGAGGTCAAGGGACAAGCGAAGCCCGAAGGCCAAGCGGGAGCGAAGCCCAGCGCGGTGGTCGGGAATCAGGCAACGGCCAAAGGCCAGACGAAGGTTCCAGTGGGTCCCGTAGGGATGGCTAAGAATGAGTTGTAAAGTGGTTTGTAGATGTACGATTTACCCTCGAATATTCGCCGAATATAGTGGTTGACGAGGGCAAATCGGTCCATATACCTCGTGTCGGTTCATCTCCCTATAAAAAGGGGCGTCCTGTACCTAAAAAGGGGTTCTGAAATTCTGAGTAAAGTAGCTTTCTAAAGGTGCTTTTTGCATAATTCCCTTTGTCCATTGAGCTTTTCATTTTAGCCTTCGTTTATTGTCCGGGAGTCGAGGAATCGAGTCCCAACAGCAGGTACTCGACAAAAGCTAAGTCACCTTACTGTACTAATCATGCGTGGAGCAGGTGATCGGCGCGATGGGGAAAATGGCAAAGCGTACGTGTGAAACTGGCCAGCCTCCTTGTCCACGATCGACATGCATACGACCGATCGAGTGGAGCAACTCAATCACTGGGCTTCTAATTAATCTCTCTCGTCTTCGACAGTTCCGTAAGCTGCTAGTGCTGTGCTATCGACGACCACTGTATTATTCATCGAACCAACCGGGTAGCTCGCTGGCATCCCGATCCGTGAACAGGGAAACAAACAAAGAGTATGTATCAATGTAGTCAGTGCCAAGTTGCTAGACAGGTCTGTACCGTAGCTAGCTACACTAACACTAGCTGCGAAGGATCCTGCAACTGGACGTGATGGAAAATGACACATGCTGCTGCAACTGGTACGTAGCTAGTCCGGGCAAACGGTTGAATGAGGCTTATGTTCTTTTGGGCAGTTGCAGCATATCGAAAAACGTGGCTCTCTATCTAAACTCCGTGTGTTTTAATTTTTAAATCGGTCAGATCACCGTTTTACCATTTGCTTCTGCCGTCTATCCACCCAAAAGAACACGCCCCGAAGCGACTCGATGGCTGGGCCACCACATCCAACAATAGCATATCGCTATCCGCAATTACATAAACATACTCTAAAATTCACTACCAGGCCATTCTGGTTTCCTAAGTGCCACAAAAGATAAGGGGGGATTGAAACTATAGTTGAAACAGCCACCGTATGGTTTCATTCGGTAAAGATAGAGGGTCATATGTTTCTGATTTTTTAAAAATTCTAGAATTTATCTTTTTTCCTAGTGCTGCTCACAAGGATTAATGTGGAGTGTTCAAAAGGAGTATCTAATAACTAATAGTAAGATACAAAGATAGGTAGTTACATGCAAATTTAAATTATTACATAGCTTAGCTATTATAATGAAAAAATATAGATAACTTAGATTTTAGTAGGGAATTGTATTAAATTATTTCATAATACTATTTTAAGTACTAATATATGTCACACCCGGTAGAAAGAAACCAAGTGCTATCCATGTATGTGCCAGGATCAGTTCAACCACATACACATAATAAACATAAGTAATGTCACAACCAGTACTTTAACATAAGAGCATAACGAGTCATTACAGACCATAAAAGTCTTTAACAAAACGAGTATGTTAACGAACGAATAAATCTAAACAACAGCGGAAGACAACCATGCTCCACAGGCGACTTATGGGTGGCACACCAGCCTAGAACTCGTCGTAGTCTTGAAACTCCCGGTTAGCATCACCACCATTGCCTTCTAGATCTGAGCAGCGGTTGCAATAGAAGCAACGTAATATAAAACAAAGCAAGAGTAAGTACATACCATACCCAGCAAGTATTCCGTTTAAAGTAAAAGTGGTCTGGCTTTATAGTGGACATGCATAGCAATTGATTTTAGTTGGTCAAGTTTTATTACTAGCAATTATTAGCGTAACCCATTCTATAACTGAAATAACGTAAGTAAAATATCTGAAAATAAACCACCATCCTTCCATTATCATCCCATCCCATCATCATACCATCGTCACCATCATTCCATGAGTCATTTTCCGTTCGAAAAAACTCTAATCTATGAGGGTTCACACCGCTCTTAACCGTGAGCATGGCTGATATATTAGTTTTATAACACTCTCGAGAGGTTGTACACTTTACCCACAAGCCATGATTCCCATATGCCAAGAGATGGCCAAACCCCATTATTCATTACCTTAGATGAATCGGCAGGGTTTCATTATGAGACCTTTACAAAGAATCCCTAGAGTTGTGGCCTACCCGTTACAGGATACTCCAGTCACCTAAAGATACGAGAATTCCATTCCAAAGGGTGACTAACAAAATATCAAATAAACCAAACTGCACCACCATGGCAAAGGGCAAAGTCCCATATCCCCCGACCCCTCATACGCCATATTTCAGGGAAGCGGGCCAAAACTCTAGTTCATCTAATTAATCAGTCAAGGACGTCCCATTCCATCCCTTGTGGTTGTACTGTTTTCTGGGTGGTCACTTGGTGAACCGATCCTTAGGGTGAAGCACTCGAGCAAACCAACAAAAACATGCTCAAGTCCTCAGGTTGCTAAATAACCAACTTTTACCATCATTGCCTCATTAATTAGCAAAAATTAGCAACATAAGTAAAGTTTGTTGAGCGGTAGCATTAATTCTACAACATCACAGCCCTCCCAAGGTTCATAGACATGTAAAAGTATATCTGGCTAGTCATCCTTAACAGGAGCATCCAAATTAGGCTCCAGATCACGCAATTAAATGAAATAGGACATAGGTCAAACAATACTTGCCTTCTTCAAGAAAAACATGCTCAGGGGCTTCCCAAGCTTGATTTTCTGCAAACACAGGCAGATCGTCGGCTACACGTTACACACATACAAGCAATAAGTACAAAGCAACTAAAACAGTACACCAATCATCATAAACAGAGACTAAAAAGGATTTAGAATTAATCTATGCATTATCAGGATTCCGTAGGTTCAAGAATCACTGAAATCGGAGTTAAAACATGAAAGATATACTTAAAACAAGATTAAAGGCTTTAAATAAAGAAAATTTGAATCTACAAGGGCTGAACTGCGAAAACTAGGACCTAGATGCAAGAGATCTGGACGGTGGGTTGATTTACGGAAAGTTCAGGGGCTCTTTTGCAAAGTTGCCGGCGCTGACCGGTATTGACCGGGATGCGATCCACTACGGCCGTTTGATCTGGATCGGACAGCTCTGTCTAGATCGGGGAGAGAGAGGCAGGGGACGGCGGCGGGTCTTGCCGGCACCGTGCGCTGAGCGCGGCGGAGGGTCAGCGGAGGCACGCGGGTCGGCGGCCCCGGTGGGCTAGGGTGAGCAGGATGGGGCGCGCGAGCGAGCAGGGAAAGTGGTGAAGCGGGTGGTGGGGTCGCAGCGGCAGCGCATCGGCCGACGGCGGCTAGCAACGGGGCAGAGCAACGGAGAAAGAACGGCGAGCAAATGTCGGCGATGCGAGGCGCTATTGAGGGTTGGGAAGGGCCTGGGCACCGTGCCGCCGTCGCGCTGCCGCCGCCGCCGCTCCAGCCGCTGTCGTAGCCACCGCTGACGCGCCACTGCCGAGGGAGGCCGCTCCAGCCACTGCCGATGCTGGAACTCCTACCGCTGCAGCTCATGCTTCCCCCACCTAGACTCCCCACGACCAATCCCCCGACCTCTTCCCCAAATCTTCAGATCCACCTCCTTCTCCAGCTCCCACTCGCACCGCGCCTCCACAGCACACCACAAGCCTATCCCAACCCCTGAATCCAGATCCGCCACCGCAGCCGCCACCGCCTCTGCCTCCTCCTTCTCTTCCTCCTCATGCGGCATCCTCACCGCCGCGAGGACCAGCAGAGCGCCGCCGCCTCCGCGCCGCCGCCACGCAGCATGGCCACGCAGTGCCGCCTGCTGTAGCGGCCGCTCAAGCTGTCGTCGCTCAGGCTGTCGTCGTCCCACCTGCGCGTGGGGAGAGAGGGAGATGCAGAAGGGATGGAGGAGAAGAGCTGGCTGAGAGAGGAGAGATGCCCGTGGGTAAATAAAAGGAGGGAAGGAACATTTTGACTTGCGCGCCAACAATGGAAGTGGTGAAAAAATTTTAGGATCAGTGCACCCTTTCAACCGTTCCTGCATTAGGAGCGGGTTACGTTATAAACCGCTTCTAAAAATCTAGAGGCGGTGTTCGGAACCAAACGCTCCTCCTAACTGCCCTCAGTACGAGCGGTACACCGCACCAGCCGCTCCTGCTATTTTTAGAAGCGGCTGGTGCCACCCACCGCTCCTGCTGAGCTTAGAGCAGGAGTGGTTGATATGGTGGGACCTGCCCTGTACACAACAGGAGCAGCTCGTTATTGGAGCCGTTCCTAATGTGAATAGGGGGACGTTGCTGCAGTGCACTTTTGTAGTAGTCTCACTCTCTGAAACGTCTATAATTTTGATACTAAAGGGGGCATATTTATTTATTCACGTGTGGAACGTACGTGCATTTTTACTAGTATATATATAGGTACAACTTCAAGGGCAAGACCTGAGTGGTAAAGGAAACGAAAGCTATATCAACCGGGTTGGAGACTAGACAATCCCCATGGTTCTTGACTGGGCCATCCAAAACTACGATGGGTCGTCTTGCCAGCCCAGTCGAGAGGCAGGTGGGAAACCTACAGCCCCCGCCTGTGCCAGCACCAACAGCTACTGACTCAACGTGACACAGGGGTACCTTTGCTACTGTTCCAAGGGATACCAAGGCAATCCTTATATCAAAGATGGATGCACAGGTAATTCGCAGTTATATCAATCCTTACATCCTTTCCTTATCTTGTGTATGCATGCGGGGATCTCTTACTGATGGGTTAAGTCCCTTTTTTTTTGTTGATAACTTTAGATGTTTTTCAAAATACTACCTCTATGTTCGAAAATTTATAGCCGGCTAGTTCGTTTTTAAACTACGAAGCGTCAAATAAAAAATAATGGAGGGAATAGTTTAAATCTTAAAATATCATTTACTAGATGGAGCGAGTATTGAGGACACAAATAGGTGCGTTGCAAAGGGAGGAAACTATAAATGTGTAAGAAAATCATATAGAGGCTGTTTGGCTCCTATAAATATGTTTCTGATGTTATATCGAAAAGTTATTTTCCTAAGTTACCTGCATAAGCTATAATATTGTTGAACCTATACATATAAACTTATTAGCATAAGTTATTATCATAAGTGATTTAATAACTTATGATCATAAGTTTTGTTCCACAAAATGAAATGCACAAAAGTTGTGAACATAAGTTATTTATGTGAAAGTTCTTGTGTTATGATCATAAGTTATATCGGATAAATTATTATCTTAGATCTTATGTGCATAACTTTTGTCATAATTTTGTTCTTATAATTTATATCAAAGAGGTTATTATGATATATATTTTTACTCAGATCTTTCTCAGCGATCGCTTGCCCCGAGCGAACGGTTGTGCCCTGTTGTCCAGTATACTCTGCCCATTTTCTTCTTTTTTTCTTCCAGACGCCCACTTTTCTTTTCAATTCCAATTCCGCATATGCATCCCATGTTTCCTTTTTCTCCTTTTTATTTTTTATTTTTTTCTCAAATGATCTACCTATTGTCAATTATATATGCAATAAATAATTGCTTCTTATTTCATATATTTCAACATAAACATTTTACATATAATTTTGCACTAGATAAACGTTGTGCATGTTTTTGAATACATTGGAGAATAGAAACTTATATCTTAAAAATTATATGAATAAGTTATGTGTGTATGCTTTTAAGACGTCGAAGGACAGTAAACAATATGTTATCTATATAAGTTATTATGATAAACATTATGATCATAAGTTATTATGATAAGTTGTACCAAAACATTATGATCTTAAATTACTATAATAAGTTATCTATATAAGTTTTTAACTTTTTTTGATAAAATAGGTTTCAAAGTTATTGAAGAGCGAAAACTTATATCTGAAAAGTTATGATAAAAATTTATCATAACTTGCCTAGAAAAAAAATGTTTCGAGAGTTATATAAAAGTTATATCAAAAAATTATGATAACCTTTTTCTAGAAAAGATATGTTTCGAGAGTTATATAAAAAGGTATGACTAGTTGTGACTATTAATTAAGTGCATAACTTTATAACTTTTCAAATGATAAAATTTGTGGAAAAAGAAAACTAGCTATTTGATATACCACAGGTGGTACGTAGACAGCGGAAAAAAACAAATCAGGGAGTGCGTGAGAAGTAGCTGGCACTTTTCACGGAAAAAAAAAAAAGCAGAAACGTGATTTTGCCTACCCACTTGCGCGCGGAACAGTCGAACAAAGGACGCCTGTGTGGGGAACATCTGCACGTGGATTGTTGGAGACCGGTCGCAAAATAATCAGCTCCACTTTTAGTAGGAAACTAGCAATTATAGTAAGACTGAATTCAGCAACTTCTCCGTCCTACGTCCCTATGCACTATTCTAATTTTTTTTTTTGTCTACGGTAGATAAACAGTGCAGGAACAGTGGACGAGGGAAATGGACAGGGAGCCGCTAGCCACAGCTAACACAGTACATACGTGGTTACTGTGCTTGTCTTTTTCTCTAGTTTAGACCAGCCGGAATTTGTACAAGTACGACGGAATTGTACTATATTTAAAGCATAAATATATTCTTTTTCTATTTTTTATTTGTCATATTTTAGTTCAAAATTAAACTAGAGTACAACAGATACTCGTAGATTGGATGCACGCTTACCGTTAGTTGGGATTACAAGGTGCATGGGCAAAGCGCGACGTACGATGGAGCTGAGGCACCAACGATCGATATACTTGTACAGATTATCCCCTGTGCCTGCTGGGTCAACAATGCAATGCAATGCACAACCACCACCACTATGAAGTATGAACTATATTTTTGTCTCTCTATATATAGGTACATAAGACCTTAGAGGGCTCTCCAAGAGACTCCCCCCTTCAAATTAACTAGCAAGATGGCCTGCGCAAATAGCGCGGGTGGCTAGTGTTTTTATTTAAAATTTTGTTTTTGTTTGAAATTGATATTGTTAAATTATCTTTATTTAATTTGCCTTTTGTTGTTTTTATTTTATTTGTCTTAAATAATGCATTTTGTTTTCCAAATTTTACTTTTTGATGCATTATTTTGAGTATATATATGTCTTATATATGTTGACAATTTAAAATAAAGAAATCTTTCCAGATATAACTTGAAGACAAATTATCAATAATAGATATTATTTTTACTGATAAAAAAAAGGTGATTTTGGAGTTTTAAAGTAGGCATGGTGCTCTTTTATAATCAACAATGGAGACTGATAAGTATTTATAGGTCATTACGAAGATGAATTAAAATAATCAACTCTAATATTACTAAGGATTAAATATATATCAACTTTTAATATATATACCACCTAAAACACTAACCCATATGAGGGCGCAGGTTGATGGAGTAGTATATATAGTTTGCGTGAGTGTTACGTTTGGCATTTGATCGTGTATTCAAATTCCAAGCAAATATTAGTCTAAGCATTTATAAGTGCTACATATAAATAGAAAACCCAAATTAAACCCCAATCTAATGAACCATTCCATTCAAATTAAACTCAAACCAAATAATAATATAGGTAACTACATGTATTCCCTCCGTTTTTTATTTGGTCAAAATTTATTTGTTTAAAAATAAACTAGCCGACAATAAATATGCACGGAAGGAGTATATATACTATTATTAAACAAAAGGCTGCAGCTCCCCTCTCTATCAATGACAGACGACCCCCCCAAGAAGCACCCCCCTCCATGTTCTTAATCTCCTCCACGTGGACGTGGACGAGGTCTCACGCAGACGCGGCCACAGCCTCCTTGCTTCGCGCGCCATGCCGGCCACCGAGCAACACCTTGACAACCCTTGTCCTTGCTACGCACGCACCCTTGCTGCCGCACGGCCATGACGAGGAGGCGGTCGCGCTCTCGCGAGCCGCACGCACGTGCATCGACCTTCTAAGCACGCGGTCACCTGCGACTGCGAGCACGCGTTGCCCAGAACCAGAACCTCGTCGCGGCTTCAGCATTTTACCCGACCACGGCTTTAGCTTTACCAAGCACAGACCACCCTCGCTCATCGTCACATCGCCGCGCGCGGCCGAGCAACGGCTCGTGCCTGCGTTCCTCACCGGACACCAAGGCCATGATCACGGACACAGCACTAGTGCACTACCAAAACCAGGACACTATATATATCGTTGTGACGCACGCACGCACACACATGGGATGGGACCAGATCGCAAGTAGTAGTGACCTTAGGCTTGCGCATGCATGCTTGACGCTTTCCTAGTGGCAAATTAAACTGACGAACGCCTGAGAAGTACACGCCCAAGCAAGACCCAAGACTCCCCTGTGCTCCGACTGGTCTCCTAACTGCTCCTGTACGTCTAGGGCCAGAGCGCACACCAGATCATCGTATCGCCTAGCAAGTAGCAACCCAGAAGAACGACGACGACAGTTTCCCTCAGCCGCCTCATCTGTAAATTATTTATTCCATGAGACACGACGACACATGCAAAACACTCTGAGTTTCAACCAGCTCCAACCGAGCAGTCGCACTAGCAGGACCGGTCGTCGGGGGGTGCGTGTGCAGTAGTTGGAGAGATCAATCAGACAATATCCTTAATTTGGCCCAGCGGGTGGTCGCTCCAGCATGCCGGCATGCATTTGCAGTTGCAGCGCCCAAAGTGGAGCGATGAACTCCACTCGCTCCTTTGGCAAGAGCTACCCAGGTATCTCCGCCAAAAATTCAGAGAGGACCTTCCACGCCGCAAATTAAAGCCGGCTCTTCTATGTGTGTCCAGCACCAGCTGCCTTGCAAGCCTAGTGCCCTCATTAGCAAGGTGCACCTTTTGTCCAGCTAGCGTCTTTAGATTCTTGAGCAACTGGTTCGCTTCCTTTTGATGGCCTGATCAAGTATGAATGCCGTTAATTATGAATACGGTGGAGCCCAGACTGTGACTCTTGCTTGTTCTTGACCAGCCAGTCAAGTATTAGGCCAGTCTGCCTTTTCCGAGAATATATGGATATGAGCATTCACTCACCACTTGTCTGTTGACGCATGCAGAATCCCTAGCCTGCCGGACATCGGACAAGTGCCAGCGAGCCAGACAAACAAGATGTCACGTCTTCGTTTGATTTGACACGTGGTGCATGCTGATATTTCTTTAAAAACAAGAAATGTTTCTGACTCTGCGACCACACAAAACTTCAGATAATATGCGCTCATCATCAGAAAACAGAACTGAGAACACAATAAAGTTAAAATCACAAGCCAAGTCTACTACTGCTTCTCCATTCATGCTTGGAGATCTCGCCTGTGTTTTCACACTGCAATATAGTGACATAACACACAGCTAATATGTTCCTTTGTATGTAGTCTTTATAATAAAGGTGATATAGCATTGTTGTATAAAAACAATGTCATTACACATAGACTAAATCCTCCAAATAAAAGCAGGAACTAAACGCCAAAAAAGATCATTTTTCTTTCCTACTTTGCTATGTCCATTAACTAACTGTCAAGCATATGGGTAATGGATCTAGGAGGGATTAACAATGTATGCTACATACACAATTCCAAAATAATAGTAGTATACTTGCAATAAAATAAAGATGTTTCGTTGTGATTACAGAAACAACACTTTCGATTTCCATAACAATTCCTTTTTGCTAGGTTAATTATCTATTGCGAAAATTAGCTATCATTGCAGTTACCAAACAAAAATCTTTACCGTCGTCCAATAATGGAGCTTTAAATTTAAAATAAATTTATTACGGGAATGATTCCATGTATAAAACACAAAAGTGTCATCATTATCCCAACCAAGAACTACAATTACTTTTTTTCCCTTTTTACTGTTACAGTTATCTGAACCGCATGTGAAACCATTAGAAGATACATCCATCAATGTATAGCAATATAGCATCACCGGTTTAACAAAGGATATAGTGACCGGAATTACAGCTTCAAGGCTTTGCAGACTATTACAGTGTAATCATAAGCAAACTTTATGTTTCTTACTTAATCCCCTTGGACTAAATGAAACCTTGCTAACTTGCCATTACCCTGGATTGGAAACAAAGAGTTTTGCACCACACATAGCTACACGTAGGCCTGTCCCAACATGACACCATACAATGATATTCATAAAATTTCACAAGCACTAGGTAGATAGCCAGGACTGCTGCGTTTGCACTGGTTGGAGAGGTCATCAGACAATACCCTGTGGTGGTGTAGGGTCTCTGTTCCGCTTCAGCACACCAGCGTGCGTGAGCAGCGCCCAGATGTGCGTGATGAACTCCCCTCCTTTTGCAAGAACTTCCAGGTGTGACCGGGCATCGTCGGATGGCGAGATGTACAGCATCATCACCGCCCAGAAATCAGACAGAACCTTCCACCACAACGTCGAGTCTTGTATGTCATCCATCAGTGCCCTGAGTAAGGAGTGGTTCTTCATCGCCACTGAGCGGTGCTTCATCACCACTAGGCCCCATTAGTTCCTTGCACCTCTCCACTAGTTTCTTGCGCTTCCCGAGTAACTTTCCTGCTTCATGGATTGCCTGATCAAGTATGGGTTCAGATAGAGAGCTGTGGTCGGGCAAGAGGTTAGGTGCGAAAGCGAGGAGATGCATGCAGTACAGCGATAAAATGGAGGCTGTTGCGAAGTACTGCCATAAAGTGGAGGCTGTTGCGGATCTTGTGACCGTGTCCATGTCCTTAGTTTGATCATCCAGCTGATGGCACATGGTTGTAGCTATGTGCCAGATCAGTATGGTAGAGGTCACCCTTACGCGGCCGTCAGTAGGAATAGCATCACATGCCCATGAGAGGTCACCATGAATAACGCCATTTTTTTGCAGAGATGCTACCCAGTTCGTCAGGGTCAGGTTGCCGTTGCTTCCTAGTAGGGAAGCAACGATGCTTGCTTCACTTCTCTCGACAGCTCGACTGAACTGTGCTTCCCCTTTTTCCTGGCCTTGTCCACCAGGCCCAGTGTAGCATAATGGAGAAAATTCCTAAACCGGCTTTTGCGGCCAAGGTCCCTGAGGAGGCAGTATTGCCCAAGTTGTTCTTCCATGGGTGAAACGCCTTGAACCTCAAGAGAAGGCCTATGAGCATCTCGAGGCAGGCACCAGCTCTTGTTTGCAGAAACGTTGAAGAGAGTGAGACGTAGCTGCATATGAGCGCCACCTTGAACCAACCTGAGGCTAAGTACAGGTATAGCTGGTATAGCTCCAGGAATGCCAAGACAGCCGTTATGAATATGGTTACACCAAGAAGGCTGGGATCAGGGGAAGATGTCTTGGGATCAGGAGGAGGTGTCTTTTTGTACTTGACTAGCAGGTAGGTGAGCCATGAGCATAGGCCAAACATGATGACGGGCAGGCAGAGAGAAAGTATCGACCCTTTTGGTAGAGGTAAAAGTACCTTGTGTAGTATAGGTCATGGACAAAACCAAGCTCTTCCTCAATGATACTGAAGGCCCGCTCATGTGGGTGTCCGGCGCCAATGAGCAGGCCATCGAACACCAAGCTATGGGTCTTGTCAAGATGTGCCTCCGAGAGCTCGAAGCCAGCAAACCTTCGGTTGAGCATCTTTGATAGCGCCATAGAGAGGCACAAGTCCTTGGGGGATTGGACCCGCTTAGTCTTCTCTAGAGAATCTTTAGCTGCATCATAGCGCCATAGCAATTTCCTCGTGCACCGCCATATCTCCTCCACGGTGGTAATTTTCAAGTCATGCTTCTCGTACCATGGCGTACAATCAGACAGCTTGCTGACACAGTGTTTCTCACCGGCCACCAAGTAGCTGTAGCCTTGCATGGTCACAGGATCGAAGGATACCAGAAGGTTACCCTTATATTTCATGTAGTCAGCGATCACCTTCACGCTCTTGCTGAGGTTGGACTTGTTCACCATCCTCATCGAAGTGATCCTCATGTACCACTTGATGACGCCGACAAACAGGATGGCCGTGAGCGGGGGCCATAGGTAGTGCGGATCCTGGCCATTTTGGTGATCATAGAAGGCAACCTTCACAACGATCCACACCACAAAGATTGCCTTGAAGAGATGCTTGACGTAGATGCTCTTCCAGTTGTCGATGTCGCTGAGGCGGCAGACCGTGAGGCAGTCGGTGCTGCCGAGGAGCAGAAGCAGGAACACTGCCCACAAGGCGAAGTCGTCGACGTACCAGTTGGAAGAATCCATGCTCCCAATGGTGTAGCCCACCAGAGGGTAGGACAGCGTGTCGACTCCCGTCACGACAGCGTGGAGGACACCGATGCTTGACCACCGCCGTAACGAGCCCAGGACGTGCAAAAGGAACATGCCGACGATGGCCACGATGACGAAACCTTCTACTCTACGGGTATAATCCCTATCAGTGCAATCTGATGATTCTTGGGGAAGAGGGCTGGGTGCCCAATCCATATCTGGTATGCTAGGGTTGCGCACTAGCTGTGTGGTTAAGTTGTTTACTCTCTAGTTTCCACTACCACAGTCCAATCAGTGAAGGAGCTAGTAGGTGCACAGTTTGCCTGAGAGGCCGCATGTGTTTATATTTATAGAAAAGCGCTAGCATCGCTGGATGGTACGTACACTATTCAAATTTATATCTACTTTTTGTACCTCGAAGGATTTTTTTTATTTCGGAAAACTGTAACTCTCGAGCGGTAGTTCCACGCAATGCGGTAGCCCTCCGACGCTCGTGCCTGTGCCGTCAAGCGATTTGATCCATCGTCATTCCTAGCCCACACGTCGACCATTCAGTCTCTTGGCGAGAACGTCCCACGGAACAGACTGGATGACATATGAGTGCCCGCACCTCAGTGTTATAATCCACCGCCTAGCTATCGGTGATGTATGTACTCCCTCCATTCGTAAATATACGATGCTGTTGATTTTTCTCCAAAACAATCATCATTCGTCTTATTCAAAAAAATTAATAAATTACGTATTATTTTATTGTTAATTGAGTTATCATAAAATGTAGTTGTTTGAGTATAGTTCATATTTTCACATGTTTGTACAATTTTTTTTTGAATAAGAGAAATGATTAAAGTTTTAGAGGAAAAAATCAACCATGTCATATATTTATGAACGGTGGTACTATTTTACAATGGTGGAATCTAGGACCAAGCTATTATTTACATACCCAGTCTTAGGGACAGCTACATATAGTTTGTATTTTCTCGGAGAATTGACATTTCCAATCGAATTTACTTGGTCGAATGAATATATATGCATGGTTGGACTGCTCGGTTTACTTTGGCGTAGATAGTTAGCCAATGGTGATTCTCCGAGCTCGGATCAACGCATCGAGTATTTGTAGATGAAGGAATCTACATTTTAACATGAGATAATACTCCAGCTTCTACGAATAAAGCTCGGATCTGTAGTTAGGGTGTTTCCTTCTCTTCCTGCAAACGTGATGCTACAGTAACCTAATAAATCCATGATTAGCAAATGTGATGCTATAGTAACCAATTGTTAATCATAGATTAATTAGGTTTAATAAATTCATCTCGCTGTTTAGTTCTCATCTGTGTAATTAGTTTTTTAATTAGACTATATTTAATACTTCTAGCTAGCATCCAAACATCCAATGTGACGTGAACTGAAGTTTAGCTCCTGGATCCAAATACCCCCTAACATGACGCAAGCATCCAAAGCAACGTCTCAGCGGATGACCAGGTCATTGTCTCACTAGAAGGTCAAGGTATGTTGGCCATTATCATGTCAAGGGCAAAAGCAAACGGTTTGATAAAAGGGGTTGTTCCGCAACTAGTTGAGGATGGTTTGTTTATTCTTCAGTATGCATATGCAGATGATACCATTCTATTTTTGGATCATGACTTGGAACAAGTAAAAAAAACATAAAGCCTATTCTGTGTTTGTTTGAACAATTGTCAGGTCTAAAAATTAATTTCCATAAAAGCGAAATTTTTTGCTTTGGTAATGCCAAAGAATGGGAGAGCCAATACTCTAATTTTTTTGGATGCAAAGTAGGTATTTACCCTTTTCGTTATCTAGGGATCCCGATGCATTTTAGAAAATTAAATAACAAAGACTAGAAGATGATATAAGAGAGAATTGAAAAAAAGTTGAGCAATTGGAAAGGTAAGATGCTTTCTTTTGGTGGGAGGTTAGTACTGTTAAACTCGGTGCTGTCTAGCTTACCGATGTTTATGATTTCTTTTTTCGAGATACCAAGAGGGGTATTAAGAAAAATAGAATATTTTAGATCGCAATTCTTTTAGCAGTACGATAACCACAAAAAGAAATATAGATTGATACAATGGCCCCTCATATGTTAGCCTAAGGAACAAGGGGGTTTAGGAGTTCAAAACCTAGACATCCAAAATAAATGTCTACTGAGTAAATATGGCTCTTTAAACTATGTAATGGAGATGGACTTTGACAAGATTTATTGCAGATTAAATATCTAAAAGGAAATTCGTTGAGCCAAATAGAAAAAAAAAGACAAGAGACTCTTATTTTTGGAAAAGTCTTATGGGAGTAAAAGACCAGTTCCTAAGCCTAGGGCAGTTTAAGCTGGTTAGCAGAAACCAAATAAGGTTTTGGAGAGATATTGGGTTAGATAATTAGGCTCTTAAGAACATATACCCAAACTTGTTTAACATTGCTAGGAGAAAACATGCAATGGTAGCAGTACTCAGTACCGCTCCCCTTAACATCTCTTTCAGAAGGACGTTAGTAGGGAATAAGATAAATGAGTGGCTTAATCTGGTTGCACGTCTTGCAAATGTTAATCTTCATGAGGGTAGAGATCTATTTGTGTGGGGTTTGCACGGTGTAAAGGCATTTTCACTATAAACTCAATGCACAAACATCTTGTTAGTAACGGATTGAAAGTTTCACAAGAGATTCAGCATTTGAAAATTCCTTTGAAAAACAACTACACAAGTCTGCTGTAGGAGCGCCACCCATTTCACAACAGGAGCAGCTCCAATAAAGAGCCGCTCCTGTTGTGTCCAGGGCGGGCCCCACGAGGTGCACCGCTCCTGCTAATAGGAGGAGTGGTTCGTTCGGTGCACCGCTCCTGCTGAGGGCTTACAGCAGGAGCGGTTCATGTCGTCCACCGCTCCTGCTAAGTGCTTTACAGCAGGAGCGGTGCATAGCTTAAACCGCTCCTGATATTTTCTTTACAGGAGCGGTGGACTCCTTGCACTGCTCCTATAAACAAAATAACAGGAGCGGTTTTTAATATGCACCACTCTTGCTGTGACTCCCCCATATATACCCCTTCTTCCTTCTCGGGTTCCTGTGCACCCGAGGAGGTAAAGCTGTTCTTGCTCTTGGAAGCTTATGTCGTCCAAGAATTAAAAAATAAGTGGGGGACCTTTTTTTTCTATTTCTTGAGAGTTACAAGCAATATAAGGTAAGACTCCACTCTCTATGCATTTAAGTTGAGTATCTTCAAAGAATTAGGTGGTAAACTAGGTAGGATTAAATGTCATTCTCTCTCCTCTCATCTATGGAGTATTTGTTACCCTATACCATTGGATGTTTTAAGGTAATGGAGTAGTTTAGGTTGCCTCAACTTGGCAGTAGAATGCAATTTGTTGTGGTTACTCTAGGTGTTGGATTACTCTCTATTATTTATTAGTGTATCTCTTTTCCTAGATCTTTAGGTGTTGTATTCATGATTATACCTCATTAATTTCCATCATAAATATTTTTCATGATTATAGTCCTCTTTAGGAGGTGTTTGGATCCGGTGACTAAAATTTAGCTCACGTCACATCGAATGTTTCGGTGCTAATTATAATTATTAAATATGGTTTAATTAGAAAACTAATTACACGGTTCAGAACTAAACGGCGAGACGAATTTATTAAGCCTAATTAATCTATAATTAGCGCATGTTACTGTATTATCACATTTGCTAATCATGGATTAATTAGGCTTAATAAATTCGTCTCATCGTTTAGTCCTCATCTGTGTAATTAGTTTTATAAGTATACTATATTTAATACTTTTAACTAGCCTCCAAACATTTGATGTGACGGTGACTAAAATTTAGCCAGAGGATCCAAACACCCCCTTAAGATACCCACATAAATACATTTAATAAATGCACTTCATTAATGGACACCCTCATAAATCGACCCTCATAAACACACTTCATTAATAGCCTCATTAATTGATACCCTCATAGATAGACCATCATAAATATACTTCATTAATAGTCTCATTAAGAATACCATATCCATCTATGATATTAAATATATGTGAAATATTGATTTATAGATGGCACGTGTTTGAATGTTGTTGACGCGGCTTATGTACGAAATTTATGTATCATTTTATATGATTTATCATTGATTTTATGCGTCAATTATATCTTTCACTAACATTTATCACCGATAATTGTGGATTTTGCAATATTGTCTTGGAAATATGCTACATGTGATTTTTACGGCCTTTAGACCAATTTTTCGCGGAATTCACCATGATCCACTTCGAGTAAGAAAAGACCGCTAGATGACATAGATTGAAGATGAAGAACAAGAAAGGCTTGGTGTACTCATAGCCCCTCTGTGTAGATCAAGGCTCCCTAACCAGAAAATTCAATGAAGTGTCAAAGAGCTACAAGAAAATAAAGATATTTATTCATTAAAGATGATGAATATGACAAATGCCAGAAGAATTCATCGAAGCTCGGCCCCTTACGAAGATTCCAGAAGCATAAGGGTCCCGAAGGCCCCGCACAAATATTACTTAAGCATTAAGTACCTACCCCGCGAAAGATGGAAAAGAGATGACGCAGGAAGAGTCCTGGTCGACCGACCTTGACCCTCCTGGTCGGCCGACCCCACCCCTCCGAACGTCGGTTCGACTTGCCTTTTCTCCCACATCTTCTCCAGGGTATAAATAGCGAGTCTAGTCCCCGAGTCGAGGCATCCAATTCATTATCAAGGCGTGAAATCGGCGGAAAGAGGGACAACAACTAGAGAGAGCAGAGGGTCGAGTTTCTAGTGTAGGATTAGAGTTCTTCTAGTTCCTGGAGGTGATTAGAGGCCTTGCACGGTGCTCTAATTACCTAGCTTTGGAGGTCTAATTGTATCATCAAGGGAAGGTATGATCATGGATGTAATGTTGATACAGTTAATCAATGAAGCTTTGTTCTTGTCTAATTATCAAGTTCTTGTTCTAATTATGCTTATGCTATTTCTAATTAGATTTAGATCTAGATACTTGTTGATGATTAGATCATGTCATCAAGGGTGTTATTTATCTAGCGTTCTTGATCTCTAATCTAGTTTACTAATGATATAGTTATGTTTCTAGTTCTTGTGATCATGGTGATTAGAAGTTCTACTTGCTTTAGTTATGTTATTAGACTATGTGAAGTAATTAGAAGCGCGTTCTCTAATTATGTATGCCTGTTGAGAGTTTCTCGTCGATTACTTGGTTAGTAGTGACAGTAGAGCTCGGGGTGATCTAGGGGATTAGATTGGTTGATCATGATTTAATTATGCTATGATGAATATGCTTGAACATGCTTGTTTGGCTTAAGCTACTAGTTATCTCGCTGTTTTATCTTAGATGTGATGCCCGTTATCGCATATGCTTTGGATCCGTTTAGAGCCTGATTAGAAGCTAGTTAATACCCTTTAATTAGTTCTCTAATGATGTTCTAA
Source organism: Paspalum vaginatum (assembly GCA_030272315.1). Classification (NCBI taxonomy): domain Eukaryota; kingdom Viridiplantae; phylum Streptophyta; class Magnoliopsida; order Poales; family Poaceae; genus Paspalum; species Paspalum vaginatum. Next base: position 2,779,370 of record CM059016.1, read on the forward strand.
TCGTCTATCTTATATATTAACATATCTAGTATAGGTTAATGATTGGTGTAGATCAAGGATTGGTTTAGAGTTAACTATACACCTATCACACCTTTAAGTTTATCTCAAACTCTTGTTAATTAGATTACCTTTAGTTCGTTTCTTGGATTGACAAAACCCACGATACTCATCTTGGGGAAAAGCTACATATGATACTGTCGCTTGCAGTATAAAGTTTGCCGTACTTAAGTGACGTCAACAAGCTTTTCTGGCGCCGTTGCCGGGGAACTAATTAAGCGAATCATAATTAACTTGAGTTTGTATATATTTAACTTTGTCTCTTTAGTTTTAATCTTATGTAAATGTATTTAGCAATCAACTCTAATTATCGATTTTTGTGTTTTTAGCTTTTATCCTTTAATTTTAGTTTTTATTTTTGATTTAGCCTTTATTCTTTATGTTTTTGTTTTTATTCTTGCGCCATATATGTTTTTCTTTTTATACCTTTTAAATTTCGAATTTATTTTCTTACTTTTTGTTTATATATGGCCGAATTTTTGTTTTTCTAGTTTATATATTTTTCTAGAATATATATTTTCTTCGTATATATTCTCTGCCACTAACATTAGCAGGAATGGATGGACCTATGTCCAACAAACCGACTAATTATGTGGATGATCTAGAGAAGCTACTAAAGAAGACCCGAAACTCTGCCAAATTTCCGCGGAAGCCAGGCGAAGCTCTGCCGAAAATGGGTGACGAGAAACAAGAGAGGAAGCTACTGGACCTGTGTGTGCCGATGTCAGTAGATTTGAAGATCAGAGACCTCACTCCACCTCAGAGAGCATTTGAGATGAGAAGCTCAATGATCAGCATGGTGCAGAATCAACCATTGAGTGGGAAGGAAGATCTGAACCAACACTTGAAGACGTTCTTGCAGATCTGCAACACCTTCAACATCGATGGAGTCACCAACGATCATATTAGAGCAAGACTATTCCCATTCTCACTGATTGGGAAGGCTCACCAGTGGCTGTCGACACTTCCAGAAGCAATGATCAACAACTGGCAACAGTTACTACAAGCTTTCATCGCCAAGTACTTTTCACCTGAAAAGACTCAAGCCCTGCGCAACAAGATTTCAACATTTGTGTAGTACCCCATGGAGACATTCGATGACGCTTACGAGAGATTCAACGACTATGTGTCAGCCTGCCCTCATCACAACTTTCAGAAATAGGACTTGATCAAGAAGTTCTAAGGTGGACTCAACGCAGTGTGTAGAGCCCAGATTGACTCATCGTCCGGAGGATCAATTCTCAGTCTCACTCCTACGGAGACCGAAGCCTTGTTCAAGAAGGTCGTTGAGAATGGAACTTGGGGCACAAGAGCAGACAGAGTGGCACCACAGCCTGCTCTCACTCCATCCACTGGAGTGGCAAAGAGTGTGCTTGAAGTGGACAAGATGGAGATCCTAGGTGGAAAGATCGACTAACTCATGAGAAGGTTCGAGAAGATAGAGAGTGGCAGAGCAGAGGAAGTGTAGTCTACAGAAGCCATGATGACTTGTGAAGAGTGTGGAGAGTTTGGCCATTCAAGGGAAGGTTGCCCAGAGGAAGCTAAGGCACTGGACTATGCAAGAAAGGAAGGTTGGATTCCTCCATCCAACTACAAACAGAATTGACCACAGTTCACTGCTGGATCAGCTGTTCAGAATGCCATTCCTCTACGGATTCAACTCAAGGACTTTATGGAAGAGCAAGCCAAGATCAACAAGGACACACACTCCAAGTTCAAGGCTATGGACAAGGTGCTGGAGAACATTGACGGCAAGATCACCACTGTGGGAAGTTCAAACCAACAGCTAGTGGCGATGATGAAGATTTTGGAAAATCAACTCTCTCAACTTGCAGAGCATCTCCCAAACAAGAATGAAGGAAAGTTGCCAGGACAACCACAGTCGAAGGAATCACTCAAAGCAGTCACTACCAGATCTAGAAGGGAGACAAGAGATCCGGAAATGACTACAAGACTTGCCAGTGAAGTGGAAGCAGAAGCTTAGTGATGACAAACCTGCAGTGATAGTGGAAGACACGAGGATACTACCAGAAAAGAGCAGAGTTTGAGTGAACAAATCAGATGATCATTTCAACAAGTTTCTTGAAGTGATCAAGCAGCTGTATATCCATATGCCATTATTGGATGCACTCCAAGTTCCCACTTATGCCAAATACTTCAAAGATATACTAGCTAACAAAAGGGAAATGCCATCTGAATGTGTGAAGTTGACAACTGAGTGTAGTGCAGCTATCATGGATACTCCTTTGCAGAAGAAGGCAGATTCGGGATGTCCCACTATCCCGTGCCTTATTGGTGCACTCAACATTGACAAGGCTCTTTGTGATTTAGGAGCAAGTGTAAGTGTCTTGCCTAAGTCAGTGTTTGACAAGCTGAAGCTGTCAAAGCTAGAGCCAACATCCATGTGTCTAGAGCTAGCAGATCGCTCAGTCAGATATCCAGAAGGAGTCGCTGAGAACGTGCCAGTCAAGATTGGAGCAAATCTTGTACCTGGTGACTTCGTTATTCTGGAAATGGGAGGAAGCTCAAGGTCACCATCGATACTTGGAAGACCTTTTCTCAGAATAGCTCAAGCCAACATCAACGTGGGAGAAGGGATGATCAAGTTCAACATCAATGGAGAGTCAAGCTCGTTCAAATTCCATCCAAGATTCGAGATGTGTCAAGCAATAGAAGAGGACGAAGCTTGAAGAAGAAGACTCATCTGCAGTGTCTACACCGGACATTGGATGGCGCCCAGAAGAAGTTAGGCTGAAGGACTTATCTCAAGCGCTTATGGGAGGCAACCCAGGTATTTTAGAAAGTTTTTAGTTTAGTTTATTTGTTTTTCTTAGAAACAGTTTTTAGTTTAAAGCTTTTAGTGAACCATGGTCATAATTAATAAAGAGTTTAGATTAGTTAAAATTTGATTTTGAATTTTTATAAAAAGTTGGCTACTCTCACTTACGTAGCTGTCTAAATTTTGAAAATTACGAAGCCTTTGCCATTTTTTTGAATTCGATTCAATTTTGAAGTGGTTTATAAAAAAAAAGGGGAGAGACCTTTTTCTTAGATTTTAATCTTTTATTATTATAAGATTTCAAAATCTTCTTTCTAATTTATCCAAAAACTAGGCGTATACCTAAGCTACGCTAAAGAAATGAGATGGGTATATTCAATTCAATTCATGAATTGAATTACTTATCTTTATTCTGAAATTAACTCGGCAAATCTACCAAACATTTGTTTTTATGCAAAACAAAACATAGGTTTTAGAATAGCAACTTAAATTATTTTGTATCTCAAAATTAAAATCTATGTTGAGTGTTATAAATATTGTGTGCTTTTAACCTACTATAGTAGGCATACTTATGAATATGTTTATATTGCATAAATGCAAAATAAAGATGTAGAATTAGTGAAGATAATCAACTTCTTAATAAGAAATATTTAAATTAGGATCCTCTTTTAGTATAATATAATTAGCAAACTTGATATGGATAATAATTAAGAGGTTTTGATAGAAAAGGTTTAAAAGGCTATCACCTAAGGAGAAAAACTTTAAAGCCTTAATTGGTTTTGTGTCAAAAGCTGCATGCATATCGACAACCTTGCTGTATAAGCCAGCCTTTATTGCTAGGAATCCTATGGGTAGCTTACAGGAGAAGTGTGGATGCGAGCAGGTCCAGAAGTAGCCTGGCTCGGCCGACCAGACTCCCCCAGGTCGGCCGACCCCAACCAGTCCTTCACCAGAGCGACCTCCCCTTTGAGCCACCTCTTTGCCTATAAATTAGAAGTTGATGTCGCTGCTTTTCAACACCAGAACCTCTACCACCAGTTCAGAAACGCCTAGGAGAAGAAGTAGAGTTTTAGTTTTGAGAGAAATATTTGAGAGGTAGATGAAGAAATTCCTCAAGAAAGCCTTCAAGAGTACCCCATCTAGAGGACGCCCTCTTCGAGAGGAGGAGAGTTCATCAAGGCCCACATCAAGGAGATACTCTGTCTCTGAGATGGGAAGTTCTGACTCTGATCGCAGTCTTCATCGCGATCAAGGCCTACGTGGGTGTTCTTCCCGCTTCTCCATCAACACCGATGAAGTTCTAGAGCCAACAAGAAGGAGGACCCGTTCTTCTACCCGAGCTCAAGAACAAGCCCCTCAATCGATGGACGTTGAAGAGGATCAATGGAAGTACTCACAGGAAGGATTCTCGCTCCGTACTGCTATTGAAGAGCAGAGGTATAACAATTGCTAGCATCGCATCACCTCCATTTATGATTTAGACTTTGATTTCCTTGGTAGTCTAGATTTTGCTCCTAGCATAGAGAAAGCTTTTCAGAATTTGGGCTGAAGCAATTTCATTCATATTTCTGCTACCTACCAGAGGGACATAGCTTTCAAAATCATGACCACTATGGATATAATCAGTTCCTCTGATTATAACCATGCCTTGAGATTTAGATCGAAGGAAGATTGGGTAGAAATGTCCTTTGGTATGATTGGTTCTTTGTTGGGATTTTGGGAGAACTCACCTGAAACTTTTGAAGTGAACCAAGACATTCTAGAGAGTTTTTGTTTACAAATTGCTGAGAATTCTTCTAAGGAAAGAATGAGAATAATTAATCCCATAATCAGAATCATCCATAGATTCATGACTGTCAGAGTCATAGAGAGGCTAGATGACACTAAGGTGCAGAGTGCTGAAATGAAATGGCTTTACATTGCACTTTGTCAGCTCATAGGGATTAATCCAATATGTTTCATGATTAACCATTGGATTGTTCCGAGGAATAGAAACACTGGATTACTTGGATTTGGACACTATCTTACTATCCTCGCTTCTGTGCTAAAACCTGATTTAGTGTTTGATCCAAGTTACACAAAGTTACCAGCTAGCATTGATGAAAATTCCTTAAGAAAAGGAAAGTATATTTATGGAAACAAGAATACTGGTTTCTTTGTTAGCAAAACCAACTTCAGAATTCTTAGTCCTAGACTTGCCTTATTTGCACAAGGAAGGATTGATTGGTTAGAAAAATTTACGACCGAGGAAGGAGAATCAAGCCAGCAACCGCCATCATCTGGATGGGGCGCCTAGGAGACACCATCTGCACAACCTAGTCAGCATTTTATGGCTGAAGAGTTTAGAGCATGATCATCATCTCAAGTGCATGTGCTTAATCCAACGGCAGTTATCTCGTTTGATCCTACTTCTACTCCAGTGTTCACTCCTTCAACACATTTTCCCCCGCCTCTAGCTTTTGTTCCAAGGAGTGCAGGACGTCATACTCCTGAATTTATTGTAACTCAGAGCATGCCTCAACAAGCATTCTATGGCATAGAAAATATGGCTTCAGAGAATTATCAGATACTTGATCAAATTAGAGAAAATACAGATCAATTTGAGCGGAATACTCAAACCACAGAAGAGCAATTACACCATTTGAGGCTATGGAACCAGAGGTATCAACAGTGAAGATCAGTGGTTTGCTTTAGTTTTTATTTATTTCTTTAATTTTCGTTATGAATTTTATTTTTCTTTTTCTTTTATCAATTTATGTATAGTTATAAGTTATTTTTATTTATGTGTGAGTTAGTTTTATCATGATTATGTATTTCCCTATGATGAGATGAAATAAAATAAAATGTTTATTTTCTTGTAATCATATGTCATTAATTAAGCTGAATTTATGCTCTCATTAATGCAATTTAATTGAATTATGATTGGCATTTATATAGTAGATATGATATTTCATAAAGACCCACGTGTTATTCAAAGTTTAGATTTCAATTCTTTGTCATAATAGATCTCCTTTAAAATTTTGTTTTGAGCTATCAGTATTAAGACTAAATTTCTTATGATTATTTTATATAGGCCCTACTTATTTAGAGCTTTATTGTTAAACCGTAGTTTTTATCAAATTTAATTCTTGATTGAATTGGATTAAGATTTGAATCTAGGGAATGAGATTTCAAAGCTGGTCATTCATTTTTACTTATCTTTTCATTTGCTAGCCTTTTGATCCATGCATTGTAACTCTCTACATCAAAAAGATTACAAACTTCGATGGATATCCCTCCTGAAACCAAAATTATCATTTCATATATCTTCCTTGACCACAACCTATTGTTTTCTGGAGTTTTAGAAATAAATATTTTAGCTATATCCCACTTATATTGGTGTTTTAAATACTCAAGGATGAGTATTATCTAAGAGTGGGGATGGAGGTCTTGTCTATAAAAAAAAAGAGAAGGGCGACCATGTGGTCGCCAAAAAAAAAGGGGGAAGAGAAAGAAAAAAAAAGAGAAGAAAATATAGAGAGAAAAAGACCAAGTGGTCAAAAGTAGAATTAGGTAAATATACCGTACCTCTTTGTTTTCTTAAAGACCTCTGTATAACTTAGTTGGTTGTTTTACAAAAAAAGAAAGAAGAAACTCGAGAAAATTTTCCAACCTTATGCAATCCGGTAATAAGGACTTCATTTGTGCCTTGAGATCATTTAATCTATTTGCATATGTCCACTTTTCTATATATACTCTCTTCTAATCTTTTCATCATTATGAATTCCATGACCTTTTTGAGAAATCTCAGTAATACCAGCAGATTTCTTTCTTAGTTTGATAATATGTCGAGATTAAATTTTGATTAGGATTCATACCAAGCTCCAGATAAGCTTATACTTATAGTTTCTTATAGTTTATTCCACATATATATACACTGAGAGCCTAGAAAGATGAGAGTAGGTCATGAGCTTATATATTTTAATCTTTGATACTTAATCCTTTTTAAAAATTTATTGAAAAAATAAGGAGATTTGTTATTGATAAGTTTTTTATTTCTTTCTACATATGTTGTGGAGTATGCTTACATGAATATCTATTTACTTGTATAAGTTGTTAGTCTAAACATAGAAAAATTTTGAGAGTTTTAAATTTGGTTTGATTATTTGATTTATGATTATAAATGAACTTTAATTGTAAAACTTGACTAACTCGAGGACGAGCAAGGTTTAAGAGTGGGGATGTTGTTAACGCGGCTTATGTACGAAATTTATGTATCATTTTATATGATTTATCATTGATTTTATGCGTCAACTATATCTTTCACTAACATTTATCACCAATAATTGTGGATTTTTCAATATTGTCTTGGAAATATGCTACATGTGATTTTTACAGGTTCTAGGCCAATTTTTCGCGGAATCCACCATGATCCACTTCGAGTAAGAAAAGACCGCTAGATGACATGGATTGAAGATGAAGAACAAGGAAGACTTGGTGTACTCATAGCCACTCTGTGTAGATCAAGGCTCCCTAACCAGAAGATTCAATGAAGTGTCAAAGAGCTATAAGAAAATAAAGATATTTATTCATTAAAGATGATGAATATGACAAAGGCCAAAAGAATTCATCGAAGCTCGGCCCGTTACGAAGATTCCAGAAGCATAAGAGTCCCGAAGGCCCCGCACAAATATTACTTAAGCATTAAGTAACTACCCCGCGAAAGATGGAAAGGAGACGACGCAGGAAGAGTCCGGGTCGACCGACCTTGACCCTCCTGGTCGGCCGACCCCACCCCTCCGAACGTCGGTTCGACTTGCCTTTTCTCCCACGTCTTCTCCAGGGTATAAATAGCGAGTCTAGGCCCCGAGTCGAGGCATCCAATTCATTATCAAGGCACGAAGTCGGCGGAAAGAGGGACAACAACTAGAGAGAGCAGAGGGTCGAGTTTCTAGTCTAGGATTAGAGTTCTTCTAGTTCTTGGAGGTGATTAGAGGCCTTGCACGGTGTTCTAATTACCTAGCTTTGGAGGTCTAATTGTATCATCAAGGGAAGGTATGATTATGGATGTAACGTTGATATTGTCCATCAATGAAGCTTTGTTCTTATCTAATTATCAAGTTCTTGTTCTAATTATGCTTGTTCTAGTTCTAATTAGATTTAGATCTAGATACTTGTTGATTAGATCATGTCATTAAGGGTGTTATTTATCTAGCGTTCTTGATCTCTAATCTAGTTTACTAATGATATAGTTATGTTTCTAGTTCTTGTGATCATGGTGATTAGAAGTTCTAGTTGCTTTACTTATGTTATTAGACTATGTGAAGTAATTAGAAGCGCGTTCTCTAATTATGTATGCCTGTTGAGAGTTTCTCGTCGATTACCTGGTTACTTGTGACTGTAGAGCCCGGGGAAAGGTTAAACTCGATCTAGGGGATTAGATTGGTTGATCATGATTTAATTATGCTATGATGAATATGCTTGAGCATGCTTGTTTCCCTTAAGCTACTAGTTATCTCGCTGTTTTATCTTAGATGTGATGCCCGTTATCGCATATGCTTTGGATCCGTTTAGAGCCTGATTAGAAGCTAGTTAATACCCTTTAATTAGTTCTCTAATGATGTTCTAATCGTCTATCTTATATATTAACATATCTAGTATAGGTTAAGGATTGGTTTAGAGTTAACTATACACCTATCACCCCTTTAAGTTTATCTCAAACTCTTGTTAATTAGATTACCTTTAGTTCATTCCTTTGATTGACAAAACTCACGATACTCATCCTAGGGAAAAGCTACATATAATTATGTCGCTTGCAGTATAAGGTTTGCCGTGCTTAAGTGACGTCAACAAATGTATAACTGGCCAAGGATGGGGAAGCCTTTCAAAGAGGAAGTGGATAAATTTATTGAAGCTACGAAGAAGGATGCGATAACGAAGATGGTCCCCGGCATATGTTGTCCTTGCAGAGCATTTAAAAATCTGAAGGTTTGGACAGATGAAGTCACGATTCGATCACATTTGGTCATGAAAGATTATGTGGAAGGCTACTTTGTTTGGATCCACCACGGCGAGCAAGAAGCACCTCCAAAATGAAAAGGTGCCTACCAGGTCTCAGATGAACTCATTGGCAGCGATGTGGATGTTTACAACGACACCTTCTTTGATGCAGATCTTGATGCGTTGGATTGTGGTGGCGATAATGAGGAAGACAATGGTGGTGGAACATATGGCTTTGTACCTTCAGAGAGTATCGAAGACTTGGGATTTGATGACGATTCAGATGCAGATGACCTTGATGAAATGCTGAAACACTTTAAGGAGGATATCCTTCTCGCGGGTGGAAAAGGGGCAGAGAATTTAAAGGCGGTAAAGGATGCTACAAAGAAGAGTGTGTATGAGAAGTCAAAGGGTTGTTCAACTCATTGGTCTCTGTTACATTTTGCACTAGAGCTGTTGATTTTGAAGGCCAAGTACGGGTGGTCTGACTCTAGCTTCAACGATTTGTTGAAACCCTTATCGTGGTTGCTTCCGAAGCCTAACTTTGTGCCAACTAACACATATCAAGCGAAGAAGGTTATTAGCCCTTTGACAATTGGAGTTGATAGAATACATGCATGTCCGAACCACTACATCTTATACCGAGGGAAATTTGAGAAACTAGACAAATGTCCAACTTGTGGTGTGAGTCGTTACAAGCGGAATGACATATGCCACGGTGTTGATGGAGGTTCCTCTAATAGCAAGAAGAGGAAGAAGAAGAAGGCAAGACCCGATCCTTCTAAGCAAGATACATGCTTAGGCATCGAAGAGAACAAGAGGAGAATCCCCGCCCTAGTCTTCTAGTACCTCAATCCAATTGATCGCTTACGGCGCTTATTTGCAAACCCTGCCTTTGCAAAGCTGATGTGTTGGTGGTATGAGCAGCGAAGGAAGGATGATGAAAATCTTGCACACCCAGCTGATGGCACACAATGGTAAAGGTTTGATGAGATATATCCTGAGTTTGCAAAGGATCCAAGGAATGTGTGGTTCGCTCTTAGTACAGATGGAATGAATCCTTTTGGAGAAAGGAAGAGCACACACAGCACTTGGCCTGTGATATTGACCATACACAATCTACCGACATGGCTTTGTTAGAAGAGAAAGTTCACATTGTTATGCGGTCTGATACAAGGGCCTAAACAACGAGGAATCGATATAGATGTCTTCCATGAGACCTTGATGGAAGATATGTCGAAGCTTTGGAACAATGGGGTCAAAATGATCGATTCATCAATAAAGGAAGAGTTTACACTCAGAGGTATGATACTCACTACGATCAATGATTACCCTACAAACTTTTCCCTCTCCGGATAGATCAAAGGAAAGACAAGATGTTTAGTATGCTTGGATGATGCAACGACGTCTTTGTACCTCAATGGATCTAAAAAGGTTGTGTACTTGAAGTACTGCCGCTACCTAGTTGAAGGGCATAGGTACGGTGGGAGAAAGTTCTACAACCACTTTGATGGCAAGTTAGAGATAGGTTTAGTACCAAGAAGAAGACACGATAGCAAACATGTTTTTGATATGGTCAGGAACATCAAAGTTTGCTATGGGAAGAAGATCAAGAGAACAAAACCCCCCATTGAGGGCGTGCCTTTCAAGAAGCAGTCAGTCTTCTTTAAGTACTTGACATATTGGAAGGACTTGGAGGTTCCACACGCCATCGATTGTTTGCACCTAAAGAAGAACGTGTTTGATAGCACTATATGTACATTGATGGATGTGAAAGGGAAGACAAAGGATGGCCTGAAGTCATGTCGGGATCTAGTAAATATGAAGATCAAAATTGAGCTCCACCCCGTGGAACATGGCAATGGGAAATTTAAGCTCCCCGCCGTGAGTTACAACTTGACATCAAATGAGAAACGGGAACTGTGCTTGTGTCTACGTGGTCTAAAAGTGCCCACTGGGTTATTGCCTAATATCAGGAGTCTAGTATCTATGAAAGATTTGTCCTTTAGCGGACACAACGCTCATGATTGCCATATGATGCTGACGGTGTTCCTTGCTGTTGCTATCAGGGCTATCAATCTAGTATTCGTGTAGATGGTGGTCACTCAGATTCGTAAAGATGAATTGGATTCGATACAAGAATTCTGCACGGAGACTATGGCTCAGCTTGAGATGTGCTTCCCTCCTTTTTTTGATAAAATGCCGCACCTCATGGTACACATGGTTGACCAGATCCGTGCACTTGGTCCAAGTTACTTACATGAAATGTGGGACATGAGCGTTTCATGTCGACCCTAAACCATTATGTTCTCAATCGTGCATACCCCAAGGGATCTATGATCGAGGCCTATTGCACCGAAGAGGGCGTAGAGTGCTGTTAGGATTACTTGGTTAATAACAGAGGTATCGGTTTAGTTGACTCTCATCATACCGGAAGGTTAGCAGGGAAAGGCACGAGGGGGATAAAACCATTTATTGATAGTGCATATGAAGAAGTGGCAAGTGCTCATTTCAATGTCCTGCATCAGGTAGAGATGATGACTCCTTTCATCGAGCAGCACATTGATATTATCCGCACGGATAACCACGACCGCTCGGATTCCTAGATCATGAAAGAGCACAAACACCGCTTCACCAGCTGGTTCATGGACCTAAACATAGCCGAAGGAACAACTGCCGAGGAAGTAACATTGAAAAGGCTGGCTTCTGGCCCATCTTCATCTTCGCGCCGTTACACTGCCGAAATTCCTCACCGCTCCACCGTCGATCCTCCTCACTGTGCCGCCAGCCTCATCCTCCTCACTGCGCAACGCCGGCCTCCCTCACCGCATGCCGCCGGCCTCCTCCTCCTCCGTAGCACCACCGGCCTCCCTAACCGCGGACCTCCTCCTCCTCCTCCGTAGCGCTGCTGGTGTCCTCCTCCTCTGCGTAGCGCCTGCTCCTCCGTCGTCTCCGCACTCGGCCACTGCCTCATCCTCTGCTGGCCTAAAGTTAGTATATAGTTTAGTTAGTATTTAATTTAGTTTAGTTAGTGATTTAATTTAGTTTAGTTAGTATATATAGTTAGTATATATATAGTGTAGTTAGTGATTCAATTTAGTTTACTTAGTATAGTTTAATTAGTTTTGTTAATCACATTTTCATTTAGCTTAGTTAGTTTAGTTAGTATAGTCTTTTTCTTGTATATTCATTTTCATGTATAGTCTTTTTCATGTATATTCATTTTTTATATTCATTTTTCATGTATATTCATTTATGTAATTTCATTTTTCATGTATATATATTTATTTTTGGTATATTCAATTTTCATGTATATTCATTTGTTGTATATGAAAGGATCATGTTATTTCCATTTTCGTGTATAAACATTTTTCATGTATTTTAAATTTTCATGTGCTATGATTATTCATGTGTTTGAATTTTATAATTATTAGATTACGCGCTCTTTTCTAGAAAAAATGGATAGTAGGTCACCAGAGCGATACGCAGAAGACATTGCATGACGCAAAGATGTTCTTAACGATGAACCCCACGAATTCGATTACGATCCAGAAGACCCACATGCCGTGGATGTACTTGCTGCCAAACGCACTCGAGAACTCGCGAGGGATCCGAACTACGTGCCCTCCACCGAGGTGTGAGCCGAACACTAATGTCGTTTAGTTGTTGTAATGATAGAAATTCATTGTTTCATTAACAATCTCGCTCCAAGCAGGAACAAAAAACGGCCGAAGAACCCACCACACCTCAAGAGACTCACCTCGAACAAGACACCATTGATGCAGTTGGAACGAGCAAGAGGAGAAACGGAAAGCGAGCGGAGAACAAATTACCAGAAACACAGCTCATAGTGCTTGAGGTTGGCGTTGCTAGGGAACTAGTACAACCTTTTTCGGTAAGAGAAAAGTTCCGCAACGCCGTGGGGGTGATAGCAAGGGAATGGATGGAACCTACGTGGCCTAATTGGAGGATGGTGGCCAATGGAGAGAAGGATTTATTATGGATAGAGCTACAGAAGTGTTCCAGTTCCCATGTGGTTGCGAGGAGAAGGCTAAGTCATATGCTCTGAAGCAGCTAGGTTATGCCTATCGTCGATGGAGAGGGGATCTGACGAGAAAGTATGTGTAGAACAACCTTACTCCTTTTCAGGAGTACGGTAAGATCACCCAAGCGCAGTGGGATGAGTTCATGAGGCAAAGGACAACTGAAGTAGCCATAGAGCGTAGCAAAGCAAACACATCTCGTGCTTTGGAAGATGTGCACAAGACGACTCTTGGCCCCGGTGGGTACACCGCGCAAGTCGAGAAATGGAACAAAGAAAGGGAAGATAAAATAGCTAAAGGGCTACCTGACCCGTACGAAGGCTTAAATGACTGAACGTTCCAGTGGTGCAAGGCCCGAGAGGTAAGGTGTCTGGGGGTCAAAAATTTTTTGCAAAGCCTGAGACCAAAGAGGTGGTGAGCAAAATCATGAAGCTTGCAGAGGCCCAGAAGGTAGGCAAATTTATCCCTAACAGGGAGAAAGACGTCTTGAGCGAAGCAATAGGGACAAAAGAGCATGGAGGCCGAGTCAGAGGCATCTCGTCCAAGCTCAACTAGAAGGAGGAGTTCTCTGAGGATAGGGCCAAGTACAAAAAGCTTGATCGCTACAAGCAAGCTATGAGAGACACTTCCGAGGAGGTATTCATAAAAAGAATAAATGAATTTGCTGAAAAAACAATGCAAGATCGCGCATTTCTTGGCATTGAAAGGCCTCATTCCGCCGATCCAGAGGGGCGTGCAGTCAATACCATTACTACTGACTCCTTGTGAGCTGCACATTCCTCTGGGAATACATGGAAGGACAGTGGAGGTAGAAAGGGCACTGGCGATTCCTGCGAGCAGCCTTTTCCATGGCACTCTGATCCTGCCGAACTATGCAAGGTCTAGGTCCTTAGCGTTGATCCCAGACATGCAGAAGAAAGGATAGACATCCCCAAGGCAGAGGGGATCCACTTCCTTGGCCAGTCTATCGATCAGTTCATCTTGTGGAATAAGCTATACATCCAGAACCTGGCACCACAAGACCAACTACAACTCAAACAAAGACAGCTAGCACGTGAACATGGAGATGCAACACAGGAAGAACATGTTGTGCCCGAACGAGATCATGCAGATCCAGATCCTCCGATACACGAATTTGTGCCAACTCCTGTCGATCTCGCTAAAAAGACGGCTACACGTGATCTAGAAGTCGTCGACGAGCCAGCTCCATCAGAACAACCAACATCTGATCCAAAGCCTGAAATAAAAATTTTAGACACAGCTCCAAAGCAGGCTGAGGAGCCAGTGGCAGCACAGACATCGGATACAAGCATGGTGCGAAAAATGGTTCGCGCATATGAAAAGGATGTGACACCTGAGGTGGAAACATGGTTCAAGAAAAATACAGTAGGTAAGGAAAAGGAGAAACCAAAGGGAAAAGAGAAAGCAAAGGAAATTGATCTTATTCCAGACCGAAAATTCTATAAATTCGTGATTGGCCTTGATGAAATTCCTGATATGCTGGATTGTCCCCTAAGATACGAACATGGCAAACCATTCCTACCAGATTGGGCTCTTAAGGATGAACAATTGCCAGGGGATATGAGAAGGTTTCACGATTGGTATCTAAGGGCATGTAAACTTGGGGTCCAATTTGTAATCGCTCAAATTCCCAGTGAATGTTTCACCACCCTAACCAAGATCACAATCGCCGATTTTTTTGGAGTTCCAAAACATGTTCTGCTTAGGACAAACAGACATCACTGCGATGGCCCTTTGGTGCCTGTATGTCTCCCTGCCAATCCCATTAATTATGTGGGCATAATTAACATAATAATAATTTCGTATGCAACATCCATTCGCTTTATAATATACCTTTCAGAATGTAGCATCAAATATCTCAAAAGCGTGGTGATACAACACTCAAATTCTTGGACCCTTCAATAATTAACCAGAGTCAACACGACGATCCACTCAAGCTAAAAGATGATAGCAAAGAACAACAGGCAGGAAAAACAAAAGCAGAGAGGGAGGCAATCTAGGAAGAATTACATAGAAAGGCAAAGAGGAAAGTTGCCTCGTACATTGTCACTGCCCTGAAGTTCCTCCACGAAGAAAACCGTGACCAAATCCTTGCTCCATACAACTTTGAGTATGTCAAAACCCTTGCCTTTGATAATGAGCGAAAACTAAACACACACGATCATATCTAACTTCATTCGGTTTGGTTTTTGCAGCGGACACTGGATTTGTCTATACATCATGCCTAAGGAGAGCAGAGTATTGGTCTTCAGCTTGTTGGATGTCAAAACCAAGAGATATTCGACCATTTTGAATATAATACGATGGTAAGATATATATCTGCCATATTGGTTCTTATATATGTCAAGTCATCCTACTTATTTGAGTTTCTATATGTGTTCTAATTATAACAGGGCCTTCAGAATTGGCATCGAAAAGTATAAACTGCCGTTTCATCCTGAGCGCCAGTACAATATCCAAGTCAGAACAAAACTCCTGGTATGGATGAAAAGACACGTACATGTGCATATGTTCAAACATAGTATTATAAATCTATAACTAATTAAACTTGTTTGTAAAACATAGTGCCACAAGCAACCAAGGGGAACCGGATACCGTGGATACTATGTTTGTGAGTATCTCAAGGTCGATGGGAGGTACAGAACTAATCCTGAAGATGTAGGTAATCAAAAACACTATCTCGTTTCATTGTATATATTGCATGTGTGCACATAATTAAGACCACCTTGGCACTGTTAACACTCATATCATCTTTTTTGGGTCTAGCTCCCCCCAATCCCTTTAACAACTCGGCCTCTCACCGAGACTAATCTCATGAACATCGTTGCCAACCTATGTTGTTTTACAATGCACGAGGTAATCAACCGGCGAGGGCAATTCTTCGATCACGATTTAGTTTTAGCAAAAGAAGGAAAATACCGTCGATTGGTCGAGTGGGAATATCATCCGTGCTAAGTTGTTGTGTTCGATGTATAAACATGTACTAATCTACGTGTGATGTGTTTTTGTAACTATCTACCACGCACGGTAAGGCTGACACACTTGAATATTTATTTAGATATGGCTCGAATATATACAGAAAAGCATTAGGAGGATTAAAAAAATAGTCGAAGCAATACATTTCAATCCATATGATTTCGAAAACAAATCATTTCGAATTTGGCAGGAAACACAAAACACAGGGTTTTTTCAAATTATGGCGGGAATGAAAGAGGGGCTTAAATTAAAGCAGGAGCGGTCGAAAACTCAAACCACTCGTGGTGAGGTCCTCAGCAGGAGCGGCGCATGTTTTGAGCCGCTCCTGCTGAGGACCTCAGCAGGAGAGGTGGGTGTTGTGCACCGCTCCTGTAAGGTCCCCATCAAGAGCGGCTCAAAACATGTGCCGCTCCTGATGCATACCTTACAGGAGCGGTCAAAGAACCGCTCCTACAGTGGGTTCCACTGCAGGAGCCCACGAGTAGGAGCCCTTCCTAAAACCGCTCCTGTAGGGGGTTTTCTACCGCTCCGATAGCAGACTTGTGTAGTAGTGAAAGTTAAGATTTTCCTTTTGTTTTTCAAAAGGGGAGTCATCTTAACAAAGGACAACCTAGAAAAAGGAACCGGAAGGGTTAGAAGACTTGTGAATTTTGTAGCAAACAAGAAACTATCCATTGTGAATTTGGCTGTCATTATGCTAAATTTCTCTGGTGTCCTTTCCATTGTATTTTTGGTCTCAAACCTCGTAAGAGTGTTTGCCATTTACTTAACAATTGGACCAAACAAGGAGGGAAAAGGATGGTTCAGTCCTTACTAACAGGAGGTGCTGCTTTTTGTTGGACAATGTGTCTCACAAGAAACGAGGTTATTTTTCACAAATGGAAACCGAAAACGTTCTTGCAGGTACTAAATGGGATTCATTGGATGCAGCTTTGGGCTCGGTTGCAGTGCACTGATGTTGAGAGAGATGGTATGGTGCAAGGTTGCAAGTTTCTAGGGTTGACGGCTTTAAGTTATTTTGCCTCTTATGGATGGTCTTACGTGTTTCGGATTGGAGTTTAGTTTTAACCTTGTTGATTGGTGTGTTTAGGTTGTAATATTTTTGGTCTGATGCCTCCTATGGAAGTCTGAAGCCGCTATTACTAATTGGATGCTCCTTTTAGATAAATATTAGAAATTATTACAAAAAATCAGAAATATATGAGCATCAATTCATAGATTAGAATATTAATAGCCATTAGATCTATTTTCTAAGTAATTACCCACCTCTACCATTATGAAAAGTCTTGAATTCAACTCTCAACGAAAGCAATTTTTTTCTTTTTTTTGCAGATTTCTCCATTTTTAAATTTACCCTCAGGTTTTGTCATCTTTTTTCCGGTTTACAAATTTATACAACTAAATGATCTGACATATTCACTATAGTTTTAATGCATAAATATAAATATCTTATATTTTACATATATATAAATATGTATATTAGATTTGTTCAATGTACAGATATGCATATTTATTTTTTAGATGCATAAATATTTATACTTGCTATGATATTTTATTTTTATCTAAATAGAAATATATATATTTTAATGCTATAGTACAGAATTTTTTAGGCCGTTTAAATCCATGTAAACACCGTTTTAATGGTCTAACACTAAACGAAGGGTGGGCAAATGTTTATCGTTTAGCGTTTTGGATAACACTAATGATCCCATACTTTTTTAATAAAGATGCTAGAAACCTTTCTATGGAACAGATATTTTGTGTCTCTTTCTATTATTACTAATTGGAGACTATTTTTAGAGTCTCCACGTTAATCCTCACAGGATGCGCTACAAAAAAGATAAAATCATAGAAATTAAACATCCGAACATCAATTGGCAGATTGGAATCTTAATAGCCATTAGAGTTGTTTTCTAAGTAATTACCCACTTCTACCGTTATGGAAATAATATTAAATAATCCCTAATACTACATATGAATTACTCACTCTGCCATTACGAAAAAAAATATGGAATAACACCCTAAATGTATACCAAATTGCTCGCATTTGCTATTACGATGGATAATACCAAATAGCCCATCTAATTTACATCTAAATTGTCCACCTTTGCTATTATGACTGATAGTATAATGAAAGTAACCCATCAAATTTATATTAAAATTACATATTTTTCAATCATATCAAAAGATTAACTAAATCAATCAAGCATACGTCTAAGTACAAAGATATGCTATTATAAAAAACTAAGTATAAAAATAAATCTATATATGTTGTACTGAAATACATAATACATCTAAAACTTTAACCCGTGCGAGAGCACGGGTTGATAGATTAGTTATCTAAAAAAAGAATTGTGTCATGCAAGTGGGGGAAAGTGCAGGTCAGTGGAGGTTTCGAAGGAAGTAAACGACACTGAAAAAGTGTCTCTGTCATCATCCCATAGAATGGAGGCTTTAGGTTCTATCGGCCGGTGTGTCGCACGCTCATCGAATCTTCATCATCGTTTTGCCTCTCATATTTACAAGACGAATACGATGAGGCAACCTAAACGTGCAAAGCCTGTGTTTTTCTATATGTTACATGTTTTTTAGTTTAGTAATAAACTAGCATACGACGAATATTCGAGACTGGATCATAATATCTGATTAGAAAGGTACTTACTCTAATAAAACTAGAGAAAATAAGTGACGAATAGTAAGTGTTTTTTAACACTATCGTTGGATGTGGTGGACCAGCAATTGAGTCGCTTCATTGGGTCGTTTGCCCGGACAACAAAGCAGTTGCAGGACGTGTTATTTTCAATCACGTCAAGCTGCTATATGTGCGCATTATTCATCCTTCGCAGGGTAGGTTACGGTACGGATCGACCTATAGCTAATTAATTGGTGGCACTGACTACTTTGATAATACACCTTGTTTGTTTCTGTTCACGGATAGGGATGCCAACTAGCTCTGATTGGTTCGATGAATATAGTGGTCGCTGATAGCAGCACTAGCAGCTTCACACAGTTTGTCATTGTTCCATCCCGTCGAAGGAGAAGTCCTATATGTACACACCCTTGATCCTAGCTTCGCGTTCCATCTACGGTAGAAACCTATAGTATTTTGGCAGTAACTGATGATGTATATAATCCTTGTTCACTTCTGTGTGACCGGGATGACACCGTTTACTTTGACGAATAGAGCTAGTGGGCCACCATATACCATCTCGCATTTCCTCCATCCATCCTACAGATAACTATACTATTTTAATTGCAAAAATAGAACTATTTATATTTGAGGTTCACACCATATGGCATATTCGAGATTGACTTTTCTCTATCAAAAACTTACTTGCGTGGCCATGCCTTACTATTGCTGATTAGAGGTTACAAAAGAAGCACAAATTGCGAAGAGCGCTAGAATAAAAGACAAATCCTAGAAATTCCCATAAATATCAGATATATCTGGCCTTCCATTAAGTAGTATCCAGTAATACTAACCATTGGATTTATTATATTTTCTAAAAAAATTACCCACCATGCCATTATGAAATATGAACTAAAATAACACATAAATTTATATACAAATTACCCATCATACCATTATAAACTAGCAAGTTGACCCACGCATATAGCGCGGATAGCTAGTTTTTCACTAATATTTTAGCCTTTTTAATATTAATCTTATTTAGTTATTTTTATTTAGCTTTCTTATTAATTGTTGTTTTCTCTATTGGTCCCTAAAAAAGTAACAATACATACTGTTTTCTAGATTTTAACTTTTTGGCATAGCGTTCTAGGAGCATATTAGTTATTCTATTATTAAGTCATTTGTAGGATATTATTCATAAAAATGTTTATACACTTTTGTATAATACCATGTAGAATTAAATAACATTGATATTTATTCTCTTTATATAGACAATGTTTTTTTTGTATTTCCATTTAGACCACTATCCAAGTGATGTATTTGATATGCTAGTTGGTTCATCCAAACATGATGCGCTAACCGATTTAAGGTTTCTAAATAACTGAGATTCAACAAAAGACTCGATAGAACCGTCGATGGATTCCGCTAAGAAAGAGGTCAAGGGTTGTCGATGTTTAGGTACGGGAGCCCACTACAGGGTTGGTCCTACGATGGTTTTGAGATCGGTGGGGGAACTCAAGGAGATCGTGATGGTGTACATCACGTAGAACACAACAACTTAGACAGGTTCGGGCAGCTAAATCGTTGAACCCTACGTCCTGTATGGGGTGTATGTGGACTGTATTATGCTTGAGCGAGTCGACCCTACGTCATTGTGACCTAGATGGGGATGATCTAAGAGATACAATGTGATCTCTCGATAGCTCAATGCTGAACTAGAGTTCCCAACTCCCCTTATATAAACCGACGAGCTTGGGGTACAAGTCAAGAGGTCTAGTAGGATTACAATTAGCAGTCCATGCCATCTTGCACCATGGGCTAGAAGGCAAACGACTCAGCCCACCTGGCAGAGTGGTTACAAATCATCTAGATGAGGTACCCGTGGATATATGACACTCACAAACCCTTGAGCTTCTTGAGAATTTCCCCTCCATGAACAAGAATCTCGTTAGTGGCTCTCTTCTATGCAGAGAGGGGTTTATGGTAGTTTTAGAGTCCAATAAAGTTGTCGTGTCGAGACATGGCTTGTTTATTGGTAAAATCTATGATTGAGGAGACTTGTTCCGCTTATCTATTTCATATTTTAGCAATAAGTGTGTGAACCATATTTGCGGTGGTGTTAATGAGAATGCAAGTACATGGCATGCTCGTTTATGCAACGTTAATTTTGGTCTTATGAAAAAGCTTTCCATCACTTTCTTACCTATATACTTGGGGATGCTTGGCAAAAGTTAATGTGTTGATTAACAAGAAGTGCAAGTTGGGACCTAAGATGGTGGATTGCGTCTTTCTAAGATATGCTCATTAGAGCATTGCTTATAGATTTTTGGTAGTAAAATCTGATGTGCCTGATATGTATGTTGATACTATTATGGAGTCTCGTGATCCTACATTCTTTGAGAATATATTTTCGATGAAAGATATGCATAGCACTTCTAAATTTTCTTCTATGATAACTCCTGAACTTAATGCACCAACTGTGATTTCTAAACCACCACATGAGCACTACAACACAAACACCCCTATAGCAACGCATACATAGCAACGAAATTGTTTATGCGTTGTAAGAAATTAGATAGCAACACATGCTAGCAACGCATGTATTTATATGTTGCAAGAAAATCATTTGGCAACGTTTATCATGCGTTGCAAGCGTCATCCGTAGAATATGGGAATTACCTGGCAAGGTTTGTTATGCGTTGCAAGCGTCATCTGTAGGATTTGTGTCATGTAGCAACATTTGTCATGTGTTGCAATCATCATCCGTAATATTTATGTTACTTGGCAACGCTTATCATGGGTTGCAAAGCATTGTATGCAGCATATATGCAAATCAATAAATTTGTTTTGGTACATTTAGTGTATTTTTCTTGGTTCCATATTTAGATAATTTTTGTACGGTTGGCATACAAATCATAGTATTAAGCTGAGCCCACCGCTCATAGAGCGCTTGATTCCATTTATTGACCCACCTCAATTAAAAATCAATTGGTCGCAGGCTACCATGTCTGCAGATCGTGAGCTCCCCTTCCCTTTTATCGCACAACTTCCCATCTGCAAAAATAAACCGGAGCAAGTCCCTGACAAGGGTCTGATCCCGGCCTCCCCTCGCGCCCCACACATCGCAACGCTGCACCCGCCACCGATCCCCGGCCGCTCGCCCAACCTGCTGCAGCGTCGCCGCCACTGAGCATCACTGTTGCCCGCGCCCTGCCGACGACAGATGCTCTCTTCGCGCTCGACTGCCACAGTGCCACGCGGCGCCGTTGCCCTTGACCCGCTGCTGCCATCCGCCACCACGCAACTGCTGCACAGCGCCATCACCCGTGATCCGGCGCCGCTGCTCCATCTGCAACCTTTCACGGCCGTCGGTGCTTGTCGCCGCTGCCCCATCTGCAACCTGGTCTCCGGTGTTGTGGCCTTGTGGACAGCCGTCGGCGCCCTTCATATCAGCGCAGTATGGGGATCTAGAGCACCAGGCACTGGACCTCATCGCCGGCGTGCCCGTTGCACCGGACCTCCTCCTCTCCATCCGCGCCGCTTCATCTACCACCAAAGTCCTCGTAAGTATGATGCCGCCCTCGCTGCCTCTCTATTTCTACCTATGCACGGGTTTGCAATTCCTCTACCACGGCGTGCGTCGTGCGTGCCTTGTTCTGGTTATTTATTCAGATCAAGGGGTTCTGTTGTCCTCCCCCTTCCATTTGTTAATTGGGTCTTGGGTCTGGTCATTTGTTAATTGCCCTCAAGATTCGCTCCCCAAACTGTTACATAATCTTGCAAAACCGGTGCTTTAATTTGCAATAATGAAATCACATGCTTGAAAGAGAATTAGGCATTCTTATGCTGGACACCGTAAACACTATAAAAGGAATTCAACTTCAGCACAAATTAAGGGCCAGGGGAATGAGCAGTTAGAGGAGAAAATTACATTATTGAGCAGGCTTAATGGTCTCTGCCAGACGTCCTCTGGGATTTGGGGGACTGTCCTGGCAAGAGGCATGTATTGCTGCAAGTAACCGGGAAGGTTTCCAAGAGTAATAGATGGGATCGATTGATGGTTTCTGAGAGGGACATCATCATCAAACACGACACACTGATGCAGTCATGCTTGGAGGCCTGGGCCGTGGCTGGTTTGCTTAGCCTCCTGGCTGTTGGCGTGGGGGACATGGTTTTTCCCAGGGGGTGCAGACGATGTGAAATTGGGATGGTTAGCTAATTTTCCAATTTCTCATGGAAGCATGTGCACCAACTGCTTGCTGGTTGGCTTGGCTTCTCCCTTGTTCCAAGGATCATATCTTCTCCTGGCCTGTTTAGTTTCAGATAGCTGGTTTGTTTCAGGCTATTTTTAGATAGCTGTAGGCTGAATCGCTGCCATGTGTTTAGAACTTAACTTTCCTTAAAAAAAGAGCAATATGATATAAAAAGATCTATGCATCCAATTGTGAAGACAACATATCAACATACATGAATCCTATATGCTCTTGTGTGGCAGGTCAACAACAAAATGAACTTCCCACTCTGAAATGCATCTCTGAACTTCGGGTACAGTAGATGATAGGAAGAATACCCTTGCATAGATGAGCAGATGAAGTTTACTAATTAGATGTAACAATATAATACGCAACAGAGTTTCTGCTTTTTTGTTAGTCTATGAAGAAGTAATTAGTAGATATAAAAAACCTTGTATGCTATTTTTACACTGCTATGAACTCATTCTTCTTTTCATGGATTTCTCTAGCCTTGCAATTATGTGCCTCTGTTCAAGATAGATACAGAGAAAAAAGACCAACCACATTACAACATCAAGATTGCATAATGACCTGCTTCTATTTCCTTGCATTCTCTGCTCAGTCTCCTAATTTTTGTCCTACCTTTCAGCAGCCTTTTGCAATCAAAATTTATATACAGAGTATATACTTCAATTTGTGTGTGATTTTTTTAATTGACACCATTTTGCAGCGGATAGCGCATAGGGTACGAAGTCCTCACAAGAATGATGCAGCATCTGATCTTCATCCTAGTACTCGAGGAGACCAGTCAGACAGAGAACATGGTATTTAGATGATTGTCCAAGGTATTTTACCAAGTTACTATCTTTATCTAATTTTTTTACCAAGTTACTACCAATTTAGAATCAATGCAGATGGGTCATTTTCAGTAGCTCTAGCTCCAAATCCTGTCATTATTTTGCAAATGTTACAATTTGCATTTTATACTCCCTCTCAATTTTAATACAACTGCTTCAAAATCTTTAATGTTGGTTCAGATTCACTTGATGAAAATATTATATTTGCATTCTGTTTACAGAAGTGAACAAGCACATCTAAACGAGGATGCGAGGCCGCGAGGGTTTGCATTGGAATAATTGCATCTCTTCTTATTTTGATGAGTACGACTTAAGAAGAGTTCTATGTATATATCTTACCATCTTAGAAAAAAGTTTTGAATACACATTATGTGATGAAATATGTTGTGGACGCCACTCTGTAATGCAACGATTTATTTCATATAGCATTGTTATGAACTTATTTGCCAAGTGTCTCTGAGATTATATTTATAGTACTTTGGGCATGTCGTGGATATTTATATGGATCTAAAATAAAAATAATTATAAATATGTTTTTATGGTCTATTTCCTTGCAACACATATAAGCGTTGCCACAATTATGAATCTAAATGTTGCAATGAGCAATATAAGCAATTGCCCATAGGCATCACAAACACATGTAAGAGTTGCTGAAGCCCATAGTTTTTCGTTGCTACTTAGCAACGGATCTTAACATGATTTACCAACGCATATATAAATGTTGCAATAGAGACTAGCAACGGCAGTATAGGCAACGCATAAATATGCGTTGGTATAGACCCTAGAAACGCATATATGGACCTCTAGCAACGCATGTATGCATTGCTAAAGGGGGGTTTATTTTGTAGTGGAGATAATCCTGGAGGAGGATGAAATTGAAGCTCTGAGAAAGAGCAAGAGACAAATGGTTGAGAGATCCCTTGGTAATAATTTCATTGTGTACCTTGAAGATGACACTCCTACATCTATAACTAAGGTGTATGCATCTCCAGATGCGAATAATTTGAAAGAAGCTATTCAGAGTGAGCTGTACGTACTCAATTCCCTCCAATGGGACTTGGGAGTTAGCTGAACGTCCCTATGGTTGCAAACTAGTGGGCTGTAAGTGGTGTTCAAAAAGAAGCTTATGCTTGATGGTACTATCGAGAAGTACAAGGATCGACTTGTGGCCAAGGGTTATACCAAAAAAGAGGGCGAAGACTTCTTTGATACTTATTCACCTGTTGCTAGAATGACTACTATTCGAGTACTGCTTTCCTGGCTTCCTCGTATGGTCTTATCATTCATCAAATGAATGTAAAGATAGTTTTTTAATGGAGAGTTGGATGAGGAGATTTATATGGAATGGCCTGATGGGTTGGTAGTAAAGGGACAAGAAAGCAAAGTGTGTAAATTATTGAAATTTTTGTACGGTCTGAAACAAGCACCTAAGCAATGGCATGAGAAGTTCAACACCACCTTAACATAAGTGGGTTTGCTGTTAATGAAGCGGATAAATGTGTGTACTATCGCTATGGTGGGTGAAAAGGAATTATATTGTGTCTGTATGTCGATGACATATTGAGTTTTAGTACAAACATTGATGTATTCAATGAAGTTAAGTTTTTCTTATCAGAGAAGTTTGATATGAAAGATCTAGGAGAAGCTCATGTGATTTTAAACATCAAGCTTTTTTAGGATGAGAGTGGGATTACTCTTTCTCAAACCCACTATGTGGAGAAGATCTTGAGCCGGTTCGGTTATATAGATTGCAAGCCTTCTTCCACTCCTCATGATTTCGGTGTGACATTGAGAAAGAATAAGAGAATTGGTGTCAACCAATTGAATTATTCTCAAATTATTGGTTCGCTCATGTATCACTCGAGCACTACCAGACCCGACATAACATTTGCTCTGAGCAAATTGAGTAGGTTCATGTCAGCCTAGGTTCAGATCATTAGCATGCACTTGAAATGGTTATTTGCTATTTGAAGGGAATAATGAGTTATGGGATTCACTATTCAAGGCACCCTGCTGTGCTTGAGGGATATAGTGATTCAAACTAGATAGCCGATGTTGGTGAGTTTTATGCCACTAGTGGATATGTGTTCACATTTGGTGGTGGTGACGTATCATGGAGTTCTTGCAAACAGACCATTTTAATGTGGTCAAGCATGGAGGCAGAGTTAACTGCTTTAGATACAGCTACTGTAGAAGCAGATTGGCTGCGTCTGCTCTTGATGGACTTGCCGGTGGTTGAGAAACCAATACCAGCTATTCTTATAAACTGTGACAATCAAACGGTGATAGTTAAACTGAATAGTTTTAAGGACAATGTGAAGTCATCAAGACAAGTTAGAAGACGAGTTAAATTTGCCAAGAAGATGAGAAACTCTGAAGTAATAAGTGTAACTTATATTGAAACAGACAAAAACCTGGTAGATCCCTTTACAAAGGGACTATCACGTAAAGTGATAAATATTGCATTGAGAGAGATGGGTATGAGACCTATTTGAGTTGCCATAGTGGTAACCCATCCTTTGCGATCGGAGATCCTGTGAATTAGGTCCTGTGTTTTAACAAACTATTGGTGAACTGAGGAGCGTAACAAATGACCCTCTCTATGTGAAAATGCAACACTCTTAAAAATTGTATGTCAGGATGGTTTTTATGCCTTAATGTGTTTCTGTTGGCTTTTAACTAAGCAAAGATGCTGTCCTACAGAGCATTCTTGAAAAAACACACCCATATGAGCCCAACTGTATAACGTCGTAGTCTATGAGACATGGGTCATCTCTAGTAAGCTCATGAAGAGACAAGGGTGTACGACGCATATGCTCCACCCGCAGAGGGGGCTACTGGCTGCTAGGTACTAGTTATGACTTTAAGTGAAACTTGTTTGCGCAAAACTTGCAATTCAAGGCATAGTCCATTGTTCAAGTTGTGAATGAGTGTAACTTGAAGTTCTAGGCAGAAGTTCAACTTCACAGTCTCTGCTGAAATACTACTATATGAACAGTAGCGAGTATTGTCAAATCTTTAAATGGGCATTTGAGATCTGGGGGGGATTGTTGAATATATGGGCTAGGCCCATCTATTAAATCCTAGAAGATATCAAAATCCCATGTGTGAGCAAGAGGAGTGTGAAATCTTTAGTCCCACCTTGCTAGTGGAAGTGGAGGAGCACCTACTTAAAAGTGGAGGCTCACCTCTCCCACCAAGTCATGTGGGGTGGGGGGAGAATAAGGAATCCACACACGTGCACTCGCTCACCTCGTTGAGCTGAGTCAGGCACAGGCTAGGGTTGGGGCCGGGGTGTGGGTGCACGGCACCTGTGTGAAAGGTCCGCCGAAATCCGGTCCCTGACCATGTGGGGCACGGTTTTCTTTTGCTGTTTTTATTTTTAGTGACGTGGGCCTTAAGTTTTGGAGTCCTTACCCGATCGAGATCATGATCGCGACACAAGATTGAATCGTGTGTCTCCATATAAGCTGTCTACCTAAGTCACCGAAACTCACCAAAAATAACCTAGGGTTTTGCCACTGCTAGCTATTGCGCTGCCTTTGTAGCCTTCTTTATCCCGAGTGCCGATGTGCATCTGCAATCGGGAGAGCAGGCGCCTTTGAGATCCTGCACTGGGAGTGGGCGAATAAGGTCCTTGGGATGCGCTACACGTGATTGCTCACCGTCTTCACCATGGGTCATCCATTTGCTTCCGCTGCCGGAGGCCAACGCCGGTGACTTCTTCACGGTTTTCTTCACTGCTCCGACTACAGCAACTGCGCCATCCACGACATGATCGTCATTGATGTCGTCCATACAGAATTAGCTCTAACTGCCAACAGGTATAATCAGTTCGATCTATTTGTTCTGTCAATGATATCTGTTTTTTTTTTAAATACACCAGGAGCTCTGGCCATCATCTAAGTACTCAAGTGGGCACCCGTGCCGACCGCGCGCTCTAACACGGATGAGGCTGCCGGGCATTCCCGAACGCGCCTACCGAGCCACAGGCTCCGTCCCCTCACGCAGCACCCGGTCGTCCCAGCCAGGGATCGAACGCGGGCGGATAGCCTGGCCACTGCCAGCGCTACCACCGAGCTACTCGCTCGTCCACTCAATGATATCTGTGAGATCGCTATACTGTTAGTTTTATCGAGTATGTTAGGTGTGTACATGCTAGTTTGTGTCATATTTTGCATTAATTATTTTCAAAAATTAATTCGGATATTGTCTAATTTTTCAACAGTTAATACATATCGCTATAGATGACGAGGCTGAATTTTAGAGTACGTATTGGGGACACAAATCCTATCCCCGTACCACACAGTACCATCAATATCCTCTCTAAAACCAGGAGCTTTGTCCAGCTTTATTAACTCTTTTATTTCTTTGATTTTCTCATCATCAGTCTGCCCTTTTCTGATGTCCTGCTCTAATGTAGGCTCAATTTCCATTGTGACGCCCCTGTATTATTAAGGAAAGCCAAGCTGAGTGGATCAAATTCTATGGCTAATTCATATGGTAATTCTCTAGTCCACAACAAATTAATTTGGCTCTTCCTGCTCAAGGCGTCTGCCACTACGTTTGCCTTGCCGGGATGGTAATGTATCTCCAGATCATAGTCCTTGATTAATTCTAACCACCTTCTTTGTCTCATATTCAGTTCAGTCTGGGTAAATATGTATTTTAAGCTCTTGTGGTCGGTATAAATATCACACCTTTGCCCGAATAAATAATGCCTCCAAACTTTTAAGGCATGCACCACAGCGGCTAACTCCAAATCACGAGTTGAATAATTTTTCTCATGATCCCTCAACTGTCGTGAAGCATAAGCAATAACTTTACCTTCCTGCATGAGTACACATCCCAGACCTAGCCGTGAAGCATCACAATATACTGAGAACGGCTTGTGCATTTCCGGGAAAGTTAGCACAGGAGCTGTAGTCAATCTCTTTTTCAACTCTTCAAATGCTTGCTGACATTCTGACGTTCAATCAAACTTGGTGTTTTTCTCCAGTAATGCTGTCATTGGCTTAGCAATTTTAGAAAAACCCTCAATGAAGCGTCGATAATATCCGGCCAATCCGAGAAAACTTCTGATGCCCTTCACATCCTCAGGTACTTCCCAATTCTGTACTTCAGCTACTTTATTTTGATCAGCGGCAATTCCACCATTAGATACAACATGACCGAGAAATTGAACCTCCACTATCCAGAGGTCACACTTGCTGAATTTTGCGTACAGCTTGTGTTCCCGGAGCTTCCGCAACATGAGCCTCAGATGTTCCTCATGTTCAGCTTCCGTTTTGGAATAAACCAGAATATCATCAATGAACACCACGACAAATTTATCCGGATACTCCATGAACACACTGTTCATCATGTACATGAAGAAAGTTGAGGCGTTGGTTAAGCCGAACGACATAACTGTATATTCATATAAACCATAACGACTAATGAATGCCGTTTTAGGTATATCCGAAGGCCTTATTCTTAGCTGATGATAACCAGACTGTAAATCAATTTTGGAAAAGACACATGCACCTTTGAGCTGATTAAATAAATCCTCAATTCTAGGCAAAGGATATTTATTCTTTCCTGTAACGGCATTGAGACCTCTGTAGTCGACACACATTCTTAGTGATCCATCTTTCTTCTCAGTAAGCAGTACAGGTGAAGCCCATGGTGAAGTACTTTTACGAATAAATCCCTTTTCTAGCAATTCATCTATTTGTTTCTTAACTTCAAGCAGTTCAACACCAGCTATTCTATATGCTTTCCTATAAATAGGTGCAGTTCCAGGCACAAGTTCAATAAAAAACTCAATGTCACGTTCAGGCGGCATACCTGGCAGTGAATCTGGGAAGACATCTGGAAATTCCGACACGACTCTGATGCTATCTAAAGCTATAGCATCCATAGCATTAACTCCTGATTGCGGCACTGGAATTGGAACCTCCATGCGTTCTCCGGCTAGCGTAGTTAGAATTAATTTTCTCTCAGCACACATGATTATTCCGTTGTATCTTTGCAGCCAATTCATACCCAGGATGGCATCTATCCCACTTGACTCCAAAATTATAAGCTCGGCTGGAAAATCTACCCCCCTTAAATTAATTCTGACCATGGGACACATACTGTCCACCTTCATCCCTCCACCCGGTGAACTTACTAGCATGGGAGGTTTCATGGTTGCTACTGGTATTTCATATTTATTCTTGTATTGGGCCGTAACAAATGAATGCGAAGCACCGGAATAAAAAAGAATCGAAGCAGGGTGCGAATTTACTAAGAACGTACCTAGCACCACGTTGGAAGCCTCCTGCATAGCCACTGCAGCCACATAATTCACCTGGCCATTAGCATTACGTTGCTGACCAGACGCCGGAGTGGTGGCGCCTCCTCTTGGGGTTTGTTGCGGAGTCTGCTGTGGCGCGTTCCTCTGCGGGCATTGCTTGGAGAAGTGACTGGTTCCACCACACTTGAAACAATTATTGCTCCCTGGCTGTACAGGCGTACCAGTCTTCACAGGAGTGCTGACAGGAGTCTGCTGGCGTGGAGCCTGATTATTCGGGCGTTGTACCTGACCATTACCCTGCTGTGGCTGATAATTGGGGCGCTGGTACTGGTAATTATTGTTGTTGTAGCGCGGGTACTGCTGGTGCCCCGTGTTGTGTTGGTTTGCTGGACGGTTATGATAATTCTACGGCCCAGAGTAGCGCGGACGAGCGTTGCTGCTAGACTCCTGCGCTTTCTGCTTGCGCTTCTTTTCCTCCATCACATGACGAGTATTCTCCATCACGATAGCCCGGTCTATAAGATGCAGGTAGTTAGGAAAAGTGTGGATCATGAGCTGGTACCTGAGCGGATCAACCAAGCCTTTGAGAAAACGGTACTGCTTCTTGGGATCGTTGTTAACCTCCTCTGGACAGTAGCGGGACAGCTGAAGGAATTTGTCCCGGTACTCACTGACAGTCATGGCACCCTGAGTGAGTGCCAGAAACTCCTCTTTCTTCAGTGACATCACACTAGCGGGAACATGGTGCGCTCTGAACCTCTCCATAAACTCCTGCCAGGTGATTATTATGAGCCAAGCGGTACGATTCCCACCATTGCTGGGTGGCACCTCGTAGCTGATGAGGGCCATAGAGAACCCTCTCCTAATCGGTACACTGAGCAACGTCCAGCTCCCGTTCTATTGCACGGAGGCAGTCTTCTGCATCCATGGGGTTGGCAGAGTGAGTGAACACGGGTGGGTGTCCCTTCAGAAATTCCCCCCGCCTGTCACGTGGTTCCTGCGGCGGCGGCGGTGGGGGTGGCTGCTGTTGCGCATGGTGCAAAGCAGCTACAGCTTGAGCAATGGCCTGCATTACTTGGGTCTGGTTCATGATCAGCTGCTCCATAGTCATGGGTGGCGGCGCGTTTGGGATCTCTTCACCTCCACGACCTCCTCTACCGCCACGTCCACAGCCATGATCCATCTCTGTCCAAAATATATCATCACCATAGTCAGGCTATTATCCATAATAATCAACACAGGCAGAGAATAATTGTAGAGGAACGTGGCTCTTTTTTTTTCCACCCATTAGTACCAGAACAGGAAAAGAAGGAGGTTCCCCTTTTTTTTCAGACTGGCGAGCTGGCTGTCTGTTGCTTTTTTTTTCTTTGTTAGTGCATGGACAGGAACGTTCGCTGGGATTTTTTTTTCTAGACGAGCTGTCTCTCTATTTTTTTTTTAGTGACTGGACATGCACGTCGTTGGAAATTCTTGTCTCTCTGTTTTTTTTTACCAGCAACCCCATTGATTCGAGCAGCAGACTAACCAGGAGCGATAGGTACAGGTAGAATATTTCGTATCAGCAGCCTCATGCACCGAACAGCAGATAACAAGGGAGGATACGGTACAGGTAGAACAGGTGGTATCCAAACAACTAGCTTTATTACCACTATTAAAATCTTTTCAGTACGCGCAAAAAAAGAAAAATTAAGTTGCGGACATCACCCTGCATCTTAAGCATTCATTACAAAAATCCAAATCACTCATATGACACCAACACAAGCAAACGTGCACACTTTTAAACGATCTAAGCCTATCCAAACTAACTAAACTAAACGATACTAATAGACCCTGTTACAAAGGTAGCTGTCCTAATTATCCTCATGCTGCCGTATGTAGGTCCTTGCTTCTGGACCATTGTAGCGAACCCTCTTCCTTGGTGGGGAGTCGATGGGATCGAACACTTGGATGCCTGGCGTAATCTGTGCACGCAGCCTTGAATTTTCTAGCTTTGTCGAACGCAACTCATCAGCAAGAGCAATGTAGTCGGTGTTGAGCGTGGCGAGGTAGTCGACGACGGCATCAAGGCACGGGTTCTGCTCCGCGGCAGGAGTGGCAATCCATGTGTCAAGTCCTCCAGGCTGACGGCAGGGGAAGTACTGCTGTGCACTGCCAGCTAACAGGTCGCTGCAAGCATAGCATAGGGTCGCCAAGGCCTCCCTGGCTGCATCACTGATGGCAGCTTCACGGTCGTGGCGAAGGGCAGGTGCGTAGCCGATGGTGATGTCTTGACGCACCCCGTACTTGTCCAAGGTACTGATCTGTGCGGCCATGGACCACTCTTCCTGGTAGATAGGGTGATGGTAGCGAGTTCCCACATAAGTGACCAACGCGTGGCCATGCTGGATCCTCACCAACGTCTCCCTCAACATCCGAGGACACGGCAGTGGGTAGTCGAACCAACGGTGGACGGACTTGGTCCAGCGGCTGTCTTCGCCCTCATCCTGCTGCTGTTGGGCTTGTCCTCCGTCTTGCACTTGAGCTGCGGGTGGGTCTTCAGGAAGAGCAGGTGGCACTTCTAGCTGCACTTCAGGCTCTTCCTGGAGCTGCTCTGGTGGTAGCACGACGAGGGGTACAGGTGGCTGCTCTTCCAATGGTTCATCAGGCTGCTCCTCCAGTGGTTCTTCAGGTTGCTCCTCAAGTGGGTTCTCAGGCTGCTCTTCTGGTTGCTCATCCTCAGATAGATCTGGAACAAGCTCTTCTGGGTCCACCTCATCAGAGCCTTCCAAGACTACCCACACTTGCGGCGGTGGGGATGGTGGTGTTGGAGTGGGCAACCTGACCATGTTAGGTCCACCAAAACCATGTCCACCAACTCGAATGCGGGCGGTGCGCTTGAAGCTCAACATCTGCAGGCCCACAACGAAAGCAAACATAAGAAGGAGCTCTATTATTGGATTAGATAAGTAGATACAGAATATCATAATTTAATTAGATGAGTATATAGATATCAAAATAGCATATATTGCAAGTATTTGAATAGAAAGAGCAAGAGCAAGAGCAAGAGCAAGATAAGCAAAATCCTTAAAAACGACCAGTTGTACTCTAGGGTTGCGTCCTACGGTCAGTTTGGCTCTGGTAACACTTTTGTCACACCCGGTTTTAGGAATAAAACCAAGTGCTAACTATGTATGTGCCAGGATCCGTTCCACCACATACACAGCATAAACAATAGTAATATCACAACCAGTACTTTAACTTAAGAGCATAATAAACTATTGCAGACCATAAATGTCTTTAACAAAACCGAATATTCTTAATGAAACGAATAACTAAACGACAGCGGAAGACGACCATGCTCCACAGGCGACTGGCACACCAGCCTAGAACTCATCATAGTCTTGGAACTCTTGATGGGGATCACCGCCACTACCTTTGGGATCTGAGCAACGGTTGCAATGGATGCAATGTAGTATAAAATAAAGCAAGAATGAGTACATGACACACTCAGCAAGTATTCCGTTTAGGATAAAAGTGGACTGGCTTTATAGTGGACAGGCATAGCGGTTGCTTTTATTGGTCAAATCTTATTACTAGCAATGATTAGCATAGCCCATCTCATAAATAAAGTAACATGAATATAGTAAAATATTGAAAATAAACCACCATCATTCCATCATCATCACCATCATTACCATCTTCGCCATAAACCAGTTTATTTGAAAACTCTAATCTATGAGAGTCCATGCCGCTCTTAACCGTGAGCACGGCTGATATATCAGTTTTAAACACTCTCGAGAGGCTATACAACTTTACCCACAAGTCATGATTCCCATATGCCCGAGGTTTGCAAAGCCCCATTTATTCACTATCCTTTGATGAATCGGCAGGGTTTCATTACGAGACCTTTACAAAGAATTCCTAGAGTGTAGCCGCCCATTCCAGGTTACCGTTACACAGGCATAAAAGTCCCCTCCCGAAGGGTGACTAACAAAATACCAGATAAACCAAACTGCACCCACTCAAGAGAGCGAGTCTTATACCCGTCAACGCCCCTCATACGCCATCTTTCAGGTAAGCAAACTACCCGCTCTAGTTCATCTAATTAATCAGTCAAGGACATCCCATTCCATCTCTTGTGGTTGTACTTTTTCCTAGGATGTCGCTTGGCAAACCGATCCTTAGGGTGAAGCACTCGAGCAAAACCCACGAAAACATGCTCAAGTCCCCATGTTGCAAGTAACCAAACTTTTACCACCATTGTATCATTAATTGATCAAGATTAGCAATATGAGTAATATTTGTTGAGCGGTAGCGTTTAATCTACACATCACAGCCCTCCCATAGGATGAAACATTGACAGGAAAATAAGTAGCTAGTCATCCTTAGGTTGAGCATGCTTGGTTGTGCGATAAAGTAAGTTTTTAATGTGAATAGGACAATAGGTCAGAGAATACTTGCCTTCCTCAACAAAAACTTGCTCAGGAGATTCCAAAGCTTGATTATCAGCAAAAATAGGCAGTTCGTCTCTTACATGTTTCACACATACAAGCAATAAGCATAAAGCAACTAAAACAGTACACCAAACAATGAAAACAGAAGCTAAAAAGAGTATAGAATTAATCTACACTTTACTATGGTTCCATAGGTTCAAGAATCACTTAAATCGGAGATATAATGCAAAAGATATACATAAAACAAGATAATAGGATTTAAATAAATGAGATTTTAATCTACAGGGACTAAACTGCGAAAACCTAGGCCTAGAAACAATAGATCTGGACTGTGGGTTGAATAGAGAAAAGCGTAGGGGCTCTTTTGCAAAAAGTACCCGCTGACCGGTATTGACCAGCTTATGGTGCGTTGTGGACCGTTCGATCTAGATCGGGCGGCTAGAAATAGATTGGGGAGAGAGAGGACGGCGGCGGGTTTTGGCCGGCGGCGGCCATGCACGCGGCGGAGCATCGCCGGAATGCCACGGATTTGCAGTTACGGTGGGCTAGGGCTAGCAGGGAAGGGCACCCGAGTGAGAGGAGGACGCGGTGAAGCCGGAGGAGGGGTCTGGGCAGTGGCGCTTCGGCCGACGGCGGCTGGCAACGAGACGGAGCGGCTACGCAACTCCGGCGAGAAATTGCTGGCGACTTGGTGTGTGATGGAGGGAGAGGATGGGACGGCTAGCTCCCTCACCCCAAGGCGAAACTCCCGGCGTAGATGTGGGCGACGAAGAGGCAGCGACGGCGTACAACGACGGTGGCGGCGTTCCTACGTGAACCCGGCGGCGCGGTGAGCAAAATCCGATGACCCAAAGCAAGATAGAGGTTGAGATCAAGCGGTAAACGTTCTACCGTGTGGCAAAGCTCGGTAGAAAGGTCTCGTCGACGATGGTGGCTTGCAGACGCAAATTCCGGCAGCGTGAAATCGTGGACGGCGCGGCGTGCTTGGGCGCAGGGCAGCGGCTAGGGTTTTGGGGTCTGGTAGGTACGGATATCGGGGGTTGATGCTATTTATAGCGGTGGCGTCCGAGACGTGCCGAGGGGGCAATTGGGAGACAGCGTAGGGAGAGTCCGGCTCCGTTCGGACTCGGCGTCCGCGTCGCACCTGGCGAGTCCGCGCGAGCAGCGCAATAGCTTAGGGGAGGGGATGACCGGCGGGCCCTAACTGGCAGTGAGAGAGCGGCTTGCTAAGCCTCTGGTGCTGCTGGGCTGCGTGAGAGAGGAGACAGAGAGAGCTGGCTGGGCAGCATCGCTGCTGCTGGGCGGCTAGCTGCTGCTGCGCTGAGCAAGGCAGAAGCGAAGAAGAGAAAACAGATTCTCAATCTGGCCAGAAGCATAGAAGAAAGAAGAAGATTGGAAGAGAGGATTTTACGAGAATATTCGGAGAAGATGAAATGATATTTGGAGAATATAAATGAACTGAAATTCAAAAACCTACAACTGCCAATCACACAAGAAAATCATGCAGCAGCATGTATGCATCAACCAAGTTAATCCTATGATTAATTTTACTTGATTACTTTAGAAAATGCATAAACAATTATGGTGCCTTGCATAAACATTCAACTCTAACTGAATTAAATTATTTAGCCAAGGATTTTCATGTATCCAAAAATCAGGGTGTTACAACGATTTTTATTATTGTGAGAATTTCTATGATTTTTTATTTTTTTAGCGCATCTTCTTAGGATTAATAGGGATGAAAGGAGTTTCTAATTAGTAATAGTAAGATTAGGCACAAAATGTCTGTTTCACAGAAATGTTTCTAGCATTTTTATAAAAAAAGTAACGGGATCATTTAGTTGGGTAAATTTGTAAATGGGAAACATCTGACAAAAAAAAGTTAAATTTGAAAATGGGAAAAATCTGCTAAAAAGACGAAATATGTTTTTGTTGAGAGTTGAACTCAAAACCTTTCATTATGGTAAAGGTGGGTAATTACTTAGAAAACAGATCTAATAGCTGTTAATATTCCAATCTACCAATCGATGGTCAGATGTTTCTGATTATTGTGAGAATTTCTAGGATTTTATCTTTTTTCTTAGCGCGTCTCGTGAGGATTAACATGGAGGCTTAAAAAAGAGCCTCCAATTAGTAATATTAAGATGGTTTCTGTAGATTCCACGCCATATTATTACTATAGTTCGTAAATAGCCGTGCTTAGCTAGAGAGTTGTATCCAATGTTTAAGAAATTTAAACACAATGTACGTGAAGGCATTTGTGTTTGTGAGAGGGAGATATAGTTCCAACAACATGCCTTGGGAATATAATAAAAAGACTCAGGGAGTGCTTTCTCTATTTTTTTCATTGTAGATCAGGATTATTTTCTTTTATTTTATATCTTGAATTGCATTAAATCTTTATTTAATCTAGACCATTATCATTTGGACCACAAAATAGATCGATTGCCATATGTTGTTATTTTTTATGGTTGATATTGCAAGCTAGTTGATGTACTTTTTCTATAGAAAAAAAGTATAAGCCCAGAGGTGGACCGCTTGGTACTGTATTTCATTTTACAAGATGCAATACTCACATGCGTTCACCTATATATTTCAGGTCACAGTTGCCCTCTACGTGTTTTGGAAATTTTGAACCCGGCCAACTGAAGAAATATTTTGGAAAGCAACACTTTTGGCTTTTGTCCCTGGGATTTTAAAATGCTTCGAGAAGCCATGGGCTCTGAAGAACGCTAGCATGACTAGCCTGACTACAATGACACGTTTAGACGAAAATGGCGAGAATAATACATTGGGGCGATACCTAGAAGCTGCAAGACAGTCTTTTCTAGGAAATGCACCGTTACCGCTTAATGATATTGATCGCAGGCCTTATAAACTCTTCGTCGATATCGTATACTCATATGATGATCGTCTTAGGAACCTGAGCTACATGTCGCATTGTGGAGACGATGAAGCTTTCTTTTTTTTTGAATAAATCAGAGGGGTGAACACCCCACTTGCCAATTTCATTCAAACTGCATCCAAGGTGGATGCCAAGGAGTCATTGTAGATACAGGATACAAAGTGTGTGCGCCAACCGTTGATCCCAACTCTCGCTTGAACCGGGAACCGGTGATGCCAAATATTTAGATCATCCGTGACTCTAGCTAGACGATGAAGCTTATGATGTGGTTGAATCGGCTCTCTCATCATTGTTTGATAGGCTGTATACCAAGGAAAGAGTGTCCTGAGTTAACTATGAACGCGGGTTGCCCTGGTGGCCTCCGAGAATTACTAGACCGAACCGTGCCCCGTTATCTGCTACGGTATCTAGTGTATACCCTATTATTGCATGCCATCGGTACCTTCTGCAATGATGACTATAGTCGTTATAACCAGGGCGATTTGGTGGTCACGAAGATCTTGTTGTTGGGTACTATTGTTCTAGAGTTTGTACTATATTCATTAGCTTTTGTGAGGGCATCTCTGGAGTTTTGTGGCATTGCCTTTAGGCTACCGTGGCCAAACCAAGTGGCCCAGTATAACCTGATAGGATACATGGTCCACAACAGGCGGCACAGGTGGGTGAGGAAGGTCTCCGACTGGCTATGTTTCAAGGACACCCTGGACCAGCTCTGGTCCATGGAGTCATGCAGGTCGTCCAGACACATCAGCAGCCTTGTCTATGACCATGTGAGGCAAGAGTGGAGAGAATACATTGTGGACACGCTGAGCTACATCACCTTCAACGACAGCTGAGGCCAGCGGACTCTCGAGCGCGAGAGACAACTGGAGCTGCTAGTGCACATTATCAGTATCCCCTTCGATGAGACTGTCCTTGTGTGGCACCTCGCCACAGATTTTTGCTTTTATTCCATGGACATCAATGATGATGGGATCAGGGAGATGTCCAGATCAAGCAGGCAGATATCCAACTACCTGGTGCACCTGCTATTCGTGAATCCAGAGATGCTCATGAATGGCACCAGGAGCAGTATATTCAAGACCGCCTCTGCTAACCTGAAGCACATGATCCAACAGGATGCTGCTGAAGATCCCGGGCTCAACGGGCGTGAGATCACGGCAAATGGTTGCCGAGAAGATGCTGGCAATGGAACCAGGTGGAGGAGGTCTAATTGGGAGTGCCTTTAGACTGGCCACTGCGCTCACCGATGGTCGCATGGAGGCAGATGTGACGTGAAGGATAATCCAAGGAGTGTGGGTGGAAATGTTGTGCTTCTCTGCTGGCAGATGCAGAGGGTACCTGCATGCCAAAAGCCTTGGTAAGGGCGGGGAGTACCTCTCCCATGTCTGGCTGCTTCTGTCCTACATGGGGATGGAAACCTTAGCAGAGAGGCTGCAGAGGACAGAGCGAGGGGGGCGATGACGAGGAACGCAATGACGATGTGTGAATGCCAAATGTTTTCGATCGTTACCCTGCTGTGCAGATTAATTCAATCCTTATCTATTGCGCAACATTTAATTATTTTCTTCGACTCTCACTATATGTTTATCACTTGCATGGGATTTTTTTAATTTACATGTATTGGTGTTAATTGTTACTCATTTCATATAAAGTAATAACGAAAGTTCGCCCCCCTTGTTAGAATTTTGGGTTCTTGGTGCTCATGCCCCACCTGAATTGCAATTATGATTTAATTGCCCTGGGTTTTCTAACTTTATGATTTTGCTCTCTACTTGGTCTCTGTGTTTTTACTCCTGTTTGGCTATTAAGCAGGGGCAAAATCACATTGACATGTGAATAGTAGAGAGTAAAAATCACAAAGTTACAAAAGCGAGGGCAAAATCACAAGTGCACTTCAAAGTAGGGTTTACAATACCCTAGCCCCTAAATTTTTTATAGCCAATATAATTTTTTTCATTTGTCTTAGAGTTATCTTATTAGTTAATGGAAAAAAAATGCTGGCACGACGACGTATGGTTCAAGCGCCGTATGTTCGGCCCCGACGAGGAGTGGACCGTCCTCGACGTCCACCACGACGGAGGCGCACTCTACGTCCCTTTCCTCCAGGTCGGGGCCAGCACCTTGCCGATGCTTCGCAACCTGATGATGGTGCTGGAGGAGCGGATCGAGGAGAGACCTGTCACGGCCTTCTGCTTGTTCGTGTCATAGCTGGCCGGCACAGCGTTGGACGTTGACCTGCTGCAGAGTGCCAATGTCCTCTGGCAGCTCGCCGACCTCTGCAACGGCTTTCTCCTTGGACACTGACAACGTCCGCTGGAACTACCAAGCCCACCTGGCACCACATTGACTTCCACAGCAGGATGCCCCTGCACAACTTCAAGGGCCTCTTCCGCACCGCAACGTATTCTACTGCTTGGTGTTCTTCGCCACCTTAGTCCACTTCCTCTACTAGGTCATCCGGGTCACGTATGCGGTTCTTGTGTACCACACACACAAGATAATTAATAGGGCTTGGCAATCGATCGATGGAATTTTGTTCATAACTTTATATGTGAAAAGATGGACTTTTGTTGAGTCGAGGGAATTTAGTTTTTGTTGTGTATGCACGTGTCACTCACATGTTGACGATGGACTAACGATAGTGTGGGTTGGGAGCTAGACCTATTCTGGTTTCCTATATATATGGTGCCGCATGACACAGCCACCCAGAAAACGAAGCAATCCAAAACATGAGACCGAGTCCGTTGGGGGTAAATCTATCTATGTCGAAAAAAGAGCAGTGGTCTCTGCCCCCACACTATCACCAGCTCCACACCCTCATGCTCGATGGTCACCGTCGTACGGAACCTAGTGGTGGTGGCACTTCAAGGCGGCCACCGTTCCCCCTCCCTCTCATGCCTCTTCTACCCTGGAGTCAGGCAGAGCGCTTGGGAGCTACCGATCAGATTTGGGACCTTCATCACCGGATCTGTGGTCCTTGATCCTGGATCTAGATGGTCTGGGTGAGAGCAACTTGTGAGCCGGCAGCATTGCCCGACCGAGCTTCCGGTGGAGGTGGGCGCTGACCCCTCGATGGTGTTGGCCTGTGTTGGCGCCGGCGCCCGGCCTGCCTCCACCACCATGGACACTTGTGGCCAAGGGGGTGTGCGTTCCCTATGTCCCCTCGTGCCATAGCTCCCAGTGTCTCTGTTGATGTTGGTCTAAATCCATACCACACTCTTGCCAGTGGGGAAAGGGAACCTGACATAGCTGGGCTGTGCACTGTGGGTGCCGGTGCATGCCGATGCAGGAGCTTGCTTCACTTTTCTTTCCATATCTAGCTCCCCTACCCTACTGGTGGCTGCCGCCAACTACCCACTGGCTATGGCTGCCAACGGTTGTGGAGTACGAGGGTGGGGTCGCTCTGCCTTTCAAGGTGATTAATTGGATTTTACCACATCATTGCTACTTTGCGTAATTTCTTGCCTCTCGTGATTTACGTGAAGGTCTCGTGTCGCTAGCAAAAGCCTTCTCTGCAGCATTGACATCTGTGAGCACCAAAATCCTCCATGGAGGCGATGTTTCGTGTGGCTTCAACCCTTCCCCCATTGTGAAAATCTAGTCCTGATTCATGGGATGAGTGGCATCAACAACATCGCACCATACCTGTAGGCATAGATTTGGGGATCTAATGTTTTCCCTCTGATGGAGCATAAGCTGCTCGCTTTTGAACTATGTTACCTTGTGACCTATCCTAGCCATTATGTAGGTCCTTTATCATGTCGTCTCTTCAATTGCTAGGTTAGCAAGAGCAATATCCATTCTCTTAATTGGTTCTACTTGTTCTCATTTAGGTAGCCCTCCCTAACTTGGGGCTGCCTCCCCATGGGGACATTTGCGGGTACTGGTAGGACCTTGCATGTGCCCCTAAGATGATTTGGTCACGACTTTCGTTTGCTAGATTTGAATCGAAGCTTAACATTCACGGGGAATGGAGGTTACACTAGTCTGGGCCCTATTGGGACATTCTTTTGTTTTCTCTACTTTTGTAATCTCTATCTTGCTTTGTTGTAAGCCTACAAGTCTCCTATTGGACACTGATCTAATGAAAAGTCAGGTGGAGATTCTCTCCCCCATTGACTGTCAAAAGAGAAGATTGCACCATATGCTAGTGTTAGACATTTGAGTTGTCAAACATATGTTTATATGGGAGATAGCTAGTCTGCCAAACAAATGGAGGCATG
This sequence comes from Paspalum vaginatum, assembly GCA_030272315.1. Taxonomy (NCBI): domain Eukaryota; kingdom Viridiplantae; phylum Streptophyta; class Magnoliopsida; order Poales; family Poaceae; genus Paspalum; species Paspalum vaginatum. The sequence goes on from CM059016.1 coordinate 2,820,790, forward strand.
CATGCATGAGCAAGTCACTAAGTCAATCTCTTAATTTGTGGCAACAGGGTGGTCCAAATAAAAACCACTATCCTACTTGTTCTTTTCTTTCTTCTTGCACGCCAATAATATTCATTCATTATTCTTATCCATGGGAACAAGATTAATTAAACGGAGTCTTCTAAGCACATCTAGTTGCTTTGCTCTAGTAAATAAAGTCATGTCAATATGTTATAGGCTTATCATATGGTGCTGACTAAACACTAATTTAATTACGTACAAGAACCGCTCCTACAGTGGGTGCACTGCAGGAGCCCACGAGTAAGAGCGCTTCCCAAAACCGCTCATACAGAGGCCTCTTCCACCGCTCCTATAGTAGACTTGTGTAGTAGTGTTACTTGTAGATTGCCCTGTTAGTGAAGACCCGTGCTAGGGACTTTGGCTCGGGTTCTGCAATATGGACACCACTACACTCTGTCCACAAACCTTAGCCAAGATAAATGTCCAACAAATTTCACCATGGCCATAGCCATAGAGCAAAGCAGCTAGCAGTTATAATCTAACAGATCATAAACATATATAGTTAAACTTGTTTTTCACAAACTGGTCAATCCATATTTGATGTATATGAGGTTCGCTGATCACTGTTTAGCAATGACCACTGTTGTTAACATTCAGTCGGTGTAGTCCATTTTAATCTTCTTCAATGTCACCACGACGTTACTCATTGACATCCTTTTGCAAGGTGAGTCGCTAGAGCATAGCAAACCAACCTCAAATATTGAGCGAAGAAAGTCGTTAAGGTAACAGACAGATGAAGCATCTTGTAGTAGCTGGTTGTCCATGACAGAAACAAGGTCCGTTGGAAATGCACAGTTAACCCACTGCCTAATGCTCAGTTCTTCAATAAACATAGGATCTCTGGGTCGCTTTCCAGTGAAGACTTCGAGGAGCATGATTCCAAAGCTAAACACGTCGCTCTTACACGATGCCATTCCAAGTGTTACATACTCTGCTCAAAAAATTTAGAATAATTTTTTAAGCATAAGTGATCTTGCTATGATAAGTTTCATTCATATGCATGGTTTTGTGGAAATTAAACATAATAATACTACATAGATTATCTGTACCTGGTGCCATGTAACCAAGTGTTCCAGGCATACTTGCTGTGATCTTTGAATTGTCATCACGGCGTATCAACTTTGCGATGCCAAAGTCTGCCACATGCGCCGTCATTTCCTCATCAAATAGCACATTGCAAGGCTTCAAGTCACAGTGTAGGACAACCTCATAATGCTCATGGTGCAGATACTCCATTGCCATTGACACATCTAGCATGATATCTAGTCTCTTCAGGAACCCCAAATTACTTCTCCCTTCAGAGTGAAGGAGCATGTCTAAGTTGCCATTGGGCATGTACTGGAGTACCAATGCTCTGAAATCCATGTTGGAGCAGCTGTTCAGTACCCTAATTAGGTTCCTGTGCCGAGCCATGCGGAGTACACGACATTCTGCATCAAAGCTTCTAATGGACCCTTCTATGTGCATGTCTAGAACTTTTATAGCAACCACCAAACCTGGGCTTAAGAGGCCCTTGAACACCTTTCCAGAGCTTCCAGCCCCTAATAGGTTGCTGTCGCTAAAATTATTTGTGGCACAACTTAGCTCCTGGTAGGAAATTAGCCTATGGCTCATGGCAGTGCCTGGAGTGTGGCTCGAACCCTCTATGGTGTTCCTATGTTTCCTTCTGATCAATAGGAAAATGCAAACAGCAGCAGTACTGACTGATATGGTGATCGCTGGGATTAGGAATTTTAGGGAATGTGTATTATTTGAGTGGGACTTTTGATGGCATGGCAAAAATCCAAGACGTGGAGCACCACAAAGAGCAGCATTCCCTATCAAAGACTGTAACGTGATGTTTGAGAAAACACCTCCCTCTGGTATATTGCCTTGTAAACTATTGAAAGAGAGATTCAAGGTTGTCAAGTAGGTGAAATTGGCAAGGAATTTGGGAATAGTACCTGAGAGATTATTCAAGGACAGGTCCAAAGTTGCTAAGTTAGTAAGATGTTGGAATGAGTCTGGGATTGAGTTATCAAATGTGTTGTGCGATAGATTTAGGTACTCCAGCATCCTAATTTGTCCAAAGGGTTCTGGGATACTTCCAAACAAAAAGTTTGAAGAGATGTCAATTGCATTTGCTTGTTTCAGTCCACTAATATCATCTGGGAGGGAACCCGCAAAGGAATTTTGAGAAAGATCTAGGTCAATAAGTTTATCAAGGTGAAAAAGGCTTGACGGAATTGATGAACTCAACTGGTTATCAGACAAATCGAGGTATTCTAGCAGGGTAAGGTTGCCGGTGCTGTCTGGTATGGAGCCAGAGAGTTTGTTCCCATGGAGATGCAACCGTTGTAATCTCCTGAGCATACCAATCTGTGTTGGAATTGGTCCTGACAAGTCATTGTCGCTGACATAAAGCCACGTGAGATCATTCATCCCTGTGATAGACTCTGGGATTTCCCCAGTCAACAGGTTGCCACCAAGACCAAGGTATCCAAGGTTGCTTAAGTTTGAAAATGTTGATGGAAGCCTACCCGTTAACTTGTTATAGGCTGTACCAAACCAAAGTAACTCTGTCGACAAATTTCCTATATGATCTGGGAACTCCCCTGTGAAAAAATTAGTAGACAGCTCAAGGACCTGTAGTTTTCTACACTTGGAAAGCGAGAATGAGAAACCAAGATTCCCGTCTAAATTATTTGACTGCAGAGAGAGAATGGTCAGAGATGGAATGTTCCCAAGGGTTGGTGGTACTAAGCCAGATAATTGATTATGACCCAGAGATAGACCGTATAATTCAGAAAAATTCCCGAGAAATGATGGAATTGGCCCTGTTAGCTGGTTGTCTAGGAGAGCTAGTGCAGTAAGACGGGTGAGGTTGCTAAACACCGCTGGGATAGATCCAGTGAGGTTATTTTCTCCCAAGGCAAGTTCGGTGAGACGTGGCAGCTGAGCTAACCATGTTGGAACGACACCAACAAAATAATTTATTGACAGTATGAGAATTTCTAAGTATTGGCATGCTGCAAGCCCTGTTGGAATCTGATTAGCAAAGCTGTTCCTAAAGAGAGAGAAAACCTGCAGTTGCGGAAGGCTAAAACTTTGGTTGTTTGGAAAAGGTCCAGTAAAACTGTTACCATCAAGCGACATGAGTTGTAGCCTAGACATGTTATACATGGAAGGGGGTACTGTACCCGAGAGGTTATTATATGCCAGAGTTAGTTGTACTAGCATGGTTAAGGAACCCATAGCATATGGTATTGGTCCAGATAGGCTGTTGTTTCCCAAGTTGATACACTGCAAGGAAGCCGTGTTATTGAATAGATATGGCGGTATGTAGCCACTCAACTCATTCCTTGCTAGATAAAACTTCTGAAGGTTGTGCATATTCAGAAGCAACCCCACCGGAATCTCCCCTGACAGGCTATTGCGGCTTAGGCGAAGAACCTGGAGACTAGTGAGGTTTCCTATTGTGCTTGGAATAGGGCCCGACAGGCTGTTACCCCAAAAAGAAAGAACCCTAAGCCGATGTAGCCTTCCCAGTTGTGTAGGGATGGAGCCAGAGAGACCTGTGCTTGTGAGGTTGAGCAGGGAAAGGAAGGAAAGATTACCGAGGTGTGGGCTGAGGGATCCTTGGAGAGGCATGTCCTGCAACGACAGAGCCGTGACGCGCTGCCGGCGATGGCTGCACGAGACTCCAACCCATCGACAGAAGGAAACATTGGCTGTCCAGCTGCTGCCAAGGACTCCAAGAGGATCGGAGAGCTCGGCTTTGAAAGCCAGCAGCGCAGCTAGGTCGGTGTGGCTGGCGTTATCGCTGGCGGCATCCGGCCTTGTTGGGGACGAATAAACGGCTGCAGCAGGCAGTAGCACTTGCAGGAACACGGCCAATAAGCAGACAAGAGCAACCGGCCGGTAGCTTGGTGCATTGGCCGCCATTGCAGCAGAAGTGTGGCTGTGCTTCTTCGGTTCAGTTCTACTGAATGTCTTGTGATGCATGCGAATACGCGAGTATAATTTATGGATAGATATGTCGTCACTGGCCGCAGTAGCAATCAGTGCTACCTTGACTCGTGACAATGAACCGCGCGGCAACACTGTTACCAGCATGCAGCTTGTTGGAAACTTGCGACGACGGACTGATGGAGTGGACTAGCAATAGAGAGATGCATGGAAACCGGGTCTTCGACGTCGTCATGCTTCAGCTCGCCCAGCTAACACGACATCGAGCGGTCCTCAAACTTAGCATGATTTGTCAACTAGGTCCTCAAACTCAGAAAACCTGGAATCCTTGAAAACCATATCATCTGAGTCTGTAAAGTTGGCTTGAGTGCTATTCGTGTCCAAAATCCAACAATCTACTCATTAATTTTGCATTGACCTTGTTTTATTAAGTAAGAACCAAAAAATTTGGTTCATAATGTTGGCTTGAGTATCACTTGGGTCGCAAAATCATCAATCCACTCGGTTGGCATAAAAACTAGTTCATTCCTTGTGAGCAAAATGTCCTAACAGAATGCAGCCACCCCTGTTAGCAACAGTAAAGAAAGATCTTTTCAACCCTAATTTGCCCAAGCATTAACAAGATGACAAGATGACAAGTGTTACGACGAGGTGAAATGACAAAGATATTAAGTATTGCACGTCAAATGAATCTAGCATAGTGGCAATAAAAAAAAACAAATGTTGGATAGATTCCGACTTACTACAAAATTTTGAAGTCTTTCAACCATTTCAGTTTCTCTTGGCTAAATTATCTTTGGAAAGGATTACTTCCATCTTTAAAAACCGTTGCTGACTCTCACTCGCCAAATGTCCTGTGGAACTTTAGAACTGTTGCTGACAAGGAAAGAGTATGTCAACTTGATAGAAAAAAAATCTCATTGTTGTGTAAGCCCCAAACAATCTGACCACTGTTTGCTTCCAATCAATGACCTTATAAAGGATACATTATGTGGTGCTCTACTAAAAACGTCCGCAACAGTTGCATGCTTATTTCTCACAATATCATATAGATTCAGATATTGGTCCTTGAGAGTATGGTTATCTAACCAAATATCTTTCCAAAACCTTATTTGATTACCACTTATAGTTTGGATCTATCAAGGTTTAGGAACTGATCTCTAACCCCATTAAACCTTTCTATAAGTGTGAGATGCTACTTTTGTATGTGGCATCTAAGGGTTTTCTTCTTAAAATATCTTGCCAAATTCCCTCTTCGTTGCACCGCTTGAAAAGTCATTTTTTGAGGAGACTTGTTTTGGATGTCATGGTTCATAACCCCTAATTCACCTTGCTTCATTCATTGGCAAATTAAATGCCACTTTATTAGTCTCTATGTTTTGTGGTTATCATACTGCCAAAAGAATCTAGATCTGAAGTATTCAATTTTCTCTAAGACCCTTGTCGGGATTTCAAAAAAAAGAGAGCATGAATACCGGAAGACTAGACAAGACAGAGTTTAGCAGTACCAAGTATTTTGCCTTTCCAATTACTCAGTTTTTTCATTCTATATTCAATCATTTTCTAATCTTTATTGTTCAACTTTCTAAAGTGCATTGGTACACCGAGATAATGAAACAGGTAGGTACCAGTTTTACATGCAAACAGGGTTGAATAATATGCCTCATGGTCTTTCACCTGACCAAAGCAGAAAATTTCACTTTTGTGAAGATTAATTAATTTTAAGGCCAGATAACTGTTCAAATAGTCATAAAATAAGTTTCATATTTACTGCTTGTTCTAAGTTATGGCCTAAAATATAACCATGCCATCTACATGTTGTAGGATATAGGCAGGTCATCGTCCACTAGATGAGGAATGGCCTGCCTTATTTGACATGAGTCTTTGGCTGGACATGATAATGGAAACATATCAACAACTATGTTAAAAAGGATCGGTGATACTGGGTCCCCTGCCGAAGGCCCTTTCTAGTTTGGAAGTAAGAACCTATCTCATCGTTAACTTTTATACCAACACTAGTCCATCAACCCATGCGAGAGTTTTAATAGAAATAGATTTAATCCTTAGCAATATTACAGATGATTATTTTAATTCATCTTTCATAATGATATTATTGTGGGTAATTTATAAGCAAATTTAGGAATTATTTTAATTTATCTTTTATGATGACATATTAGGTAATTTATATGCAGATTTAGGGCTTATTTTAATTATTTTTTGTACTGGCATAGTGAGTAATTTATATGTAAATTTAGGAGGTTATTTAATTCAATATTTTATAATGGCATGGTGGGATAATTTTTATGCAAATTTTGGGGGTTATTTTAATCCGTATTTCATAATGGCACAGTAGGTAATTTTTTTATAAATTTAGGTGGTTATTTTATTTCATCTTTTATAGTAGCATGGTGGGTGTTGACGCGGTTTATGTACGAAAATTATACATCGTTTTATATGGTTTTTCATTGATTTTATGCGTCAACTATATCTTTTTCTAACATTTATCACCGATAATTATGGATTTTGCAATATTGTCTGGGAAATATGCTACATGTGATTTTTACAGGTTTTAGACCAATTTTTCGCGAAATTTACCATGATCCACTTCGAGTAAGAAAAGACCGCTAGATGACATGGATTCAAGATAAAGAACGAGGAAGACTTGGTGTACTTATAGCCCCTCTGTGTGGATCAAGGCTTCCTAATCAGAAGATTCAATAAAGTGTCAAGAGTTACAAGAAAATGAAGATATTTATTTATTAAAGATATCAAATATGTCGAAGGCTAGAAGAATCCGTCGAAACTCGGCCCATTGCGAAGATTCCAGAAGCTCAAGAGTCCGAAAGACCCCGCACAAATATTTCTTAGGCGGCAAGCAACGTCCCCGCGAAAAATGAAAGGAAACGGACGATGGAAGGGCTAAGGTCGGCCGACCTTAGGCCTTCTGGTCGGCCGACCCCACCCAACCGTGGGTCGGTTTCCGATTCCTTTTCTCCCACGTCTTCTCCAGACTATATAAAGAGAGTCTAGGCCCCGAGTCGAGGCATCCAATTCATTATCAAGGCGACAAGATGTAGAGAAGAGGGACAATAACTAGAGGGGAGCTGAGGGTCGAGATTCTAGGCTAGGATTAGAGTTCTTCTAGTTTGTAGAGGTGATTAGAGGCCTTACATGGTTCTCTAATTACCTAGCTCCAGAGGTCTAATTGTATCATAAAGGGAGGTATGGCCATGGTTTTAAGTATGATACAATTTATTAATAAAAGCATTGTTCTTGTCTAATTACCATGTTCTTGTTCTAATTATGCATGTTGCAGCTCTAATTAGATTTAGATCTAGATGCTTGTTGATTAGACCATGTCTTTAAGGGTTATATTCATCTAGCGTTTTTGATTGTTGATCTACCTTACTAATAATATAGTTGTATGTCTAATTCTTCTGATCATGGAGATTAGAGGTTTTATTTGTGCTAATTATGTTATTAGACCATATAAGGTAGTTGGAAGCTAGTTCTCTGATTACGTAGCTGTTGAAAGCTTTTCGTCGATTACTTGGTTACCAGTGACAGTGGAGCCCGGGGAAAGGTTAAGCCGGTGCCGGAGAACTAATTAATCGAGTTCTAATTAATTTGAGTTTATGTTCAAATCTAATTTTGTCTTTTTCTACTAGTTTGTGTTTGCTAATTATGTGCTACTCTAGTTTTAATTGTGTGCTATTAGTATTTCTAATTGTGTTCTAATTAGTTAGTATGTTCTTCAGTTTGTATTTAGTCTTTATGTTCTAATTTTATTCTCTAATTGTTTAGTGTGCTATAGTTACATTTTTATTCTCTAATTGTGTTCTTATGTTCATCATTCGTTCTTGTGTTTAGAATAAGTTTAACTCTTTTATTAATAGTTTGTGCTTTGCTTAACTAAGAGTTAGTTTTTTTATAAGTTTTATTTCATATCTCTCTTGTATATATATTTGTTTGACTAACATTACAGAAAAAAGAGCCTCGGTCTAATAAAAAAAATCCTTTCCAACCTAACTCTTTAATGGTAGGTGTTAACACTGTTAGCGACCTATGATCTGTTATTGAGTTTTTCTATAGCTATCACATAGGAGTAGCTATGGTGATAAATGTATGTCTGCTGTGTTAATTAATTTTTAAGACTAATGTTCTTTGGAGCTTATTTGTGCTAAGCTACGGATAATGGAGGCAAGGATGATTAGCCGAGAAGGTCTTGAAAGCTAAGGATTGCTTAAGGATAAGAAAGATGAAGATACGGAAGGTTTATCTCAAGGCCAATCCAAACTCTAACCAAATCTCGAGATGCTCTCGAAATTCAGAACAGCAACACCTTGTGGGGCCGATTCGAAGACCTTAACGACGTCGGATGAGATGACGAAGTTATGGTCGAAATACTAAAAGGTCAGAACAAGGAAAGCTGAGTTTCGAGAAAGACAAGAAGTTTTCTTCTCCAACACTTGATGGTGCATACAATCATGGTACTCTAAAGAAGAAGATGAAGCCACATGGAGTCAATGATGAGATTTGAACTTCACTTCTTCAGGATTTAGGTAATTCTTGTTTTTGATCATAATAATTAAAGTTTTCCTATGTTTGATTAGAGTTGTTCCATAATGATCATTAAAATGTTATTTGGTTGATTGTGATCCTATCCATTCTTGTGTTTTGTTTTAGTTCTTTTTGTTAAACCTTTGTTCACTTAATTCAAACCTTGAGAATTGTTTAGATTAGATTCTTGATCCATAGCTTTGCAATGCTTTATCTCTACATGTGATCTGTGATCTAGCTAAGCTGATATATCCACATGTCTTTTAGTAGGTCTTTTTACTTTAATTAGTCGATTGAATCTGCTCATGCATAGAGATGGTTAGAGTTTGCAAGTTCATCAATTCTCAATTTTTAGTGTTTAGTGTTAGAACCAACTTTTTGTTTATAAATAAAAACTTGAGAGCCAAGGTTTGTGTAAAAGTAGAAGGGGATCGATCACTTTGCATCCTTTGAGTGCTTCGGTCCAGGTTTATTTTTGTGCAAATTACTTTTGAAATTTTTTTAAATAAGAACATGTGCATGTTTTTCATGATTATTTATATGTGCACAATATTATCTTTGAAAATTTAAAATTTCAAAACATTTTGGTCTCTATACAAAAAGAACCCTTGTTAGAATTTTATCTAAGCCTAATTTTATTTCTTTCAAAATCATCTCTCTAATTTGGCCAAAATCATTAGGAACCCATCGTTTTGTTTATCCCTTGTTTGATTTTATGAATCAAGTTCATCTATGAATTATATATGCCTTAGTGCTTTGCTATGTGATTTCAATTTGAATTTATAGTTGTCTTTGATTGATGAATCAAATGTTTGTTTAAACCCCAATCAACCATTTGACTCCACTTTTATCTCTAATCAAAACCATGATGTTATTATATTATATATATGTGTGCACTGTGAGCTAACCATGCAGAGAAATTCACACTTCATTTGAATCAATAAGATCAATGTGGTGAAATAGTACAAGATAAATTCATGATGATTGATGCAAGGATTTGACAAGGATTTGAAGACATCATCAGAATTTGCAAAAGTTTGATTGAGTTCCGAATTGAAGAGTGAGTGGACTCAATGGATGAGGAATTAAAGACAAGAATCAAGCCCATGAAGCTTCAAGATCAACAATGGTGGACTCGGACAATTTCCACCAAAACCCAGGTCCAAATGGTTGAAGATTGTCAACATTGGAAGAGCTGAAAACGGAAGATAAAGATGTCATCAACATGGAGCTCGACCTCAGAAAGCAAAGATAGAATATTTTCTTATATTTGGAAATCCTATGAAGTCCTCTTTACAATGCAACAAGAATCACTCAATTTGAAGATTTCTACGAGGAGCAATGTGCAAATCATTAAAGGCTGCGCGAGCTGAATCGAAGTTTGGACAGAACGCAGTGCTTGAATAAAACGGGCATAACTCCTTCATACGAAATCAGAATTTTACGCATAAGGACTCGTTGGAAAGATAATTTCAGAGGCTACCAAATGGATCTATTATTTGAGGCATGTTCTGTTCGAGACCAATGAGTTATACCACGAGGTAGGAGGTGGCAGCGACAATGGTGATGACTACTTAAGGAAGATGGAGACAACAATGGTGAAGAAGGCTTGGGCAATGCTTCCATAAGATTTTCATGATCAAGTTCAGTTGCAACGAGCTTCAAAGACATTGAAACATGAAAACACAAGCAGAGGATTGTGCACACAAGTGATACTATGATCAAGACACGATGAAGCTGCACAATCAAGTTATCAAGCTGCATGGACACTTTGGATTCTTACTCGAAGGACATGCCTTCACTTCAACGAAGGTAGGTAAGAAGTCTAGCTTTATGACTTTAAATTAAGCGCTTTTCGGTAGGCAACCCGTTTAATTATTTATTTTTAGTGTTAAGAGTCTTAGAGTCTTTTAATAGAGAAATAGAAAGCATGACACCACCCTTTGAATCTTTTGCTAGTTAACTTAATTTTATATTTTCTACCTTGCATTTGCATTATCATTTGTTTTTCCACACTTGTTTTATTAGTATTGAAATTTTCATAAACTTCATTACGAATGCTTTATCGTACTCAACGGAGTTTTTTTGATAAATTAAGTGTAAACATAGTGTTTAGATTTAATTTGAGACCATCATTATTAAGTTTAATTAAAAGTTTTTTGTTAATCATGTCTCTTGTAGATAAACTTTTCGCATTTATTTTTCATATTTCATGCATAAACCACCCTTTTACATTTAGATTAAATTGTATGTTTTGCATTATAATTGGCTTGGTTGTTTAATTAACTCCATAATGTATGCTTTCATTTTATGATAGCATTACTAGAATGTTTTACTTAGCAATTTTTATGTAACCATGGTGCTTAGATTAAATTGGTAATCATCATGATGAAGTTAATTAACCTTGTTAGTTATCCATAATTGCATGTGATTGGTTTATAAGCTTTGCAATGTCTTTTGGTTTTCGTGTATTCTTTTGAGTAAATAACTTTGAATAGTCATGGTGTTTTAATCTTGGTTAATTTAAATTTTGATGGCTATGGAGAGACTTAGCAATCATATTGTAAACATGGTGTTTAGAACTTGAATTAATCATTGTCTTTGTTTATATGCTTATCTTTTGCATAATTACACGTTTGCATTCACATACACCATTTTGTTTTTCTTTTAAGATTAACTAGCCACGAGCAAAAAATCATTGGAAATATTATTAGATTATTGTAAATTGTTTTTACTCCTGATTGTTACCTCGAGAGTAGTATGTGCACTTGAAATTGTTTTGCAGGAAATTATTTGATGATAAGAAAATTGAAGGAATATCCGGTAACATATTTCTAACACCTTCTCTTTTTTATTTTTTTAAATTCTGAAAATTATTAGCTATATCTATCAATTTGGTGTTCCCTTTGTGTTTCTCTTGTTTTTGGTGTGGTAATTTAGATTTATTGTGATTAATGCTACAACAATGATCTATGCTTAATAAATTAATTATAACATTGTTTTTAAGAAAATGATGAAAGTTGTCGTTTTATACTTATCATGCTTTGATTTTGACTAGTCAAAAATAACGGACTCTCATAATACATGTTTAATTGAACTAAACAGCAAATTTGTGATTGATTATGATTGTTCATAAGGACTCATATGATTTAATTTCTGCAAAGTTTAATCTTTATCATGATCGTCTTCTTGTTTATTTTTATTGCTTATAAATGCCATGATCAATTTTATGAGATTATCTTCCTACCAAAGCCATATATTTTTAACCTTAGATTTATCAAATTTGTTTTTCAAATGAGTTGGATCAAAACTGTGATCTAGGGAATGAGACTTAGAAGCTGGTTATTCATTTTTGCGTATCTTTTCTTTGCTAGCCTTTTCTATCCATGCATTGTGTTTCTCTACAATACAGAGATTGCAAACTTCACTGGATATCCATCCTTAAATCAAAATTATCTTTTTTTTATCCTCCTTGACCATAACCCATTATTTTCTGCAGTATTTAGGGGATTAAATATTATTCTTTTAATTAGACAGCTCCATCCTCTAAGTTAAATTGTTTAGATATATACTAAGGGCGAGGGTGAGTATTATTCAAGAGTAGGGATGGAGAGCTGCCATATATAGTTTTTTTTATAGAGAAAGGTTTTTGAGGGGGCACAAGCAAAAAAAAACAAAGAAAAGAAAAAAAAAGAAAAAAAAGGAGACCAAGTGGTCATCTAAAAATTATATATATATATATATATATATATATATATTATGCTCCTCAATAATCTTCTAAGTATTTTTGAGAGTTTTATATATAGTTGTTTTTAGTATTAGCAAGTGATATCATGTATATATACTCTAGAAAATATTCCAACCATGTGCAATCCAATAGAAAGGACTTCATTTCTGCCTTGAGATCATCCATTGACACTTGCACATGTCCACTTTTCTATATGTGTGTGTTCCATCCTTTCACTCTCAACATTATTTTATTCCATGACTTTTTTGACAAGTCTCGGTAAAACCAGCAGATTTCTTTCTTGGTTTGACAATATTTTGAAAACAAGTTTTGATTAGGATTCATACCAAGCTCTAGATAAACTTCCACCTTTTATATATATTTATTGAATACTATTTAGATATTGAGAGACCGGAGAGTTGAGTGTTTTTCTTTGACTTTGCAAGAATTTATCTCTTAATGTTTGATTATCTTTTTTCAAAAAAACATATTGCTAAAATGAGCAAATGTATCTTTGATAAAATTGAACTCTTGCTAATTCTTTTGTTGTGGGATGACCTTAATTAAATATTTTTTTTTTCATGATTTTCTGGTTCAAACTTAAATTACAAGAGAGCTTGTTAGTTTAATTGATTAAGATTAGAGTATGAAAAAGTTAATGTAAGGCAACGCTGATTCTTGACTTACTCGAGGACGAGCAAGGTTTAAGAGTGGGAATGTTGTTGACACGGCATATGTACGAACATTATACATCATTTTATATGGTTTTTCATTGATTTTATGCGTCAACTATATCTTTCTCTAACATTTATCACCGATAATTGTAGATTTTGCAATATTGTCTTGGAAAAATATGCTACATGTGATTTTTACAGGTTTTAGACCAAATTTTCACGAAATTCACCATGATCCACTTCGAGTAAGAAAAGACCGCTAGATGACATGGATTCAAGATGAAGAACAAGGAACACTTGGTGTACTCATAGCCCCTCTGTGTGGATCAAGGCTTCCTAATCAGAAGATTCAATAAAGTGTCAGGAGTTACAAGAAAATGAAGATATTTATTCATTAAAAATGTCAAATATGTCAAAGGCTAGAAGAATCTGTCAAAGCTCGGCCCATTGCGAAGATTCCAGAAGCTCAAGAGTCCAAAAGACCCACACAAATATTTCTTAGGCGGCAAGCAATGTCCCCGCGAAAGATGGAAGGAAACGGACGAAGGAAGGGTTGAGGTCGGCCGACCTTAGGCCTTCTGGTCGGCCGACCCCACCCAACCGTGTGTCAGTTTCCGATTCCTTTTCTCTCACGCCTTCTCCAGACTATATAAAGCGAGTCTAGGCCCCGAGTCGAGGCATCCAATTCATTACCAAGGCGACAAGACGTAGAGAAGAGGGACAACAACTAGAGGAGAGCTGAGGGTCGAGATTCTAGGCTAGGATTAGAGTTCTTCTAGTTCGTAGAGGTGATTAGAGGCCTTGCATGGTGCTCTAATTACCTAGCTCCAGAGGTATAATTGTATCATAAAGAGAGGTATGGCCATGGTTGTAAGTATGATACAATTTATTAATGAAATCATTGTCCTTATCTAATTATCATGTTCTTGTTCTAATTATGCATGTTCTAGCTCTAATTAGATTTAGATCTACATGCTTGTTGATTAGACCATGTCTCTAAGGGTTATATTCATCTAGCGTTCTTGATTGTTGATCTAGGTTACTAATGATATAGTTGTATGTCTAATTCTTTTGATAATGGAGATTAGAGGTTCTAGTTGTGCTAATTATGTTATTAGACCATATAAGATAGTTGGAAGCTAGTTCTCTGATTACGTACCTGTTGAAAGCTTTTCGTCAATTACTTGGTTACCAGTGATACTGGAGCTCGGGGAAAGGTTAAGCCGGTCTAGGGGTTAGGTTGATTGATCTTGATTTAATTATGTTACGATGAATATGCTTGAACATGCTTGTTTACCTTGAGCTACTTGTTATCTCGTTGCTTTTATCTAATTGTGGTACCCTTATCATGCTTGTTTTGGATCCAATTAGAGCTTGATTAGAATCTAGTTAATACCCCTTAATTAGTGTTCTAGTTCTGTTCCAATTGTTTATCTTATATATTAAATATAGTTTAGACGTAGATTAGACATAGTTTAGAGCTAGTTTATAGATAGATTAGAGCCTTGCTTTTTACCTTTAGTTTTCCATAAACTCTTGTTAATTAGTTCTCAATTAGTTCATTTTCTGGATTGACAAAACCCATGATACTCATCCTGGGGAAAAGCTACCACGATACTGTCGCTTGTAGTATAAGGTTTGGCGTGCTTAATTGCCGTCAACAGTGGGTAATTATTTTGAAAATATAATAGATCTGATGGCTATTATTATTATAGATACATGATAGACGAGTGGATGTTTCTGATTTTTATGAAAATTTATAGGATTTATCTTTTTTCTTAGCACGTCTGTTGAGGATTAACGTAGAGGCTACAGAAAGGGCCTCCAATTAGTAAGAGTAAGATAATATTCTTGAACCGTAGGAGTCATATGCCCACGGGTACCGTAGACAACATATTGTAACCGCTCTACCAGATAGGCCGAGTGGTCTGCCTCGAAGCCCACGGCGCAAGACGACGTTGACTTCTAATTGTAATCTTACTAGGACTCGTTTACTTGTACCCCAAGCTCCTCAGACTATATAAGAAGTAGGACCCTAGTTCGGTAGATCGTATCATATCTCAACCACAACTGACCAAACCCTAGGTCACAATGACCTAGGTTGGGCTCATATGATCAAGCAATACAATCCATATCACCGTACAGGACGTAGGGTTCAGCGATTTGGCTGTCCGAACCTGTCTAGATCGTTGTATTCTTCATTCTGTAACCATCGCGATCTCCTTGCCAACCCTCTACCGATCAAAAAACTCCCACGTGATCCATCCCGTGGTGGGCTGCCGGTACAAAACACCGACAAGAACAAAGGCTTATACCCAACTACACCAAGTCGTGTTAAATCCTCTTCATCCTCAAGGTTGGTCGAAGGAAGCCCCAGTTAACTTATTTATCATTGGTTTTTTCAAAATCTATCTTATTAAAAACAATCCCATTTTGATTTTTAGAGTGCTGTTGCGACGACGGAGTGACGGAGTGGACTGGCGATAGGCGATAGAGAGATGGAAACTGGGTCTTGGTCGTCGTGCTTGTGCCCGCCCAGGTAACACGACATCGGGCTTGTGTCTGAGTCAGCAAACGTACCTACATCTACCAGCCAGATGCCCAGATCTCGATCGAGAGGCGGCATGGATGCATGAACCAACCATGTCCATTCACAAGTCACAAGTCAAGTGTCGTGTTGTTAGAGGGTGGCCCAAACAAAAACGACTACTTGTTCTTATTCTTCTTTTTTTTTGGCGAGGACTACTTGTTCTCACACTACACGAAACGCAAAACTGGTGGCGGTGGTGGCCGGATCGCCAGGAGGAGCCTGGAAACATCCAAACCCGGTGATGAGAATGCCAACGTGCATGCTCAGCGTCAGCTGGTGGGTCATCGTCGCCGCGCAGTTCGGGTACGTCGTCACCAGCCCGTGATATGCCGCCCCACGTGGATGGGATTCTCACGACAGGCCTCTCTTCTCCATTATTATCTTCTTTTAGTATGAGTAATCTGTCTGTTCTCTACCGTGCATGTTAAGTTGAGAAGACTGACATGAATTTTCTGCGATCCTGATCATGACAATTTCGTGTTCATGATCTCGGTTGGTTCAACAATGCAGCTGCCGGGTAAATAAGCACGATGTCTTAGTTTGTTTCAACTAATTTTGCATTTGAAACAAAACTGAACTCACCAACAAGGATTAGCTCATGGAGCCATGTGGAAAATCACTGTCTCTGTACTTTCAGGTTAAGGGTTAGCAATGCGCCGGTTGGATCAAGCGAGGAGGAGATCAGGCAGCAAAAGGGAGGGGGCACAGCGGTTGCCGCTCAGCCGAAGTGCCGTGCAGCGACGCCGAGCGACTAGGCCCGGGAGGAGCGGCACAGCGGTGACAGCAGTCCCCGCGAGCTCGCGTAGGCGGTGTGGGTGTGTTGTGGTTCGAAAATCTTGTGAAGTGTATGCCTGTATGGATCAGACTTTTTGTTTCACTTCAATAGTCTTCTGGATGGTTGTATCGATTAATGTTTTTAGAAACTAAATGGATTCATGTTTACCTGTTTGATGCATCCACGTGTTTTGGAGCATTCTTGGAGTAAATGATCAACGTTGCATGTTGCTAGTAGGTTGGGCTGGTGTGCATGGCGTGGAGTCTGCAGTCTGCTTGGGGAAGCGGCCCATGAACTGACCCAACGGAGCATCCACGTTAAACTTCACGTGATCCTTAAAAGATACTTAGATATATGTGATCTTAATCTTAATATTACTAATTAGATGTTTTAAATGGAACCTCTACGTTAATTTTCACCAGACGTGCTAAGAAAAAAGATCCGGCTGTTTATCACGTAGCTCTAATAATAATAGCCATTAGTTCTATTATGTTTTTCTAAAAAATTACACACCATGCAATTATAAAAGATGAAATAAAATAACTTTCTAAATTTATATAAAAATTACCCACCACGCGATTAATTATGAATGGTGCTTTAGCTCTATTGCGAGACCCACGTAATCTACTGCGTATTATCTCTCTGTCGTCATGCAAGCCAAAGGCGTCGTGCCCTACTTCTGTATCATCGCCGCCGGCCATCTTGGCAAGCATATGTAATCATCGCCGACTGCGACCGAAGCACAGCGAGCACTGTTTCCATAAAAATTAGTGTTTAGAGCATCATCTGCAACTTAGACGGGATTCAGGGATCTGCTTGCTATACAACTCCCAAACAAAGGTAAGCATCTTGCTTTTACATATTTTCAGGCATAAATCCTAACCTGCTTTCCTCAACCTTTGAAGCATTCAATCTGCTTGCTTACAGCTCCCAGTGTTGGACCCCGATTTTGGTTGACGAATAAAAGCACGCTAATTTTGTGTTGCTTCCGTTTAGAGAGATCTAATTTTGTGTGTAGTTGCTGTTCTTGCCCTGCAGTTGAACAAGGGTTTCGCATACGACTTCACCTAGATACCTATTATGGTTGCTGCGAGCTACCACAGTGCAAAAACTAAAGAAAGCTGAGCAATCCAAGGTAACACTGATCCTATCTCTTCACATCTCACATCTATGCAGTTGACTTCCTACATTCCAAATTATATTTTATTTAGTTTTGTACTGAGCCAAAATTTTCTCACTTCTTTTAGAAAAATCTACGACACCAAGAGAAACACATAAATATTTCATGATGGGTTTCATATACATATAACTAAATTCATGATGTAGGCGTAGGTGTGGCTTTTATGAATTTGGTCAAAATTAGATTTTTTTTCTGACCTAATTGTTTATTTTACTTTTGATCAAAGTACTATTACTAACTAGAGAATTATTTTTAGCCTCCATGTTAATCCACGTGAGACGGGTTAGAAAAAATAAATCCTAAAAATTATCACAATAACAGCCACCATTGAAATCTTAATGGTCTTTAGATCTATTATATTTTCTGAACAACTATCCACCTCCATAATTATAAAAACAACGTAAAGTGACTCTCTAAATATATGTGTTAATTGCCCACTCCACCATTATCAAACAAAATATTAAATGCCCATCAAATTCATACCTAAATCTTCCAAATTTGCTATTAAGGAAGATAATATAAAATAAAATACAATGTAAATTTAAATCAAAATCATCCATGTTTACGATTATGATAGATAATCTAAAATAACAACTTAAATTTATATCTAGATTACCATCAATAAAAATAAAGTAAATAAATTTATACTACATCTAAGTTACAAAAAAAAGAATGCATACTCCATCTATCTCATAATAAGGGATGTTTTATGATTTCAAAGACATATTACAAAAGTTTGAGAAAAATGATGCATTCACCCATGCTTTTTTATATCCAATATATGCATGCAGGATACTTTTCCCCTTTTTAGGCTATCAATCTCCTATAGCAGCAATTATTATGGGATAAATTTTAAATACTAAAACAAAACTTATTATGTAACAGAGGGATTATTAACCTTCTATCATATATACCTCGAAGAGTCTAAACCATACGAGAGCACGGGTTGATGAACTAGTATTAGTAATTGGATGTTCCTTTTGGAGTCTCCACGTTAATCCTCATGAGACTGGTAAAAAAAACATAAAATCCTAGAAATTCTCACAATAATCAGAAACATTCGACCATCGATTGATAGATTGGAATATTAATAGCTATTAGATCTGTTTTCTAAGTAATTACCCACCTCTACCATTATAAAAGGTTTTGAGCTCAACTCTCAACGAAAGCAAATTTCTTCTTTTTTTGGGTAGATTTTTTCCCATTTACAAATTTATCCAACTAAATGACCCCGTAACATTTTTTATAAGGATGCAAGAAACCTTTCTATAAAAGAGATATTTTATACCTAATCTTACTATCACTAATTAGAGACTCCTTTTGATCCTCTTTATTAATCCTCACAAGATTCGCTAAAAATGAAAAATCATAGAAATTCTCATAGTAATCAGAAACATTCGATCATCAATTGGCAAATTGGAATCTCAATAGCCATTTGATCAGTTTTTTATGTAATTACCCACCTCTGCCATTATGAAAACAATACTAAGTAACACCCAAAACTATATATTAATTACCCACTCTGCCATTATGAAAAAAAAATGAAATAACACCCTAAATTTATACCTAATTGTTCACATTTGCTATTATGATGGATAATACCAAATAGCACCTCTAATTTATATCTAAACTGTTCACCTTTGCTATTATGACCGATAGTATAATGAAAATAGACACTCAAATTTATATTAAAATTACCTACTTTTGCAATCGTATTAAAGATTACATAATCAATCATACATCTAAAGTAGCAAGATATGCTATTATAAAAAAAACTAAGTATAAAAATAGATCTGTATATATTGTACTATAACACATAATACATCTAATACTTTAACCCGTGCGAGACCACGTGTTGATAGACTAGTTATATTAAAAATCCATAAACATCTAGCTATCAATAATTAGGCAAGGTGGATCTAGCTCTTTAATGTTCCAAGGAGGATGCTGCCACGATTCGAGGTGGATCTATAAATTGGGAAGGGCAGGAAGACTCGGGGAAGATGATGACACTATGTACATAAAGCATTTTTAGGGAAGGTTGGAGAGCTATTTCCAGGCGCGTGTCCGGAAACCGCCCTTGTGCGCATGTCTCTGAAAATAGGTATTGTTGGGGACACGAAAATCGATTTTTAGGAACGGTTGGTAAGGTGCACCGCCCCTAAAAATATTTTCTACAAAATAACAATGCAAAATAAAAAATAAAAAACTATTGATAATTAGGAAGGAACACTCGGACAAGCAAGGTATGCACACTTTCACTTATAATACCACTTCTGCAATCAATTTTTAGGGGTTGTTGGTAAGGTCCACCGCCCCTACAAATGTTTTCTAAAAATAAAAGAGGGACGTCTTGAAAGATCAATTCTGTAATAGTTTGAGAATGGTGGTGACCCCGGCTGGTGCCATGGAAGCGAGGTAGTCATGTGTAGGTGTGATCTTCAAGCTGGTTCTAAAAGGTCTTTTTTTTACATGAACTAGGCAGGCAGGAGAGCTGCCGATTATAATAATATAGAAGAAAAAATTTAGACTGGGCAACAAAAAAACAATGCACAAATAAAACTCAACTCACAACTCAATTCAACTGGCCGGTTGGATTGGGACTTCAACATGTCACTATACTCACCGCCGAGACAAACACAGACCCAACCTAGACAAGATGCAAGCTACCACACTGACACCTCCAACGAGGAGCACGACGCTACAGGCGCTGCCGCCGCCGCCCGACCCTACGGTTAGGGTTTTCACCCTAGAGCAAGATGCACAAAGGGAATGAATAGGGGTGGATCAATGATGATTCCAAGGAACTAAACGGCGCCCGGAGGCGTCGCCATCGTCAGCCAGGAGGATGGCAAGGCTTTTGCCACCACCACCAATCCTACTGCACACCGAAAGCTGCGAACAAACCCCAGCTCCGGCGCTACAGAAGAAGCTCCCGCCGCAAATCAAAAACTGCCAGCGAAACAAGAGGCATAGACCGCACTACACCAAGAAGGCCACCGCCCTGTGAGACCTCCCGCCGCAGAGCCGATGCAGCCTGGCACCCAATCCGAAGGAGTAAACACACCAGATCGAAAGTCCTTCGAAGCCGCCTCACCACACGCAGGGGCCTCACCGCTTCCGCCGCTAGTCTCCACACTCTCACAGGGGGCTCACCACATCTGTCTCTAGCCACTGGGAAGAGGATCTATTTCTCAAATTGCCGTCAGAAAGAAGAGCAAGTTCGTCCTGCCCCATGAACATCGCACAGCCAATCTGCCACCGGAACTCTGAACCACCACATCGCAGCCACCTGAAGGTCACCCAAACATGACCGCCGACATCAAAGCCGCCTGCGCCATCTTCCGACGATGTCCTACATCAGAATAGCCACCACTAAGTAGGACTAACCGCCACAGTCCGCTGCAAGCAAAGCTGCCACACTTGTCACCACTGCAAGTGCCGTCTTACGATGCAGTCCCTCACCGCACTAACAATTGCCA
Source organism: Paspalum vaginatum (assembly GCA_030272315.1). Lineage (NCBI taxonomy): Eukaryota > Viridiplantae > Streptophyta > Magnoliopsida > Poales > Poaceae > Paspalum > Paspalum vaginatum. The sequence continues at coordinate 2,841,786 of CM059016.1, forward strand.
AGCAGGGCAATTCGCCTTACAGTGCAGTCCCTCACCTCACTAGCAACTGCCAAGAAGGGCAAGTCACCGAGGTCTGCTGCGAGCAGTCACCACGATGAGCATGCAGTGACCTAGATGCCAACCGCCAATGCCACCATCCTGTCGCAGCCAGCTGCACCTTGCCTCAACCAGATACGACTTCCGGCCACCGCACCCGGTGGGACGCAGGTCTACCCAGGGGGAGCCGGACCCTGGCAACCATGATGGCGATGCCTCCCTAGGGCCGCGGCCCGAAGAAGAGCGACCCCGCGGCACCACCATGGCGCCCAAACAAGCCGCAACGCCACGCCACCCACCCGTCGCCTACGGTCACCAACCCGGAAGACCCAGCGGGCGAGCTTCAAGGCTCCCCATGGCGTCACGGCCGGGCGCCGCCAGGGAGTCGCCGCGCACAGCCCCGCGGTGCTCACCACGGCACTGCACGTGCTCGACATCACCCACACTGGCCACATCCACCCTCGCCACGTGAGCATCCGTAGCTGCAGCCACGCCCGCTGACGACCTCGCCAATAACGGGGACCCGCCGTGCGCTGCTGCAACACCGCTGACGAGGACCACCACGATGCAGATCCGGACTGGGGAGAGGCCGCGACCGCCGATGGACTCACCACTGGAGCCAAGACCGGCGCCAACCCGACGCGTAGACGTAGATGCCGCGAGCTTGAGCCCGCCCTTGGGCCAACAGAGCTGCCGCGCCGCCAAGCTAGACCCAAGACACACGCCCGCGTCCTGGAGCTGATCTGAAGAGGAAGGCGCCAATGACCCCGCCGCCACCAGATCCGGGCAGGCCAGAGCCAGATCCAAGCCCCGGCAGTTCGAGGACCGCAACAGCAGCAGGGATCCTTCGTCGTACCATGGGGAAGAAGGAGAGTTTTGTGGGAGAGTGAGAGACACTGAGAAAGAGAGAGAGCCTGCCACCACCCTCATCGCGGCCAGGCAGGCTTCTACCGGCGAGCTCCGGTGTTGGCGAAGTGGGAGGGAAGCGGAGGAGGAAGTGGTTTGGTGAGGGAGCGGCGGCGCCACCCGAGTCGCCCCCTCGTGATGATGCGGGGGCAACTATTGCTGCTGCTGCCTCGTAGTGTTGCTGACGATCGACAATGGTGAATCCAATCCTTGCACGCTCACCATTCAAGCACAGCCAGTGTTGATTGACGACGAGGAGGCGCCACCTTGCACATAATTATTAGTTTAATCAAACTAAAAGTCAGCCAGGTCGATAGTAGTACATATCAAACTGGAAACAAATGAAAAGGATCTCTGTTTAGTAAATACAAACAGAACTGGGCAGAACTGTGGATGTCGATCGATACCTGCAGCATAATCATTCGTGGCGCTAGCTAGCTATGTTCGCAGCACTGCCGGTCCATCATCTATAGTACCACGAACTTCACACACTGCTGGACCTTGTCCATCTCAGCCCGGTACTGAGCTGATGAGGAATCGTCGTCGGAGCCAGCAGACAACAGGTCGGCCAGCTCCTGGTGGCACCTGTACACCCGCAGGATCCTTGGCTTCAGGCCTCTCAGGTATTCCGGCAACGTCTTCATGTCTTGGTCGCACAGCTCCACGGTGTCGAGTGCCGGACCGGCTTCAAGCACTTTGAGGGCCGGGCAGGACTGATGTAGACTCTCTGCATCCTGGGGAAGCCGCGGATCATCTTGAGACTTGGGCAGCTGCGCACGTCGAGCATCACCACCGAAGTGAAGTTCTCCACAGCTGCTATCTCGGCAATGTCATCAAGGACCAGCTCCTTAAGATCAAGCCTCCTTAATATACTGGCGAGCCCGGCAGGGAGGCAACCTAGCTTGCATTTCCTGATGTTAAGTTTGTGCAGAGAAGGCATGGCGATGCTGTCATGGTCTTCCTCCTCCCATTCCCACTCCTCCCACTTGGGCAGGCCACTGAGATCTAAGGACTGCAGCCGAGGGAATGACATCCTTGCTGCCATGATGTCGTTGCTGCTGCCGCCTGTCTGCAGCCGCTGGAATTCTGCCCCAATGCACCTCACGGCCAGAGCAAAGAAGATGTCAAGGGTCTCCAAGCTGGGGAGCCGGCATAACCCGTTGGGGAGTTCTCTGCAGAAAGGCAGGTGTGACAGCACCAGGTTTGTCAAGCTGTTGAAGTCCATGGACGATGATACCCCAGGGTCTGGTGTACACATACAGCGTGGCAGCCGGCACCCGATGTAGCCACGTATGTACAGCTCCTGTAGTTGAGGTGGTGGGCACAGCTCATTGAATACCTCCTCCACCTGTTGGAAGTCCTCCTCAGTCACCTCATCAATGTTGGGTCCTTCATCATCAGACACGTAGCACCTCAAAGTTAGGCTGCGGAGCTGCTCCTTGTCACGGATCTTGGCCATTGCAGCCAATGAGGAGGAAGGCACAACTCCCAAGTTCCCTAGCTCAAGTGTCCTAAGTAGGGAAAGAGATCCTACCTCTTGCAGACTACACCACTTCTCATCTATCTGTACTGGAAAGTCCCTGAGCATCCTCAGACTTGTCAGCCCGCTGAACCCCTTAGGTACAGTAAAGTTTGTGTCCTGTACAATGCTGAGATACCTTAGACGCTCTAGCTTTAGCATGCTACTAGGAATCTGACCGTCAAAGTTACCACATTTCTGTATATGAATATGTTCTAGGAACCTCATCTTACCTATTTCATCTGGTAGCCTAGATACATCCGTCCTCCACAAGAGAAGGAATCTTAGGTGCTTCAACTTTCCAAGAGACCATAGGAATCTATCCGACTCTGCCTCAAACAAAAATATTACTCGTAGGCTAGGAAACCTACTAAACCAACAATCACTAGTATTACGTTCAAATTTCATCCGGTCACATATAATCAAACTTCTTAGAAACTCTTGTTTCTCAAAAATGCTACTCCAATCTGGCACTATCGATGCCTCTGAATTTGACTCCGACTCTGTTCCCTCTATGCATAGGTGCCGCAATTTTGGTGACGAAACAAGGGAACTTATTTGACCTGACCCATTGACCAATGCTTCTTCTTTGGCCATGTAACGAGCAAAAGAGCGGATAATATCATGCATCGCACACCTCGGTCCTTGTCCATAGTCTTCACCCTCTGGTTCGATAAGATTCCTTGCGATTAGATCCTGGTAGTAAGAAATTCCTATGCCTTCCATTTCTTTCCATCTCCCTTCTATGCTAGGTGACATTTCAAGAAAACCTTCAACATTCCACATCCCAATAACATCACCACGAGCCATATAGAAACCTTTAGGGATAAGGGAGAAATACAGGAAGCACTGTTTCACTGCAGGAGACAAATCCTCATAGCTTAAGCGCAGTGCAGAGTTTAGATCAGTATGTGTTATATCTGTTTTCCATGACGGATCGTGCAAAACAACCTTCCACTCATGCTCAGTTGCTCTCTTCATTCTTAGGAGCCCTCCTATAGCTTTAATGGCAAGTGGTAGACCATCACAATTTCTAATAATCTCAATACCAATGTCTTTTAGCCGATCAAGAGCTCTCTCACCGCCTACATCCTGACAACACAAGACTAGTAACAATTAGAACATGATGTGCTGTTGATAATTAGTAATAAATATGGTTGATTTGTCCAACATTTGGACACTATTACTAATTTGCGGCTCGTTTGTAGCCTACCATCAACACTCGCAACGAAGACAATAAAATAGGGAGCAAATCATAAGTTCTAAGAAAATTCTAACAAAAAAAATCAAGACATCAATTCAATACACTCTAATCCTTGTTCGAAATGATAGCCGTAGGATCAACTATGTGTTAGAAGCAATTACCTACGCTGTGATACCCTGCGTTTTGCCCCATTTTTTGATTCACTCAAAATTTGAGGTTTTAAAATTTTATAAGAAATTAAATTTGACATGCTTGAATTGTGGGCAAGCACCTATTTTTGAATACTTGCATCAAATATAGCACCATGTGCAAACACCACTTCAATCTCCGATTGAACCGATCATGTTAAATTGTTTTACGATTTTTCCTTTCTCCATTCCTTGTAGGACGCAATTCTGAGCCCCCATTTTTAGGCCTAATTGGGCCCAGGTTACCTGCCACTAGTTTCCCCTTTCCTCATTCTTCTCTCCTCCATGGACTGCTGCCCTGCCCCTCCAGCTTTGGCACAATAACAGCCCAATCCATTCTGTATGCACGCTGCGCTAAGAGCACGAGCCGAGCCAAGCCTATTCACGTGGCTCACCAAAATAGTGAATCGGCTTGAGCTCATTAATGTGAAAACCCTAGACAACATGTGCTTTTCCAAACGGCTATACGTGCTAGGTAGCCACCAATTCACCCACCTATAGCTGCCTCCTCCACAACACAACTAAACCACCACCACAAATTACGAGGCCATAGGAAGAAGACAACCCAACACCACAAAAGCTTCCAACCTGCAGTGGATCTAAGGTGAAGAAAAGCCAAGTAAGATGACAACTTTAGGAAGAGGAGACACCCATGGTGCCTACATCTACCATCCCACTGAAGATATCATGAATGCCGAAGATCGAGCAGCACAATGACCATGTACGGAAACAAACTTTCACCCAGTGAAACCTTGACAACGACTTCAAAAAGGTGAATTGCACTAGTGGAAGAAGATAGGCTAAGCCCACACTAAGGGGATGTTTGGTTCCTAGGACTAAAATTTAGTCACTGTCACATCGAAGGTTTGGATGCTATTTAGAAGTATTAAATGCAGTTTAATTACAAAATTAATTACATAGATGATGACTAAACGACGAGATGAATTTATCAAGCCTGACTAATCCATGATTAACGAATGTTTACTGTAGCATCACATTTGTTAATCATGGATTAGTTATGCTTAATAAATTCATCTCGCCGTTTAGTCCTCATCTGTGTAATTAGTTTTGTAATTAGACTATATTTAATACTTCTAACTAGCATCCAAACATTCGATGTGATAGGGACTAAATTTTAGTCTAGGGAACCAAACACCCCCTAAGAGCCCGCGAAAATTGGTACGAGCATGGACAGGTAATGCATATCACTTATCATTGTTATTATATTACAATTCTGTGAAGTAATACATATCTGCTGGTCAACCTCCCGTGGATGCAAGAACGTCCAGATGCTTATAAGGCTCTTTGTGTGCTCTATGCTTCACCAGAGTTTGTGGCTAAGTCAATTAACCATCAACACAAGGGGAAGTAGGGCGAACAATACATGTACGGGGGTGATGGGCACATCCACATGGCTAAACGAATGGTAAGTATGTCGTATTAAACATTCACATTCACATGAGATTCTAACTCCTACCTATACATGAAGCAAAAACTGGTGTTGCTTCGAGTGATATAGAAACATATGTATGAGGGCATAGGGGACCAGACCCTTCAAACCCAGAGCAACAATGCCCTCATGTGGTCTCACAACAGTTGGTTAGTTGTCTTTAATCTTTGATTTTGTTAACATAATCTTGTATAACAAAGTTGTAAGTAAATTTGTCTTATAATTGCAGGGGAGCTATGGACATGAGATGGCAAGAAGGCAAGTATGATTGGCGAAAGGAACCTATCAATCCTGTGGTTGTGCTACTAGTGGTGGATGAAAAGCCCACGGACAGTAAGATATCGTAACTTCTTACATTTTGTTGATGCATCTAATAAGTTTTAATGGCATCACCCAATCAATAATTCTTAAGGTACTTCATGTTCACTCGCGTAATCAACTCAAGAAAGGTGCAAGCTCAGCGCTGATCTTCTTTGCCGAGTTTAGGTAGCCGTGGCCGCCGTATAAACTAGGATATTGAGCTTGATACACTTGGCATCAACAAGAGCACTCTCGACAGCAGCAGGAGTACTACACCACTTACAACTTACAATAGCCATAGGTGATTTAGGTCAGTGCTAAATGTTTGCCACTAGCATCCTGATCAATACATACAACTAACAGTTTGTCATTTAAAGGCAATGTTCCAGCTAGTAGCAGGGATATACAATTTTCTTTCCACCATGGCAGCCGCCGCCAACCCCACCAACACCCCCACAATGGGGGCATGGCCTCCGTTAGCTTCTCTTCCATTTATATTTAGCCAAACTATCTAAACTTGATCTGTTGTCGTTGAATTGCATCAATCTATCTAAACACTCTCAAACGTTGATGAATTTGATCAATTATAACCACGCTTGTTAACTCTAGTCAAACTATTGCCACACTTCATATATTTCATATGAAAAAGGTGAATCTAGCTAAACATGCTCAATTTTAGTCAAATTCAGTCTATTGTAGTTAAACTTAGTCAATTTTAGCCAATTTTAGTCTATTGTAGCCAAATTCCACATATTGCAAATGAAATGTGTGAATTATAGCAACATGCTTAGTTTTTTTTTCAAACATGATCAATTGAGGGACACTTTGGATATTGTAGCCACATGTACCCAACTTTATCCAGATTTAGTCAATTTTAGCCACACTTAGTTTATCGTAGCCAAACTGATGTATACTAGCTCAATTAAGTCTATTGTAGCTGCACTAGCCAAACTTGGTCAATTCTAGCCAAATTTGATATATTGTAGATGAAATAGGTGAAACTATGTTATACCCCAAAATAAATAAATAAACATAGTGTAATTAGGAGATCTTGACCAAGTATGAGCCAAAGTTGACTTATTTTATTCATACGCCACACGGATGATTAGAGGCCGTCAATGCGTAGAGCTTGTCAAAACGATTCCGTTTGACTGCTTATATGTTCCGTTCGATTTGATTAATGTAAACCAAGCCATGAAACGTGGATCATTGGATGTCACTTAGGGTTTTCTTTCTCTCCAACCTAAAAATGGGACTGGTCCCCTATGTGAGACTCCCTGTCCTCCCGTTCTTGCGCCGCCTCTTTCTCTCGGTCCTTGTTCCTGCTTCCCCCTGTGGCGCTCATCCAAATCGGCGCACTTGCCTCTCCGCTGCAGCCAACGTCTTCTCGCTGTCTGATGGGGAACTTGCTGCAGCAGCTTCCTGTCCCTGCTGTGACAAGATTAGTGCCACACGGCTGCGTTCCTTATCCGGTTATTGTTTTGGCCTGGCTGCTTTGGAGATCCTTCAAATCTGAGGTAACTAGTAAATCGTTGCTGGATGCTCCATCGTCAAGGCAGGGGCTAATCTCTGACTTGGTTCTGTCTCAGTGAGTTAGCAGATTGAACCAGGGGAGGCTAGGGCGTCTACAGGAAAAACAAAATCCATCGATCCTTCCCAGATTCGCCTTACTCTAAAAGGGTTATTTATTTTCGATATCTAGAAGGGTGTAGCCTAGTTTGATTAACCCAGCTCTGTTGAAATTCGTGGCTGCTCTGTAGCCATGCAAGGCAGTGAGTTTGATTTGATTTCTGGGAATAATCTGGGGGTAATTTCACTGTTGGTTCATAAGAAAGTTGCAGACTTTGTCAATGCCTTTTTAAGGGCACTGATTTCAACCTATTCCAGTCAGTGGTTTAAGAGTAATTGCAAAAATTTGAGCCACTGTCCTGAAAATGGAAACCATCCTGCGCGGTAGTATAACTGTGCTTGTTTAACCCAGTTGGAGTTCGTTTTTGCCCAATACCATAATAGAGATGTTGTAGAGAATTTTCTGTAGATGCCTGAGATGTTTTGATTTGCTGTATTTGGTTTGGCGGATCAAAAGATATGGTCAAAATAAGAAACAGCCTAGGAATAGTTGAATTTTCCAGAAATTGCAAAACTCGATCTCTAAGGTTTGAGCGAGAGATTAACTTGACGTTCTTAAATTAGACCTATGTTTAATTTGTGCTAGTTCCTAAGTGTAGTTTTGCTCCACAGGTGTGTGGGGGTACCGGTGCTAAGGGCGTAAGGTCAGATTTCATCAACGCTAAGGCAAGTGCATGACGAACTACTTGTGCTGTGACTGGTTTGCCAGTTGGTTGTTTCTTGAGTTTTTGTAGTGATCTATTCATTGTTGGTATTCACGATATTCATGTTTCATGATTCAAGCTACAAGTTTCATTTAAATTCAATTCAAGCGCCGGTGGATCCTTTGTGCAATTTGATTCTTATATTCAGGTTCTTGTGAGTAAGTGCTGGCCCACTTGCTCAGCTTTACCGGTAAATGCTAAGGAGAATTCAGTTGCTGTCCATTTTAGACGGAAACTACTATTTCATCGATGTCCTCAAATGATTTTTCTTTGGTTCATGTCGTATATCTATTTTCAGTTCTGAAGTGTACTTGCTGAGTATTACTCACCCTTGTTTTTATTTGGTTTTAGGTACCAATTGATTGTGGCATGCATGGGAACCGGAAGTAGTTCACCTTGCTGAGAACACACATATATAATTCTTTTGTTCAACTCACATTAGTGCAACTTGTTAGTGGTCAGTCCAGTTAAAATCTAATGATCTGGTTGTGAATGTTTTCGGATGGGTTGGCTGTTTATTCTAAGTTTGGGGTTTGGGCTGTGATGCTTGGTGATTCATTTGTGTTTCATTATCTATGTGTTCTTGATTCCGAACGGCTGATTTATAGGGGAGACTCTACCGAAATTTTCAATAATTAGCTACATTTAGCGGCAAGGTGTGATGTTTGGGTTTTTATATGTTTTGTTTAGTAGCGCCTAGCTGTGTGATAGCTGGGGTGTTACAATCTAGGCAGGCATGCTCAAATTTGGTTGAATTCGACCTATTGATGTACACTTGAGATGTTCTAGCTAAAATTTGTTCACTCTGTCCAATTTAGCAAAACTTGTGTCTCATACGGATCGGGGATTCATGTGCCGAACGTTTACCACACCCCACCTCCGGTGATTGCAGTACGTGGACCAGAGGTTGTTTTATTACTCTTTGCCTAGATTTGTTACTCTATATGTTTGTGCTTCTAATCCTTTGTTTTCTTCAGCATTGAAATTTAAAATCAGCTGAGGAATTCATCAATGGGCTTTTCTTCTAGAGGTAGCAGGCACAACTCAAATGAATTACCACCTGGCATGTGAAGAAAGGCACGAGAATGAGATGTGTTTGAGGATGAGAGCTTGTGATGAGTGTTGGACCTTATTTATGTTGATTATGTATGTGTTGCCACCAAATCCTGTCCAGTTTGGGATTGCCTTCAGATCGACTTCCGAAGCTTAATGGGCCACCAGCACGATGGCGGCAACATGTATCGTCTAGGCCCATCGGACCGTGTATCTTGGCTTATGAAAATTAAGTAATCTAGTCTTCAAGTTAGTCGAGTCGGACTTGTCATCCAAGTCTCCAGACTATAAATATGTAACCTTTTTGTGAGAAACATGACCCTAAGAGGTAGAGGTTTTGAAAATTAATGACAACTTTACTTTGTTTCTAATGAGTTCATGACATGAACGGATTATATTATATATTTTGTTCATTGGTTGACCAAAAGAGACTCCACAACTTGAATTTCTTGAAGGATGGTTTATGGATTGGATTTCTAGCGAGAAGAACAAGGATTGATAGCTCTAGGTGCCATAAAGTCAAAAGAAGGGCACCTAGGGATTCATTGCTAGTCTTTAGATGGGTCGTACTATCAAGAGGGATCGAGGTGAGTAGCTTGAAAGGCTTACGCTCAAAAGTTTCACTCTAATTCAAGTGCATCTTAGTCCTAAAGCTCAAACACTTAAAATGTGCTATAACACACTCACCTTTATCAAAATGTTCAAAAGAAACTCCTTCAATCTTTTCTCCATTTCAAAACAGTTTAAATGCAGCATTTTAGTGTGCATCGGACCGTCCGATGGTCTGACCATCGGATCATCCGATGCACCATCAGACCATTTAGACAGGGGAGTGGTTCAGTTGGTTCCCAGGCTGAATCTGAGCATCGGACCATCTGATGGTCCCACCATCAGACTGTCCGATGGTCCATTGGACCAACTGACAGGGAGGCTCACCTCTGCGTGTTTTGGGCTTTATCGTGCATCAGACCATCCAATGGTCTAACCATCGGACCGTCTGATGGTCTCTTAGCTGTGGTGAGAAAATGGGAAGTTTAAAATTTACCAACATTGGACCGTCCGATGGTTGCGCAGAAATGGGTTGAGAGATCCCAACAGCTAGTTTTTGAGCTCTATCCTATTTAAAGGCTCCCCTCCCTTCATTTACCACCTTTGCAACCTGAGAACACTCATACACACTCAAAGGTTACCAGCACCACAAGATACACAAGTCCATTGAGATTTGGGCAAGAGACTTGAAAAGAGAGAACTTCTTGAGTGAGGTTGAATCAAGTGAAGCCAAGGCTCACTACTCTTGGTGACCGCGATCACCTAGACGGCTGCGTGTTGTCACTTCCGTGAGCTCTCCGATGATTGTAGGAGAAGCGGAGGAAGATCTTTGAGAGGATATTGTGCGCGGTTTGGATCCCACTGTTCTAGAGTGGAGACAGGCATCCCGAAGGGAGCGCTTGGTCCGCGAATCAAGGGGTTGCTTGACCTTTGCGAAGGTCACATTGTGATCCTCTTTACCTTGTGAGGGAGAGGCCATAGCCACTTGTGAGCTACGCGTGGGCAAGGCCTTGTGAGGGGCGCCAAACGAGGATTAGGGGGAGTCGCGACTCCTCGATACCTCTGGAAAAAGATCACCATGTCATCTCTTCTTATTTACATTCCGCACTTACTTTTTGCATTTACTTTGTGCCTTTACTTTCCTAGAATTGCATGCTTGGCTCTAGGTTGCAAACCTTTTGTTATCATGTATAACTCTAGACACACTAAGTTAGGCACTTGGGTGAATTAGGACTTGGTCGATAGGATTTAATTTCAAGTTTCGAAATTAGAAGTCCAATTCACGCCCATCTTTGACATCTTCATCCTTTCACTTTTGACTATAATAAACACGACAACATTATTCCCTAGCAACAGTGTTTCGTCACCTCAATCTTGGCGCATCATGACCCCAGGCCCCTAGGATTTTCAACCAAGTAAGCGCCATGCAGCTCTAATCCTTCCTCATGGTCATTTTAGGGCATGCTTAGCGTTTGCTTACTCAGTAGATTTTGTACTAAATTGTTTTTTAAGGCAAAATCTACTAGTTATCGCGAACACAAGTAGGCGATTGGCTTTTACGAGCCGATCCCAAGGACCGATTGGAATTTAACGCTGATTTGTTGTTTATATATCTGCAGGGTGATTCTCTAACCACGCGCACGCACGCGACACCACCACAACAACGAACAACCTCCCCAGCTGGAAGGTCAAGCTGGGTGGCACACCTAGAACCCTTGGATCCGCCGCTAGGAGGGGTCGACCGCAATGGCAGCTTACCTCTCGGATCATTTGTGTGTGCCTCGCCCAAGCTTGAGCGGTTTTAGGCGACGACAACAGTATGCTTGGTGGATGTTGCACTTGGGATGGACAACTAGAATGCTTAACTTGGAGATGTTGATGATTTTGGCTTATTATCTGTGTTTTGTGGATTATATGAACGTAGAATTGTTCTGTTCATGAATGTGATGTTCATTGATGCGATGTTTGAAAGTGAGTGTGGAATAATATTTGATGACTGTGATGCTTGTTATTGTGTAAAAATCTGGATGTAAATAATATTTGGGGGGATCATTTACCCCTGGAAATTATTAATTTCCGACGGCCATGCGAAGCTTCCGAATATAACTCATGAAATTTTTGGCTGCTCACAAAAGCGCTGAAAATAAGAATTATTTTGGCCACCGAAATAAGGAATTGTTATTTTCAACGGCTTTGTATGCGGTCAAAAATAAATAATTCTTATTTTAAGCGGCTTTGCGTGGCCGCTGAAAATAACTCTCGTCCTTATAATTTCGGCGGCTGCTTAACCGCCAAAATAGCCCTTATTTTCGGCACCTCGTTTGTGTTGGCCAAGAACCACCGAAAATGAGGGTGGTGGGCAACTCCTTATTTTCGGTGGTTTTTTATTGCCAAAAATTAGGGTGATTCCTTTAGTGCGGTGAGTAAAGGCTATACCATATGCCATACATTTTTAGCTCAAAAACTAGCACACAGACTAGGAGTGTCAAAAGATAGCACAAACATGTTGATAATTTTGCTGCAAATGAAGGGTTTCCAGTCCTAAGGTCGTGTAAACACTCATATAAAAGGATATTAAGATTGTTGTAGAGGCCTACAGAAAAAGTGCTATCTTGAGCAAATTTGTCGTTCATATATATAATAAAAAAATTGATGACGACATATAATATATGATAATGGTTTAGCCGTGCAAATTTGCGTGCTAGTTATAACAAGGAGAACAGGTATATATAAGTACCTGCACCGGTAGTTGTTTCTTGAGTAAGGACCATGCATCTTCATCGCTCAATGGTTTCACATGGCGCAGGCAGTAGGCGGCTCCCATGTCCTTGACGAGATGTTGGTTCCTAGCGGTGATGATGACTCGGCTCCCCGGCTGTCTATGTCCAGCCTTGAGGACTGGGCTTTGGAGAACGTCAGCCCATGGCATGTTACTCCAGACATCGTCCATCACTAGCAGAAACTTGCCTGCAGATAGAGTGTTGACGAGGATGTGAGTGAGGACCTCCTGGTTGCCACGCGGATCTTTTTCACCACCGGCTGCCAGGGTGATGGCCGAGCTCAAGAGGTCCCTAGCGTTGTATTTCTCGGTGACGCTCAGCCAGATCTTGCTGCTGAACTCTTCCTGGATTTCCTTGTCATTCAAGATATTCTTGACGAGCGTGGTCTTTCCCATACCCCCCGGGCCTGTGATGGATACCACCTTTATTGCTGGCTCGTCGTCCAACAGCTCCTGCACCACGGCCTTTGTTTCTACCTCGATGGCGTCGCCCACGACGGCCGACTCGTCGAGCAACGACGTCGTCGTTCGGCTGTGGGCGGCGGCGTCGCAGCGTGGCGTCCGCAGCTTGTAGGCATCAAGCTTTACGAACTCGAAGTCGGCCATCTCCTTGTGGATGCTGTCGAGGCTCGCATTCAGCTTCTTTATGCGGTCACCCAAGCCATGGGCGACGGACGGGTTTCGCAGGCAGAAGAGTAGAGGCTGGAGACAGCCCGGCGCCTTCTTCTCTATGGTCGCCCAGCAGCTGCCTTGTGATGGTTTCGATCTTGCGGATCTAAGCTCGAGAGCCCACCACTAGCGAGTACTAGGTGTAAAGTTCTTAGCATTCGTGTAGATCCAGGAGAGGGAGGAAGAGTGGAAGAGCGTTTGACCTTCGGTACCAGGGAAGGGCGCGGCCGGTGCCGTATGGGCAACGGTGTTGGACTGTTCGCGTAGGCGGAGGTCCTCCGCGTCCTTGCCTTCTTGTTCCTTGAGATGGCGCTCCTCCGCCTCCTTTCCTTCCTGCTCGCGTCTTCTCTCGAGCTCTTGGACGTCGCCGTCGTTGCCGTTCATGGGGTCGGCCATGATGTCGGCGGCAAGGGTTGGCGGTGGCTCTTCCAGTCACTGGGTGCGCTGGGAGATCAGGTCCCTCGGTGGTTCTGTTGGGCTAGGGTTTAGCGGCGTACGGCTTGCGTTGGCTTCCGGGCCGGCCCCTGGGCCCCTCTTTATATGGCGCACTGTGACCGGGGGCCACAACCAAAAGAGGAAGGTTGCGCCCCCGATCAGGGCGCGTGATCATCTCTGGATCGGTCTCTTGACCGTTCCCGAGATCAAATCCAACATTCTCCCCCTTTGATCTCGTCTTATCACGTCTTGTCAGTTTTAAAATTCATTCTGTGTTTTGTCTCTTGATAGATCAATATACTGAGACGCTGGATTGAGCCATGAAAACATTTTCATTAAGCACTCCATTCAAGAACGCTGTCTTTACATCCATTTGGTGTAATTCCAAATCAAAGTGAGCAACTAGTGCCATGATAATTCTGAAAGAGTCTTTTGACGAAACATGTGAGAAGGTTTCGTTGTAATCGATTCCCTATCTTTGAGTGAAGCCTTTCGCCACTAATTGGGCTTTGTATCTTTCGATGTTCCCTTTGGAGTCTCTTTTGGTCTTATAGACCCATTTGCAACCTACTTTCTTTGCCCCTTTGGGAATCACTTCTAAGTCCCAGACTTTGTTCGTATCCATAGATCTCATTTCATCCTCCATAGCGGCAAGCCACTTGGATGAGTCAGGACCCTTCATGGCTTCCTCGTATGTAGTAGGATCGCCCTCCAGGGTTATATCCTCACTAACATATACCTCGTAATCATCAGGAATCGCAGTTTTCCCTACTCTTTGTGACCTTCTCAAAGGCACATTTTGTTCTTCCACTTGAGGCTGCTCCGGCGGTGGGTCATCGGGCACAATTTCTTGTTCTGGTTCCATAGCCTCAGTTGCAGCAGGAGCCTCAGGCTCAGGAATTGCAACAGGAGATGGAGACTTAGGAACCGGTAACTCAGGGACCGGTGCAATTTCCTGTTCATTTATTGTCGTGCTCGACGAACCAACATCCACAGCAGGGGTCGCAACAATAGTTGGTTGAACTGGTGGTGCTTCCTCAGCCGGCATCGAGAAGTATGGTTCTTCCACCATTGGAAATGGGACATACGTCCTCTTTTCTTGAAGGTTCACTTCTCGAGGTGCCGTATCCCCCCGGATCATGTCATTTTCAAGAAACACTGCGTGTCTTGTTTCAACAAATTTCGTGTGTCTATCTGGACAGTAAAATCTAAAGCCTTTCGACCTTTCAGGGTAGCCAATAAAATGGCAACTCACTGTCCTTTCGTCTAATTTACCTTGTGAGGGGTTAAAAATCTTGGCCTCAGCTGGGCAGCCCCACACGTGCAAATAACTCAATGTGGGCTTTGTCCCAGTCCATAACTCGTATGGGGTCTTGGTGACAGACTTACTGGAAACCCGATTAAGTATATGAATGGCGGTTTTTTATGTCTCCATCCACAGACTAACCGGAAGAGTCGAGTAGCTTATCATGCTTCGCACCATGTCCATTAAGGTGCGATTTCTTCTTTCTGCTACTCCATTCTGCTGAGGTTCACCCGGTGTAGAATACTGGGCTACTATCCCATTTTCTCGCAGGAACCTTGCAAAAGGTCCAGGAACTTGTCCATACTGCATATGTCGACCGTAGTACTCCCCCCCACGGTCAGATCTTACAATCTTTATTTTCAAATCAAGCTGATTCTCAACTTCAGTTTTAAATATCTTGAATTTGTCTAACGCTTCTGATCTTTCTTTTATGCGGTAAATGTAGCCATATCGGGAGTAATCGTCTGTGAACGTTATAAACGAGTCATAACCGTCCACAGTCCTCTCCGGAAAAGGACCACAAATGTCTGTATGGATTATTTCCAATACTCCAGAGCTACGCTTAGCGTTTTTCTTAATTTGTTTCGCAAGTTTTCCTTTGATGCAATCAATGCATCGGTCTAGATCCGTAAAGTCTAACTGATGGAGAATATCTTCTTTTATCAATCGTTCTATCCTCCCCCTCAAAATGTGGCCTAAGCGACAGTGCCATAATTTCGACGAAGTTTCTCCATCGTTTCTTTTACGTTTCTTTGTCGTAATCGTTTCAGGTACACAATCGGATGCATCAATTTCATTCACAACATTGCATTGGGAAAGCAAATAAAGCATGTCTCGTCAGATGGCGAGACCAACATCCTTGTTATTACAATGAATAACACACTTATGATCCCCAAAATGACAATGTATCATCTCATCATCAAGTCTAGAGACAGAAATCAAATTCCTCTTTAAAGAGGGAACAAAAAGAATATCTCTTAATAACAGTACAAAACCGTCATCTAATTCTAGAGAAAGATCTCCAATGGCTTTGACTGGGGCTTCTTTTCCGTTAGCTACTCTAACGTTTCTTCTGCCCTTTTCCAGCATCCTCCTTGTTCGGAAGCCCTATAAAGAATTAGCAACATGTACAGTTGCACCCGAGTCAATCCACCAAGCATTAGTGGAAAAATCTAAGTACAGGGATTCATCAATAAAGGTCACTTGATATGTACCTTTTTCTTTCTGGATAAGAGACCTCAACCAATCTAGACAATCCTTCTTGTGGTGCCCTTCTTGGTTGCAGTGCAAGCAAGTGTTGTAGGGCACAGGGAAGAACTTGTGAGGATTCTTCCCCTTGCCATGGTTATAATTCACGGCAGGGGGCTTGCTCGAGGACTGTCCAAGATCACCCTTAGGTCCTTTCTTGAAGACTGGCCTGGAGTTCTTGTTCAATTTCTTTGACTGATGCGATGCATAGTTGAGGGAGTCACTCTTGTGACTTTTGAGCCTCTCTTCTTCTTGCAAGCACTGAGCCATCAGCTGATCAATTGTCCATCTGTCCTTGACAGTGGTGTTGTAGTGCACATGAAAGATTTCATATTCTTTTGGAAGTGATTTCATAATCATGTGCACTACAAAGTCCTCAGGCAAATTTTTGCCCAAATACTTGTTCAGCTTGGCGGCAGTGCTAGTCATCTTTTGGATGTAGGCTCGCACTCTAGAGCTATCACACCTTGTGTTGGTCAAATCATCTACCAAAGTGCTAGCATACGCCTTGGAGGATCCAGTAAACTGAGTCTTCAGTCTATCCAGAAGCTCCTTGGCAGTAGCACACTCTAGTATGGACCCCTCAATGGAGTCATCAATAAGGTGTCGAATAATCTTCAAACATTTATTGTTTGAAATCTCCCACTTTCTTTTCTCAATGCTGTACTGCATCATCTTCTGCTCATAGTGAGCATCGCCTACAGGAGGCTCAGTGGGTCTATCAGTCTGGAGTGCATAATCCAAGTCACTCAAAGTGAGCATCATGTCAATATTCTTCCGCCAAGAGGGATAGTTATTCCCCTTGAGCGGATCAATCTTCCCCATTTGAGTGAGGAGCATCGCAGCATTAAGCCCTTCGGTGTCGGGGAAGGGCGCGGCCGGTGCCGTATGGGCAACGGTGTTGGACTGTTCGCGAAGGCGGAGGTCCTCCGCGTCCTTGGCTTCTTGTTCCTTGAGATGGCGCTCCTCCGCCTCCTTTGCTTCCCGCTCACGTCTCCTCTCGAGCTCTTGGACGTCGCCGTTGTTGCCGTTCATGGGGTCGGCCATGATGTCGGCGGCGAGGGTCGGCGGTGGCTCTTCTAGTCACTGGGTGCGCCGGGAGATCGGGTCCCTCGGTGGTTCTGTTGTGCTAGGGTTTAGCGGCGTACGGCTTGCGTTGGCTTCCGCGCCGGCCCCTGGGCCCCTCTTTATATGGCGCACTGTGACCGGGGGCCACAACCAAAAGAGGAAGGTCGCGCCCCCGATCAAGGCGCGTGATCATCTCCGGATCGGTCTCTTGACAGTTCCCAAGATCAAATCCAACACCTTGTGCCTCCTCGGTATCCAGCTGGCACAGCTCCAGCACGTCGGTGGCCTCGTATAGGGCGCTCTTGAGCTTGCTCACCCATTTCTGCACCCTGACATCGTTCACGTGCCTCCTCTCGGCGTCAGCCATGTAGGCCTCCATGGTCTCTGTCTTGCCCCCAAGCTCGGTGATCTCCTCGGAGACACCCAGTAGCATGGACACCTCTTCTTCTACAATGTCCGCGATGAGTTTCGTCACGTAGGGTGCCAATGCATCAAGGACGGCCGCCATTCCTCAAGCGCGTACGTACATAAAACCTGCTTCTCTGCTAGCTAGTAAATTAATCATCTATAAGCAAAGATTAATAGTAAGCCAGGAGTTTTATCATATCGCTGTAATTGGACGCACCTCACAAGCAAAGTACGTGGCAGACAACCAGGCATAGTGGCACCGGCGGCTAGCTGCGGCGGCGTCAGCAGGCAGGGCTGCCGGGATGATGATTGAGGAGCCAATGGGCGTATACATACAGATGAGGTGAGTTCTCGCCATTGGTCCATCCTTGACCGTGGACGCCAG